>HG992187.1:9320834-9945834 GCA_905220545.2 Melitaea athalia
GCGGCCTTAGGTGGAACGCGCCTGATGACCTTGACGGTGATATAGCATGACGTCAGAGTATGATAAATTGATAAGAGCCGACGCCATGACACCTGCTGCCGTTTTGTCGCGCTAATTGAAAACATATTAGAAGAATAGTTTTAAACTTCCTTAAACTTAAGTTTATTACCGAAATATAGGTATTTTCGTAAATAGTAAACGTGTACCCACATTGTAGAAGAGGTTTTCAAAATCTTTCGTCATGCCCATTTTGAAGCAGATATCTTCAACCAATTGAGCTGAAATTTTGTATACAGGTTCATTTTGGATGACAATGCATGGTTTGTATGTATGTATGTATGTTTGTTCGGGTGAAATCTTGTAACTCACTTTTGAAGCAGATAACTTCAACAAATTGAGCTGAAAATTTCTATACAGGTTCAATTTGGATGACAATGTATGGTTCGTATGTATGTATGTTTGTTCGGGTGAAATCTTGCGACTCAATTTTAAAGCAGATATCTTCAGCTGAAATTTTGTATACAGGTTCAATTTTGATGCCAATGCATGGTTAACTTTGTGACGTCGTTCTAAATCCAATATGGCGGCATATCCAAGAGTGTGCGGACTAGTTATTTTTAGTGCACTTCTACAATATGGATATGAAATGAAAGGGCTTGCTAAGAATAATTCGAATAAAGTGACGTGATAACCGACTAAAAACTCAAAAATAAATTAAAAGTAAAAAAAACTTCTTAAAAAACTAGCTTTTATTTGAATGCGCTAAAATGAAAAAAATAAATTTTAAAAGATTTGCTTGTAAACAAGTAAATTAAATAAATTGATGTGATTGATTTTAACTATTAAAATTTTCAAACTAAGGAATACGAGTACTCATATCTCGCGACAAGCTTTTCTATCATAAAGAATATAGATTATGTGTAATGACTTTATAAGTAGATAGTAAAAGTTTTAAAGTAAAAATTTATTTTTTTCATTTTAGCGCATTCAAATAAAAGCTTGTTTTTTAAAAAGGTTTTTTACTTTTAATTTATACTCATAAGAATTTACATAATTCACTTAATGAGAAATACATTAAAAAGAATACATTTTTAAATAGGTATAAGTTTACAATAATTCTAGCCGAGCGTGTCGGTAACTCGGTACCTAATACACAATAGGTAGGTAGTTTACTATACGATATCACGAAGTATTTTGTATAGATAGGAAGGAGTCCAAACGGTATGGATCACGATCTAACGATCACGATTCAGCCTGTAATATCCCACTGTTGGGCATAGGCCTCTTCCCCATGTACGGGAAGGATCGGAGCTTAATCCACCACGCTGCTCCAATGCGGGTTGGCACTTGGCGGATATATTCCCTACAATGAGTGTTAAAATAAGGCAACATTCAATTTTTATCTATGGTGTCTACACATAACTAGTCTGTGGTACAGTACTAAGATGTCTGCTTCTTGTGTGTAAAAAGTAAAACTGCCTCTGTAACTAGTAATACTTAAAATTAATAATAAACGTTCTTTAGACCTTAAAAGTGTATCAATACAATCCAAGTTCACAGTTCTACTGCACGAGCACATACTCATGCGAACAGGTTATGGGCCCAGAATACTGGATTGGAATAGATACAATTTCGCGGTAAAGCGTGGTCGGTAAGAAAGAACGGGCCGGGTTAAACGGTATAGATATATAACATGGAGGCTACATCAGAAAACCAAAACTTATTATTACTGGAAGGATTATCAAATTGGATGTCATGGAAATTTCAAATGCGTGTAATATTAAAAGCACAAGGATTATTTGGAGTTGTAAACGGATCAGATATAAATGACGGAAAAGATGAAAAATGGCCGACACGAGACGCAAAGGCACAATCTATAATTGTAACAAGATTGAACAATAAAAATATTTTACAAGTGTCAAACTGTGAGACTGCTCAACAAATATGGGAAAAGTTGTGTTCAATATATGAATCAAAATCAAACACGTCATTACATATATTGCAACAAAAATTCTTTGAAACTCAATACATTAAAAATGAGGAAATATCATTATATATAGCAAAGTTAGAAGAATTAGCTAACAGAATAAATCAAGCAGGTGGAAATATACCCGAATCTATGCTCATCACTAAAATTATTAGTTCTTTGCCAGAAAATTTTAGACATTTCATATCAGCTTGGGATTCAGTTCCTATGGCAGACAGAAAATTATCTGAACTAATATCCAGATTGATGCTAGAAGAGCAACGAAACAATGATTATGAGGAGAAAATGGCTTTATCTACACAATCAAGAAACAGTGAAAGAAAATGTTTTAAATGTCAACAAGTTGGACACTATAAAAGAGACTGTAAGAAAAATATGAACAATTATAACAGTAGTAAAAATCATAAACAGTGTAAAATATGTAAAAAGTTTAACCACAAAGAAAAAGACTGTTGGTTTAGAAATAAAAAGAATTCTTACCAAAAAGATGACAACGTAAAAAGTAAGACAAATGCATTCATTACAACAGCAATTAACTTTACCTGTGCAAACAATCTTCAAGAAACATCGTGGGTGTTAGACAGTGGTGCCTCAGAACATATGTGCAAGAATAAAAATATGTTTGTAAACTATAAAACTTTATCAGTGCCAAAAGATATCATAATTGGTGATGGTTCAATCATAAAAGCTCTTGGTCAAGGTGAAATACACTTAAGCACTTACAACGGAAAACAGTGGATACCTACAATCTTATACAACGTTTTATTTATACCAGAAATAAAAGTAAATCTATTTTCATCAACGGCAGCAATGGATAAAGGTTATAAAATGAGGTGTGATCAAAAGACATGCACTTTTATAAAAAATAATTTAATTAAAGCAATTGCATACAGAAAAGGTAAAATGTTTTTAATGAATTTTAAATATGAATCAGATACTGCAATGGTTGGTCAATCAAATAGTGAACTCGCTGAGTGGCATTCAAAGTTAGGTCACCAGAATATTGAGCATGTGAAGACCATTCTGAAACAAAACAATATTGAGTATAAAGAAGGTGATTCAGAGATATGCACGTCATGTTTACAAGGCAAACAACATAAGTTACCATTTAATAATAGTGACACAAGAGGTGAAAAACCAGGAGATTTAATACACATGGACATATGTGGACCAATGAAGTATCAGACACATAATAATAAAAATAAAGAAATATATATACAAAAAGAAGACTTACCAATAAATGACTCCGAAGAAGAGGAACAGGAGGATGGTAATATAAACTCATTCTATGAAGAAGGTTCAATCCAATCTGAAACAGAAGAAGAAAACACAGAGTGTGAATTATATGAAATGCCAGAAACAGATGAAATAAATTCACATGAAACAGAAAATAATATCTTACCTGAGGAAGAAGATAACACTAAGGATCAAACACAAAAAAGGAAAACACAACGACCGAATTGGATGAAAGATTATGAAACAAACTTTTCTTGTCTAGGCGAAATGCCAATATCTTATGAAGACGCAATGGCTAGTCCTGAAAAAACAAAGTGGGCTGAAGCCATAGAAAAGGAAATGAAACAACTGGAAGGAAATGAAACTTGGGAAGAAGTGGAAAATATACCTAAAGAGGAAGATGTAATTAGCAGCAAATGGGTTTTTAAAATAAAAGAAACAGATGGCAACAAATTATACAAGGCCAGGCTAGTGGCAAGAGGTTTTGAACAGAGAAACTGTGACAACAATACATATACACCCGTAGTAAGTTTAACAACGTTCAGAACTATGATGGCAGTAGCAGTACAAAAGAAGTTACCTGTATTCCAGATGGATGTCGTAGGAGCCTTCCTACATGGTGAAATTAAAGAAAAGGTATTTATGAAACTTCATAATGATAAAATAGTAAAACTTAAAAAATCTTTGTATGGTTTAAAGAAATCGCCCCGTTATTGGAATGAAAAATTTAATGACTTCATGTTACAAGAAAATTTTATTAGATCTAAAAATGACCCATGTTTATATTTTAGAAAGCAAAATGACAAGTTCTTATACTTATTGTTATATGTAGACGATTTAATTTATTTTGGAAATGATGATATAGAGATAAAAACATTTAAAAGTTCATTATGTAGTAAATTTAAAATGAAAGATTTTGGGAATAGCAAACGAATATTTAGGTATAAGTATAAAACAAGATATAAAAAAATTTTGTAACAGTAATAAACCAAGAAAAAATATCTTAAATCATTATTAATTAAATATAATATGTATAAATGTAAAACAGTGTCTACACCACTAGAGCAAAACTTTAATTTTGAATTGTTAAAGAGAGATAAACCAGAAAACAAAGAAATTGAAAGTAATTGTAGAAGCATATTAGGTAGTTTATTATATGCATGTTGTACAAGACCTGATTTATCATTAGCGATAGGATTTCTTAGTAGATATTTAAACTGTGCAAGTATTGCATTATATAAGTGTTTAAAAAGAGTTATGAGATATATAAGAGGTACTATTTCTTTGTCATTAGTATATAAGTATAATAATGAGAATATAATATTACAAGGTTATAGTGATGCAGACTGGGCTGGGGATATAGCCGACAGAAAGTCAACTTCTGGATTTATATACTATATATTTAATTGTCCTATTTCATGGGGTACAAAAAAACAACAATCTGTATCATTATCGTCTTGTGAAGCCGAATATATTGCATTGTGTTTAGCTATAACTGAAGGCTGCTGGCTTAAGCAATTATTAACTGATTTTGGATATAATGTTAATATAAATATTTTGGAAGATAACTTAAGTGTAATAAAAATTTCATCATCTAGTGACAGTAATAAAAGATTGAAACATGTAGATATAAAATATCATTATATAATGGAAAAGGTTTGTAACGGTCAAGTTAATGTTACATATGTTAATACAAATGAGAATGTCGCAGACATGTTTACAAAGTCATTGGGCAAGCAATGTTTTGAGAAGTTTAGGGATTGTATAGTCAAATAAAATAAGTAATATATATTTGTTATTCATTTATAAGAAGCCAGTCAAAGAATAATTTTATTTAAATTGTTAATTAAGTTTCTTAACTGTATTTGTTAAGGGGGTGTCATGAGAAAAAAAAAAAAAAATTGTTAAGGGTGTAATATAATAAAATAAAAAAAATAAAAATTGATGTTGAGGGGGTGTGTTAAAATAAGGCAACATTCAATTTTTATCTATGGTGTCTACACATAACTAGTCTGTGGTACAGTACTAAGATGTCTGCTTCTTGTGTGTAAAAAGTAAAACTGCCTCTGTAACTAGTAATACTTAAAATTAATAATAAACGTTCTTTAGACCTTAAAAGTGTATCAATACAATCCAAGTTCACAGTTCTACTGCACGAGCACATACTCATGCGAACAATGAGTAACGATCGCTATCAGTACAGTAACGGTATAGGCTTTTCGATAACTTATTCATGGTACACAATAATGAAACCAGATCTTAGTTCTCTTTTCTGCTACTTGCTAGTGGCTTCGCTAGAAGCACGTTAACGTACCGATGCTATTATTATTATTTATTATTATTACACGTAAACACGCATTGGCTTGCGAGTCTTGAATTTAATCAACTTAAATATAATTTATTTATATATATTTAAAATTGGTTGTAATAAAAAGAAATCAAAACTTCCCGCGTAAGGATTTAAACGAGTATACGCTGTTGAACAGTTGTGCGCTCGGCGCTCTTTGGCAAAAATTAGAATTAAGATTCAGTCGTCTAAGTTGAGACCATTTGCTTAACATTACGTGCGGACTCCTTCCTATCTACACTTCGTGATACGATATCGTCTCAAAAAGCAAAAAGGTGAGGGTAGAAAAATACATATTATATTATAACTATGAACAATACAATAAGTTAAAAAATAAAATGAATTTTTATATCTTTACAACCTTTTTAAAATGAAAAATTCATCTCATTTTAAAATTGGAATGAAAAATAATAACGCTTTTATATGTGTACTTACTAAGTTTTTAGGTTCAAAAACATGGTTTCGAGCATATGTGATTGTAAACACACTAAAATCCGATACAGACGAGGCTAATACAGACGAGGGTCGAATAAAAAAAAAGTTATACCTATGGCAACATTTAAATTTATTTTTTATTTTATGATTTTGTTTTAACTTAATATGTAACTCAAAACTTTAGTCGTCTCTTAAGTTAGTAACAGGTAACAGCAGCTACTACAATGCTTATTAGTTACTAGCTCACCCGGCGAACTTCGTACCGCCTCACAGTCTTTTTTATATCCTTCCCGGAACCCCTCCACTAACAATTAAACTTTATGGTATGGTGAATAAAGTTCAAATTGACTTTTAAGTATTATTACGAATCTTTTATATGGGAATATAGAAAAGTAATTTTTAAAATTTTTCCCTCCGTAAGAACCATCCTTGTACTTCAAGGAATATTATAAGAAAAGAATTAGCGAAATCGGTTCAGCTGCTCTCGAAATTTGCGCTTAGCAACACATTCAGCGATTGATTTTATATATTATGTACTTAGATCACATGGTAGTTCGTTAAAAAGATTTATGCTTTTAATTTTAAAAATGAATAAGATTCATTTAGATTTATTTCAGAAACAACATAATTTTGTAGCTATGTTATTTTAATGTCTTCACGTCCCTTATTAGGCTTATTAAACTAAGTTTGTACTAGGCACGTACAGTAACTTAATAATACCTCCGAATAACTCTTAGTAATTTGCAGTAAAAATCACGTATTTTTAAATTCAGCTTTCGGGTGTCCAACTAAAATGTAAAAAATAAGGGGAGAAAAAAAAACTGCTATATTTTTACCTATCACTTTTTTTATAAATCAATTTTTTTAATGTGGACGATTAATAGAGTACCTACTTTTTGATCAGGCTTAGGCCGGCTCCACACGTTGGCCCCAACGCTCGTACCAACGTTGGCAGGGCTTGTTACCGGTACCAATTACCTTTATAAAATACCGGTAAATAGCGTTAATTTTCTCCGATACCTGTTTTACCGGTAAAAGTTTTAAAGGTAATTCGGTACCGGAAACGATTTTTAACGGTAATTTTTAACGGTAAATACAATTTTAACGATACTCGTACCGGTACCTCTGACGTCACGATTAACGATATTTTTATCGGTACCTCTACGACGTTGCCGCTTCGTGCAAAGAAAAAATGTTCAACTCGAAGCTGCGCGGGGGAGGCTGATAAGAGCGGCAACAGCGCGTGACATTAGATTATAACGCCGTGAGATCAAAAATAAATAAAAGTAGGTAATATTCTATTAGCGTAATAATTACCGGTACCTATAAAGGTAACAGTAGCAATTAACGGTACCGGTATGGATAGGTACCGGTAAAAATAACGTTAAACGAGTTTTTACCGGTAAAAAATTTAACGGTAAAATGGCTCCAAAGTACCGGTATTTAAAGTACTGGTACTCCATAAATAACGATACGTCTGCCGAGACAAAGTACCGGTACCGAATTTTTACCGGTATTCCAAGCCCTAAACGTTGGACTGCAAATTCGGAGAGGCGTACACACGTTGGCTATCAAACTAGTTCTGTCCCGTTAGGGCCAATGTGAAGATGTCCGATATAGAAATCGAAATTGCTCTGAGCGCTTTTATAGTACTGAGTGCTCATTTAAATTTGTTACTGAGAAAAAATAAAAATCCACGTCAAAGATCGAATAGAGTCACTAATTTTTTTTTCTGTAAAGGCGATATGTGCTCATTAATGATTCTCGCTTTTTTTTTAAATCTTCAATTAAGAAATTCATTCCCATATTCTGTTGAATGGTGCGCCATGCATCAGCTAATAAATTTTTATTTTTATGATCCTTTTCGAGTAGCGTCCCATATTATTGGATGTGAAAAAGTCATGGAATTTATTGAACTTTATCAAAAGTTCAACAAATTCTATGATTTTTTCATTTGTCCATGCCGGTGGCGATTTTGTGGATGAGCAAGCCATTCTCGCTCGACGTACGCACTCGCTGCGTGTTGCAACAGAACTGAGCAACGCGCCAACGTGTGGACGGATCGCGAGCGTTGGCGCAGATTCCTTTGATAAAACCGACACGAGCCGGCCAACTACCAACGCTCGCCCCAACGTTGGGACGGATGCCATTTTCTAGATATCCACACGTTGGACGAGTAGCGTTGGCCCCAACGCTACTCGTCCAACGTGTGGATGTGATGTGGACAAATGAAAGGGTCATAGAATTTATTGAACTTTATCAAAAGTTCAATAAATTCTATGACTTTTTCACATCCAATAATATGGGACGCAACTCGAAAGGATCATAAAAATAAAAATTTATGAGCTGATGCATGGCGCACTATTCAACAGAATATGGGAATAAATTTCTCAATTGAAGATTTAAAAAAAAAGCGAGAATCATTAATGAGCACATATCGCCTTTACAGAAAAAAAATTAGTGACTCTACTCGATCTTTGACGTGGCTTTTTATTTTTTCTCAGTAACAAATATAAATGTGCACTCAGTACTATAAATAAGCGCTCAGAGCAGTTTCGATTTCTATATCGGACATCTTCACATTGGCCCTGACGGGACAGAACTAGTTTATTAGCCAACGTGTGTACGCCTCTCCGAATTTGCAGTCCAACGTTGGTACGAGCGTAGGGGCCAACGTGTGGAACCGGCCTTAAGGTATTGCCAACTCTTCGAAATTCTTTCAAATACAATCCTATTATTAAAAATACCTAACTAATAAATAAAGATTCCAAATAGTGTAATATTTAAAAAATTAAAATAAAATATTTTTTAAAAGTTGTATTTGTGTTAAATTCATTGTAAGAATTGTTTTAAAGGTAATTGTTTCCTGAAATAAAGAATTATTATTATTTTTAGTAAAAATACTCAAATATTTCAATCCTGATAAAAAAATAATAGTATTGAAAAAAAGAGTAAAATAAAAATACTTTTTTAAAGATGATAATGATACTAAAATGCTGAAATATTAAAAAAATAATTGATGATATTTATCCATTCGTGTAGTGCCGGAATTATTTTTTTCATTGTGTGAGTTTATATTATGTCTATCATTATCTATGTCTATCATTCAAATTTATGTCGTATCGATATAGATTGAAGTCTTTCTTTTTAGCTACGTAGTCGTAGTTATTTTTTAGAGTAGAGCAAGTTGAATCTCTAGTGAATAAGTGAAGGCCTACAGGATGCCTCTTTTTGGCAAAAAAGATTTTGGTAGAAAGTCTAAAAAAGACAGTAAAGACTCTGAAAAGCAACCATCCATCGAAGATAAATATATTGTAAAGGATCTGCTCGGAACGGGAGCATTTTCAGAAGTACGTCTCATTGAGAGCAAGGAAAATGGACATTTGTTCGCGTGCAAAATTATTGATAAAAAAGCCCTCAAAGGCAAAGAAGACTCATTGGAAAATGAAATAAGAGTTTTGAAAAGATTTAGCGAAAATGCCAAATTAGAAGGTGGCGAGAAAAAAATGTTTTCTCATCCTAATATCGTACAGCTGTTAGAGACGTACGAAGATAAGAACAAGGTCTATCTTGTAATGGAATTAGTAACAGGTGGTGAATTATTTGATCGAATTGTCGAAAAGGGATCGTATACAGAAAAAGACGCATCAAATCTTATTAGACAAGTGTTGGAGGCTGTGGACTATATGCATTCTCAAGGAGTGGTGCACAGAGACCTAAAGCCCGAAAATCTTCTTTATTATAGTGCAGATGAGGAAAGTAAAATAATGATTAGTGACTTTGGTCTCTCTAAAATTGAAGATTCAGGTATAATGGCAACAGCTTGTGGGACACCAGGATATGTTGCTCCTGAGGTATTAGCTCAAAAACCTTATGGCAAAGCTGTTGATGTTTGGAGCATAGGAGTTATTTCTTATATTTTACTGTGTGGATATCCTCCATTTTATGATGAAAATGATGCAAATCTTTTTGCTCAAATTCTCAAAGGTGATTTTGAATTTGATTCTCCTTATTGGGATGACATCAGTGAATCAGCAAAAGATTTCATTCGACACTTGATGTGTGTGGATGTGGACAAGCGGTATACATGCAAGTAAGTACCCAATAAAATTGTCTTTCATTGTGTTTATGTTCTAGTTTATGTATGCATAATCAATTCTCTAATATAATTTACTGAGATGTTTGACTCTGATTATCAGTTTGACCTTTGATTTTTTCTTTACAATTATCATGTTTGAGTTTGTGTATGCATTCATTAAATCTATATTATATAGTTTTCTCAGTATGTACTGTTTTTGTATGTAGTTATAAATTTTTTAATCTTTTAAACTTTAAAAATGAAAACAAAGTTTATCGCTAATTGTATACTATCTATCTATATTAATTATAATATGTGTGTCTCTATGTGTATCTATATTTATAGTGTGTGTGTAAGAAAATAAGCTATTAAATAATAATTTCAGAATAGGTAGTTGCCAGAATAAGAAGTCTTATTTTGATACTTAATAAAACCTAAAAAAAATCTATATTATAAATCGAAAAATTGTTTACAGGCAAGCTTTGGCTCATCCATGGATTTCTGGCAATGCAGCAAGCAACAAGAATATTCACGGTACTGTATCAGAACAACTTAAGAAGAACTTTGCCAAGTCCCGATGGAAACAAGCGTATCACGCTACTACAGTCATCCGGCAAATGCAAAAGATGATTCTCAGTAGCAGCAGCAGCTCGAGTCGTAATGCCAACACCCAACCCAAGCCTCAACAATAGCTATTCACCTGAAAAACCGACTTATAATGTGATTAAGGTACTTAATGTTATATATTTCTATGCAATTTGGATGACAGTAGGTACAACATTATAGTTTGGTAGACATTTAACAGTAATTGATATTTATTGTGAAACAATTGCCAGCAGGCAGCAGCTTCTGAAATATGTGTCATTGCTAAATTTTCTTCCATTAGTTTTATTAATGTTTTGATTTAAATGGGTGAGTACATTCATCTATACTATACAATATGCCTACATATTTATAATAATATATTGGACTAGTCACAGTAATTATGCAGTTTATAAATCTAGATGTTACGGCACGTTAAAAGCATTATCTGAGTAGTAATATATGTAAGTCCTTCTTAGTCGTATGTATCTTTTCAAAATCTGCTGCATGCTATGTTACTCTTCTTGGAATCTCATACTTGAATCCATGTCATTGATAATCTCTATTATACCTATTTACATGAATTTGTATAAAATAATATTATGTATAGAAGAAAAGCCAGATAGTTGCCTCCATGGGCTTAAATTATACTGTTTGTAAAGTTTTTTTGTTAAATAGTTTTTTTTTATTTCACAATTAGAAAGGACCAGTATATGGATACTGGCCTTTTCTAATTGGGGAGCTATCGCTTTTTATATGGATCAAAAGGGATAGTTCCAGTGAGCAAAGACAGATTTTTTTTGTCATCTTTTTTATTGTAATTGATCTTAAATAAAATAAGAACTATATAGCAAAGTGCCTATTTATGGCGTATCCTCTCGAACATTAACAAATAGAAACTAGTAACTGGTAACCCTAGCTATGACATTGATTTAACTTTGGCTACTTAGCTATATAAATAAAATTATTCATAGGCTACTATATGCCACAGTTGGCAAGTATCTCTCTTTTTACAGGTCAAATAAAACAGGATTTACTCTAAGCCAATATTATTTATGAATAAAAAAAAAAAACGGGCTAATAATAGAAGATCATGGACCTATGTTAATATATATACACTATTAATACAAAAATAATAAGAACAATGTTTGATAACAGCTTTTTCGAAAAGTGGCACAACTATCTGGCTTTACCTCTACTTGTTCTATATATAAATATTCCTTTCAGAATCTTCATTTACCTTTTAAATAATAATAATAATTAGTTAAGGTTAACATTCTCTTTCTGAACATTCTGTGCTAGTTTTTATTTATAGATATAATAATAATCACTTAATGCTAGGATTTGTTGGAAGTTGTTATGAAGAAATTATAACTTGAAAGCCATTAGATATTTTGGCTTCATATGGGCTGATAATATGACAAATTTTATTAGGATCTATATTGTCACATAAATGTGCATATTGATTGTTACTATTTAATAAAAAGGAGCTGTCCATAAAGTGTATTTAACTGATCTGGAATTTCAACTAATATTAGGATTTGAAAGTTTGTTATTAAAATTTGCTAGTTATAATATTGCTAGAAATGTGATTAGTTACTTTCCCCATTGATTATTATTGTATGCAATAGTTGTATTTGAGATAACTTCATGTTTATGCAAATGTTGTTTACAATGAATATAATGGGAACTTGCTGAGCTGTAATGTAATAGTGCGTGTATGTGGCAAATTTCCTATTTAACCACATTATGATAAAATAGTTGTTTTAAAAAGTATATGCTATATTATAATACATATGTAACTTTAATATTCTAAATTTATCTCCTTCCTATCTTTTAGTGGGTTATACAAGTCTAAATGAGTATGTAGTGCAACTTATTATAATTAATTCCACATGTAAGAAATCAACTGTAATACAATTTAATGTTATTTACAACTATTGATATAATACTTACAAATTAATATGGGCCTAATGTAACATTTCACAAAATAGCTTCTTTATATTTCATCACTATACAAAGAAATTCATAGAATAAATAAATGAAGCACTTTTCTATAATTTATCGCCTTAACATTAGCTATATTAGCATCTGATGAATATTATGAGGGGATAAAACATTTGTTGCAACAATCTTACAAAGACAATTCTTTAAAGAAAATTGTAATGAAAATATGATGAATGTAATGAAAAAATTGCAATCTAATATTTTTATAGATATTATTCATATTATCATAAGACAAGAGAACCCTTACCTTTATTTTATTAAATATTCTGAAACTATGTCTTATAAAGATACTTGGCAGTTATTGTTTGATATTCTGTTTAGAATTTTGAATTAATTTTATTATCTATTTAATTAACATTATGATCATATTTTCCAATTCATATCATAATTATGTAATTATGGAAAAAGTACATTCCTTTGAGGAATCGTAATATTACAAAAACATTCCATTTTTCAGTATTGCACTTTGCTATTGCATTATTTTTAGAATATGCTTTATATTAATATATACCTATGTTATACCTATAAAATGTTAGCAACATAATTATGTATTACATTTATTTTTGAGATGTCTATCAATTTTATCTATTAGCATTAACCCATTTGGACCCAAATACAAAGTACTCGCAATATTTTGAAAAAATCTTTAATTATATATTTATTGATGACTAACAAAATATTTTATTACAGAAAACTTTAAAATAAACTTTCCTATATATATAAAAAAACACCGTCCTCAAATGGGGCCAATGGGTTTATGTGTGGTACTTTTCGAAACATCTTTTCTCGATGCACAATGTTTTTATACATTTTTTACAACGCCAACATGCTTTCATATGGCAAACGACGCATCGTATCTGGCTTGGCAGTTTCTGAGGGAAGTGTCCAACACCATCTTGACTCATACCTGGCACTATTGAAGAAGGTTTACGCAAAGTCATAGTTTGTACCTATGGTACAAACACTGTTATCAAGCCATCTTACGGATAGAATTTGATTGGCTGTATCGAATCGGTAGTCAAATTCTGCTCGGGCCTTCTTTTCCATGTCCTTGACAGATACTAGTGGGCATTTCTTAGTCCTATTTTCCCTCACAGTGCCAATCGCACGATAGCCAGCTTCACGTAAATCTCGTGACTTGTGAAAAAGATATGTTCATGAGGAACGGCATTTAGTTTTTCCAAAAGGCCCTTCGCCACCTTTGACCCCAATGGCTCGTTACTTGTTCCCCCCTGCTGATTTACCACAGTACACATCGAAGGCATAACAGTAGCCGTCAGCACTTGCATTCATCCAGTTTTTGTAACAACACTGGCTTGCCTCTTATAAATTGCTTCGCTGGGTGACGTCCAAAATATTTCACCATTCATTCATCCACTGACAGATGTTCGTGAACTATACCCCACTGAAGGAATTTCTTGATCAACAAATCAGCGAGTGGTTGTACTTTGAACATCTTATCGGTGGATCCGGCGGCAGCTTCATTGTCGCAGAAATGCAAGAATTTCTTTAAAATGCTTTCGATAGCTTTACCAACTCCTCGATACTCGTTGGCAACATTGAATGATCGCTTAGTCATTGTTTACATCAAAACTAAACCTGCGAATAAAAAATAAAAATATTAGCAATTAGCCCATTGGACCCATTCGGGGACACCATACTAAAATACCTCCAATCATGATTCAGTCTTCGAAAATACCCAACAGAACAGCAAAATTTACTAGTAGATACTATAGCCAAGTAAAAAATATAAAAACATGTAGTAAATAGTGGTGTAAATATATAAAAAAATCACTTACCCCTAGTCGAATACATATTTGCTCAATGCAGTAAATAAAGTCACTTGTTTTATTAAATTAATCCAGTAAAATACAAAACCACACGTCGTATCATAAAGCTACACTCTTTAGCAGTGCAGATTCACCTCTAAACAAAAGATAACTAAAATATAACAGAAAATATGGGTAGTTCAATAAATGTCCCCAAACGAGGACAGCGGGCGTAAATGGGTTAATGTGTTATTTGAAGTGGTCAATAACATACAATTAAATTGTAATTATGTAATTAATTTCCAAGTTACATATTTTCAAATATTTTTATAAATTCCTATAAATCAAGTAATGGTAAATAAAAGTCACGTAATTACGTCTTCCGTCCACATCTTTCACGATCAAAACATGAAGTCCTTATTATATTTATTTTTTTCGTATTTTTTTACCTAATAGGTACAAATAAACAATATTCTCACAACTAAACTTAAACAAGACTTTTTACATTTCATTTAGAAACCAATAACCTTGAAATTAATCTAAAGTACAGTGAGATCAAAAATAATGTAAAGGAACATACTTTGTGTTCATGAAGGCTGTGACGGGAGAACTGATTTATAGTTTAATAAAAGTATATAATTGGAAATATTGAATTGAATTTAGTGCTATTCAAATGTGTTAAAAAAAAAAAGAAAACGAGTAAACTTACATCCTTATATTTTTGTTAAGACTACGTTACTATCGACTAAAACCCGGTTACTTTATTCGTAAAACAATTCTTTTGCTCACGAACTACAATTTAATAAGTGGCGTTTTTCAAAACGAATTTGCCGTGAGCATAACGAATATATTTATTTAAATAAAGGATCGGGCTTTAGTCCATTTTGAGAGTGTTCCTTAAACCCGTTGTATTTAAACTTTTAAGCATAGGTATCATTTATTTCATTCAGAAAAAGCGTAAAATTCAACAACACTTGTTGTGTTTGTCATTGGTAACATTAATATGTATGTTATTATTATTTCTTACGACTATAAGTCTTTCCCGTTTATTATTTGTTTTAACTAGTCTTTTCTAATGTCATTCTGATAAAATCATGGTTATTTACTTAAAGTTAGATTAATTATGATATGTAAACTTAAGACAAAATGATGTTTTATTTTTTCGACAGAGTAAAATAGTTTTTTTTTACCATTTTGTGTGCCAGAGTATAGGTACGACACGATTAATCGAAGATTTTATTTAAAAAAAGCTAGTGTTCTTTAAAATTATTTTACATTTAAATTGCAATGTACATTAAAATTATCTAGCGTACTTATTATTGCTTTTAATAATAATAATAATATATGCATGTGTAGGTTAAATCAGTTAAAAGCGCCTTCTTAATACGATGTTTTTTATATTCTAGGACTTATCACTGTTTTTATAGGGTAAGCAAGGTTTTAATAAAATGTAATATTTATGACTATTGATTAATTATGTATTGCGTTTGTGCCATCTTCATTATTTAAAAGCCTTTTTAAAAAGTGATAAATTTTATATAAAATAGGCATTTTTACTCTTTTATTATAAAGTTAAATATTTTAAATTGTTGTGTACGATATTAGAAATTGCATTTTATATATTTTGCTTTTATAGGTGTCCATGCTTATATAATTTAAATTAATATACTTAAGTATATATTGTAGTTTATTTGGTATTCAATGTAATTGTGCTTTATGTGTTATTTAAATGCGTATAAAATGATTATGACGATTTATATGCGCACAAGGAAAATTATTTGTAATTATCAATTATAAAAATATTCGATTTTTCCTGTATAACAAATATGTACGTAAAAAATATTTGACGAATTTTTTAAAACATTTTAGTTATTATTTACATATGTAAAGCACGTTGTTTATTTCTATTAAGCCTGATGGTTACCAACTCAAGGATAAGTTTATTTGTCTCGTATCATTAAACCATATTAAGCCTTGCCATACTGTAATGCGGGTTTCTGCAAATTAAGTTACCTTTATTCTTGCTCTCTTTTTAGACATGTAATCACTTGGTATTAATTTTTCACTGTGCCAAACCATATCATGACCCGTGATAGTATATTATATGAAATAAATATGGACGGAATATATATTTCTTAATCGACATTGGTTTAAGAAGTGCTAATCGTAATAAATTCAAGTTCCTTGTCGAATAAAAGTATGTATTTCTTTATTTTGTATTATTAATTGTAAGTACATACCTAACACATTACTATTTTTCGAAAGTTATTACTTTAAATTTTTTATTGTAACACATTTTATTTTTAATTAGCACAATAGTTTTAAGGGTTGGGATAAAATAAAATAAAAATATCGACAAGTTTATTTTATGTACTAAACGAAAAATTTGCCATATGTAGTAGTTTCGGTTGTGAAATCGTTTGCCCCGTATTGAAAATTAATATTGTAATCCATGTGACTTGAAAAGCATAATAGTATGAAAATAAGATCTGATGATACTGAATTCGTAATCTTGTGATTTTAGATTTTATACTTCTTGTTCTAAACAATATAAAGTTTTAGTAGATATTAGATGTTAGTTCTATTTTCAATGTCAATGTAAATAAAATGCCAACTTGTTGAACTATTCTTTCATTTTCATTTGCATAAGGATGAGATTTAAAAATAAAAACAAATATTGAAGTATGATAATATAATTTACAATTTTACAAAGAATACTTTAGAAATGTGAATGGTTTTGAATTTCCTCTCCCAATAAAGACAATTGTTTCAGGAATTGAGATGCATTTGGCAATGTTGTAGCTCCATATATAATTTTTCTGTTTGTTCCATTGGCTGCTTGTTGCTAAATAGTAAAAAAAAAACACACATTAGTGTATCATAGAAAACTGTCCTATTCTTAAATTTATTGTGTCAAGTTATACAGTATATAAATACAAAATTTATCGGTTTTTCGAAAAAAGTAAATATTTAAATTATCCCGTTATTTCACTTATTGTTAGACACCACATTACATACCACATACCCTTTTTAAAAAGGAGTAACCGTTAGTCTTCTAAAATAAATACTTGGTGTTTCGTTGCAGGTATTTAATGGAACGAAATATCGAAATTTATGGCGAATATCAACTTATTTATAAATTGAACAATATTTTTGCATTTCATATCTGCAATAAATATACTGTTACTCTACATCCGTAATTGTTTAACAATTTGATAAACGCGGCATGTCGATGGATTGTCAACATCCCGCTTTTTTTTCGTTGAACGCGCGATTTCTAAACAAAAAACCAACCAACAAACACCCTGAATGTCTGTCTAGTTATCTGTATCGCGATATTTAATTTTCCAAAATTTAATCAATATTTATTATACTTGTAATTAGTGATGCAACGGAAGTGTCTTAACGGAACCAGAAACGGAAACAGATGTCAAGAGTAAATTTTAGCAGAAACGGAAACGGAAACGGATGCAGAAACGAAAGTGTAAATAATATGAAAAAAATTAATAAATTTACAAATATATTTCTTTATTAAGTATTAAATACACACCAAGCCTATATAAGAAATAGATATATTAGAAATCTACAATAGAAAACAATATTGCAACTTAAAATTATTTTAATATTCAAAATTTAGTAGTGGTAAGTGAAACTTTCAACTCTCAACCGTCGTAAACTTCCGTTTACATCTCCGTTATAAAAGTTGCGGAAACAGAAGCAGAAACGAATGTTGAAAAGCGTGCGGAACTTCCGCACTTGCGGAAACAGAAACAGAGATCTGTTGCATCACTACTTGTAATTAAAGATACTATTCTTAAAATTTCAATTTCCTGTGCACAAAAAATACACGTGCTTTTTGCGTATGAGAAGGGACAGTCTAACTTGGAGCAGCCTGTCTGGGGAAGTACCTTTAACCTTACCGAAGTTCACAGCTAAATGAAACTACTCACTAGTGGCGTTGTTTTCCTGTGGTGAATATGGTAGACAGAGCTCTTGGGGAGGGTCAGGGGAAGGGTTGGCAACGCATTTGCGATGTTCTGGTGTTGCAGGCATCTAGCCTACGGTAACCACTTACGATCAGGTGGGTTATTTATTATTTATTTATTTTATTTAAGATATATCAATTACATATCACTTACATATTTCAACAGTAGCAATTCCATTAAACCCTTATTGGGTTTGACTTGGCATATTTATATTACTTTAATATTTATATTTATGTTACGTACCGCTACGTTTGTTTTCCGACCTAGTTGTATATAAAACTGGAAGACTAAAGTAAAACTTCTTATTTACCCCTACAGTGATATACGAAACGTAACTCTCTTTCTCTATGTTCACTAACTAATATCTCTCTCTCAATTTCTGTTCGCCTCGCCCGATCACACTTTTCGTAACGCTCTCGTCTCGCATTTATCAGCTTACTCAACAAGTCAAGCGTGCGTAAAGAAGTTTTAGTTCAAAAAGATATACCTTAGCGAAGTCGATAAGGTTGTGGTACTCGATATAGCTGCCCCCTCCCACGAGGAAGACCACGGCGTCGGTGGGCGGCGGGTGGCGGCCGGCGCGGGCGCGCGCGCCGGCGTCCGTGCGCGCGGCGCGCGGGTCCAGCCACGACAGCTCGCTCTCGCCGCCTAGCGCTGCCTCCACCGCGCGACTCACTGGCAGCTTCTGTCGTCAAACAACGAATATTTAAATCGCGTTCCTATATTTAAATAATTTATTTTGCTATCGAATTTGAGGATCATTTTATTAGTTACTAAGCACCCCACGCTTTTTCACTTAATTATTTTCTACTTTTTAGTTCGATTGCTATTAAACCGTGTTTTTTTGTTTTTTTTTAAACTATATAGGTAGGGATCCCTAGTACATATTTTTCACCTGATTACTATCAAGCTAATTTTCCGGAAGTAGCTTCATTTTGATGAGACGAACAAAAAGTTCCTCTTCGAAAACTCTCGATTGTGGTAGATAATAGAGTTAGTAGAAGATACAGAAGAAAAAAGGATGGAAAAAGGTATTGGTTCCGTTTACCTATTGGGTAACATATGCCAGATTATTTATAATGTAACGATCACGATCGCAATCACGATTCAGCCTGTAATATCCCATTGTTGGGCATAGGCCTCTTCCCCATGTAGGAGAAGGATCGGAGCTTAATCCACCACGCTGCTCCAATGCGGGTTGGCGGATATGTTCCCTAGTACCTATGAGTAACGATCGCTATCAGGTATTTATTATAACAACCGGGACCGACGGTTTAACGTGCTTTCCGAGGCACGGTGGGGAGACCCACAACGACTGCACAAACACTCAGACCACAGCAAACATCTGTATGGCTAATACAAATTTTTGTCATGTGCGGGGAGGCACGGTGAGGAGACCCACAAGGACTGGACAAATATCCAGACCACGGCAAACATCTTTATGGCCAATTTTTGTCATGTGCGGGGATCGAACCCGCATCTGCCAGCGCAACAGCCACAAACCAGTGCTGTGACCGTTGCGCCAATGCGTCGTCCAAATATACATATAATGTGTATTGTAAAATGTATTATGTACATTAAATGTATGTCTGGAACTCCTGGAAAATGTATATGGGCGTATATTGTTGTGTTGAACCCTCATTCCATATGTCTGACAAATGTTAAGAATGTGATATAGATACAAAAAAGTATGACATCTATTGATGACTCGTTTGTTTTTATTGAACTGTCAATCAAGGCAAGCTTCATCTCGTCGGCAAGTTTTATGATAAAGCAACTGGGCATAATAAAAGTACATATAATTAATAATATTATGCAACATGATGTACTTTTTGAAATTCAATCTGATTTCTGGATTTTACAACATATAAGCGTACCCTACATCAGCTATTCAATACTTTTGAACCATTGTAATTATCAATAAGTAATCATTTAGCGTGACATATAAAATATTTATGTAAAATGATTCGGTGAATTTCGTACTGCTATATTTTTTTTGTGAAGATATAGTTTTTTTATTTAAAATATAAACGTTATCCTTACAATAACGAACACACAAAAAATAAATAATTATCCAATTTGGTGCAGTCTTTAAATACATTTTAGACAATAAACTTACCTGTCTTAATTCAGTACTCTTAAGTCATTACATTATGTCTGTGTAAAATAAAATTTAAGATTTATTATATTATTTAAAGTTCATTATTATTTGTGTTTTCAACTTACGTGTTTCTTCACAACCAAATTCTTAACGCCTTCCATTACAAATGACGACCCTTGTGATACTAATTTTGAAAACATTGAAACAGTTTTTGTTCCACCACCCTCGTATTGTCCTTGACTAGACATTTTAGTGAATCCTCTGTAAATATGATCAAATTTGTTAATGTTTACATTTTAATCGGTTTTTTTGTTACTAAATATTTTCATGCTGGCCTTAATTGCCACATTTATTGCTACTTAATTGTTATTTCTATTAATATGTTGTACATTAAGCTATAAATTGTAGCTTTTTAATGACAAAATTAATAAAATCGGATAGGTGGTTTTTAAAAATGGCAATCACAAACAACCCCTCTGGTATAGTGGTGCGAGCAGTCGCCTAAAACAACGGCGGTTTGCGGGTTCGATTCCCGCTCGGGAAGGATATTTGTATTTGTGCAAATATTTATTTCCGGTTTGGATGTCTGTCCTTGTGGGTCTCTAGCACGTTAAGCCATCGGCCCCGCTTGTTTTATATGTGTAGACCTATGCCCAGCACGACCTGTTATGACCCCCATGACCTCCTCCCTGGATTCGCCCATGCCCAGCAGTGGGAATGGGCTGAATGCACACAGTGCACACATCACAAATTAACAAATTATTTCTTCTTTTATTATTAATGTAATTAGTACACTTGAACAACTAAAATTATAAGAAATACATTTATAAAGCTACATGAATAAACTTACTTCCAACGCTTCATGTAGGCCATAGGTTTGATATCACAATTTGCAGCCAATAACGCAGTTTCAAACTTTTTGTACTCATCCTCGGTTATCTGTGATGTGCACAGGTAATATATAATAAACAGACGCATTTTGTCTTCCTCTGTCCCCGCACTGGTATCGGTTATCAAATCCATAACAGCTTTACTTTCTACACCGCTGCTTTTACTCATTATTTTTTCTTCCAACTCAAAAAATGAGTCGAGTCTCCTTGACTTTATTGCATTTAAGATAGCTAAAAATAAATTACTTGTTTAAATATTTTATCGTTATTTAAGACGAGAATTGAATATAAAAATGGGATAGTTGACAAAAGCATGATTTAGACTAGTGATGAAACGGATAGCGGTTTGGCCGGATACCGGATAGCCGGATATCCGGCCAACCACGTGGCCGGATAGCCGGATATCCGGCCGCCGGATATCCGGCGGGACTTAGCTGTTTGGTTTTGGTCTGTGGAACATTCGGCAGCCGAATATTCGGCCACACTTAGTACTTTCCTCGGACAACAAGTCACAACTCGTTACCGTACGAGTTTAAACTTGCATCGCTGAAGATAATACGTTTGGTAGTTTTTCGGAAGGAGATATATTTTATGAGGAAAAATGCAATCGTAATCTATCAACATCGCAAACGCAATATCAACAAAAAAACAATATCAACAAACGCTAAAAAAATTTTTTCATTCATCATAAATTCATAACTTACCACTGGTAGATTTTAGATAGATAGATAAAAACTTTATTTGCAATTCCACATTACATACACAATTAGAAAAAAAAATTATATTATATTATAGAAATTAATTTGATAACTTCTTTTTTTTTGGTTAAATAAATATTATTGTGAGTTCTTTTTTCATAATTTATTTGGTACTTAATACTTACTATATTTTATCATAAATACGAAAGCAAATCTGTTTATCACGATTTCACGCCAAAACTGCTGAACCGATTTAAATGAAATTTAGTATACGGATTCTCTAGAGCCTTAGAAAAGGACATGGGCTATAATTTACGCGGACAAAGTCGCGGAAAAACAGTTAGTAATAATAAACAAATTGCTATTCGGTATTTGATCAAATGGTTAACCATATTCGGCCGAATACCCGAATACCGAATATTTGCCGAATATTCGTGGCATCTCTAGTGCAGACACGTGCGTGTTCGTTTTAGGTTATTATTTTATTTGTGCTCTTGTTATTTGAAGTATATATACATAATTCTAAAAGATTTAGCAATGAGCAATGGCATCGGCGAAGAGAAAATCGCCTTTATGCGAATACTATTGATATAATAAGTGAAAATAATAAGTTAGATGTTTGATTATTATGCAATGTTAACATTACTCGCGGTCGCGATGGGAAAAAAGTACTATCCGGTATCCGGCAGGATACTGAATTACTATCCGGTATCCGGCCGGATAGTGAAAACAAGGCCGGATAGACCGGATACCGGATAGTTGCCGGATATCCGTTTCATCTCTAATTTAGACTTCCGTTAATTATTATTGGGTTGAAGACATTAATATAAATCATTACATAATTCGTGTACCCCAGATATCTCCTTTAATCCTATACAAAATACCGTTCCACATTCGCGGTTTTTCTCTGTCTCGATCTTTTACTGTATGTGTAGTCAAAATATTCTAAAACTATGTCCGTTTCTTTATACAAGTATCAGACTAAAAATCTATAGGTACTTAGGTGTTAGGTATATTATAAAGCTGAAGAGTTTGTTTGTTTGTTTGTTTGAACACGCTAATCTCAGAAACTACTGTTCCGATTTGAAAAATTCTTTCAGTGTTAGATAGCCCATTTATCGAGGAAGGCTATAGGCTATTTTTTTTTCAAATTAACGCGTGTCAAACCGCAGGGCACAGCTGGTATTTTCATAACAATAAACTCAATAATTATATTGCAGTGGGCATGATATATGCAGCTATACCTGTAGCTATAGTTGTATGCATGTCAATAAGTCGTTTTTTTTCCATGAGTTGTGGCAGTGAGTTGACTGCACTCGTGAGTCGCTGTGTGTTATCACTGACTA
Organism: Melitaea athalia; assembly: GCA_905220545.2. Lineage (NCBI taxonomy): Eukaryota > Metazoa > Arthropoda > Insecta > Lepidoptera > Nymphalidae > Melitaea > Melitaea athalia. Next base: position 9,344,297 of record HG992187.1, read on the forward strand.
AACTGAGAGCTAGATCGCTGTCAGCATCCAATCCCATTGAGCTCTTAAGTTGCTTCACTTCTGCTTCAGAACTCCTGTAATTTTATTGAGTTCATTATAAACAAAATTTAGTTTTTTCCCACACAAATTTAAATTTTATTATATGGATAACCCTCTTAAAAAAATTATTATGTACTAAAATTTTATTGCTACTTGAAACTTTATATATGTGATTTTTTTGCTTAAAACAATTAATTTTCAAAGCAAGTAAATATAATCAAAATGTTAGAACAGAATGCAGAAACATTTAAAGACAATAAAAGTCAACAAAACAAAACATACATTAAACTAAGGTACATATTAAATTTATTATAAAAAAGGCAGAAGTGAGAAATCAAATGAGTTACCTGTATTTATCTAAATCCTCTTGTATGGCCTCTGCTACAGTTGGGAAAGGGCTACCCTTATGTTCAGACCATAATGGATCTTTGGAGTCTAAATCACAAGTTCTTGTTTTCGCCTTTTGTCCGGGTACTATTGGTCCAGAAGTTTCTGATACCACTGCTCTAAAATAATATAATTTAATTTACAAAGTAAGTTAAAAATTGATTGCCATTACTGTATACTGTGGTCTGTGAATCAATAATGTAAACCTTTCAATATCAAACAGATTATTTTTTTACAATTTTATTCGGTATTATTTTACAGTATAGTACTTTAAAACTTATTTAAAAAAAAAAACAATGTTAAGTCCCGCCCCTGTAATGCATTGTAATGTTTTACAAGACCCCCTCCTGTTCCCCCCAAATTGCGTTACTTAAGGTAAAAGCACTAATGCTCGACATTGAACTAAAAGATGACATTTTGGAAAAAAATCTTTTGTACTAAGAAAACTAATCATTTATATAACATTGCTCCTGATGTTTAAGACACCTAGTGCCATCGATGATACGTGCTCAAAAGCTTGCGTACATTGTCAGAAGCAAATTTCAAAATAACGTTGTTGACAACGAACAATGTAAGCAGTTTAACATTAAGGCGCGTAAATCTTAGCGTTTTTATTAGGGCAAGTGACTTTTGAACAGGTATGATTTTGTCTTATATATATTACTATTGGGCTATTGTTGGTTTCGATATTATAAATGTATGAACTTATTGACTTATTAGGACCATTATCTTGTTATTTTAGTTTGTTTTTGTGTGAATTTTAAGCAGTGTTTACTATTAGTACCAGAAATTAATCAAAACCTAAAAGATGACACATGTGTCTTCTACTAGGGTTACAACGAACTGAATTTGTTAGCTTATTTTAATGCAAATTTAGCCTTTATGTTGTAAAAATAAGGTTCAATCTGAGTTTCGTTTGTTTTACACTAGTCTAGTAAAACATCAGTAAAAGGACAGAATCTGTCCTTTTACTGATGTTTAGATACTCCGAAGCCGATATGGAAGCAGCCATAGAAGAATGCAGGCGGGGTGTTCCGACAGCTACTGCGGCGAAGAAATTTGGTGTTCCGCGCTTAACTCTACTGAACAAAGTTAAGGGAAAGGTACCTATTAGGCGTAAAATGGGAGGAAGCTGTTATGTGATTGAAGATATAGAAAAAGTACTCGTAACATGGACAAAAGCTATGGTCAAAAAAGCGTCACCCTGACCTTATAACAAGGCAACCACAAAATTTGACAGCCTACAAAGCATCTGTAGCGACATCTCAAATAAAAAAAAACTGGTTTCAAGAAGTTAGCACTTATTTTACAGTAATAATCATACAGATATTCTTAATGCGCCTCAGCGACTTTTTAACATGGGCGAGACCGCTTTTTTCTTGAACCCCAAAGGAAGTAACGTCCTAGCACCAAAAGAAGAGCGAACTGTGTACCAAAACATTAACACGGATGAAAAATAATGTTTTACTGCACTTTTGGGTATTAATGCTACTGGAGATGTTTTACATCCAATGGTCATTTTTAAATATGAGAGGAAACCACGAGAGTTAACTTTGTCAGTACCCACATCATGGGGTATTGGACGTTCAGATAATGGCTGGATGACTAGAGAGACGTTTTATGAATACATATGTAATATTTTTCACAAATGGTTAGATGACAACAAAATTCCAAGACCAGTTATACTTTTTATTGGTGGACATACGCCACACCTTTCTTGAGCACATTTTGTTCTGAAAATCTAATCTAGTAATTTATTTATTTATTACAGAAAAAAAATACATTACGTTACGTGATGAACAGTGCAAAAAAACAATTTTCAGTTTACCAGTGCACTGTGTTTCTATAGTAATAATATCTATTAAATTACAAATTATATTAGAAAATAATATTAAAATATGCCATTACATTATACAAATAATATGATACACCTACATTTTAATCTAATTGGAAAAAAAAAAGAAAATGAACATAAATTGGTTAAAATAATGTCATGTCTACTATTAGTGCCAATTGATGTCTATTGTTGGTGGATTTGATTTTCGATGCTGTCATCTTTTAGTATCTACGGCAAACCTAAGAATAATGTAATTTTTAGTTCAAAATACGACAGTCTTAAAATATTTTATATGGAAAAGATAATTTAGAAATGTTACTCTCAACAGTAAAAAATATTGTAACTGTAAATTTTTAAAAACAAATTTGATTTTTGACAATGAAGTTTGATTTGACCTAAAAGTGTCGAGCATTAGTGCTTTTACCTTAATACTTGAACGCCCCCTTAGTTCTTTCTTTATTAAACAAGTTATTTTATACAAATACATCTTTCAAGTGAACTATAGATTAGAGAATTCAAGCAAGCATGTGTGTTTCCTTTAGCTTTATAATATTAGCGTAAAATGTAGATTTTTGTAATTACCTGTTTAAAGTCAAATCCAGTACATCATGAGCTAATGCTTGGTAGGTCCAAGTGTGATGTAAGGGAGTTGCCATATCAATATTTCTATCAAGTAATATCAGCATAGGGCGAGTGAAGCTGAATGTGCCAGCTTGTCCATGGAATAAATTATTTCTAGCATCCCAAAGATTTTCACGTAACTTCTTATCCAACTTTTTTGCTACCATTTCAGCAGCATTCCCTTTACTACATCTTATGATAGGAACATTACCTATTAAATAAAAAATAACTTTTTGTTTTTTGTAATTGTATCAGAAAAGAAAGTAGTGTTAAAATTTTAATACTTTAGTTCTGTAACAATAAATGCAAACTATTCAAGTACTTCAATTGGTAACAAATTATTAATACAATCGATACAAAGTTTTGAATATTTTATGTTTAATGGATATTTGATGATGGTTTGGTGCAGTGGTCCTTTTGTGCTAGCAGTCATAGAGTCAATAACGGCTCATGATGTTTGTTTTAAGCTGTAAATGTTTGTACAGTTCTGGTTGAGTGTGATTTTGTTGTGTTTATTTTTATTCTTTCATTTTGTTAAGCTATAATTATATTATATACATCAATCATTGGATAAAAATACCTACCTAGAGTAACAAATACTGAAAAAAGACTTTCTACTATTTCATCCATTATAGGTTCCATTTCAGTATCTTTAGTATCACCTTTATTTATAGCTGAAAAATACAGATTAGTAATATCTTAATATATATAAATTACGCATCATGTTGTTTGTCCATGATGGACTCCCTAAAACTACTCAACTGATTTTAATCAAATTTGGCCACCGTGTGCAGTTTGATCCAACTTAAAAGATAGGCTATATTTTATTTCGATATATGCAATTATTATTATATTTAAGAAAAAAAAAATAAGGCGGTACGAACTTCACCAGGTCAGCTAGTTAATATAATATTAGTAATATACCAAGTTATTATTGTTAAAATTATAAATAATAATTACTTACCATAATACGATAAATAATCAGATTGCTGATGTTTCATTATGAACAAATCATCTTCTAAGCATATAAAGTTCAGATATTGATCAAAAACTTTATGAATGCTCATTACTGAGTTAGAGTGGATAGCTGAAGCAGCCAAGTCTTCTAATTTCTGCCTAGTTATCGGTGATATGAAATTCAAGTGATATTGATCATATATTCCATTAGAAAGGTCTTGACATATCCTTCCAAGATTTTCTTCTGATGGAACACAAAAATAAACAGCGGGGACTTCTGGTATGGAATCTCGATCTGTATGTAATTGTCTAAAAAGTGAACAGATGTATATATTTATAAGCATTGTCACATGATATCTATTAAACAATTACAGTATACAAAAAAGAATAAAGAAACAGTTCTTATTCATGATCGTATAATGCATATTCATGATGTTACACATAACACTCAATAATTAAACAGGAATATAAAATTTTGAAGGTGTCATTAAATACATCTAAATTAGTAATATTATAATAAAATATTATATTCAATACAAATTTGTGCTAAGGAAGACTGGAGACTACGACTGGTTTTAAAAAACGGTTTCACAAAAGTATTAAATGAAAACAATATCTTGAGTATAATATGTGGAAAATAGGACATACAAGTATAATTTTAACTTTTGTTTTAACAGTAAATAAATTAGATTATATGATAAAAATCCTATGTAACATTTTAACAATTTAATATCAATACTTACACATGTAAAGTTACACCCAGTTCTCTGAGCTCTTTGACGGATATCAATGGCGAAATTATATCTTGGCCAACTCGGTCATAGATGAGCACTTTCCATATCGGTTCATTAGCCACTGCTTTTGTTAGTGGTTGATTTAAATTTAGCATCTGTTTCAAAGCATCTGTAAAAGGTTTTGGTAGTTTTTAGTACAACTTTGTACTACTAATAAATTTCATTGCTGTGTTACGTGGTTTATTATGTGTGAAAATAAATCAATAAAGCGCTTAAAACAACCGACTGTATTAGTTTTTTGTGAAAAATTTGTTGTGAGATAGACAAATTAACGAAAATACGAGTCGAAGTACTTTACATTTTGAAATCAATTTATAGTAAACTTACTGAGTTGGCGTTCACGTAAGGTTGTCATGGTGCCGTATTAGATGCACTGCCATCAAATTATTAAATTATATTCTTGATTGTTTTTCAGATACTCTTTAACTCCTTATGTTTCTAATATCATTTAAATTAATTATTTTATACAATATTTCCAATACATCTCCTTCAATTTTACTAGTGTCAAAGTGACACTAACATTCTGTCGACACGTCGGCTCTGACAAATGACACAAAAATATAGGCTCGCAATCTCAAAAAATGGTGTTAGGAAATTAAAAGAAAGATAAATTATATTTAATAAAGAAAGTAAATAAATATAGCATATCATAATAATAAAAATATATAAGAATAAGTAAATATATATAGCATACACACACAGTCGTCTGTTCTATTGCTTACGGTAAGCTTGTGTTATAGGTAACAGCCAACTGTAATAATTATATAACAGACTAGATACAGCCCGGTGAACTTCGTATCACCTACGTTTATTTGTTTTTTAAAATTGCAAATTTTTATTTTATTTTATTAGGATAGCTTACAGCTTATTACATATATAACTATAACTAACACGTCATAATAAAAATCAAAAAAAGCTAACGACAAGCCACCACACATAGAAACTAAACAGAACACAACAATGCTAATTATTCCTAGAAAAAGTAGGTAATCTATATAATGCTAAACAAGAATATTTATTTACCAGTGTTCACAGATTCCATCACAGACATAACAATCGCCATTTTTACCCGACTGCCAAGGAAGGGTTATGTTTTTCGCGCGTATCTTGTATGTATGTATGTATGTAATATTCTTAATTACCTGATTTCTCTAGAACCGCTGAACGGATTTGTATAATTGAGATATTGTTAGATTCGTCTTAGCAGCCCAAGTGTTCTTAGATAGGTGACATTAAAAAAAACAAACATGGCGGCTGTGCGAAGCCATTATAGTTAATGAAGAAATATTTTTTTTTAGAATACTATAATATGGGTATCAAATTAAAGAGCTCAACACAAGGATTTCAAAAATGTATATTATGATTATTATTACTGTAATAATAATAAAGATATACAATAACAAAGTTTAAAAAATGTTTCCCATGCCTAAGGCAAGCAAGATGCGAGCCGAGCTTCTTCCTCGGCTCCTAGGCAACGTCCGACGGTCAATTTCGGGGTCTAGCCTTTCCCATAAAAAAAGAATTATCAACTTCGGACTACTCTGTAAAAAGTTATGCTTGGTAAAACATAAAAATGATATAGATACGTGGCAACTTTAGAACGGCCTCATTTTTTTCTTCGTTAATAAATTACTTAATCAACCACACGATGTAAACTATTTTAATGAATTGAACCGATTACGTAATTTGTCTAACTAAAAAGACATAAATAAAATAATAATTAAAAGAAAACAAAAAACCCGCCTGCATAAAAAACAACTAATAGAAAATGAACTGAAAAGACTGGAACAAGATAAAAATTCAAAATTACACAAAGCTAGCGAAACAAATCGAAACAATATCAAACATTATGTAAAATTGAAGGATAAGTCAAATCATTCTCTCTTTGTGCATGTCTCCGACTGCATATTATGTACGATGTTGCATAAAATTTTGAAGGACTACCGTATTGATATTTTTAAGTGTATAGTACATAATGTTTGATATTGTTTCGATTTGTTTCGCTAGCTTTGTGTAATTTTGAATTTTTATCTTGTTCCAGTCTTTTCAGTTCATTTTCTATTAGTTGTTTTTTATGCAGGCGGGTTTTTTTGTTTTCTTTTAATTATTATTTTATTACCTACTGTACTGATACTCCCATGAAATAAGTCTCAATCTCAACATTAATATTATTACATGCCCGACAAGCTCTAACTAATAAGTACCTACACTATTTTGTCGGTAGTTTGTATCTGAGGATGGAGTAATAAACGGCTTATAAGTACCTATTGTTACGAGATGCACGTGACGGTATTTTGAATAGTACATAGCTTATGCAGCAGATCAGGGCAGTTGATTACAACTCATACTATTTTGAGAAGGAAAACAATATCTAAAACACTGCGTCTTAAGAAGAGAGGCAAATAGCACCCAAAACAATGATTGTCAGAATTTTTGCCTGTTTGTCTGTGCGTTTGTGCACGCTAATCTCAGATACGGGTCATCCGATTTAGATGTGATTTTTACTAATATATTGTGGCAAGCTTAGGTTAACATTTAGTGTTTGTTTCCTGTCAATCGGTTCATAAGTAAAAAAGTTATGCCAATTTAAAGAATCTCATTGAACATGTACTATTCCATGTGGACGAAGTCGCGATATAATTATATACATAATTTACATAAAATAAAAATAAAAATATTACACCCACATTCAGGCGGAAATCGAACCAACAACCCGGAGCGGTAAGCAAAGTCACTACAAACAGCGCCAACGGGCTGGTCAAATATTGATATTAGTCATAATTATATTTGACTAGCTTCTGCGCGCGACTTCGTCGGCGTGGACTCCGCTCCTGTTGGTCTTAGCGTGATGATATATAGCCTATAGCCTTCCTCGATAAATGGGCTATCTAACACTGAAAGAATTTTTCAAATCGGACCAGTAGATCTTGAGATTAGCGGGTTCAAACAAACAAACAAACAAACAATCAAACAAACAAACTCTTCAGCTTTATTATATTAGTATAGATTTTAAGGAACAGATTTAAATAAATTAAAATTATTCCAAATGAAAATCAACAATGCTATTGCGTTAACCACTTACAAATGAAAAGCTGCATAACTTTCACATGTAATTAGTACTTAACAGTTTAAAATATTATATGTTTGATTTACTTATTATAATTTTGAACTGACTTATAAAAAATATTTTTTTTCGAGACAAGGGGGTTTCCTCGCAAGGGGTTCCTTTTCCAGTAATTGCGCAAGCAACTTAAGTACCTACTTGTAAACCTTATTTTAAAGCTCTTTTAGCTACAGGTTGTAAGCTTTTAATTTTTTTTTTACTGTAGACCGGATTTCGTTGGAAGCCATTTCCCTTGTTGGAAATGTATTTATTAAAAAAAAAATGATTTAAAGTTAAAAAAGGTAAAGATTAGAAAAAAGTTCTTAAGTAATATTTGTATAGTATAAAGATATATATTCGTATCCAAGAGCAGAGAACAAGACCAATTTTCCTCCGGCGTGGTGTAAGACAGGGAGATGTAATATCACCGAAACTGTTTATCACTGCGCTGGAGGATGTCTTTAAGACCTTGGATTGGGGGGAACGAGGTATCAACGTCAACGGCGAATACATCTCTCACCTTCGTTTTGCCGACGATATCGTCATCTTTGCGGAGACGTTGGATGAGCTAGGCCAAATGCTGACCGGCCTAAACGAGTCCTCCCGACGAGTAGGTCTCGGTATGAACTTGGACAAGACGAAAGTTATGTTTAACACCCAAGTCATACCGGACCGGTATCGGCCACACCATTCAACTGGGCCGAAACAACTTCGAGAAGGAAGCCGATAGGAGGATTCGGTTGGGCTGGGCGGCGTTTGGCAGGCTTCATCGAGTCTTCACTTCGAAGATTCCGCAATCCTTAAAGACAAAAGTTTTCGAGCAATGCGTCCTGCCTGTGTTGACATACGGAGCCGAGACGTGGACACTGACGAAGGGACTGGTCCACAAGTGAGAGTTAGAAACGAGACTATCCGCGAGAGAACGAAAGTAACCGACATAGCCCACAGAATTAGCAAGTTGAAGTGGCAATGGGCTGGTCATCTGTGTTGCAGGACCGATGGCCGTTGGAGCAGACGTGTCCTGGAGTGGAGACCGCGTCTTGGCAAACGCAGTGTGGGACGTCCTCCGGCCCGTTGGACCGACGATCTTCGTAAGATTGCCGGTGTAGGCTGGATGAGGATTGCGGAAAACCGGGATGTCTGGCGCGAACTTGGAGAGGCCTATGTCCAGCAGTGGACTGCAAGGCTGAACTGATGATAAAGATATATTTTTTCAGGGTATTTCTTATAATATAGAGCAAAGCAGCAAACTATGATTCTTCTGCAGTTGCAAGTAAATTTATATAAGGAAAACTTCAATTCAATAGTGATATAGACACTTAATACCTACGCTATCGATATTTACAAGTTAGTTCAGTCATTTTAGGCATTTTAAACCCCAATCTGCGGAAAAATTCCTAGTAAGCTGAATTTTTATATATAGGTACCTGTATTACGGCGTTGTAATGAAGATGTTAAAAATCGACATTGATATCGTGCCGGCCAAAAAAGTTATAAAGGGCAAAAGGTCACGAAAATCAATTTTTTGCAAACATCTCGCGACCTATTTTGCTCGGAGGTCAATAGAGGTCACTATAAAAATTGTTAGTCATTAAATTATCCCAAAAAAATGACTGTCGCATTGTTCTGTAATTAACCGTTTTCGGAGTAGTGCTGAGAACGACTAGAATGCACTCACATACGGTATTGTATATATAGTTATATACCGTACACCAAAGCGTAAACTCACTGAATTTTTCTCCAGATGAAACCTAAAATGACTGGACTAACAATAAGTGTTGAAGTAAGAGAGTCATTATTTATGAGTCACAATAACTATTTTTTAAACTTAAGTAGGTGGTGGAAGTAAGTAGGTGATTGATATGGATCGCCGTGCTGTGAACTGTACTTTCGTCTTCTTTTTTCCATTTAATTCCTAATAATGCATATTTAATTGTCCCTGTTTTCCGACTACCTACGTTGTATTACTTGTCGATGTAAATTAAAGTAGTTTTTCTTTGTTTAGCAAACAAAATTATTACATGACAATATAAATGATTACGTAATGATGATGAATTAATATTAAACCAACTTAAAGGTGGGATAGATTTGGATAAATAGCTAATTTTGTATGGAAGTTTACCATTCAGGAAATTTGGATTAAATAATTAATGTTAGGATGTCTTTTTTACTACGTAAACAAGAAAATAATTTATTTTATGGCAGATTACCTTAACTGTATTTTAAAAACATATTATTAAAAATACACTTCGGTTTTTAATCTTAGCTTTCGTTCTTAGAGATATTTTAAATAAATCAAAATTAAAAACAAAACGTTGATATTTTCATTTACATAACCGAGTTAGTTTTAAGTTTTAACGCATTGGTGTAAAAATTACTATTTTCACTACAATTTTTTTATAATTATACATTTATTAAACATCAGAATCTATTTTACCACTACGAAAAAAATAATCGGCCAAGTGCGAGTCGGACTCGCGCACGAATGGTTCCGTACCATTGGCTAGGTAAACAACAGTAGGTACATTGATTTTGATATCGGGCAAAAAGCGGCAAAAAAGTCACTTTTGTTGTACGAGCCCCCTAAATATTTTTTTCAATTTTAATTTTACTATTTATTATTAAAGTAAATATACAATTAAGTATTTTGTGAATATTTCAAGTGCCTACCTGTTACCATTTATTGATATCGAGCAAAAATAAGCACTAAATAGCGTTTGTTTGAGCCCCTTAAATATTTATTTTATTTTGTTTTTAGTATTTGTTATTATAGCGGCAACAGAAACACATAATTTGTGAAAATTTCAACTGTCTAGCTATCGCCGTTCTTGAGATACAGCCTGGTGACAGACGGACGGACGGACGGACGGACAGTGAAATCTTAGTAATAGGGTTCCGCTTTTACCCTTTGGGTACGGAACCCTAAAAAGACACGCGTAAAAGGGAAAAGTTCCTTATTGTTTACCTTATGGTGTTATTAAAAGCTTTAATTTTGTCCATATATCCAGAATGGATGGACTGGACGGTGTAGAAGGAGAAAGCCGTGGAGACAAGTTATACATAGACAGAGTTTGGGTGGTGGTAGAGTAAGACACCTTCAAGTTGGAAGTCTGGCAGTGCACGCGCGGTGGTGAAAGGTGCTTTATCGAATTACTGAGTTTACGAAGTGCGGGCCACCATGTCCGCCTACACGCGAGTATTAATTTTTTGTGTCATATTTGTGAATGGTTAGTTTGTAATATTTTGTGTTTTTAACATAATCTATTTAAAAGTTATTTTCATGGTATTTTATTGGTAAAATTAGTCAATTTTTCGCATAAGTGTTATGCAAGTGATTTAATGCATAATTTTATATTTACAAGAGTTCAATTGTTAACGTAAATTAATACACTGCAAAAATATTAACCTTTTTATCTATATATTAATACGTGAAGCAAAAACTTTGTAGGTACCCCTTTTTACGGAAATTGTACGTACGTAGAGTATGAAATTTCGCACACTTTTTTGTTGATTGTCAAAGTCTGTAGTCAAGTTGAAATTTTGTTTCATAATTATTTGGTTTTCTTGAAATGAACTTTTTAATTATGGTCGAATTTCGACTTCTGAGCGACCACTAGTTTGTTTAAATATGTTACTGTTAGCAGAAAAAATTAGAAATAAAGACATATCGCACTGTGAACTTATTATATAATCTATAACCGTACATACAATTGGCGTTTAATATAAAAGTCATAGAAAGTGTCTCGAAATATATTGTCACTGAGTACCTAAAGGTGCCTAATTACTATTCGGTGAACACGTCCTTTCTTTCACTTGACATTGAGACGTGACCGGTTATATACGTGGTATTGAAGAGGATGTTGATACTTCTCCATGTTCGAAAGCAGATAATTATATAATAACCAACCCGAGTTTCAAAGAGTGGCAAGATCAATTGGTTCATTAAAATGAAGATTCGTTTTATTCAAATTCGTTGTAAATATTGTGAAGTACAATATTATTGATGAACCGTAATGAAATATTCTGAAGAAATTTTTATCCATTTGTCGTAAAAAGAGCTGTTTGGATTAAATGAATTATTATAACTTATAACTGTGTCTTAAAATACCTTTTTGCCTTGATGTGAATATTATTGACTAGTGTCCTGACAAGTTTATTAAGTAGGTACCTGTATGGTTGCTTGCATTTAAAACATTTTTTATTTGGTTGCAAGCTCTCGGCACCTTCACGTCGATTACTTACGACTAATTGTGGCTCATTTAGTAGCTGCAATAAAGGTTTTTTCTTAAAATTAGATATAATGTATCTAACATTTACAAAACGCTAATTAAATTTTTTCCATCTCTTTTATATCTTGATGAAATATTTTTCCTTGCTCCTGACTGTATTCGCCTAAATTTCCATATAAAAATCAAAACCAACGAGCGAGGAATGACCTGACGGTGGGAGGATGAATTACAACTAGGCGAAAACCCTAAAGGGCATAGGACCCTGGCCCATTAAGCCTAAATAATGTGACCTTGGAGGTAAAGTGCCCCAGTAAAGAAAGCCTGGGTAAGGAGACGAGCCTGAAGGCCCGTACCCAGACAGGCCCTCAGGCCTGCCAGGACGATGTGTGTGGATCATTCGTCATCACTTTAACTACCAATTTTGATCTAATTCGCCAATCAAATTTTGTCCATGTTCCTGGGGATGGCGGAACGCGCTTGCGATGCTTCTGGTGTTGCAAACGTCTATAAGCTACGGTAATCGCTTACCATCAGGTAAGCCGTACGCTTGTTTGCCGATCTATTTACATTAAAAAAATCCATTGTAAATTTATTGCTCTACTATCCCATTCACAATATTTGTGAACTCAAAAATTTTGTTTATTCTTGATTAAAATGTATCAAAACGCTAATTAACCGCTATGAAGTTTTATAACATAGGTAAACGATGTATGGAAAGTTGATTTCAATATATGCCAATAAAAAAAATTGCGACGTGACACATTAAGAAAAGTTTATATTTGCGAGAAAGACGTCAACATCTATTACCAAAAAAACTTTTTCATCACTGATCTGTTATTATTCATTTTCTTATAAATTCTGTATAAGCAGGTATTTATAAAAAAATATTTTTTTCTTCTTCTTAAAATACTCAAATAGGTAATGGCCTCGCAAAAAGTAACTTAACATTCCATCAGCGATCTATAAGCGCATACCTCCCGAAATGTGTTACGGTGAATGAATATGAATTAATACGTAAATTATAACTGTTGCTATATTATAATACTGAGAAATTCTATTATATCAAATTGAGCAAATGATTAAAAAATAATGATGAGTCAAATGAATAATACAATATTGCAATTCAATAAAGTCGATTCACTCGTAACTCTGTAACGCTATATTATATAAACACGATAAACTATGCAGTTTCGACGTGATGAATTTTTTCCTTATTAGTTTTTAGAATGTATTGCATATTTGGTTATTACTTCACAGATGTAAGATTTAAAGATAATATAGCCTACAATATTCTCCAATTAACAACTATTTTAGTGAAAAAATATTAGTGAGTGAGACTACTGCGTTTAAACAAAATCAATTTAAGCTTTACTACAGCAATAAAGAAAGCTTTCAAGGGCAAATCAACACTTTTACTTATGCGGGACATATTGTGATTGTTAGTTTTATTTCCTGGTATTTAATTTCAATATGCATATATATAGGTATATTAAATTCATTATGACAATCATTAGGGGCCATCCATAAATTACGTCACACGTTAAGAGGGGGGTAGGGGGTCGACGAAGTGTGACAATGTGTGACATGGGGGAGGGAGGGGTCAACATTTTGTGACGTCACATTTCCAAATATAATAATATCAAAACGCAAGTACAAAAACATGATATTTCAACTACCTACCAATAACTAACTTCAAAAATTAAAGTTTTATTTGTTTTATAGCTGAATTGACTTTTATCAAAATGAAAATAAAAATAATGTCGAAACTGTCATCAGGCTGCTCATGCAAAATTGCAAAATATGTGACGTCACACTAGGTAGGGGGGGGGTCCTCATAAATGTGACCATCTGTGACAAGGACGGGGGAGGGGTCGAAAATTCGAGAAATTCGTGTGACTTAATTTATGGATGGCCCCTAAGTCCTAAGTAAAGAAAAATGTTTTTGAAAACAATAGAAAATGGGTAAGAGATGAGGTTATTAGAGAAGAGATGTAGAGATTTTTGGGAAATTGAATGTGAAGTAGTTCTGTACTCTTACAATTTGAAAATATCCCAAGGCTGGAGTAAGTCATCATTGTCATACGAAAGTTTAATACCTCTACTACTGAGCATGAGATCGTTTTTTAAAGACAAATTTACTATTGAATTTATTAGAAAAATTATTTATTAGAAAAATAAAGTCAGATTTTCGAAATAAGGGGTAATCCCTGATTTTTATAGTCTGATGATAATTACGAGTATAGTGATTGACGAGTCGAGTTTTTTTGGTCCATCTCTCATAAAGTACAAAGAAAATGCATAATAAATAAAAATATGTAGCAAATGTATGAATAGTTGTTATGTGTGAAAGTTTATCTATTCATATAAAATTATTTGCTTAAAGAGTAGACTACTGTCTGCTTATACGTCTGTCCGTCGCTACGTCTATGTACCTACATACCACTACATATTTTAGTTAACCCTTCCCATTAAGTGGGCCTATAAAAATTAAGAGGTTTCATTAATCGTTTATACATGTTAATAGAAAGTTGTTTCTGCACGCCATTTATTAGATAACACTGACGTGCTGCTGTACGTCAACAAGCTACAACTACTCTAACCAACTATGAGAGAATAGTTAGAGTACAGACACATATGAAGCTTATGAAAGTATATTTTTCGTTCACTTGTGCAGTATGTACCTTATAGATTACCCAAATAATACCATGCTCGCTCGCTTACTCGCTTTAGCCTATCGCAGTACACAACAGCTGGACATAGGCCTCCCCAACTTTCCCTTTTTAGTGGCGCTTAAAATATAAAAACAAAAATAATGACTTCCTCTTTTTATGTTATTTATAACATTAACATAACATTGTAATGGATTTTAGGATACATTTAATTAAAAAATAAATCATACAAAAACATCAACTTAAATATAATAATATACTCAACATTTGAAATATTTTCTTGTAAATTTCACCAAGTACCTAAGTATTTTTTTCTAATACTCATTTAATTGTAAAAAACTTTTTAATGAACAATTCACTTTTATTTACTTCACAAAACCGTTGCTTGTTCACGTGTAGTGGCGAACAAAGTTCCTTTAACGCCTACGATAGCAGGTTCAATTCCTACTTAGAGATGGTATTTGTACAAATATTTGTTTCTGGTATGGGTATCGATCTTCTCCATCCCACCCTATTCATACTTCATACATACATACCGAAATTGCCCGTAAATCTATATATAATAATACGCGAAGCAAAAACTTTGTACCCCTTTTTACGAAAATTGCGGACGAGGATTGACGGAGGAGTATGAAATTTCGTACACTTATAGTTTATATAGAGAAGGAGTGCAAAATGCTGATATTTTTTTAAAATTATGCATAAAAATACTTTAAATCAATAAAAAAAAAATTACACACTACCATGTATTTGACACACGCACGCACATATGTCTTTGACAACAGAACCTTAATAATGTTCAAACTTATAATATTTAAATTAATTATGCTCGAATTTCGACCACTCACTGGCGACCATTTATAGTTATCGTAAATACTAGATAAAAATCGTTGCACTAGGTAGAGAAATTATTCTAGTCTTATGATTTTTGACTATTTTGACCTTTGTGTGCTAAACGGCAATATTCAATCTTGTAGAACAAGCACCTAATAAACATCCTCTAATAGAAAAAAAAAGAGTACGATTCATACAAAACAAAATACAAACTTTACCTCTGTATCTAAATCTAATGTTTAACCTTTTATTGTCATTGTTTTGTGAGAAATGTAAGTGGTTATACATTGTACTCTCTTGATTGTATTGTCTGACTAGCCCGCTGACGCAGTTATCAATGACCCTGCTTTCTGATCCATGGTCATAAGTTCGACTCTTACACAAATCGTGTCTATATATGTATGTACATATATTATGAACTTATTAAAAAATAAAGTTATACATGTTTATAAAAATCAATTTTATTTATGAAAGGAATAGTTTGTAGTTGTTGCAAAAATCTGTTCGCTGCTCTTACTTTATATTTTACATATTTAATACTGACAATGAATGTAAATAAAAACTAATGCCCAATTTTTTGAAAGTATAAACAGTTTAAAAAAAATGAAAAGATAGAATTTTTTATTTTATTGCATTATATTATGCAAATATTATGTACAGCTCGTGCGTAATTTTTTTAAATGCATATTCAAAATAAATTTTTACATTAAGAAATGATTCTTAATTTCTTATCATTAGAGTTTGATACATTTTGCTTCACTAAAGGTTGTGGTATGTGTTTTATTTAGAAAATGTTGGTAGTAAATTTTAGAAACCCGACTTTTATAGGTCTACTAGGGCGATGCGGCCCTCTCCGTGTCTAAATAAAACCTGGTGACTAAGTATTTTTAAAAATTATTTTTTATGCACACAAACCGATACGGAAGTCCCTAAAAATAGTAATAATTAAAATACTTTTGCGACTTTCTAGAAATAAATTGTTAATCGTTTAAAGTTCGTTAGTACAATGGGATCAGGATATAATATGGGATCCTTGGTGAGAAAGTTCGAAATAAACCTCATTTATCTACCATGAGTAGTACCTACGGGTAGGGATCTCTTTCAGAGATAATTTTGGTCTTGCCAACTTCCGATGGAATAACAATTTGGAAAACTGTTTTAAAGTGTACTGAATAATGTAATATGTATTACTTTATATGATTATGACTTCAACACTAGCTGAGAGGCGTTATACATTAGTTAATATAATATTATATTTATACCTCTCTCTACTCATAAATTCTTGATTATTATTAGAACGATTTTTTTAATTAAAAAAGACTATGGATTCATTATTGTTACGACGATTCGTTTCTTGGCTAGTAATCATTGATAAATCAAACGTTAAATCTGGTTCTCCTTGGGGACGTGGTGCTAACTGGTTTGTGCAGAGAGAATAAAATACGCGGTCGGCATTCGTAATTCTGTATAATTACGCACTAGTTGTAAGTTTGGAAACTAGTCAATAATACGTAACACGATTACACAAAGATGTACCTACTGTTTGCCGTGTACGAAGATCACGTGAAAAATAGCGTGTTGGCAGTGTGTGTTATGCTTATAATGAATAACAAAACAGTACATTTTGTTGTTATATGGAAATAGCTACACATAATGTACACATAATGTGCACATACTGTATATGACATTTTAGGTAAACTTCTATGTCCACATTGTCCAGTAATTTATAATAGTAATTGTCCTAATAATAATTTAAATTCAAAAGTTTATGAAGATTGATGAGTGTATGTTTGTTTCTCAAATAATTTGAGACTCAGAATAAAATAGGTGACTTTTTATTACGACATATTATATAAAATCACGAGGCAAAACTTGATTTTGTTAAACTAGCGAAGACATTAAAAATAGAGTATATTATAATAATTTCCAATTAAATAGGTAGTAATAAAGGTCCCTTACAGTTGAATGTCACGATTGTGGCGCGGCGGTGGACTCTGCCCAGCACACCCTCGAGGTGTGCCCGAGATGGGCGGTGCTGCGTCGCGATCTGACGACAGTCCTCGGAGGGACTTGTCACTCCCGTGCGTCATCACCGCGATGCTCGACGACGACGAGTCCTGGAAGGCAATGGTCTCCTTCTGCGAGACAGTAAAGTCCTAGAAGGAGCCCGACGAGCGGGTGAGAGAGGACGCCGCCGACGTGGCTTCCACCTGCGGGCGACGAATGGGGGTGCGTAGGAGGCGCTACTTAATGCGCTTCCAGTAACGCCACTGTGCCCACGTTGGGCCGGGATGCGAACCCGGTCCTGCTAGACACGGCGTCGTCAGGACTGTTCAGAGGTGAGCCGGACAGTCCCCATGGAGGAGAACTCTGGCCTTTTCGCCGAGGCCAGCCTGTCGCTGGAAGGATCCTGATCCTGATCCTGTCCGGGACCCTCCAATTAAAGCGGCTGAAGGCTCCCGCAGGAGGTTTAGTGCGGTAGTGGCACCCCAAATGCTGAGTCTGACATACGGTCTAGGACTGCCTACCCGGGCGTCCTGGATATCACCCGTAAATAGGTTACCCTGCGATATAAAAAAAAGGTCCCTTACAGTTACAGCGTATATACGTATTTATTGTTTTCTAATTTAACGTCCAAATAATAGCGATTTTATAGTTATATTTTTAACTTCAGTTAGATCTCTTAAAAAGAGGACTCTCGAACAAACCATTATGTCTCTTTTCATCTCCTTGAAAATGAATTAAAAAAAAAAAAAGTTGAAACACCTGTTAATTTTTTAGAAATAACAATTTAATTACATAAAATAGATTTCTATTTATAGCTTAAGCTTTAAAAAGTGGGTGTAATATTGTATATAAATACAATATTTCAATATTGTATATAAATACAATATTTCACCCAATATTTGCCAATTAGGGGTAAAATTTAATTCCATAAAAACTAATAATTGACGAAACTAATAAAAAACAAAGTTTGTTGCCACTTGGCACAGCAACAGGCCGTTGCCATAATCTAACTACTTCTTGTTGTCTTATCGTTACATATCGATTTTGAGATGCAAATCTGTATACTATGAACTTAATATTATAATTATTAATAAGATTTTAAAGTGGACATAACTATTAGGATACCTAGATTTGCATATAAAAGTAGACCGTACCTACTTATAGATTAGATTTGCTCCTTCCTGTTTCATAAATTGGTGCATCTTAGTTTTCATTCAATAATTTTGTTTGAATAAAATGTATTCCGTATTTCTATAATACTATTCTGATTATAGAAATACGGAAATTGTTTGAAATTCCAATGGGTATACAAATTTAGAAATCATATACATATTTAGAAGTATAAAATATTTTTATAACAAATAATTAATAGGAGACTATCAAATAAATTAGGTATAAATACATATTAATACATTTTTACATGGAGAACATAATATTATCACCAAATAAGTTTTATCAGAATTAATAATTATATATGACCTTCACCTTTTATACGTGAAAAGCCTTGTCCTTTTTTATTAGTTTTGTTATTTAAACTAGTTTTAAATGTTAATATACAGGAAGTAAACCTCGAATTAATATTATTTTAATCATTTGTAATTAATAACCTTTGAAACTACTGAATAAATTATATGCATTATTTTAACATGACAAAGCAAAAATTGCTATCATAGATATACCTAGTGATAGAACAGTCAAATGTTAACGCGGGCGAAACTGCGAAAGACTCCTAGTAGTGAACATAAATATAATACATTCCTAGATTCAAGCAAAGAATATAATATGCTTACATATAATTTTATATTTATTTTATCTATGTAAATATATTGAATTTTGCCGACGCTCATGTACCTATTATATTTTTATATTATTAAGATAAACGAGCCAAACAAAAACATTATTATGATAATATGTTTTAATGGCAAAAAGTAAAAGTTGACCATTGTTAGGTATATCAAATTGATAATAATGGTCTAAGATCCGAGAAGCTGAATCTTCCCTCATCTGTTAATTAGACGAAACAATTGTTTATAGGCTGATTTCAATATTGTGAATTTATAAAAACAACCTCTGCCACCATAAGCCTGCTGCAATTTTTTTTATCTTTTCCCTCTCAGGTCAGTAACCTCAGTCAGCAGTAACCTGGCTGCAGGTAAGTATAGCAATCATAGAGATGCCTGCTACAGTCAGGTATATAATGTAAAATATTGACGGTTTTAGCTTAACTATATGTAATTAACATGAGAGGGAAAAGATAAAAAATTTTTTAAATATTATTATTTGCAGCAGGCTTATGGTGGCAGAGGTTGTTTTTATAAATTCACAATATTGAAATCAGCCTATAAAAAATTGTTTCGTCTAATTAACAGATGAGGGAATATTTTGTTATATCCCGGATTTTAGACCATAACCTTCTACGTGAAAAAGAAATATGGCGAAATAAACGTATAAAACTTGGAAACTCAATCAACAACCAACAAATCTTAACGGGTTGTCACTAAGGTTTTTTTAACTGTATAATCATCACATCATCACGAATCAATACATAATTATATCTATTAAAAATGTAACGGGTCGCTGTCTGTACATTTAAGATAATTATATGAGAAAAAACATTATTGGGACCTTTATCAACGCAAATAGCACACAAAACAATGATTGTCAGAATGTGTGTCTGTTTGTCTGTGTGCTTGTGCACGCTAAACTCAGAAACGGCTTATTAGATGTGCTTAGCTAGCTTGCTATGCTTAGCTTAACATTTAGTGTTTGTTTCATGTCAATCGGTTCATAAATAAAAAAGTTATGCCAATTTAAAGAATCACGTTGAACATGTAAATACCCAAAACGCGCACGAAGTCGTGGGCACAGCTAGTCCAAATATAACTCACTCACATCACTTCAGCCTATCACAGTCCACTGTTGGACATAGGCCTCCACAAGTTTGCGCCCGACATTATGACGCGAACTCATGTGTTTTGCCCGTAGTCACCACGCTGGGCAGGCGGGTTGGTGACCGCAGCGCTGGCTTTGTCGCACCGAAGACGCTGCTGCCCGTCTTTGGCCTGTGTATTTCAAAGCCAGCATGGATGTCCAAATATAAAGATCACTTTTTTAGATTACTAGGATGGCAAACAAAAGTACGATTCGCCTGATGGTAAGCAGATAGTGCAGTCTATGGACGCCAGTAACACCAGTAAGCATTGCAAGCGCGTAAACCAAAACCTTATCTCCAATCCTCCCCAGGAGGTCTGGCTACCTTATTCATCACAGGAACACAAGACTACTTGAGAGTAATTATTTAGATGTTCTGAAAGGTTGTCCTCGTCGGGCTGTTCAAATTTTGATCAAGTATTTCCACCCATACCCTACCTCAATAAATCTCATTATAATAATAGGTATGATAGCTATGCTGATCACTATTTAGATAAATTTAAATTTTAAATAATGTGTTTATGTGCACATAAACTTAAATGTTGTTTTGATTATATTAAAAAGAGGAATTAAATGTTATCTTTATTTTATTTTCAGTAAATTGCCAGAAAGATAAGGAAGGGGAGGCATATGTCTGCCCTGAAGGTACTCAGGGCAACGGCAATTTTGCCGATCCAGCCACTTGCCGCCGTTTCTATCAAGTAAGACATGGTTATATTTAGAGATGGGCGTAACGGCTACATTTTGATATTACGTTATAACGTTACGCTACTTTTAAATCACTTATTATTTTTTACGTGATAATATATATTTTTTTTTAACCAACTGTAAAACCCTTGTGAGATCAATTTTTTTTTTGGGATATTTGACCTGGTAATTACAACCTTTAGGTCAACTCTTATTATTTGTGAGATAAAATGCATATTACATATAGGATACTTAAAATGAAAGACTATCTGTATACAAAATTTCATCAAAACGGTTACAGCCGGTTCTGAGATATTCAAAGTATAACAAAAAAAAGGTGCGTGTGCGATTCACACACGATAAAAGTGAAACTTCTATGGCAAACTAATTAAAAAAAACTAATTTAAAATTAGCAGCTTGCAGCGCAGCTCGTCCTTCCCTGTCTTTTTGCCGTTGCATCCTGTTTGAAATCACAACGATTCTATATTCTAAAGAAGTTTCACTTCAATAAATACAAGAATTACTCGTTTACAGATACAAGATAAAATAAACTTACCGCTATTTTCATTCCTGTTATTTTCTCTACTTATTTCTTCATATATAATTAAATGCTTTTGTTTCATATATTTTTTTAAATTCGTTATAGTAGTTTTAAATGAAAGTATATTTTTACAATATTTACATTCCGCTTTTTTTGCAATTTCATCCACTACAGTAAAATAATTCCACATTTGTCCTTTTCGTGGCATTTTACTCTACTCACTAAACAACTAGACTTAATTATATAAACAACTATACTTAATTATATAAACAACTTAATTATAATTATTAATTATATTTACAGTTTCTCAAAACGCAACACCGCAATCGTAAAATTCGTAAATAAACTCACGAAAATGACGAACATCATACGAGAACAAACGCGTTGTCCATACTGACAATTTAACCGTTAAACAAAACGAAATAATATGAAAAAAATAAGTCTAACGTGTAGTATAGTATAATAAAAATAATCATACGAACTAAAATATTTTTAAAATTTATTTCAAAAGACATTGAAAGGAAAATAGTTCTTATTCAGTTACAATAGAATACAATTTTACATGGGACTAAGCTAACATATTATACGCAACGTGAATGTTCTGGACATTCAAAGGAAAATAGTTCTTAGTCTACAATAGAATACGATTTGACATGGGACTAACATATTATACGATGTTCTGGACATTAAAAGGAATTTTGTGACCATAGAGTACAATTTGGCTCTGTGTACATTTGAGGTAAAGTAGTAAAAATAAAAATATTCTTTCAAACCTTACCTGGGAAGCGTGATATTATATCACGCTTCCCAGGTAAAAAAAATAATAGGTGATAAAATGATTTAAAAATAATAGGTGATTTTATCCGCTACCTAATATAACGAACACCTCTAGTTATATTTATTAATTGACTAGCTGTGCCCACGACTACGTCCGCGTGGTATACGTCGTTTGGGTATTTACGAGTACATGTTTGACGATATGATTAACTTATAACAATTCTATAAATTGGCATAACTTTTTTCTGAGATTAGCGTGCATAAACGCACAGACAAACACACAAACGGACAAACATTCTAACAATCATTGTTTAGGTGCTATTTGTAGGTACTGATAAAGCTCCCAATAATACACATACATTTTTATTATAATATGTACTCGTACATGACTGACCCGACATGTGGCAGGACTGACAATGTCTTATGAACTGTCAAACGTGGGAACTTAACAATTTCTGTAATTTTCTTGCCTTAAGAAACTTCTGACGACTGCCTGCTGCTCTGGTGTAATGGTGCGTGTGCCGGGTCGGCGGCATCTAAACACCGACGGTCGCGGTTCAATTCCCGCTCGGAGTGGATATTTGTGTTTATACAAATATTTATTTCCGGTCTGGTTGTTAGACCTTGTGGGTCTCCCCACCGTGCCTCGGTGAGCACGTTAAGCTGTGAGTCCGGTTGTTATCATGTACATCTGATAGCGATCGTTACTCATAGTAGAGAATATATACGCGAACCTGCATTGGAGCAGTGTGGTGGATTAAGCTCTGATCCTTCTCCTACGTGGAGGAAGAGGCCTATCTATGCCAGAAAAAAATTAGTTGAATTAGTAGTTTTTGAATTTTACACTTTGCAACACATTTAGCGATTCATTAGTATTTATATAGATTACAGCTTTTTTTACTTTTTATGTAAGCAGTAGTCATATTTCAACATCTTAACATTAAACATTAACTTTCAAAGAATGTTGGTTATAACAATTTTCTACAACACGCTACTTAACTTTATGATAACATTTGATTACATCACATTTAAATGCATTATGACGTTTCATTTCTATTACGTTTAAATAATATTAGAATTATAATGAAATATTTTTATGTAATTCTAAAAAATAAGATTAAAATGATTGCGAAATCAAATTGTATAAGCAAATAAACTCAAGACTTATAATTATATAATACCTTTGATGTTTAGTTGAACCGGTTTTGAAGAGATATGTATTTGGATTTGTATTGATAGTTTAATTTGTGTTAATGGTGCGAAAATATCGTTTGTAGTCTAATACAACGATTATGGGTATTTATATGACATCGTAATGAGGTATAAACTGAGTAAACGAGACGTAATAACATCCAAAGATTTAAATTTAAATCTTTGATAACATCTCGCTTTGTATATTAATCGAATGCGAATGTTCGCGTGTGCTTTCATGTATGTTTAATGAAACTGTTTTCATAGTCTAAGTACTTTAAATTTAGATACAGATATTGTGTTTTTGTTACCGTTTATTAATATTTATAAGATTATTTAATAGTCCATTTGGACCTACGTGTAAAAAGTAAAGCTCGGCGATTCAAAGAACTTTAAATAATTTAAGTATACATATTTTTGTTTGCACTCTATGGTTATATAAATAAATAGGTTTGTAATAATTAAAATCTAATTAAGACTGTCTTATTTCAGTGTGTGGATGGTTATCCTTATTTGAACAGATGTCCATCCGGCTTGTACTTTGATGACATCAGTAAATTTTGTACATTTAAAGCAGAAGCAAGATGCGGTCCAATAGCGACAAGTAAGTACTCTTTAAGTAAGTAGTAAGTAAGTAATCAAAAGCTCTCTACCACTTATGGTCTAAGATCCGGAATATAACAAAATCTTCCCTCATCTGGTAATTAGATGAAACAATTTTTATAGGCTGATTTCAATATTGTGAATTTATAAAAACAACCTCTGCCACCATAAGCCTGCTGCAAATAATAATACTTAAAAAACAATTTTTTTTCTTCTAAAAAATCTTTTCCCGCTCATGTTAATTACATGTAGTTAAGCTAAAACCGTCAATATTTTACATTATATACCTGACTGTAGCAGGCATCTCTATGATTGCTATACTTACCTGCAGCCAGGTTACTGCTGACTGAGGTTACTGACTTATTGTTTTTATGGTGGCAGAGATTGTTTTTATAAAATCTCAATATTGAAATAAGCCTATAAAAAATTGTTTCATCCAATTAACAGATGAGGGAAGATTTAGCTTCTCGGATCTTAGACCATTAAATACTATGACGTACTAATTGTCAACGACATTATAACGAGTTATAGTGAATTGTTTTGTAATTTTTTTAATAATGAAAGAATTATCAAAACTGGTTTAGTAATTTTATTCAGACTTATGAATTAGTAGATTTTATTGATAAATAATAATAATAAAACATATAAATAATTTAGTCTTCACAATATTAATGAAGATTACGAAGAATAATTATAATAACAAAAAAAAGTGTGTGTTAGCACCGACACGCAACCAGCTTTTTTAAGAACGATTATCGTGATGTTTAAAGTAAAATGGTGTATAATCTATATATATAAAAGAGTTACCCACCCATTGACTCATCACGATATCTTTGGAACCATAAGGCGTAGAGACTTGAATTTTGTTTGGAATATTCCTTTTGCCGAGTAGAGGTCAGCTAAGAACGGGTTTTACGATATTCCACCCCTAAGGGGGTTAAACGGGGGTTGGAAGTTTGTATGAAAGTCCTATGTTTTTGAAGTAAGAGACTTGAAATTCAAAATGTATGCTCTATAGATGGTGTGGATGTGTACTAATAATGTATTTTTAGAAATCAACCCTTTTTGGGGCTGAAACGGGGGGTGGTAGTTTTATGTGAGCGAGATGAAAACTTAAGTATGTATATGTAAGTAAACTCTTTTGCAAAAAAAGCGGGCACTTAAGCAAAGAACTATTTTATAGTTACTATTAGTTTATTTGACAATTTTAGGTATTGTTATCCTCAGAATTTTATAAATTAATTAGGAAGGAATAGTTTTCATCAATTTTATCATAACATTTTGATTAAATTATTGAGAAATAATGTTCAAGCTCAAAACACTATTATTGTACCTGCTTGCAATATAAAAATGAAAGGCGTTAATTTTTTTGTTTTTCTTGAATACGTTAAAAGCAGATAAAAGTTTAGTATTGAGTGTGACCCCCTCTTGCTGAAATCACAGCTTGCATTCGTCTGGGCATGCTAGCGAGTATATCTTTTATGGTTTCTTGGGGAATACGTTCCCACTCTGCGGTAACCACATTCTTTAGCTCTCTGATGGTCTGCGGAGCCGGCTGCACTGATCTCACTCGTCGCTTCAGAACGTCCCAGACATGCTCTATGGGATTGAGGTCCGGACTTCTAGCTGGCCAGTCCAAACGACGAATTCCGACTTCTAGCATATACGCTTCCACATCGCCAGACCGGTGGGCGCGAGCGTTGTCATCCATAAAAATTGAGTTTTCGCCAAGAGCGGTTAAAGCGGGTTGTGCATAAGGAATTAGAACTTCCGTTATGTATCGGTGTGCAGTCAATGTACCGTTTTCGATGAAGACTAACTCCGTACGATCCATAGAATTTATTCCTGCCCAAAACATAACAGAGCCCTCTCCATAAGGTGTGATTTCTTCAAAACATGCCTCTGCAAAGCGTTCTCCTCGTCTACGTAGCACTCGCCGACGTCGGTCTTCACCATGCAGAGATATCCTGGCTTCATCGGAGAACAATACCCTATCCCAGTCTTCATGAGTCCATGACACACAATTTCGAGCGAAGCTAAGCCTGGCAACTCGATGTCCACGGAGTAATTTAAGGCCGCGTGCCGGGCGATGACTGTGTATATTAGCAGCGAGAAGCCTCCTCTTGACCGTCCATAGAGTAATTTGCTCATTTCTTACTTCTTCGAGGCTGTTCTTGAGGTCCACATAAGAAGATTTGCGATTTCTCAATGCTTGACTAACTAGAAAACGATCATCCCGTGGTTCGGTACATGTTTTTTTGCCAGAACCAGGCCTTCTATTGATGGAACCGGTCTCTTGATAACGCTGCCAGGTCCTTTGAACTGTCGACCGACTCACATTTAGCCTCTGAGCCACGAAGCATTGACTGCAACCTTCTTCAAGCAGCGCAATAATTTTGCTCGCTTTTATCACTTTATCTACCATTTTCAAGATTGCTAAACAGCAATAACAATACTTTTAAATGTCAAGGACATCAGATAATTTAATAAAAATTCACAAAAAGTTAAATATAGTCGATATTAACTGTAGGGAATTCGCGCCACAAAATGTAGTTAAAAGTTGTTTTCTTTGAAAACCAGGCTCAGTCAAAAATTTGAATTTGGAATGTTCTCTTATAAACATTATGGCACTTTTATAACTGACCAGTAACATGTTCAAATGATTAAAACCTTTTTGGTATTTTATTTTTTTTCAGCCAGGAAGAAAATCAAAACCGCCCGTTTTTTTTGCAAATGAGTGTATATTATTTGCATCACAAAAATAATTAACGCCCCGAAGTGGGCACGGGTCGGCTAGTATATTATATAATCTATTTTTCTGGAATCAAAATTAAAATTTCATTGACGCTTGCTATTAGTATCGGTATAGGTCTCTCTGGTATACTATAACACCTAAAGGTACTTGTATCAGCTAAAAGCGCTGTAAAGCGTCACTCTCAGTATCACTGATATTTCGGTGTGTTATTTCGCGCGCTTTATATAATTTCTTAAGGAGTAAACTCCAATAATACCTAATATTATAAAACGATTAACACTCACTAGGATTTAGTCCTGTGTCGGGGGTCCGGAAACACACACAATACACAAACACAAACCCGCAGAACATGACAAACATTTTTATGGCGAAGACAAATGTATGTCATATGCGGGAATCGAATCCATCATATTTAACACAACAACCATAGACCAAGTCTGTGACTGTTGCGCTAACGCGTTGTATTCTTTTTAAACATTTATCTAGATATATAAAAATATAAAATTAAATCCTATAGGTGTGAATAATAATCGTCTTCTTATCGTTTAGTAGCGATCTCTTCCAGACAACCTTAATGGCTCGGAAACATAGTCAATATACATATAGGTAATTATACTAGCCGACCCGTGCCCACTTCGTTGGGCGTTATAATCCATTTCACATAAGAAGGGTACGGTGAAATTTGATATGTTCCAATACACTCTCACTATTTTCAGCAAATCAGATAAATATAAATGTTTTAAAATCACCAATTAATTTCTAAGGCAAATAATAATGCTTGATTAGATTGAATTGTTGACACGGCACGTCAGAGGGCGCAGGTTCAAATCCTGCTGATTTAAAATCTTTATATATTTTTATCTTTTTCCTTTTATCTTGTCACTCCTGAATAGTGTAGCTTTCTGTTAGCGAAAGAATTTTCATGATCGGATCAGTATTTGCGAAGATTACCCCGTATACACAAACAAAGTTATAAACTTTACCTCTTTATAATATTAGTATAGATAAATGTAAATAGGTATACATATTATATAATCATATGGTGCTGCATAAAACTATAAAATATTGTACGTTAAATATTTGTAAAGAAATTAATTAAGAATAGGCACCTAAGCGAATGAACTCTCCAACAAATGAACTAACATCATAAATTTAAAATTAAATTAGTGAACGTGTAGATTAGTATTAATACATTGGTAGGTACAGCGTGCTACAAACACAAAGGTACGACAGCATACCCGCCGTGTCACGGAACAAGAGCAGCGAGACAAGCGGGATAACACGGATGCCAAACATACAACTGCGAATGCCTGCTCACACAGTATGTCTGTTTACTGATGGGAAATGCACTCCACCTGTGTATACAGCCTTCGCTGTGATCTTGAATCGATTGTTTGAATAGCTTCGTGAACACTAGCTTAATAAATATAGCAGGGGTTTCCAGGAATCGGTTTTCGACAATAGTACACAAGTGTGACAATTTTACGTAATCTTTTTTCCCCATATCAATAAATTCTAAATTATGAACAACATAATAATATTTTTAAGTTATACTAATACTAGCTTCTGCGCGCGACTTCGTCGGCGTGGACTCCGCTCCTATTGGTCTTAGCGTGATGATATATAGTCTATAGCCTTCCTCGATAAATGGGCTATCTAACACTGAAAGAATTTTTCAAATCGGACCAGTAGATCCTGAGATTAGCGCGTTCAAACAAACAAACAAACAAACAAACAAACAAACAAACAATCAAACAAACTCTTCAGCTTTATTATATTAGTATAGATATAAAGCTGAAGAGTTTGTTTGTTTATTTGAACGCGGTAATCTCTGGAACTACCGGGCCGATTTGAAAAATTATTTCAGTGTTAGATAGCCCATTTATCGAGGAAGGCTATAGGCTATGTATTATCACGCTAAGACCAATAGGAGCGGAGTCGAAGAAGTCGCGCGCAGAAGCTAGTTATTTATTACAATTTGATTACGCCATTTTTTGTTGAATCGAATAAGTTTGTGCTCGTATTACAAAATTACAATTGAACAATAATAGTAAGTTCAAAGCGAAAGGACCCTGTGAATGGACAAAATTGTTTGATCAACTTGCTGGTCAAACTTTACATTTACATCAAACTTTAACGCCTAAACATCAAAGCGACCATTATAGAGCCCAGCATGTTACCGAAAATAAAATACAGGAATAAATCCTTTATCTTACGTTAAGGGAAAATAACGAAAGTAATTTGAAATAAACAGTTCTAAAATAAAGAAAGCTACTTTCTGAAACGATCCTTTTCTAATATTACGTACAAATAATCCGGGATCCCTAGTACATTTTTTTTCACTTGATTACTATCAAGCTAATTTTCCGGAAGTAGCTTCATTTTGATGAAAGGAACAAAAATTTCCTCTACGAAAACTCTCGATTGTGGTATGGAATAGAGTTAACAGGGGATAGAGCAGCAGTGAGGTTTGGACCGGGATAACGTACCACACAATTTGTAGGACAATATTACTAATAAATTATATAAATATTATAATAAAAGATCAATTATTGATGACCTTACGAGGTCATCAAATTGATGACCAGCTGATTTTTTTTTCTTTTAGTTAGTTAATATTTATTAACTGATTATAGCACTAAAATACTATTTGGTTACCGTTTTAACAATTCGACCGTACTAGGGTGTTGCGATGTTAATGATACCTTACGTGCAAGAAGTAGGTATATTTTTAAAGCACTTTTCGTTAGGCGTGTATATTTTTCTGCGTGTTATTTTTATAATTCCAACAACATTTCCACAATCAAGGTAGTTTCAAAGAAATACATATAGTTAAGATCTGATGAGGAACTTTATAGACGTACAATAAAACTGCTTAATCATTGTAGTTGCTTTAATACTCAAATCATTTTGACCTTAATGTTATTTGTACTTAACCAAAACACCAGAGATGTATTTAATTGATTTAGTATTTTAATGAAATATAAGTTAATTTTGCTAATGAAAGTAATGATTTATTTATTTTTTAGCCCCAGCCCCTATCACGGAAGCCCCAACGGACCTAGCTACAAAGTGCGACCCAGCGGAATGCCAGCTGCCGTATTGTTTTTGTTCGAAGGACGGCACTCTGATACCGGGCGGTCTGGATCCAGAGGATGTAAGTGTGAGAACAAACAACAGTTTACTCGGAGCACGTTAATTGAATTGCAGTAGGATTGTATAGCTTAATCTAATTTTACAGATTACTTTCCAATAGTTCTTTTATAAAGTTCAATGAAACATAATTATTTGATAAAATGGTTTAGTGTATCAAACAGTATCAAAATTTTGTTTTACGCAAAATGTAAAACAATTATAGCTGTGAATTACTGTTGATTTAAATAGATCTGTTCAATTTACAAAAATAAAAAAAACTATTGAAACAGATAAGTTTGTACTGTACGTTGTAAACAATTCAAAGTAATACATTATTTATTTATTGCGTTGAATTTTATCTGTTTGTTGTAGTACAACACGAGCATTTAGATTTGATATTCAATCATAATAATATTTTTTCAGTAAATTTCCTGTACCTACTGTTTGCGTGATTCGTTACGATTACTTTATTTAGATAAATACATTTTGAATTGAACGTTTCAACGTTTTAATTTCAGACGCCGCAGATGATAATGCTAACATTTGATGGTGCCGTTAATTTGAACAACTTCGACTTGTACAAGAAAGTTTTTAATGGGAAATTACGCAATCCAAACGACTGCCCAATTCGGGGCACTTTCTTCTTATCTCACGAGTACAGGTTAGTGTCGGAACATTATTCGTATCTCAAGCGCTTTCTAGAGAATTTTACTAAAATATTAATACAGAAGATTATTACCCGTGAACAGTGCGGTTTACCGCGTTTACATAGAAACGTTTGCAATAATGAAAGTAATATCCGTCTTAAAGTTATCACATTATATTTCAGTTGGAACTTGTAATGATGCTTGAGTATTGTTTTTCGTTGATATTTGATATTGATTGTTTAAATAAGTAATTAATTAATCTATATCTATACAAATCAATAAAATTGGAGTGTCTGTTTGTAATATTAAAATAACCGCTTTTTACTAAATGCACATGGATCTATATATACTTATTACTTACACAGTACGTATACCAAAATAATATTTTTTAAAATTTTTGTTGTCTGTTTGTTCCGGCTAATCTCTGAAGCAGCTGGACCGATTTTGATAGGACTTTCACTGGCTAATAGCTGATGTAATAAGGTGTAACTTAGGATACTTTTATTTTAGATTTTTTTTTATAACTGCGAACTGAACAACAACTTTTTTGTTAAATTCCACGCGGACGAAGGCGGCCACAGCAGCTAGTTTTCTATAATTTTCTGATTCCTCATAACGGAAAGAAGTAAAATCACCGTAAATGTATTTAAAAGTTTATGTACGTACTTTAAAACTTTATTCCTTAAATTTATAGACTCCCCGTTGTTAAGTAAGGTTGTAAAAATATTCTCCAGTGTGTTTTGTTAAATGTTTACTATTTTTTTGCAGTAATTACGCTATGGTGCAGTCTCTCGCTCATGATGGTCATGAGGTAAGGCTTATTGTCATTGTTTTATTTATTAAAAAAAAAATTAAATAATTAATTTCACCCATTTCGCATATAAATAAATTTATTTATGTATTAAAATCTTAAATTAAAAAAAAATTACAATTTTTAGATAGTTCCGATTTATTTATTGCAAATTGAAATAGTGCTTACTCGTACTTGAAAACTATCTTACACAAAAACAAGTTATGCATCCAAATTGCACATACATACGTATCGGCGATTCATTTTTATTTATATGTATGTATATATCACGATTCAGCCTGTAATATCCCACTGTTGGGCATAGGCCTCTTCTCCATGTAGGAGAAGGATCGGAGCTTAATCCACCACGCTGCTCCAATGCGGGTTGGCGAATATATTCACTACTATGAGTAACGATCGCTATCAGGTGTACATGATAACAACCGGGACCGACGGCTTAACGTGCTCTCTGAGGCACGGTGGGGTAACCCACAAGGACTGCACAAACACTCAGACCACGGCAAACATCTGTAGCCAATACAAATGTTGTCGAAATCGAAATCGCAATCGCAAAATTCAAATTCAAATCCAGTGCTGTAAATCACAACCGCTGTGCCAACGCGGCGTCATATATATATTATAAAATTTAAATTCCAGATAGCAACAGGCACAATATCCCAGCAGCAAGGTCTCCAGGACAAGGGATACGAAGAATGGGCGGGAGAGATGATCGGCATGCGCGAGATCTTACGAAAGTTCGCGAACGTGTCGCGCGCGGAAATCGTCGGGGCTCGTGCGCCGTTCCTAAAACCCGGACGCAATACTCAGTTTAAGGTAATTTAATGTGCAGTATATTCATATTAAACATGATTTTATAAGTTGAAAGATGTGTGGGACGTCCTCCGGCCCTTTGGACCGACGATCTACGTAAGATTGACGGCGTCGGCTGGATGAGGATTGCGGAAAACCGGGATGTCTGGCGCGAACTTGGGGAGGCCTATGTCCAGCAGTGGACTGCGATAGGCTGATGTGATGATGATGGTGATGGTGATGAAGTTGAAAGTAGTCTGAGTTTGCTCCAGGAAATTTTGAGTGGTAGGGCTTTAGATTAAGACCCGTAGACCACTTATCGGCATAATTTCTTAACAATAAAAAAATACCCTAATTCCTATCTAACTTCAAAATTAGACCGACGTGGGTCTTAATCTAAAGACTAGCCTCTTGAGTTTATAAAAAACCAATAAAAATCAAATAAGTCGTAATATTTCTTAAATATCTTTTATACACAAACATATTATTCTTTTTCAAGTAGAGATTCCGAGACGAAGTCGCTTATACGAACTCTTCGCCTTCATTATAATTATAAAGATATCAAATATAAAATTATCAGATGTAAAAAGAAGGTACACTCAATACGAGGATTCATTAAAATCCATCAATCGGTATTTGAGTGATGTATGTAAATAAAAACCTACAAAATTATTCGTAGTAAATTTCGGTGTACGACTCTTTTCAGAACTGAATGCAATACGAAATTCGAGATATCGCGTTACTAATGAAGACATTCAAAACATGTTTGTATCTCTTTGTTAAAATGACGAGTTATCAGACGTGAAATATGGATAACTTTTTAAAAGGCAGATAGAAGCTAACTAAGCAAAAGAAAATTCAATTTCCATGAGATAATAGAGGACATAAACGCCATAGTACGGGATCCCTAGTACATATTTTTCACCTGATTAGTAACAAGCTAATTTTCCGGGAGTAGCTTCATTTTGATGAGACGAACAAAAAGTTCCTCTTCGAAAACTCTCGATTGTGGTAGATAATAGAGTTAGCAGGAGATAGAGCAGCAGTGAGCGTAGGACCGGGATAACGTACCACGCAATTTGGAGGACAATATTACCATCAAATTATATAAATATTAACTAACTAAAAGAAAAAAAAAATCAGAAAAAATCAATTTTTTACTAACCTACTAATTATTAACTAAACTAATTATTACTAACCAGCTGATTTTTTTTTCTTTTAGTTAGTTAATTTATAAAATTTAATGGTAATATTGTCCTACAAATTGCGTAGCACGTTATCCCGGTCCTACGCTCACTGCTGCTTTATCTCCTGCTAACTCTATTACCTACGACAATCGAGAGTTTTCGAAGAGGAACTTTTTGTTCGTCTCATCAAAATGAAGCTACTCCCGGAAAATTAGCTTGTTACTAATCAGGTGAAAAATAATATGTACTAGGGATCCCTACCTACCATTCATCTATGAATTTGAAAAGAAAAATCACTTAAAACAAATAGTCGTTAGTCTTTAACAGAAAAGGCTATAAATAAATATAAACCTACTTAACGGTTAAAAATACGTAATAGCTAAGCTAATATATTTTTTTTAAATATTACTATTTTTTGTCATTATTAACACATACATATATATAAATAAACAGTAGAAAAAACTATATAGATCCTTTATGATGTAGAACAAATGTTTTTAGTGATGCACCTACATATTGAATCAATGTCTAACACATTGTGGTATCCTAACAGGTGTTAGAAGACTTCGGCTACATCTACGACAGTTCTGTGGGCGTTCCCCCATTACCGATCCCCGTGTGGCCTTACACGCTCGACTACAAGATCGCGCACGAGTGCAAGTCAGGCACATGCCCAACCAAGTCGTTCCCAGGTATTTAACAAGTTTGACATCTATACTAACATTTATAAAGCTGAAGAGTTTGTTTGTTTGTTTGAATGAACGCGCTAATCTCAGATAATACTGGTCCGATTTGAAAAATTCTTTCAGTGTTAGATAGTCCATTTATCGAGGAAGGCTATAGGCTATCTTTTTTCAAATTAACGCGTATGAAACCGCGGGGCACAGCTAGTAGTTAGTTAAAAAAGTTATGATCACGGGTGACGGGTACCGTTTGATTTTGTATCAAACTTATTCTCGAACATTTCATGCAAGACATGACTGAATTTATAATGATTGACAGTTTCATTTATAAAAGCAACTGCGGAGTTTCTTGCCGATTTTTCTCTACATAATCTATATTCCGAATCGGGAATAGTTTTACACTAACAGTATATTATAATAATTTTTAAAAAGATTCACGATCACGATTCACGATTCAGCCTGTAATATCCCACTGTTGGGCATAGGCCTCTTCCCCATGTAGGAGAAGGATCGGAGCTTAATCCACCACGCTGCTCCAATGCGGGTTGGCGGATATATTACCTACTATGAGTAACGATCGCTATCAGGTGTACATGATAACAACCGGGACCGACGGCTTAACGTGCTCTCCGAGGCACGGTGGGGAGACCCACAAGGACTGCACAAACACCCAGACCACGGCAAACATCTGTATGGCCAATACAAATGTTGTCGTGTGCGGGGATCGAATCCGCAACCGCTCGCGCAACAGCTAGTCGCAATCCAGTGCTGTGACCGCTGCGCCAACGCGGCGTCACAGCGTCGTTAAAAAGATTAACAAATATTAATTATATAAGTTACGTAATTAATAAAAAACAAAAACATGGAGGAACTTGCAAAACAAAAGTTTGATTTATTTGTTTTCGCTATTCATTCTTTAGTTATTCATATTATTAAGGCGAAAGTGCGATTGTTTCGCTTTCACGAATCAACTGTTCGAACAATTACCTTGAAATTCGGCGTGCACGCACATTAATAATTAGGCACTACAACACAATACCTCATAACATCGATTACAACTTATCTAAAATCTAAATCGAAATTATTGTTGTTAATTTAAAAACAAATTATATTTAAATAAGGCTTTGTTGCATTAAGAACTTCTTCTTCTATTGTTACATTAACAGGATAACTTTGCATGTCGTGTTTGCTTTAATATGGTTGTACATTTAGAAATGTAGTCTATAATAAATTAATATTGTAATGTATCATAAATCTAACAACTTCTAGTGAACCTCAATAAATAAATAAATAAAGAACCGACAGTTCATTTAGCGCATGTGATTTTTCAAAGATAATTTAATTTATTGCACACTTCGTCTTGAAAACGTGCACGTTTTATGGTTTCTCTGGTAATTGTTTCGGAATTGCTACAAGGATACTCATGTATCTTACTACATGCTTTTCCTTTAATTTATTTACTAATAGATGTTTTTAATTACACATTTATGACCGTTCAGCTGTATATAAATTTAAAATACAACGTAGAAAATGGTAAGCGTTTTAACGGTAGGTACTCGTATTTTTAGGAGATATTAAATAACTAGTGACAGCTTTATAATCTAACCTGTTGTAGGTTTGTAGGTATAAAATTGTAATGAGATCTGACATAATAAGAAATAAATATAGTAACGATGACAATATAATAACAAGGTAAAATAAATTTGAGTGGTATTAAAAGGATATACCTATATTACTAGTAGGCATATTAAAAATAATAATTTAATGTTTCCGATTTTTTGCACATTCTCACTTTCGGTAAATATAATATAAATTATAAGACGACAATAAAAGCGTCGTTGCAGTTTTAAGTTTATATCGAAGTACGCGTACAATACTGTCTTTTATTTATAGCGTACATTGTATTCGATACCGCAATACCAACAGTTATATTGCAATATCTGAAAAAGAAAATTTATAGTTGTTAGACAGAGCGTTTGGTGCGTTATTTTATTAAAATCACCATTATCGTCTACATTAAATTTTTTTGACATAATATAATAATTAATAGGTTACTTAGTTTAGGCACAGTTTAAATCTTACAATGAAACTTTACAGCACATATTATCGGCGCATGAATGTCAGAGCCTATAGAACTCAATACCCTGGCTGTATACTGTAACATTAACACAATCCGTCATTTGCTACTTGCACCATTTCTGTTAATCCCATTGAAAAACAAACGGTGCGGATCAGTCTGGCTCGCGGTATCACGCGTCATTTAATTCCACCATTAGTTGCATGTAACTCCCGTATAACGCAAGTGGGGTCATGTATGAACTCAGACACTTTCTTTCTGTAAATTAATTATATGTTGATTATTTCATTTAAATGTATTGATTATTGATATTGTTGCATAGGTGAAAATACAAAAATGTATTTAGTAAATTACCCTTAAATAGAAAGAAAGAAAAAAAAACTTTTTGGAGTTTATTGACGTTTACTCCTCGAATCGATTTTCATATAAGGCCCTCGGTATGAAAAAAATATGAGGAGTAAAATCTACTGAATGAATGACCTTGTTACATTTTTGTGCGCTATCTATCTGCTACGACGCGACGTTTACGACGGTACAGGCTACGACGGTTACGACGTTTTGTAATAATGCCATAGATAGATGGCGTTTTTGATTCATTTTTTTACTATTTGATATGGTATTTATCTTTTTCTTAGACTGTAAAGTCTTTTTTGTGCATATTTAGACAGTCGATCTGAAGAAGTAAACTCCAGTCGTGCGTCGGATATGACACACACACTTTTTTTTAATTAGCGTTTTTGGTATAAATCAATATTTTACTCTAATTTTCTTTTACCAGGTCTGTGGGAAGTTCCTTTCAACGCTCATTTCGTAGAGACTTATGAAGGCGGACACTGTCCTTACTTGGATCAATGCGTTTTACACAATCACGACGCCAACGAGGTTTGTAATAAAGTATTTTGATTATCTTTCTTGTTCTTGATAAAAATACTTTTTATGTAGGTACATATACATTACATTTTACATTAAATCATAGGTAACATTAAATAACATAAAATTTTACAATCCTCGTATACTTAATTATAATATCGCTAATTACTCTTTGCTAATGAAATTCAATACGTATCTTAGTAAAATTATAATAATATATACATATTATAAAACAAAGTCGCTTCCCGCTGTCTGTCTGTCCCTATGTATGCTTAGATCTTTAAAACTACGCAACGGATTTTGATGCGGTTTTTTTTTTATAGATGGAGTGATTTACAAGGAAGGTTTATGCATGTATAGGAAGTTTCACTTCTGCATGTATAATGCATGCATAATATAGTAGAGGAACACTGATAGGTTTAGCAACCGTGCGAAGCGGGGGCGGGTCGCTAGTCGATTTATAAATTTAAAAATCAATTTAGCTACTTTTAAACAAACAACTAAGTGGTTACAATTACGTGTCAGGCGACAAATTTCATTTAATACGAGCGTAATCGAGAATGTTCCGAAAGTCATTTCAAACGTTTTATCAAAAGTTTTTTGTGGTAAGGCCACGGTTTGATCGTGGTTTTGGTACGGAACAAATTAAAAACTGTAAGGAACAAAATACACACGCGGTTTGACCGCACTTTATGTCATTAGCTTTTTTCCGCGGCCACTTAATGAATACAACGTACATATATAAATCGTATATGTTTTCATTTATGAGTTTTTTCAATTAGTGTCCTAAAATGTTGCGATTATATAGGTGTGGACTTTGGACATGATATTAAAGTTGTTTGCTACCCGCTGGTAATCTTTAGATGTTCAACGAATAATATTAGCTTGTAAGAGTGAAATATAAAAGTTTATAGCCAGAGGTGGATTTGTAAAAGTTCCGCCTACGGGATAAATACGATCGTCGATACTGTATTTTTTACTAACACAAAGCTTGCTTATAAATATATACAAGACAATCTTTTACAAAATAATAAAGATTACCTACCTATTTTTATTTTATACTCCGCTTCTCCAATTCCTATCCGCTTCGGCTTCGCACGGGTGTAAAAACTATTGGTATTCCGCTACTATATTATACATGTATTATACTTATAAACCTTCCCCTGGAATCCCACTCTATTTCCTAAAAAACCGCATCAAAATCCGTTGCGTAGTTTTAAAGATCTAAGCATACAGACAGCGGGAAGCGACTTTGTTTTATACTATGTAATGATAAACGATAAAATAGTTTTTAAATTTTACTATGAAACTTTTATATTTCAGGCTTACTATGTAGCCCATATTTTTCATGACATAGTTTTACAGTTAATATGAGGTATCTTTTGCATTTAATGTGGGCGTGTTCGAAATATGTCCGTTACCAGGAAATCTGAATATGTGCAAATTTCTAGGTTTTCGAATGGCTTCAAGAGGATTTCGCCAGGTATTACGACCAGAACCGAGCGCCATACATGATGCCTTTCCACACTAACTGGTTCCAAATCAAGGCGCTCGAGCGAGGCTTACATAAATTCCTACAATGGGCGTCTAACTTGTAAGTTTATGCGCTCTACATTTACAGGAATAGATCCTAGGCATGTATGTTTAGGAGTTATATAATTTGTTGTTAACATATTGGCATTTTTGGTGATATATGTGACTTGAAGGTCGGTAACTTGAGGCGAAACTATTATTTCTAATGCCTTAGCAAATCGTACTGAGAATTTTCATAAAAATAATAATTGGCAAGCTTTATTAACTATATTTTACGACTTTTGTTAATAATCATGCTACAGCCGCCTTAGGTTCAGTACGTTTCTTTTATGATACGAGTTGGAGCAAAATTTTGATTAAAATTTTCATAACGAGAAAACTATATAACAGAAAATATTCTCAATCGATGGTGTTAATAAGACTTCTATTCGCTGCAAATTTAATTAAAAGTATACGATTCAATAGAGCGCATATTTCTTACTTCCTGAAATTGTAATGTGGCTGTACCTACTTCGTTACACTGCATATAAAAGATTTTTTAATTAAAAAAATCATTTGTATTGAATAGCTCTTGTTACGACCGTGCATTGCTTTTCTCTACAAACAATACTTCGATACGTCATTATATTCGTAAACAAAAACTGCAATTGTTTTGTAGCAGCCGAGTTTTGAATTCATTTCGAAATAGTCTACGAATACCTATGTAGTATGTACATATGGATAAAACAAAGGACGTCTACTAATGTATGGAATTAATATTATTGAAATCAGTAATGTTTATTTCATTTTATGATTCTATATTTTATTTACACTACGCGATCTACCACTTCCACTTTTAGTCAAAGTTGAATAAATTTTCGATTGACGCCGCGTTGGCGCAGCGGTCACAGCACTGGATTGCGATTGGCTGTTGCGAGGGCGGTTGCGGGTTCGATCCCCGCACACGACAACATTTGTATTGGCCATACAGATGTTTGCCGTGGTCTGGGTGTTTGTGCAGTCCTTGTGGGTCTCCCCACCGTGCCTCGGAGAGCACGTTAAGCCGTCGGTCCCGGTTGTTATCATGTACACCTGATAGCGATCTTTACTCATAGTAGGGAATATATCCGCCAACCCGCATTGGAGCAGCGTGCTGGATTAAGCTCCGATCCTTCTCATATATGGCGAAGAGGCCTATGCCCAACAGTGGGATATTACAGGCTGAATCGTATCGTACGAATAAATTTTGTTGCATTTATTAGAAAGTATAGGATTATACCTACTTATAGCAGTGTACAAACTTAGGCTAAAATTATAGGAGCGCAGTGATCAAAAATGTAAAGTAATCTCACGTGGATCAACACCCAACGCCAGTGAAATATAATTATCTAAAAAAAGATGAAATCTTTTGAGTGTTAAGAGATAAAAATTGGAATCTCCATGTTTTGAAATTTTAAATTCAGAACATTTTTTGAGGATAATAATATTTTGAGCAACACTGGTTTAAGGTTGATATTGGTGAAAATTCCGAGATATACGATTTCACTTCAAGTATCTTAAAGTTTTTGGCCGAGGGATCAAAATTCCAATTTGACGCGGAAATGCAAGCATCCTTGCTACCGTTATAGGCGGATATGATTAACAAAAATGTGAATAAAATATGTAAATAATTTTCAGAAACGACGTATGGTTTGTGACGGTGACGCAAGCGCTCACATGGATGACGGACCCCCGTCCAGCAAAGACACTTAACAATTACGAAGCGTGGCGATGCGATAAGAAGGACCTCCCTCCACCGCCATGTAATATCTCCAACAAGTGCGCGCTGTCTTTCAAGCTCCCAGACGCAAACTTTTCAGACACTCGTTACATGGAAACATGCACAGAATGCCCTAACCAGTAAGCATAATTTTTTAAATTTAACTAGGCTAGTAAACAAGCGTACGGCTCACCTGATGGTAAGACCGTAGCCTATAGACGCCTGCAACACCAGAAGCATCGCAAGCAAGCAAGCACGTTACCGAACCCATCCCCAATTCCCCCCCAGGAGCTCTGGTCACCTTACTCACCATCAGGAACACAACACTGCTTAAAGCAGTATTATTCAGCTGTGATCTTCTGTAAGGTCGAGGTACTACCCCAGTCGGGCTGCTTCCATATTTTAAACAGGAAATTTCCTGCTGTGGCCTACCTCAGTTAAAATCTTTTTGATACATAATTATGCTATGAGACAAACAAGACTGTGTATAGAATGTGGATATCAATATCAAAAAATCCACCAGATAAGTTGTATTGTATTGATAGGTGGAACCGATGGCATCCTTCTATTTCATAAAAAAATATATAGGAGAAGATACCTGATCCTTCTATTTCATAGATGGTCAGCAGTGAAAAATTTACAGGCTGAAACAGTGCGCTCATATGCAGTACACTTGTACAGTGTCTGTCAACTGTTACAGCATCTACCTTTATAATTATCTTTGAATAAACAAACAACGTCTCAAATTTGTTTTCTCTAACATAGTCCCTTGTTGGTTTTTCTGTCTTAAATATTTCTAGATGTACAGATTTTTTTTTTACTTTTCTTAATTATGTTAAATTTTTAGATTTCCTTGGTTGGGCGACTCTGGTGGAACAGGCATTCCCGGCAAAGATAACTACATTCCTGATAATTTGAAGAGAAAGTAGGAGATAAAAATATCTACCACATTTGAGTAAATATTGACTACAGGCAGTTAAACTATAGAAACGTACGAGTTTCAAATAAACTGTGTAGACAAAAACAGTAGATACATAAATGATACAGATAAAGTAACGACCAAATTATTTGATTACTTTAAACTTAAATATAAAAGAAATATTTTATTAGTAAATCGAATCAGTCTGCCGTCTAAGAGGTTATCTATTCAAAATATTAGTAGGTACATAAATAAATTAATTTTGTGTTGAAAACTACAAAAGAGAGAAAACTAATTATCAAACAAAAGATTGTACAGTTAGTTTTACTTAGCAGTGACTAGTCATTGCAACTCGATGTGTATTATGGTTGTTTAAAAAACTTTTTTGTGAATCTGCATTTAGATTTTATGAAGTTAACTTAAAAAGTTATTAGGTTGTGTATATTCTCATACAATCATACTCAGTGTTATATTGTATTTAATGAACAGGATGCAGATTTACGAAAGAGTTTTTAATTTAATTTTAATATAATATTTGTACTGTAAGATTTAAGGGATTTTGATAAAATTAAATTACAATACTAATACAATTGTTATTCATTACCTTCATTTTTATCACCCTTTTCCGTATAAAAAAGATAACGACGCAATAAAATAAAATAATTAATAAACAACAAATGCAATAATTGTATAGGTACACTATGTATTTATTACTTCAATTTACATTGTTTTCTTATGTTTACGTGAATTTCACTGATTTTAGTGAAACTACTTTTTCGGATTTTATTGCAGTTGGTTGCTGTAAACCTATCCGTCGGGCATGTAAAAAACCTAATAAAACGCGATAAAATCCGAAAGTTGTTTCATTATACTTCAATTTATGTTTTTATCATATTATAATAAATTCGAAATATTAATATATAAATTGAATATTTAGAAAATAAAGCATATATGTCCAAATTCGAAAGATAAACAGAATTATTTTACAGAAAGAGCGTCAGTTCGCGTCTGAGATTCGTCGTAGATTTAATTTGAGATTGCGCTGTGAGTGGCTGCGGAAACTTTACGTCCACATGCATTCGATTTAAAGATTGTTTGCTCATATTTTGATTCTATATCCCGTTTGCCACTTAATTTGATTACTTTATGTTATCAAATATATGCGAGCTTGTAACAAACTTTTATACGACATAAACATATAAAAGCAACTTGGAATAAAGTCATGTTAGTAATAATTTACACGAAAGTTACTTTTTTATTTGAGTAATCGGTTACATTGTTTTAGTAAGTTTGACATATGTGTATTTAGAAGATTACACAGTACATTACACACTTTATAATTATTAATTTAATTAATAGATTGATTCGTCATTCGTCTAAAAACAGATGATAAACGGTAACCTAAATATATATGTATATATATATACAGGGTGTCCCGCGATAAAGTGCAACCCCGAATGGGGGTGAAACTAGACCATAAATTATCGACAAAAAACATAGAAAAAACTTTTTAAAAAAAATATTTTATTTCTTATTGACGAATTAAGATTTTTATCTTACGTAGCCTCTATGTACAAAAAATGATGATTTCTTCCAAAGTAGTGGGTCGATTACTTTAAAATAAAATAAAATATTACGCCACGTACTTGGCGGTAAGGATAAAATAACAATTAGCTCGCAAAAAAGTGGCATTATTACTTTATTTATGCTTCTTGTGAAAAAAAATCCATTTTTTATGACTGTTTTTTTCAATGATCTCTAATTTTCTCAGAATTATGCCCCCAATACCAGGAAATTTTATGATTTATTATTATTTCTTACCATATTGCCATTCAAATAAAAAAAAATTTATGCCTGTATCCCAAAAAACACGTACAAAAATCATCATTTTTTGTACAAAGAGGCTACGTAAGCTATATAAAAATCTTAATTCGTCAATAAAAAAAATAAAAAAAATTTTTAAATTTTTTTTATTTTTTTCTGTTTTTTGTCGATAATTTATGGTCTAGTTTCACCCTCTTTCGGGGTTGCACTTTGTCGCGGGACACCCTGTATATAATATACTGTATAATACTTGTATTCATATAAGAATTCAAGAAAAGAAATGTTTATTTATTTCCATACTAAGTAGTTTAAGCAATAGTATATGAAGCCTCCTCTTAATAACATAATGACTCTATTAGGAGACTTCGCTCTTCCAATGATAAGTAATTACTAGAGATTCTCAGACACGTTAGCTTCAATGTAGAAATAGACAAATATTTTAATGGCAATGTCCTACATGAATTTATGTGAGAATATTATGGCATACCTAATTATGGAAAACTAGCTGACCCGGCGAACTTCGTACCGCCTAACAGTCGATTCCTTAAATATATTTTTTTCAATACTTATCCTTGCCATAAACCCTCCACTAACATTTATACTTTATGGTATGGTATTAAAGTTCAAATTGACTTTTAAGTATTATCACGAATCTTTTGTATGGGAATATAGAAAATTGTTCTTTCAGACTTTTTCAGGGAATTTTTAAAAATTTTCTCTCCGTAAAAAATATCTCCGTACTTCAAGGAATATTATATAAAAAGAATTAGCGAAATCGGTTCAGCCGCTCTCGAGATTTGCGCTTAGCAACACATTCAGCGATTCATTTTTATACTTATATATAGAGTAGAGATGCCACGAATAGTAATTTGGCCGAATACCGAATGTTCGGTGAGGTTCTTGACCGAAGCGCCGAACATTCGGCAGCCGAATATTCGGGCACACTTAGTAAATTTTAAATATTAATTTGTTAGTTTTTTTTATTAGTTTTTTTTTTATTAATTAGTTTGACAAAGAAGTTTCACTTCTGACATGTGTACTTTGTACGCACGTAATTTTTTTAAATAACGCTTCAGACTTTAATATCCTTATCGGTTTTTCTAAATAAACTATGTCCTAATAATATACAGTAGACACAATGTATTAGCAAATGCATTTCTAGTTTTGAGTACTTACTTAACAACCAAGAAGCGTAATATCACGAAAGAATATAACGTTCCTTATAGAGCACATAGCCACAATAAACAAGTACCCAAGTAAATATTAGCTCAGGTATGTGGGTAGTGGTTCGTTGTTAATAAGGTCTTGTGTATTTTCAGGCACATTACGCCCTCTGAAGCATGCACGCTGAGGGTTTAATAAAATATAATAAGACTCGCATAATAAGAACTGAGGAAAATTACAAAACTTTTATATTATAGTTACAAACGTGTTGCATTTATAATTGAAATTTATTTTTTGCGGTTTAGTTCACATTGTAATTATATTAAAAATTCAAAACAAGAACGTGTATAATATAACAGTACAAGCTTGGTAAAGTCATTTTGGGATTG
This sequence comes from Melitaea athalia, assembly GCA_905220545.2. Taxonomy (NCBI): domain Eukaryota; kingdom Metazoa; phylum Arthropoda; class Insecta; order Lepidoptera; family Nymphalidae; genus Melitaea; species Melitaea athalia. The sequence goes on from HG992187.1 coordinate 9,389,025, forward strand.
ACTTATTATATAACGAAAAGTGTTATAGCGTAAACAATATAATCCTTAACATTTATCCATAGAAGGTTATCGGGTATGTGTCCCAAATATTTCTTCAAAGACATGTAGATTTCCTCACAATATTGTTTTCTATCACGAGCGAGAGATAAATTAATGTAGCAGTACACCTGAACCTCAAAACTTCTTGTGTTGATTAAAGTGTTCTATTCACTGCGCAATCTATGCTCAAAAATAAAATTGGTATTTCACAAATCTTATTTCTTATTTATATTACATTACTTAAGAAGCAATAAAATAAATGTAACAAATAAATCGTAGCGTCTAGAGTATTCCTATAAAACTGTCTTCACTTGTTATTCTGTCGAAGTGAAACAACGTCATAAGTAAGCCGTATCACATATTTTAACGTAAACATTATTAACTTGCTCCAATAACAAGTTAATCTCCATCGACCCGTATAAGTCCACTCATTATTTTCCCTTATCACAGTACATATGGAGATAAAAGCTGGGGGTTATTCTTATAGATGACATTTTATGTTTCCAGAATAGGGAAATAACGAACTCATAAATGGAAGTCGGACGATAAACAAACCGTAGCTCGGAGATAAAGAAACTGCAAAGTAATAGACTGAAACAAAGAGATCTTGCACATATATCTACGAGATTAATACGCAATTCGAACGTCTTTGTATGTTTGCTGTATGAACTTTGGAGTGGTATAATATTGTGCAAAACGTAAAGTTACATGTAAAATAATAGCTTTGAATTTTACTGGGCATCTAAAATCTAACTACTTTAACCTTTGTGTTGCGTTCCAACAATATAATTCTTATATTATTTCTATTATTCTAATTATTACAATATTATTCTTCGATTCTCCTCAAATTATACTTTTCAGTTTAATCAAAATATCAAATTAGGTAATCATATTCGTTAGCAATATTCTCTTAACACATACCTATATTTTGCAGTTATTAAAAGAAAACTTAACTTCAAAAGTAGACTTATTGCATAGAACAGAAACAGAAAATATTATCTACCACTACCACTACAGCCTATCACAGTCCACTGTTGGACATAGGCCTCCACAAGTTCGCGCCCGACATTATGACGCGAATTCATGTGTTTTGCCCATAGTCACCACGCTGGGCAGGCGGGTTGGTGACCGCAGGGAAAAATATTATCTAGTCGATATAAAATATATTAACAATGTAGTAAATTATTTGAATCGGTTTACCGTTATCAATCATATCGCCTGACACGCAAACAAAAATTTACAAAATTTAAAACCTTCTCTTTAACATCTGTTGAAAAAAATTGCTATTACGATACTATCAACGAAATTTTAAAACCGAATAATTATTTTTCTTTAGTAAGGGTGAAAAATGACATATTAAGTTTGAGTACGATTCAATAATAATTAAAAATATACTTATGATAAATTAGTATTTATAATAATAGAAAACCGGGATGTCTGGCGCGAACTTGGGGAGGCCTATGTCCAGCAGTGGACTGCAATAGGCTGAACTGATGATGATGATAAATAATAGTTTATGAGTGAGAGCTTGTGCGCAAAAGTCAGGGTGTGGGGGATGGGGGTTCACAAAAAATAAACGAAAAACTAGAACTTGCCATTTATTTAGTTATGGTAGTTTATTTAGGTATGGTATGTTATTTATTATAAAGAAATATAGGTTATAAACTACCTGTGTACTTTTAAACCCTATATTTGGAGTGGGAGGGCACTGCACCAGCGCTCTTTAGGACGAACTGCTTCTGGTGTGAATAAAATATAACAGCAGTTTTGTGGTTCGTTAAATATTCAGGAATAGTTAACGTAATCGCCTGAAAAGTTAGTTGGAGTTATTTTAATCTGTGTCCATTTTGTATACAATTTTAATAGGCAGGCAGCAGGCTTGAGGCAATATAAAAATAGTAATGCGGAAGAATGTGTGCATTGAATTTTAAAAGCTTTTATTCTCAAGGCTGCATTATAATTTACAAAATAACGGCGTGATTATAGAATACTATACCTATTACATCAGACTATGCGGATGCGGGATGACGGAAAGTATTTTTAAAACTATTTATTTATTTATACTCTTTCTTGTACACACTAAACAACAAAACAATAACATATTACAAATAAAAAAAGGTGTACAAAGGCGGTCTTATTGCTTGAAGAGCGATCAAAACATTTATCTGTATATATATAAATAAATAGCCGAAATGTAAGGTACATACGCGCATACTTCCCAAATTCCCAACGATTGCACCAAATCGGAACGGGAATGGATACGGTTTGTATAAAAGAAAATTAAAATAAAAATCGTCAAAATAAAAATATCACTACGAATTTCGACGGGTTATTTTTTATTATACTAGCTGACTCCGCAAACGTTGTTTTGCCAGTTATGTTATTAACCCCCGCAACCCCCTCTTGTGGGTGGAATTTTGTAAAATCCGTTCTTAGCTAATCTCTACTCGGGAAAAGGAATATTTCTACCAAATTTCAAGTCTCTAGGCCTTATGATTCCAGAGATATCGTGATGAGTCAATGGGTGGAAATCTCTTATATATACATATATAGATATATTATGTTTTACTAATATAACGACTACTTAAAGTTAGTAAGTTTATTAAGGAGAGTTTCAGACAGGTCAGAAAGGTTGATAATAAACTTATAATTGCCTAAATTTAAAAAGAAAACGTAGTATTATTCATAATATGCGTATATTTTTTTAAAATCAGCAGCAAATAACCAGTAAAAACGCTTTTAAAGTAGATAGGAAATTCGTTTTGCATTAGTTAAGAATATTTCAGAAAATTTTATTTTCCTCTAACTTTTTACATGTTTACAGTACTTCGCTTTTGGAAAACTTCTTGGAAAACGTTCGTAAAAGTTGATTTTGGTTTTATTTTAGCGTGATATTTTTTCTCTTTAAAAATTTATCGTTTTACATTCGAATACTTAACCAATACTGAACGCAAGTTTTTGAAATTTCATAAGATTTACAGAAGTTTTTTTTAGGGTTTCGTACTCAAAGGGTAAAACGGGACCCATATTACTAAGACTTCGCTGTCTGTCCGTCCGTCCGTCTGTCTGTCACCAAGCTGTATCTCTAGAAACGCGATAGCTAGACAATTGAAATTTTCACAAATTATGTACCTATTTCTGTTGCCGCTACAACAACAATTACTAAAAACAGAATAAAATAATTATTTAAGGGGGGCTCCCATACAACAAACGCGATGTTTTTGGCCTTTTTTGCTCGATATCAATATTGGCAACAGGTAGGCACTTGAAATATTTTAAATTTAATGTACAAAATGCTACCTGTAAAATTCAAGAAATAGTTTTACTTTAAGTTTTTCCTTTAGTTACTTGACATTAAAAATAAATAAACAAACAAAAATTGAACGTAGAGTTACTCAATTATAATTGTACGTATTCTACGTACTACACTCAATTATACTCTTTTCTCTTACTTCTACAAATTTTCTATGATATTAAAATATATGATGAGATGATATATAAATGTATGACATAAATATATGATTTAAAATATATTCAACGGAATATTGAACGTTCTTCTTTTTGAAATCAGATAGGTATATAATGAATTTCGATTTGAAAAATTACAGTCGATTAAATTATTTCAATAATTTGACTCATACTAGATAATTGAACATTAAGTATGATTAATATTGACTATTAACTAATACAAATAAATTTTCATAAGAGTGTATTTAAAATAATTGTGTTTGCTCGCAAACGAAAAAAGCCGACTTCAATTATTACATCGACAAGTAATACAACGTAAGTAGACGAAAAAAATTAACAAACACACTATTCGAAGATTTTCCTCGATTTCTCTGGGATGCCATCATCAGATCCTGGTTTTCTTATGTTGGTACCACCCATGGGATATCTGCTTTCCAACAAAAAAAAAAAAAAAACAATCAGCGAAATCGGTTCGAATTGAGAAACCTCCTCCTTTTTTTGAGGTCGGTTAAAATACACACGAATACCTAAATCAACGAAAAATACCTTTTATGTACATATGTAAAAGGATACCAACCCATTTTCGTTCATTTAACATACGTTTCCCCAATCTTACTTATTTGTATTCCTAAATAGTTCTCAAGAAGCAATTTGGCCATAGCAATTTAGCTGACTTTCGTATTTTCCACAAGACAAATAACAATGTTCCATCGATAAGGCCGTCGTCAACTTGTCTATCTAGAGGATAAATCGTTTTGTAGACAGTCCGTATTTTTTCAAATGCAGTGTTTTTATACGGGATTCGTAAATTGGGCCTATTATAATTTAATGTAATTTTGTATTGCATGACTAGACAGTAGTATCATTAATTTTATACAAGTATATCTTTTATTTACTTCACACTTACACACTTTTTACTTACACCAAACAGTGATTTGTTGTTTATTATATAAACAAAAATATGCTTTACATTTCGCATTTGATATTTATATCTTTTAAGCAAATAGGATAATGTCTTAATGTAAAAATTCGTAAGACAGAATATTTTAGACCGTCTACAATTATCTTGCGAGAAGAGTAATTTGGTTGATGTTCCTAACTTCAGTTATAAACTCAGTTCGTTCTCAATGTTGCGGCAGATGAACTACAAAACAACTGTACATATAACATAAGTTTTCCAATTTAACTTCTAACTATATAAAGAATTGCTCGTTACTTGTTTGTATATTATGTACGACTTCTTGTTTGATAAGTTAGGTATATAGTCGTAGTTTAAACGTGTACTTAAAGTGCTCTTCTATGAATGTAAACTGGCTAATTAAATAACTTTTATATTATTATTTGAGTTCCTTTATTAGAGTACGCTTTTATAGTTAATATTTAAATAAGAAGGATATTTTTTTCGCTTATATACAGATAATTTTAATTAAGAGTATCATAAAGTAATAATATTATATATTATGTATTTTCTTATCAACTTGTCTTCATTTCTTGTTACGTTACGTATAAATTGATCTAATTAATATATTAAATAAAATATTTTTAGTTAAAACCAAAATTTAATTATGTAAAATTTATAAGCTTTCATATAAACACAGATATTATGTAAAAGGTTTGTTCGCTCCACATTACCTTACAATTGAAATAATACAGCTGCAAGTAACGGTCTTCTGTAGTCAAGAGTCAAGTTAAAATTTACGACCGAACCTTTTTGGGAATTGCATCATTTGTGAGGCAAACATAATCTGAAAAAATAAGGTTTGATTTAGAAATATAAATCTCTGTGAGATGTGCTATATATTTATTTATAAGAAAAAAATATTCCTTTTTCATAGTCACCAATTTTTATTACTTACATAATAATACAATACATGAATATTTAACAAACGTTCGAGTCGTAGCTGCAGATAGATTTCAAAGTCTAGCTGTCGGAGATCAGTCGAAACTGCAACGTTAAAAGTTTATACACGTGTAGTTTTCAAATTTTCCGACGAAACGTCACAATTGTTTGTGTTTCAAGTCTACGTTTGAACTATGGAAACATCGATCACAAAGAGTGAACAATTATTTCAAAACTATTGTTATTTTTATACAAGTCTAAAAATAGACAATATCACTTTAATTTTATTAAAATAATATACTAAAATTTACTAAATTATTAGACAATATTTATTTATGATTATATTTTGAGTACTTTAACATTTGAAGTGTCTTTTTTATAAAAATGGAATTATATAATTAGAAAACTATAAAATATTATTCAGGTGTGTCCAATTTCGGGTTGGTTCTTGGTACGATTTACGGACAAAGGTAAAGAGTATAGAGGTCAGTCGGGTTTGTATAAATGAGCGATTTGCCGAAAAATTTACAACTTTTTCTACGTCGGTCTCAGATGGAGGCCGTAAAGTCGGAAGCAATCTCGCCACACCAGCCGCCGAGTTATTTCGCAGAATATTGCGGTGTGCGTGACTAATAAAATGACAAATAGGGGTCTTCGCCGCTTTAAGTGACACGTCGAAGTATCGTGCAGGGAATATCATCGAAAACATTGCAACGTAGCGTAAAATTGTTTGAATAATTAACTGTCACACATAAATAAATATTCGCAGAGAGCAGAAGAGAGAATACGGGCTTAGAAAAAATAATTTTGTTGATGATAATTATTAGTTGATGTACCTACTTAAGACAGATAAAACTGATTAAGTGAAAATCGTATTAATAATGTAAGGCTACGGAAGAATAGACAGAATTTCATTATAAGCGTAACATGACAACAGTTTGAATGCATCAAAGAATTGAATAATATCCCATTGCTGGGCATAGGCCTCTTTATCCATGTAGGAGAAGGATCGAAGCTTAATCCACCACGCTGCTCTACTGCGGGTTGGCTTCTCTACTATGAGTAACGATCACTATCAGGTATTTATGATAACAACCGGGACCGACGGTTTAACATGCTCTAAGAGGCACGGTGGGAAGACCTACAGGGACAGACATCCAAACCAGAAAGAAATATACAAGTGCAAATATTCATCCCGAGCGGGAATCGAACCCGCAAACCGTCGGTGTTTTAGGTGACTACTCGCACCACTACACCAGAGCGGTGGTCACTGTTTGAATACGTGGATATAAATACAGTATGTGATATACTCTTACAGTCCGATCTCAATGAGTCTATCAAATGATACCACAAGTATTTATTACATGTGGTATCATTTGATATAGATTTACATAGCAATTTCTGCTAAAGCCACAGTCGATTTGCAGAAACAAAAGTTGTCTATTTTACGGCTACCTCAATTTCAACTAAATTTCTTTCTCTAAAACCCGTCTACTCAGACTCACGATACATGACTTAAATTTAATAATAATTGAAATACTGAAAATTTCATAGCAAAAGTTTTCAACAACGATATAATTACAGCAGTTCTACGTTCATAAATGATGCCAGAAAAGTAAAATAATAGTAATTTGTTACATTAAATATTGCGGAACAGTTATAACTCGAAACTAGAGAGCCCTTGTGCTTATGAAACGAGTATTTTTGTTTTGCGATGTGAAAGTTAATGTGAGTTGCGGCGTTCGTTGAAATACCTACGTTCCGTGAAACCACTTCACTAAGTTGATGTTGATTATATTAGCACTCTTTCAAAATATACCTACGTTTTTAAAATTATAATTAACAGTACACTATTTTGTGCTATTTATGTTGACATTATATTTTAACTATACTACTGGTTGTGACTTGCCCGTTGGCGCAGTTTGTAGTGTAACTGCTTTCTGCTCCGGGGGTTGTGGGTTCGATTCTCACCCCGAGTCCAGACTCGGGGACCATATTTTACACCCAGGTGTAATATATATATATATATATATATATATATATATCTATTTATTTAGATATGACGTATTGATACGTATGTTTATCGAAAAAAAAAATGTAGCTATACCAGTCGACTGTTACCAAAAACACAAGCATTAAGTTGCTTACTTTAGAAACAGACGACCGTGTGTTATTGTCTAGATATTTATTTATTTATTTATTATAACTATTTAACACTATTAATTAATCTAATATAAAACTATAAATTAAATCAATACAATTAAATATATAGTTCCAAATTTACCTGCACCTGTAATATATGTATCGACTAGCGTGTTGGCACAGTTCGAAATCAAAATCGTGTATTAATTACGTATTAATGTATTTACAAAAGTGAGATACAAAGATTTTTTTATATGTATTTTTTTTTTTAACAAAACTGACGCCATGTTTTTGTTGCTAAGGAGCAAAATGAGTGTTATACAGGTTTTTGAGAAGTATTTTGCAAGTTTAAGAGTAAAAAATATCCCTTTTCTATACTAATATAATAAAGCTGAAGAGTTTGTTTGTTTGATTGTTTGTTTGTTTGTTTGTTTGAACGCGCTAATCTCAGGATCTACTGGTCCGATTTGAAAAATTCTTTCAGTGTTAGATAGCCCATTTATCGAGGAAGGCTATAGGCTTATATATCATCACGCTAAGACCAATAGGAGCGGAGTCCACGCCGACGAAGTCGCACGCAGAAGCTAGTTTATTATAAAATTGATAGTAAGTGATTACTGTGGCCAATAGACGCCTGTAACACTAGAAGCATCGCATCCGCGTTTCCGAACCTACCCCCCAATCGGGCTTCCCCAGTCGGACTGCTCTAGATTTTGAGCAGAATAGTACAGTTGCCTCCTTTTTCTTTTGCCACACGTTTTTAACCTTTCAAAAATATTTACTAGTCACCGTTCGAATAGGTGCTGTAGCGACATAATAGCGAAGACGTCATTTGTTCGCTCAACTAGAAGTTCTTGAGAGTACTTCTAAAGCGTTGAAGGAGAGACAGAGAGTGCCCGAATATAAAATCAAGAATGCGTAGATAAGAATTTACAAGTTAAAGTTCAAAAATAGTCGTCAGCTGTATATTAATAGAAAATGTAATAAAACTTTTTTCTGTCCGTAAGCACATGTTAAAAATTAAAAATTAAAACATATTGTAAATCACAATAGCAGTAGGATTAAACCTAATCCGTCACGTTCTACCTTAGGTTAGCGAATTTTTGTAATATAAAGAGTTACAAAAATTATTATTGGGTGTTTGTAGTAACGACCGGAACCTACGGTTTAATGTATTCTCCGAGATAGGGAAGGGATTACTTATAAATACTAAGCCAAGTAACAAATAATCATAGAAACAATAACATTAATAATCAAATCAGCGATTGTATAAAACATGATCGCCTTGTAAACTTTCACACTACTTCATCGTATCTACATCCGCAATCTATTATGTTAAGGAAACAATAGGATTTTAGATCTCTTACGAGAACTTCAGTGAAGCGGAATTAGATGATTAATTCCACTTGAAACCGTGTCGAGACTTTCTAGATTCTACGATACCTGTCATACTTCGGTAAGTGGAACGGTGTGCAGAACTTCTAATTGAACCTTCGCTCTCTCGATCAGTGGATAGAGACATACGACTGTATAATGAATAGATACCACTCCTGGCTTTCAGGTTGGTTAATGTTATGATTCATCAAAATCAATATAAAAATTATTATTTTATTCAAGTAAGCTTCAAAAGTACTTTTGAATCGTCACTTTAAACATTTAAATTATATATTTTTTAACGAATTAAATACAGTTAAAGTTAAGCTACCGCCGATCTCCAGATCGATGGAATAAGGATTCTGCAGAGCTGAATCGGCATTTTGAAAAAATGAAATTTCACAGCTACTTCTTAAAGAAAACTGTGTTGTTTTATTATACCTTCTGGTTACTGAAGTTTATAATAACAAATATAAAATCTCTTCAACTTTGTTATGTCTGTATTTATGCAATTTTATTTGTGTTGTTATTATATAAAACTATAAATAGCCTGCCTATTATAAGTATATCTACTTAAATTTATTAATGAAAATTCATCAAATACGATTTCTATGTATAACGATACGACCATCATAATATAACATGAATTTAGTCATCTATTCAATATTCATTATTAAATATTTGTCCTAATGAAGTACTCCTTATAATATCTCTCTTAAAATATCAGTTGCATCACTTGTACGGTTACTAAGATAATTTAAACAATTGAAAAATGTTCAGTTGAAATGAGGTAATCATGTTTTAAAGATTTTTGTGTAATTCCTTAGCTCTTTAATGAACATAAAGCAGAAAGCAGGATCAGCTTTTTTATTTGCAATTTATATGGTAACGAAATAAACAGAAAACATAGCGCTTATTCTTTATTCAAAATAAACGTATTATTTGAGATCATAAATTTTTTATAGTTATCTGAAACAAATTCAACTTTTCCTTTTTATAGACCAATTGTCATAGAATAATATTATGTTAAACGTAAAAAAAAAACGCAAATAGGAAAACCTTGGAATCGTATTACTTTTTTATTTTTTATGGCAACATTGTAAAGCTCATACAACCTGCATAAAGTTTAAATTGTGTTCGGAATTCAGTTCCGCAGAGAGGTATCTGGTGAAATTATTTCCAGTAATATACTGCGGAATTTGCTCAGGTTTCTTCTTTAGAAATAAAAATTTGTTTCTACTTGTATCAAGTCATTATATAGTGATATTTATAGTTTGATAATAGTAAAAAAATAACGTTTTCTTTTGAATAATGTACTTTTTAAATAATTAGAGTTGATGCTGTTAATGAAATAAAATAAATTATGACCAAAATATGAAATATGAATAAATTTAAGTTGAGATGACCAAAATAAGATGAATTGAAAACGATTAAAGGCAAAGAAAGGTATGTTTTGTAAGATGACAGCTGATAGAAGACAATGAAATAAAAGAACATATTGTGCTAACCCCACGTAAATTAGGCATAGGGGAAGGGAGTGATGAATGATGGTGAGCAAACGAAAAACACTTGTTAGCTTTGTGTACGAGTATATTCATATACATATGTATGTGTTCAAATGACTTCTGTACTATATTCTATGATTCTGAAAGACTTTGAAGTGCAATTAGTCTGGATAGATTAGTTACACTTACAGATGGTTTTAATAGTTGTAATTAGCTGCATAAACCATTAGTTTTGAAAAGAATAGAAAAAAAGTTAATATTGGTAAAAAAATGAAACAATGTAGATATGAAAATTTAGGTATATACGATACATAAATAAAAAGTACAACCGAATAGAAACCTTTGTTAGGTTTCTACTGCTGAATAAAGTCCTCTTTTTATACAGGACAGGGCTTTGTCTTTTTTTAGGCTTTGTGAAGTTATTAGGTGTTTTTGCCAATAATCGGGATCGAAGGTGTTCGTGTTAAATTGAAGCTTTAAAGGCCACAGAACATTGAGCCACAGAACGTTTAAAACAAACTAATATATTCGAATAGATTCAAATATTCCGGATTTGAAACAGCGACTGTCTACATTAATGCAGCTTGCGTGACCACTAGTAGAAAAACGAAAAACGTACGAAAATTAGCAAAAAGCTAAAACTACAAAGGTAATGAATGATCTCCAAAATTTCCCCTCATTCGGTTTTGAAACTATACAAATTTTTGAGTGCGGTAATAAAATTTAATAAAGGATTAGTTAGGCGTATTATACCATACTATACATTTACCTGTTTTTTAATTGGCAAAAGGAATTTTTATTTAAGTTTTAGATTATTCGTTTTTTTATTTATTTTTATTTAATTTTTATAAATAATATTTTGGGACCTAATTCTAATTTTATTCTCAAGACTGATGTAAAATTTCATTGTACTTTGGTGTTGCAAAAATGGAATTACAACCGCTCTTTGTAAAATCTAGTAAAGTGACGGACACAAACTGAAATAACATTAAGACCGCGGTGAGAACCGAGAAAAGGTACTGTACTTTAACAGCTTTATATGTGCAACTGTTAATAAAAGAACTATTTCCCTGAAAAGGATAAGGATTATGGCTTAATCAGCATTATTTTACTGCAGGGTGGAAAATATTCATTGTCTTAGATTTTTCTTAAAAAAGGTTTCTTAACAATACCTTTTCTTCACGTTTGAGTATGAGATGAACTCGAAATACAAATCTCGCTTGATAGTTCTCGAAAACTAAGTGATGCTAGTACAGATTAGTACTCGGGACCATCTGATATTGTCTTCTGTCTCGTATTTGTTCAATTAACTTTATTATTTCAGCTAAAATTGTAGATGTAGAATAAGAAAATATATTATGTATAGTTGTATAGTGCCATCATAACCCCAATTAGGGAAGGTTTATCAAGTTTCATCAAAAATCATTAAATAATGATTTTTAAACTGATTGATAAACCTAATAATTATAAGATCTGCTCTGTATGTACATATGATTTATTCATTTTCATATCTTGTGTTAAATATAAATTATAATTCTAATCGTTTTAAAATATTAAGGTCAGTTCAATACCAAAGTTAATCGACGACAAATAAAATAGCAAGTTTATCATCCATATAGCATTTAGTAATTTAGTAATATTATATAAATGAGTTGCTATTTATAAATTAGTCGCGATTAATATTACATTCTACGACTAAATAAAATAAAATATTGAAATAAAAAATTTAAAGGAACGCGATACGAAATTAAAGATTGTCTTGTATAAAAAATATTATTATATACAAGTAGCAGTAAAATCGCCTGAAAACGTTTAGTTAATTTGACGAAGTACTTCTAACGTCAGTTTTGTTATAAATGTGTTATAATTGTACGGTTTGGTAAAAGTTCGAAACTTTTTCTCAGTTCTTGGTCTCGGATGGATACCGTAAACTCGAAAGCAATCTCGCTATACCAACAACTGAGTTATTTCATAATACATTACGATGCTTGTTACTAATAAAATTTTATTACCTAAAAATGTTGTGAATCGAAATATAAAGTTTTTAATATTTTTTCTTAACCTCTTAAGCAGAAGTAAAATCTGTAAAAAAATAATAATTAAAACACAAATTTAATATGATTACGACTTGAATGTGAATGGCCTTCACCTTCCTAATGAATAATGATAATCTCAGTCTCTGATAACGTAACCAATAATTATGTGCGATATAAACGCATAGTAGCATATATAATATAAATAAATATATGAAAATTGATTTGGAGGTAAATGGTGAAACAGAAATCTTTATAAACAGGATATAAAATTGATCTTAATATCTAAAATAGTTACATGGTTTATATTTTTAACAGTTTACACAATTATGAAATCTTTTATATGAAGTCATTGCTCCAATTCTAATTGTTGTTGTTTGGAAGAAATACGCATAGTGGTCACGACCCTCAGTAATGAGGAAACGACTAGGAAGAGGAAGGAAGAAATAATTAATATAACCTTAAGTTATGTTTTATTATAATTATATTATTATAAAATAAATAAAACAACATAAATTATTGGAATTATGTAATGGTGGTGCGAACTAAAATTATTATTGAGTCCAACTTCGCCTTTTGATATTGTCCGTGTGTATGTACATACGTGTGGTACAGTCAAGCTCGCCACAAAATTACAAGTATCGCTCAACTGAATGACGTCTATCATTAAATTTTATTGAAAGCATTTATTTAACTTGCCTCATATGTATGAGTCTTATTTTTCAACTGAATTTCAAACTAATTATCCACAAGCGATTGAGCTGATTATTTATTATAAGTACAGTTATATGTTGGATCTCAATGACGATGAATGATTAATTAAGTTTATTATGTAAGATTATACACACATTTATAATGGTATCTAAGCTAAACAGTATTAATATAAATAAATAAATATGTTTGACATAAAAACACTTTAATGCTTAATTTTGGCGACTGCCAACTGCTTTGCAATATATAAAGAAATGTTTTTTATTTTATTTTATTATGTCAGAAAAATATTAACTTAGAAGCCTTTTGGATATGAAGACTGATAAATTCTTCAATGTTTTGGATTAAGATTCTTACGTTGCTACCATAATAAAAATCGCGTGATGTGAATGAAAATTTCTAAAATATCATGATGTGTGATGTAAATAAACCAGAGCCATTTGTGAATATCTGCAAGAACCAAATCGACTAATCGAACTAATAATGTATGTATGGCCGATCGTTAGTTACTGAACAAGGTAATATAGGGCGCTGCTAAGTATAAGCTGCAACCAATAGTTTTAAAGGGAAACAACCAGGAGAAGTGCGTGAAGGCTTAATATTTTTTTTTATACTATCAGTCAGTAAAGATTTTTAAATGCATTTGTAAACAGCGTCTTCGGTGAGACAAAGCCAGCCTTGCGGTCGCCAACCCGCCTGCCTAGCGTGGTGACTATGGGTAAAACACACGAGCTCGCTGAAGTGATGAGTCAATCAGGCTATTTATTGAAAAAAAAAAACATCGTGACAGTGTCTCTTAAAATATGTGAGATTTTTAAAACGAAATTTTTTAATTTGTGATATTTTGATAAATCAATCATTGCAAAGACTTAAAAAAGTACCTACCTTATTTAATGCTTCTTTGGCGTTTCAAGTGTTTCTAAAAAAAGTCACAAATAAATATTGTGTTGTAAGAGACATTATTTTTTTTCATTTGATTAAATGTTTTATTTAAAAAAAACTAGCACATGCAGAGGTGTGATAGTTTCATAGTAATAATTTTACCTACCTTTTCTAGGAGCATCTGAATCTTGCTTATCCTGCTATACTCTTTTTATTTAATAAATAAAAGTAATAATATAAATATTGGGGGATTAGAATGATGTATGACCAATATTGGTATTTGCGTGGGAGTGGTCAGTTTTTATGTTGCGAGTATTTCGGGACCACACAGGAATTTATCATGAATAGGATGACATTCTATTACTTGCTACCGAGTGTGATATGTTGTGTGAAAAATAATAAGCAAACTTTAGTATCGATATAACAATAAACTTGTATAGGTCAGTACATTTTCATGTACTGACCATCTCCTATAGATTCGGATTTCCCTCAACCAACACTGTTTCAGCAAAAACTTTGCATACGAAACGTTACTATAAAACAATTCGAAGCTTAACTTTAAAACTATTTGTTAAAGTGCGATTGTTATTACATATAATCCTTGTTATTTCAAGTAGAACGCAATGAATACGGTCCCGAGCCGTTCGGGAATTACAAATTTAATCTCGCAGAAATGCTGTATCGCTAAAATTGCAGTCTGTTTACGAGTCACATCGGTGCATGTTGTATACGAAAATTTTGAAAGGAAAATTGCCAATATTATATTAAAACTTGAAGGATCGTTAGCGAAGTGTGGGTGTATAGCATAAACTTGAGTTGTTTTTCTTTAATAATAAACCTTGTCTGAAATAACTTTTCTCATGTATTTGAATTTAATTAAATTTTGGAGATAGCTCAACACTCTTGTTATACTGTTATGAACTTGTAAATTAATGGGTCGGGGAATAAGTTTTTTTTTGTACCTATTTTCTAGTGAGTGTGGAAACAACACATAAGAAAGAAGAGAGACGAGCTCAACATCAGGTTCAAAAACCTTCTCTGGATTCTGGGCCGCAATAGCAGACTCAGCTTGGACAACAAACTGCTCATATACAACGTCATCCTAAAGCCGGTGTGGTTGTACGGAATCCAGCTATGGGGCAGTGCTGCTAAATCTAATATTAACTTCATACAAAGAGCCCAAAACGGTATCCTACGCTCAATAAGTAATGTGCCATGGTTTGTCACAAATAATGAAATACACAACAACCTTAAAATTGGAACAGTCGCAGATGAGATTCGAAGGCATGCCTCCAAGTATCGGGAACGACTGGAGAGACACCCTAATGAGCTAGCTTTTGCACTGACGACAAGTCAACACAGAAAGAGACTAAAAAGGAAAACTATCCTACAATAACGAAAGTAATAATAATAAGCAGTAGATGGCTCACTGGAGCCACACTGTACATGTCCTTTATTCACGCAAAAGATCTGCTAAAAGTAAAAAGTACTGATTGCAGATAACTCCCTATAAAAAAATATAAAAAAATTTCTAGTGAAAAGTTTCAATAATATATTTTTGGTAGTATTGTTTGTAACTGGCTGTTTTTGATACATTGAAAAGGTGACATTTGAAGAATGAAATTAAAAAGTATAAAACAGTTTCCCGACCCCTTTTATTTGTTTTTCTGTCTGCCAAATTGGTTGAATCCAACGAAGAAATTCAGTAGATTTTAAAGTTTTACTTTAAGAAAGGGTAAAATGCGACTCAAGACGAGAAAATAATTGTGACTTTTATGAACGTAATGCAGTATCAGTAAGAGTAACACAAAATTTGTTTTAAGTGTTTTCAGTCAGGAAATTTTGATATCAAAGATGCATTTTACTCTGGTCGCCCAGTTACGGATAAACGTGACAACATTTTGGAAAAAGTGGAGTTAGATCGACATTTGAGTACCAAGTTGTGATATTAGCTGAAGATCTGAGAATCAACCATAAAACAGTTTGACTGGGAAGTCTTAATGTATCCACCATATAGCCCGATCTTGCACCCTTTGTTGATTTCCATCTGTTTCGGTCTCTTCAGAATTCTTTAGCTAGTGTAAAGTTAACATCAAGAGAGAAGTATCAAAACTACTTGTCGCGGTTTTTAAATGGAAAGTTCCAAAATTTCTACAGCAACGGAATCCAGTCGCTATCTACGATCCGGCCAGTTATCGAACAAAATGGTACATATGTAGTATAATTAATGTAAATAAGTTTTGTGAAATCTTAAATATCTATAGGTATAAAATAAGAAGAAACTTTCCTCGACCTAATATTTTTGTAAATTAATTTATTTAACTGCGATAAGCTGACCTGACTAACTGATAGACTGACTTATATTCAGGAAAAAAATGTTACTATGTATTTGTGTTGTACTAAAATGAAAAAAAAAGTTTTTAAATTTCAGTCACAATTTAGTCGTAAAAAGTGGTTAACAACTGAGTTGTTAAATTACAGAGGGGATCACTTTATGTTTAACTTTTTACATTCGGCGCGCGTCATACGCAAGTTGTAAATTTACACGTAGCTTTGTTCTAATAAGTTTAACTGAGAGATATTTATAAGGTGAGGTATTCGCATCTGTATAAATAAAATATTTTCGCCGAAATCTACCTAAGCGTATAAGTTCCGAACGACTGAACCGCGTTCAAATAAACAAGAAAAAAATCAATAGAATACAACAAAACATAAAAATGATCAAATAATTGTATAATATAAATAAAATGTATCGGAATTATTTTCGTCCGCTGACCCACCGAACCTCGCTGGTCTACAATCTCACACTTATACTCGTAATATATTGTTAACACTTATCGTAATGCCGCTGAGGATAAACTACTTCGTTTTTAATTAATATACTTCGGCAAAGTCAAAATCAATTTACATGCTGCTACTGGTTTTATTTAATAGTTCGATTTTTTACTGAAAAGCAATTAATTAGCAACAGTGCGTATTATCCCATGGATAGTTATAAAAGTAATGTGTCTTGTTTTGTGTTTGTGTTTGTGTTTCTTATAAATGTCAGTAATAATATAACGTAATATAAAATTTGGCATTCTTTTCTAATTTCTTCGACATAATTTAAATTTTTTTTTAAAGTTGTTTTTCAAAAACCATTCAATATATAACTTTAATACTTTTAATGAATTGGAAATAACAATTTGTATGATATTTAAAAGTAACTTCGTCGTGAGCTCGAATAAACGAGAATTTTTTAAAAAATAATACTGAAAACAAAAAAGGAGTTTTTGAAATAAAATACTCAAAAACACAATTGAAATTTAAAACAAAAAAACCGAAAAATTTAAGAAAATTTAAATTTTTATTTCTATAATTTTTAATTTAAAAATTTGTTTTTATGTTTAAAAAATATATATTTATAATATCGTAAGTTCATAATATGTAATAATGGTTGTATGGAGAAAAAATCACGTGTAAACAATACGAGAGCACTTCTTCTTGCAGTAAATAATTAATTAAAGTAAAGCACCATTGCAAAGAATAGAATCGAGAATGCATAAAAGTAATTTAAAAATACGGCTAGTCTATTATTATTGAGCTCTTTGTTAATCCGAACGAGAAACGCGAAGTAAGTCACGTCGGAATGCGTGTCCATGTAATACATACTCGAGCACTGTTGTGCTCTGGCAGGAAATAAAAGGAATGTTGTTTTCTTTTTCCACGTTAGCATCGAGGCTGGCTGCGTAATCGTCGCGGACCGCCCACACCGCAATATGAATTTGTACTCTTTTGTTCACAGGTTTTAATTTTTCCGGCAAAATGTATTGTTCGTGGAACAAAAGTCTGTGGTGTCATTGTTGTTGAGCAAAGTTCATTTAAATTCCTTGCCCGTGAGAGAGAACAGTAGCAAATATGAATTCCTTTAGTCCTATTGTCATAATGCTCTGCTCGAAATAGAATAATGCTTTTTGGAGCTACATTGTAAAACTCTGGTACGTTAGCTCTATAAAGTTTTCAGTTCTCATTTTATATAAGAAAATATCTTGTGTTAATGAAAATTTGAATATAGTTATAAGAAAAAAAAGCGAAAGGTAATTTGAAAAAAGAAAACGAGTGTGCTTTAGACTACATGACTGAAGTAAATCTTCTTTAGCTCCATCTAACTTATATCTCCCTCTCAAATTCCGTTCGCCTCACCCGATAACACTTTTCGTAACACCCTCGTAACCAACTTACTCCCTAAGCCAAACGTGCGTAAAAAAGTTTTACTTCAAAAACTAAAAGATTCTCTAATTATTCTATAAATCCTTTGTTTGACTTTTTCCGAAGTTTATTCATATCAGTAAAAAAAATTATTCTAGTTTCTGTTTATTAAAGTCAATAATAATTTTGATATGTATTCAAGAGAAACAAAGCCCATGTAAATAAAATATAATGAAAAATAATATAATTATTTAGCTCATGTTACAACGGCGTTTATCAGACAGTTTCAGACTTTGGAACTTGTTATGAGTAAATAAAATATTTACTGTAATAATATTCAGCAATAAAAATTCAACGCATATGTTATAGTACAGTTTTCCTATGCATAAACATAAATCGCCGTAACGCCTGTAAAGCGTGATGAAATCGCAATTTTTGGCCTCGTGCCACTTGAAGCGTATATATCTTTACATTTTTTGAAAGCTACAGAACTGATAAAATTTGATTTAAATATATTAAATTTCACTAAGCAAATTAATATTGTTTATTTGATTAATTAGATTTGAATGTTTGTTTACTTGGAAATAATAGTGAGCTCTTAACTTTTTTTTTGAAGTGAAACTTCTTTAGGCGCATGGGGGGGGGGGGGGGAAAATTTGCGCGACCGGTAACATGGCAGCGTCAGGTCAACACCGCGTTACGTTGGCTTTTTGTTTTTTTTCATTTAGTTTTTTTTTTGTATTATAAATTCGTTTTTTTTTAATTAGTTTGCCAAAGAAGTTTCACTTCTGACATGTGTAATTTGTACGCACGAATTTTTTTTAAAATATAAGTATCAATATACTCGTAAAGACAATTTACGTATGGTATGATTTTGGTAGGTATAGTATGATTTCACAAAATTTATTTACATTAATTATAATATTTACATAATTATGTACCATTTTGTTCGATAATTTGCCGCTATCTCGTAGGATTCCCGTGCTGTAGAAATTTTGGGACTTCTCATTAAAAAGACTCTCTTGATGTTAACTTTACACTACCTAAAAAATTCTGAAGAGACTGAAACAGATGGAAATCTTAGGCTTCAAGATCGGTACTATATTATGGTGGATGAATTAATACATCCCAGTCAAACCCTCTCAATTTTTGTTGACGGATTGAAGACCTATGTGGTTGGGCGTTGTCGTGATGAAAAGCCGCACCTTTTCTGTTTATTAATTCTGGCCGCTTAAGAGTGCGCATAATGCAAAATTACCATCTTCTATTTGATTTGACATGAAAAGTTCCAGACCAAATCTTAAAATAAAAATATATGACAAACTACGTGATATTTGCAAGGGTTGACCCATATCAAAAACATAAAATAAGGAAATTTCCTCGATAAAATATAATCACGAAGTAACCTCTAATTTTTATATTTTTTCTATTTATACTCGATATGGTTATGACCATTAAGACAAAAATTTGATAATTAATTACATTTAAATATGAGTAAAGGCTATGCCAAGGCATTTAATGTAATTACTTTTAGTTTCGGAATTATATACAAAAAAACATATTTGTCATTTTTTACATTCGTAATGCGCTCAAAACTATATCGTCTATCGCACTCTGACACGAGGCTTTGTGTATATTTTGTTTCATCGGGCGCGCGGGTGAAATCTGATTTTTTGCTCGCCTTATGCACGCTCTTAATCTCATTTTTTGCTTAAGTTTTATCAGGTATTGACAGTAAAAATCCGAATCGATGGTTTTGCCCGGCGGTGAAAGCTCATAATGAATCCTTCCAATCCCACCACATATTCAACATTACAATTATTTATTAATTATTATTAATTACATTAGCTTTACCTGCCTGGTCTTTTAGATGCCCGATATTTCGGATACTTTACAGCAACCATGGTTACGGGAGAAGTGAGGACTGCTTTTTACTTTTTAATTCAATTTTTAAAATGTCACCTTTTTTTTCATGGTATTAAAACCAGCCAGCTACCAACAATAAAACCAAAAAGATTTTATTGCAACTTTTTATTAGAAATTACGGAACTACTTTTTCCCCGGCCTATTAAGATGAGCAGAATATATCACTCGTGTTCTATTTGGTTGACGGTCTGCTTGCTTTTACATCATGTAATTAATGGAAATAATATGTTGTTCGTTTGTTTGTTTAAGTATTGAAGTTCACTTGTAAATACTTTTACAAACTTACATAATGAATTATTGAATTTCTTTTTATTATTTTTATTTACTCTACGTATTGTATTCATAATAAATAGGAGTTCTTAATTTCTACTTTTAATAAAATTGTCAATGATCAAATTTCAACTCTTATATACTAACAATAGCTTGTTTGGATTTTCTTGTTGGACATTCATTAGGATTTTCTCAATTGAAACCAAATGAGCGATCACACACTTAGATGTAAATATTTCAATATATTTATTGTATTGGAACTGGCAAAATATTAACTTTACGAGTATGTCAATCAATACTAGGAGTACTAATTTATGTTGCATCTCGTACAAGTGCAAATGTTTGCAGTCTCTCTGCTAATGCATCTAAGCTAGCAAGTAGTAGCGTTTAATTGAAGAGATTCTCATAAATGCTTTATTTAAACACCCCTGTTAAAAATTCAACCTTTTTATCCTCTAGACCTCTACCTTTGTTTGTACTATGTGCATTAATCATGCAAGGAACTTTAACCTTTTGTCTTCCTAAAATAATAATAATAATAAGAAATATTTATGATATTGAATAAATAATGCAAAATTATTAGTATTTGTATCCTTTATATTTTAAATTGAGTATTCATTGCTATAAAAATTGCTATTATATTCTATAGGGAACAGGCTTTATTGTACTTCTTAAAGACAAAGTCAGAAAACCCTATGTCATATTTTTCATCACGTTAACAAATTGTGGCAACGCAAGCGTATGGCTGTGTGTAGGCAAAATAGATGATACTCGAAACTCCCTCACATTTTTGTACAGAATAATAAAAATAAACCAATGTAAAAAATATACCACAGCAATGTATAAAAAATAATAATTTTACTAAGTACTAAAACGATTTTGAAATAAGGCCGCGTAATATTCAATTTTGTATATATGAATTAATAAAATTTATACAGCATTTTTAATATTTTAATCTTAATTTCTAAAGTAATAAATACTTAATTAAAAAGTATGGATTCATAATTATTGATTTACTAATAGTCTTTGAGGAGTTTCTTGCTTGTAACCAAATTTCATTAAAAAAATATTATATTTCAATGGTGGTTTCATTTTAATAGGCATATTTAAAACTTCATACAACTCTACACACATACAAAAATACGTGAAACGCTAACCACGTAGAAGCCTATATTACTCCTTTTTGAAGTCAGCTCAAATTTCAATATAAAAATGATATAATAGGGTTAAAATGAGGGCTTGTCAATGGTTTTAAAGCAAACTCACTAAACGTAGAACTTTTAATTTCATTAAATTTTCCTCGCCTTTAGGAGGATCATTGTAAATTAGGCTCAAGTTATCGTTGCAAAAGTAAGAATTTGTTAGATGCTATGGTTACGGAGGGTACTTTTATGAGGTTTTAGCGTATAATAAATAATAAATATAGCGTAGGAATATTAGCATTTGGATTTATGTATATCATGTTAAAATTATTCTACACTAGCCGACCCGTGCCCACTTCGTTGCGCATTAATTATTTTTAATAATTACTTCTAACAACGATATCTCAAAAACTATTCATCTGATTGATATAGTGTAGAGGGCAATTTTAATCTACATTAAATTCTTAAGCTAACCAACATATTTATTTCGATAAGGATTAATACTGAACTAAAGAAAATAGCTTTGAAAAGAACGTAATGTTTTTAATTACAAATTTGAACATAAAAGTGGTTATTGTAAGTCAACCGTAAGAGATAGAGATATGCTGTCGCGGACTTTTTTGTAGCATTTTTATAGATTTTGAATCCGCTAGTACATTACTTAACTATATCTTTGCTAGTTTACGCGGCGTTCGCGAGGAAAGGTCCCCCGTTGGCGAGATTTTTTGCGACCTCTTCAACATTTATCGCCGTATTTCTGCTAATTTACACAAAAGCATAATAAATTATATACCTAAACCTTCCTCAAGAATCACTCTTTCTATTGTTGAAAACCGTGTAAAAATCCGTTCAGTAGTTTTCGAGTTTATCGCGTTCAGACAGACAGACAGGAGGACAGAAAGACGCGGCCGGGGGACTTCTTTTTTATAATAAGTATAGATTTAGCTAAGCGGTTTTTATTCGGACAAACAAACAACAACACAAAAATGTCAAAACTTATTGCTAAAATAGCTAACTAAACTACTGTTTGTATTTTCGATGTTGTTATTGTTGTTAGATGATTTATTTATTTATTTTATTTTTATAATTTTTATTGGTATTAATTCAAAATATAATAATACTGTCCATGCTGGATTACGTTTGTAGGGCAGTCGTTGTATTTGATTGTTTTCAAATAAAATTACTTGAAACAATATCTCACTTTCGTAGGTTGAAATAAGAACTTGAAATAAAACGAACTTGATTCACATAATTATTATTGCGGCCCATTTTCATCATTTCTTCCATAATGGCGGGTTGCGAGGGCAAAGCAATTTTGTCAGGGCCTACAGAAATTTGAAAAAGGAAAATTACACAATTTGCTAATAGCTATGGTACGGATAATTTTCTTGGCGCAGTTTTTATGTTGAAAAGTATTTTATAAGAAAACTAGTTTGTACTGAAATTTTACTCTACTAATGCCTCATTGTAAACAAAATTAAGATGTCGATTTGGGTTAATTATTATGTAAAATAACTATTATTTTTTTGTTTTTTACGCACACTTTCGATTTCATATCCTTTCCAATTACTTTTAATAAAAGTTGCCTGGAAGAGATTGTCAAGAGTGAGATAAGATTAGGTCGCTTGTGCTCCGTTCATAAATTTTTAACTGCCAAACAAATATCTTCTTTTGTTCTAGGTGTATGCAATAAAGACTGTGCTTATATCCGCCAACCCGCATTGGAGCAGTGTGGTGGATTAAGCTCCGATCCTTCTCCTACATGGAGAAGAGGCCCAACAGTGGGATATTACAGGCTGAATCGTGATCGCGATATCTATATAATTTAATTAGTAGTATAAGGCGTAGCAGTAAATATGTATTAAATGTAGTAGCCACTACTAAGTTATTTGTCTTCTTATTATGGCGGTAAATTTAGGAGTAATAAAAGTTACTGTATAAGATTTTTAATTTTAAAACGTAAGTATTAAAGATATAAAGTCGGCGTGTAAATTGCTAGAGCTCACATAAATTTCTATAAAAAGTCAGGAAGAAAGGAGAGAAGTTAGATTTAATGTTATTAAAATTTAATTTAATCACTCCCTTTACCACCTACCACCAGATATTGCGGGATGTTGTTTTGGATTATATAGTTTAAAACGCCATTTTCTATTGTAATAAAAAGTTATATTTATTTTTTTAAGATTAATTTAGGCAGTGTAGCAATTGATAATTTAGTTAAGTGGAATCTTTGTAGGTAAAACTACAATGTAGGTATAAATTGTGCAAATTATTGATACTTGCTTGAAAAATAACGTTTTATGTATAAGTACGAGAACATTAGGTAGGTATAGATATTACGATATACATAGAATGATGTCATTACTACTTTCGTAATACATTAAATTTCCTCGGTTTTAGTCTGTGGTTTTAGTTGTATCTTAACAAACATGAGTAGTTAGTTATTACAGTGCTACTTATAATCCGCGAATAATTGTGAGAGCTCAACTCTCGCTTGGTCGGTTTTGTATTAAAGTACATACAAATTATTACTTTGCACACAATGTACGTTGCCAGAATTTTATTTATGTATATATCCCTCATTATTTAAAAAAAAAAACATTCAAATAAGCACTCAGCTGTAATGTAAGCGCTAAATGAATATCGCTAAAAGCAGAGTTCATATAGAGTTATTATAACGAAAGACTTTCATAGTTGAATGGTAACAGCAACCTTTTGTAAGGTGAATACGAAACTATCCCGAGTCGGAGAGATTAAAGACGTTATTCAGCATGTCACGCCGGCGAACGAAATGTTCCGTATAAATAATCCTGAATAAAGCCTTCACACAAAATGGGCGACGCAAGTGGGGGGAAGAGAGATTTATCCTCTTGAATCTAATCTTGCGGATGGCGAAAAGAGCATTTTATACAAAAAATTTTGTCTCAATTCTCGCGTCCCGAGCGCGACACTATATACGTCGGGACAATTCCCCTTTGTCTACTGGAACGTCGTTCGGTCGAGATGAATTAAAGTACAACTCAAAGGTAGCGGAGATCAGATGTTTTGTTGCAACGATGATTCTGTTATATTTTATGGATTTTAATTCAACAATACGCTGATAGGAGTACAGACACTACGACTACTATTACCTACGATTAAAAAATTACATTTCCTGACTGATTTATATAGGATTTCTTAGGTAGATAAAACTCAGTTTATTTCAAATGCAGGTATAATATCCTTCATGCCAGCAAATAGGGAAGAAAGGAATTTTTAAATTCTAATTTAGAAAAGTTAGTTTATAGTTTCAAAACTGTTTTCATTTAAAACAATGTTACAGATTCATCTTAAAAAAAGATAATGTACAAAACATTATTTTATATTTCATATAAAATTTTCTAAACATAGTTTAAGTAATCAAATTAAATCTACAAAATTTTTTTAGATTATCCTTTGTTTTTTTTTTAAATTAATATTATAAAAACTACGAAACAATACAAATTATACTATTGCTATTAATGGCAATAGATAAACGTATAATTACATAGGATTGTTCATCACTAATAGTTAGTACAAAAGTAGTATTTAAGAAATGCTTATTTAAAAATAATATCCTCAAACTGAGGATTTATTCTGGTAACTTTGAGATTTTGCTAATTGGATTAAATTACACACAAGGGAGAACAATGTTTGCCATAAGAGAAAATGAGTTTTGTCTACTTTAATGTATTTAATTAAATTATATCATGTTGTGTATTCGTATGTTTCGTTATTCCCCTAAAATTGTACCATATAAGCCAGTACATGTTCTACTTTTTGGCAAATTACTCTCTTTTTTAACCAACTTCCAAAAAAGGAGGAGGTTCTCACACACTCACGTTACACCGTCGATTTGTGGGCTTAAATATTTCAAGATAATTATGTCCCGAGACACATACATTATGATCTTTTCTTCAATGTTGAGTATCGTACAAATTTGAAAATAAAACAGTTGTTAAGAAGTATATGCTGATGTTATTATTAGTTTTTCTGTTTACAATGTCCTCGTAAATCATATATGAACAAAGGATAAAATAATAATTATAATATTTATTTGCTTTTCATTATTATTACTAATTTACGTATTATTGCAATAATTACTTTAAGTATTCGATTAATTATTTTATTCAATACTTCAATTTGAAATACACAAAATTGACAACATGTCCACTCAAACACACAAACCAAAGAGTATATAACCACTACGTTTTACACAAACGTCTTTAAGATAATGTCAAGATCAGTATGAATAAGTATTTGAACAAGTCAAAATATTAATCTCTATGCTACCCGCCCTATTCTGCCTACGTTGAATTAAGATACTTGACAAAATGGTTGACATTAGTATCTGCTCCTTATGTTTACATTACTCAAATATTATATGTGGATAAAATGTCTTTTCTAATGAAAATTTTTTTTTTTTATGTAACTAGGTCGGCAAACAAGCGTACGGCTCACCTGATGGTAAGACCGTAGCCTATGGACGCCTGCAACACCAGAAACATCGCAAGCGCGTTCCCGACCTTATCCCCAATCCCTCCCAGGAGCTCTGGTCACCTTACTCACCAACAGGAACACAATACTGCTTGAATACAGTATTATTTAGCTGTGGTCTTCTGTAAGGTCGAGGAAAATTCCTGCTCCATATTTTGAGCAGGAAATTTCCTGCTGTGCCCTACCTCAGTTAAAATCTTATTAAAATAGTGATAATTGGGTTAGTGGTGACAGGTTATTGCAGTATTGTTTGCGTCTTCGGATCCATTCTGTTTCTATTAAGATTTAGAATGCGATTGTTGTTTATTATTAATTTTTTAAACAAACCGAGCAATTTAACCCATGGTGGCGTCAACAGTGGCTTTGATATAAGTCATACCTTCGTTTCTACTATTCTTTTAACCACCTATTGAGATTGGGACGAATGTAAAAATCATTTCACTTAATGTTGGACTAAGACAAAATGAGATTAGAAAATTCAAACAAACTAACTCTAAAGCTTTATAACAATAATATATTGTAGATATATGTTATAATAGTATAGATACAATTGTTAGCTCCGTTAGAGGCGAAACGACTGTCGCTTATATTTCATTTATCATAATTTAAAATTCATCTCGTGCTCGGCGGCGAAGGAAGACATCGTGAGAAAACCTCGGGAGAAATCCTGAAACGTGTACCGCCAATCAGCACTAGAGCAGCGTGGCAGATTGAGCTCTCATTTTCCTTCTTAATACGAAAAGAGACTTTTGCTTAGGAATGGAAAGAATATTGGTGGTTGTTTCTATGTGAAATGTTTATTATAATTATTATAGAACCTTATTTCTGGTTTTGGAAATGTCCTAATAATTGATGAAAGATAATTTCAATGGTAGAACTCTAGGTAGGTCTTTGATTGTTTCAGAGTAGTGTTTTGTCAATAATCAATCACAGTAACCCCGGACTGTTTGTTAGTTTAATTGTGGATCGATTGCTATTATTGATATTATGATATATCGATTTGAAACAATATTATATATACTAGTTTTAAACATAAATGTCCCTGTATATAAAACCTAGTTAGATACAATTTAATAAAAAAAAAAATCATTGGAAATGTAATATTACATTCCATTTAAAAGAGTAGTTGTAGATTTTCTTGCCGATTCTTTCTAGTAGTATCTGTATTTCGACTCAGTGGTAGCTTCATATCTTCTATGAGTCATCAGTTTAGCCTATTGCTGTCCACTTCTGGGCATAGTCCTCCCCAAGTTCACGCCAGACACGTCACACGTCTGCTCCAACGGCCATCGGTCCTGCGACACAGGTGACCAGCCCACTGCCACTTCAGCTTTCGAATTCTGTGGGCTATATATGTATATATAATAAGTATTAATAAAATAAGTAATAACGATATAATAGGTGAGCACATGAAATAGTAGACATTTATATAAAGGCCTTGTACTGTAATTGCAATTAAAATATATAACGAAAAATTGCATAATTCCGTCAATAGATTAAAAAAAAATCTTAGAATAATACACTTATGTGATTCGTGTCTATATTTAGAGCATACATATATGTGCGTAAAATTAAAAATCGTTTCCCAAGAGCCTCTTTCTAGTCCAGCCAGTTACAAGAGCACTTATCAAAACGACCAATGCAACGTGACCTTTTCCCTTTTATATAGTCCACTTAGCTATCACGGGTACAGCACACTTCTTGCTGTTGCCAATCTCTACTTTATTCAATTTACCAAGTTTTTTTTTTACTTATTGTCACGTATTTTAGGTACCACAGGTTTACGATTTAATCGAAAATATCTATTTTAATCCGTCAATATTGTAGGTACCAGTAGGTAACATACAAGTTTACGATTTCATCGAAAATATCGATTTTAATAGGTCTATACATTTTTATTAGAGCAGTTAAGATGTATATTTATATTGTATCTGTTTTTTTTTCTGAAATACGCAAAATATCAATTGGTTATTACAAAGAATGTTTATATTATTAAAAACAAAAATTAAAAAAAAAATTAGTGCGTACAAAGTACACATGTCAGAAGTGAAACTTCTTTGCCAAACAAATTAAAAAAAAAAAACTAATAAAAAAAACTAATAAAAAAAAACTAATAAAAAAAAACGAATTAAAAAAAAAAACAAAAAAAAAAAACGCCAACGTCACGCGGTCTTCCCAAGCTGTCACCCATCCAAGTACTGACCGTCAAGACGCTGCCGCGTTACCGGTCGCTCAAATTTTACCCCTCATGCACCTAAGGAAGTTTCACTTCAATAAGAGAACCTTTTAATGTTTTATTCTAGGTACTTCATACAGTAAAACACTGATTTCTGATAAACAACTTGTCAGACCAGTTTTTAGTTTTCTGATGTATGTGATATGTAATCACCTCATAGCGATGTAATCAAAGAATGATTTATGAAAAAACTCTGTGGTAAATCGCAAAACAATATTAATTTCGAACTTCACTACAGATTTTGTGATATTCTTGTAGGTATAATGCCTATCCTTAAGGAGTCGGATTATATTATTACAATACCTACACCGAAAAGGGCCATATCCGGTTAATCAAAATGTTTAGATATTATCACTTAATATAACTAATTACACTTTCACCTTTGTTCTAATAAAATACATTTTTGTACATAGAAGATAAACATAGTTCACAACAATGAAATCACTTAAATCCAGATGAAATGTCTCTACATTTAATCCAACCTTTTGTTACTTTAATTAAATCCATCCTCG
This sequence comes from Melitaea athalia, assembly GCA_905220545.2. Lineage (NCBI taxonomy): Eukaryota > Metazoa > Arthropoda > Insecta > Lepidoptera > Nymphalidae > Melitaea > Melitaea athalia. The sequence continues at coordinate 9,417,808 of HG992187.1, forward strand.
GTGTGTGTTTATCTTCCACTAATTCTCGGAACCTCTACCCTGCTTACGATGAAACTTGCATTTGAACTTATTTGGTCACGTAAGCTACAGTTCGAACTATTTTACTGTTCTTCTTTATCTGCTATAGAGTTTAACTGTTTATTACCTGACGGAAAATAAACAGCTCAGGGAAATTGAGGCCACTGCAAGGAAACAAAATAACCAAGTCAGAACAAAACATGTCTTTAAGTCGTATCGTGTAATTATTCGGGAGAGATTGTTTCATCTATTAGATTTAGTGATTTGATGACCACTAAATAACGCGAAATGGTAAGTAATCGTTACAAACGAAATCTTCATAATTATGTAGTTATTACTAAAAATGTATTTTTAATGTAAATGAATATTTACCTTGAGTATAAAATAAAGCAAATAAATTTAAATATACAGTGTAATAACAAAAAATATTAAATAAAGTTTTTCTTGTATTCTATACAAAAAAAGCAATAAAATACACCTAGAAATGTATTATTTTTCATGAATATCTTTATTTTAGTGATCAGAATGCATGTATGTATCTACATCGTAGCATTTCTAACCTATGTATTTAACAGTCAACTACACCTGTGTCAATTAACAAGGCCCATGGCCGACGGTACAACTGATTCAATGTGGTTAGCATGAAATAATACACAGTCAGGCCGATCTAACTAGCCAGACTCTGCCTACGAACTACGCCCTATCTACCTAATCTTTCGTGTTTACTCTCCCAATTATCCTTTGCAACGAGAGAATTAGAGAACCATTCACAAAGCCTATGTCAATAAATGGTTGGTCACTGAAAGAAACAATAATAAATACGAGTGTGTTATCAATCAATACATATTATAAAACAAAGTCGCTTCCCGCTGTCTGTCCCTATATGTGCTTAGATCTTTAAAAATAAGCAACGAATTTTGATGCGGTTTTTTTAATAGATAGAGTGATTAAAGAGGAAGGTTTATATGTATAATACATGCATAATATAGTAGAGGAACACTGATAATTTTAGAGGTTTCTAATGTGATGTTGTAAATAAACACATTTTTTGCGCTTACATTGCAAATATTTATTTTATATTACCAGCATTGCACCCATGCGAAGCTGGGGCGGATCGCTAGTTTAATTAATAAATAAAAAACGTAATTCAAGCGTTTTCAGCTTTTTTTGCAGAAACAGAGACTGACTGATTTCCGTTAGTTGTCTTATTTGTATTCAATAGGAAGTATAATTTAAGCGAAGAATTTGATAGCGTACTTCAATTTTAATCATGATTTTCTCAAGGAAAGCAGTGAAAAATTGAGGAATCGACTCACGATTGCGAACGTGAGAAAGTAATCAAAATTTATTATTCTTTTCTTCGATTCCAGCGACACGAGAAGTTATTTTAATAAAAATTCTATTTCAATTCAGGCTGTCGAGTAATACATATTTCGACCCCGTATAATAGAATTTCGTACTTACATACAAATTACAATTTCAGTTTACGTCTTATTTATTAATATTTTTGAATCTCAGAAATCTTTGCAGACTAAGAAAATAAACGAATCCATATTATTCAATTACCTGTTTATTAAAGTTATATTCAAATTGTCATAATACAAGTATAGCTTATCTTATACTATTTGTTATTGAGTAAAATAAGTACATGTGAAGCTGTTGGAAACTTAGATGCCAAAGCATACACTGAAATTTAATTATACAAATTTTAATAAAGCATCTAGCTGTAAGGATTATGGAGATTAAAGTGTTGCCTGTAGCTACATCATAAATATTATTCTGTGCCCATATTACAAGTCTGGTGAAAGATTTAATTTCGTCGGAATGTTGATTATGTCAGCGGGTGTCCTAATTACATTTCGGCATTGGGGAACTTGATGTTTCTTGTTTCTTGTAAATATTGTTATGGAATCGTTTGATATGCAATCGGGAACGTTGGTCTCATGAATAAAATTATGTAACTCGTCGAAATATTCCGCATTATCCGTCGTCGGCAGGCCGGCTATTGCTCTACAGGGTGTAGTTACTTTCATTTTAACTTCCACAACGATGTGAAAATATTTCTCGGCGAGTTTATTGCTAGCGAGAGAGTTTCTGCGGTCTAAACGGAAGCTGAATAAAGTATTCAGTTGTGGTATTAAAAGTATCTACACCCTGCCCGCGTGCACTGCTTTATGTATTTAATCTAGTTTAGTTTATCATCTGATTTTAATATTACTATTTGATAAGAAATGAGAGCAAATTTCTTTTTGATCTCGTTTAAATTATTATTTAGATTTGTATAAACTGAAACAAACGTTCGTTATACATTCTCCTTATTAAGTTAAAACCTACAAATAAATGTTATAAAGCTTACCTGTTTAGAAACGTACATTGTGCTTACTCGAGTGTTACTTTCATATCTCTGTTTGGTGTGCTCACAAACTTGTGCTAACAAGAAATAATTATTACCTTGTGTTGGCGGGCTCATATCGCACACGAGAGAGCACTGGGCAAACCTCAAGTGCTGTTTACAAATGCTATTAACGTACATTGTAGATAGATATACTATACTCGTAGTACGTGAAATACGATTACAGACACTCTTGCTTGGTACAATATATTCTAACATTTTCAAAGTAATCCTTAATATATTGGCGAAGTAAAACAGAGACTTCGATTGGCACAATAAATTTCAAATTTCATTATTTGAAGAGGAAGTCGCGAGTTGCCAATAGCTATTGCGTTTTCCGATCACGTCTCCATACTATTGGCGAGGATATTCGAGCCACCTGTGCCCGTACTCTATGAGGCTTTAAACACGCCTCTGCTCTCTCGATAAACCGACTGTGAAATATTCGCGGTGTACGCCTGAAGCCACATTTCCTTATGAATGATACATGCCAGCGTTTGCCGTTTGCCTAGTAGGTACGGTCGATCGCACTACTTGTAGATATTGCATAATTTTTAAAAACGAATCGCGTTACCCGTGCTTCCAGATATTTAATTTTAAATAGCTTATAGCTTTAAAATAATTTTGATGTTAATATATTAAAAACATAAAACTTCACACAAGAAAGAGGCAAAGTATGCGCTGGCAGAGTGTGGTCATGACCGTATCTCAAATTAAATCTCATAAACAAATCTTCGCTGGGATGAACCACCACCCTTACCATTGGTTTGATTGTGAAACAGAAATTTTTTTTTTTATAATATTTTCCAAGTAAATAGACCATAAATTAGTAAGAGCTATATACAATCTTTCAAAATATTAATTACATAATAAACTATTGTAATTATTTACTTCTTTCTATTATTGTCGTAGTTTGTTGTAGCTTTAATCAAAGAACGTAAATAAAATAAGTTTTAATAATTTTTTTATACGCTTAGACATTGTTTATGAAGGCATTTTACTTCTCGAAAAATTTAATTTTATAGTATGGGCGAAAGCTCATTTCTTGGCAGAGTCGCGGGTGCTACGAGTCGCAATTTGTTACCGTATAGCCTTAAAATCCGCATTTTATTATTCCGTCTACCATTTTTACTTACACTATACCTTCAAGGGTCACATTCAGCTGTATCATGCAAAGAATATATCCAAGCGGAGATAAATGATGTATACTATGAGTTTTTGTGGTATAGTACTTATCTAAATCATGTGTATTTATGTGGTAAATACCATAAAATTTTTGTGAAAAAATGTTTTAAAATATCTTTTTATTTAAAAAGCATGATTAGAATCGGTTTTCATTTAGCGGATGGATCGTGTAATATTCTTATGAATAACATTAATTAAAAATGGGAACGTTAGATCCAACATACTCGTATGATTGGAGTTTTTTTACTCTTATTCGCGCCACAAGCCTTGTACCTTTTCTAAGGGCTACGAACATACTACGAAGAGTAGGCTACGAACAATTAAATTACACCAAAATTAGACTTATTCAATTTATGAAGTTTTTATATCACTCCTTTTATAAAGTGGCTGAAAAATCCAATCACAAAACATCAGGAAAGGTACAACATATTCAACAAAGCTTGATTGTGATTCGTGAAGTTTATGATGGATTAGTAGATCACGGCGTGTTCGTAAAAGCGGGCCTCGGGCTGAAATGAAAATGAGAACACCAATGGCAAGAGACATTAAGTCGAACGTTTTACGATACGAGAGGGTATAAAATATAAATATAAATCCAGGGTCACGTTTTTACCAAGTCGTTGGACAGCCTTTAAACGAAGAACAAATATCCTGTCAGCATTTTGTTATGTTTGGCTTAGATGATTGAAAAATAATAAAATAAAACGTAATTTACCATTTTAGGGTTTTTAGAAATTTGGTTTTGAGTCACTTTAAATAATGCCTATTGTTTATGTTTTTATAAACAATAGGACGAAACTAAGTGTTGATAATTCAAAATACTATTTAGGTGTCTAAGACTACCTGTATTGTTTGTTCAGATATTTCCAACCCAATATAAATAACGTTGTGTAGGTGAAGATTAAACCGTTTGAAAGGGATGGTATAAATTCGCGGAATCGCACCTTGCTGACACATAAAGTGAAATAAATAGTCGGGAACCGGCGTTGCGTGCCTCGGCTCCCGCTGAGCGCTAGCTATAGCTACCAATTGTCATTTCAAATCCAAACATCGACCTGTTTTCATAGAGATATTGTTATTGCTTGAAAGGGATAACTTATTTTATGTGTTATACGGTCAGCTTTCGTGTGTTTATAATAGATTATAACAACGACGGCTAGTTTTGCGTTATTTGTGTTGTTGTTCTGTGTAATTCTGTCATTTATTTATATTTAGATATGCATCGCGTTAATATTAGGTATTTACCTCGTAATCACGATGAATGCAACTATAATGCAAATTTAAATATGTATACGATATTACGACGATTAGAACTGTGACATAAATATAAATAAACGTTGGAAAATTTAATGACTTTATATTATAGTAACAATAAATTAATTTAGCAAATAAACTCAATCTGCCTGAAAGAATGTATTAGATTCAAAGCTTGTATAGTTGGAATAACGCAAATTTGTGCTCGAAATTTCTCGACAAACAAAAGGGATAAGATGCTTTTCTCCGAAATTCGATACAGAATCCGGTAGAACTATTCGCACTACTATGTATTTTGTTTATGTCGTTTTTATTATTTACTTAGGCTGCATTATACCGTGGTTTGAATATTTATACCTATAGCAATCATGTTGATGGGACAGATTAAACTAAATGCGCAATTTAATGAATATTGTCGTTCAATTATCTAAAATAATCGACACTATAGTATATATATTTAATATTATACATTATTCTTTATTATTGTTTTAATGTTAGGTATAGTTTAGGAGAGACATCCCATATGCCATGGAGTCATAATAATTATGATCTTGTTTGAGACTACGACTACGATTACATTAATCATGAATCATGTCACGAAATTCGTAGAGAATCACAACCAGGTAGACTGCTAATGTTACATAATTTTAAATTCCTCAATGTTTGGACGATACGATAGATATCAATTAACAAGTGTGATGAAAAATAAAATGGTTGTTAGCAGATACCAATTATACTTGTTTATAAAAATATATTGTCCGGCTTTATTCAATTCGGTCTTGACTACATTAAACTAATTGCTGCAATTAGCGAATGGTGTAATTCTCGTTTTTCCACCATCTCCCTGCACTCTTTCACCTCCTTGTCCCCCTCAGGAAATTACTTGAGCTCCTCAGGTCGCGGCGACTTTCCTGCGATTTAATAAAATTGACTCGAAAGAAATTGTTTTGGAGTTTCCGTTTTGATCATTTTAGCCGTCGGTATTCAGCGTCGATTATTGTTTTAATTAAAGTAAGTGGAATTCTAATCGTATTTATTACAGCATTGTTGGGAATTTTCTAACGCCGCGGTGACATTTCATTTGTTATAATGTGATTACTTGCTTATACTCTAATGCCCTACCACTCCGAACAATTGGCCCGCGAATTTTGCAAGCTCACGTCGGTAAACAAACTTTACGAAATGAGTTTTGTTTGAAATAGTTTTTGAAACCTGTTTACAGTTAGTGAGATACTTATAATATTTAGTATGCTTGCTTTAATTAGAAGTTGTAATGATAGTCGTAAATTGTGGATCAATTATATAAATAATTTATAAAACAAAAAGTTTTAATTATGAAATGGATAGCTAGCTATATTAAAGTTATAAGGCAATGATTTGTATTAATATAGGTAAGTCATCTATTTAATTTATAACTAATTCGCTCAAGTGGTTTTAGGCGTCCCTTTTTAGGGTTCCGTACCCAAAGGGTAAAAACGGGACCCTATTACTAAGACTTCGCTGTCCGTCCGTCCGTCCGTCCGTCCGTCCATCTGTCACCAGGCTGTATCTCAAGAACGGCTATAGCTAGAGAGTTGAAATTTTCACAAATTATGTATTTCTGTTGCCGCTATAACAACAAATACTAAAAACAAAATAAAATAAATATTTAAGGGGGGCTCCCATACAACAAACGCGATTTTCTTGTCCTTTTTTGCTCGATATCAATAATGGCAACAGGTAGGCACTTGAAATATTCACAAAATACTTATTTGTATTTTTACTTTAATAATAAATAATAATATTAAAATAAAATTAATATTTAAGGGGGGCTCCCATACAAAAAACGTCATTTTTGCCTAATTTTGCTCTCATACAATAAAAGTGATTTTTAGCCGCTTTTTGCCCGTTATTACAATCAATGTAGTCAATGATACGGAACCCTTCGTGCGCGAGTCCGACTCGCACTTGGCCGATTTATTTTCTTTGAAGACGTGTCTCCGTAGGCACGTTCAATACCTACATTCAATGCTTAAGCTTAAACTGTAAATGTATGTTGTTTTCTTATTTAAAATACATTAAGCCTTCTTTTATATTTCTAAATAAAATATTCAGAGCAAAGGTGTCCTTTCATATCAATGAACTGGAATGCAGTTACACCTTTGTGATATCCGATAATTGGTCAATTACAATATGTGCACTAAAAAAGCACTAGAAAATTTTAGTTTTACTGTATCAATCTTTCGGCCAAGTTTTTTTCTACCACCGTACAAAACTAGATAGTTTTTGTAATACTACCTCGCTATAGTGGTCACTTCAAATGTAACCTGGTCGAGCCTACATACACAAAACGTAATTAACATCGCAGTAATAAAATTAAAACATAAAAGAACTTCAAAGAGAAAATGACTAAATTGTAACTAATCTTTATATATGCTTTATATAGACAAAGTTGTTTCATTGTATCTTTAATTATAGATACAATGAAATATAATCCATTCCATTAAAATCAAATTAGAATTGCATCTAAATTTAAGATTCGTACCGCAAATCCATATAAAATCAACTATTTCAATATCTTCCCAATTGTATGCTTGAATTTTGTGTTGTAAGTATTGAGACAGTGTACTTAGTAAATAAATTTATTTAATTTGAGTGTCGTTAAAATATCGCCTAGGAAACCTTACGGTATATTCCAACTTTCTTTATACAAAAGTAATTTGCGAAAGTACTCCTCGTCGCTAGCCAGACTGCAGCGAACATACAATGATCTATTTTCGAAAATATCAGAACTCGAATTAAATGGAGATAGATAGTTTTAATTCTAAATTAATATTTTATTTCAAAATTAAAAATGAACAATACTATTTTTTTTACAAGCTTTTATTTAACTTGCAATGTATGTATGTATGTATGTATGTATGTATGTATGTATGTATGTATGTATGTATGTATGTATGTATGTAAATTTAATGAATGTTTGTTCGGGTGAAATCTTGCAACTCAATTTTGAAGCAGATATCTTCACCCGATTGAGCTGAAATTTTGTATACAGGTTCAACTTAGATGACAATGCATGATTTGTATGTATTTATGTATGTATGTATGTTTGTTCGGGTGAAATCTTGCAACTCAATTTTGAAGCAAATATCTTCAAGCAATTGAGCTGAAACTTTGTATACAGGTTCAATTTGGATGACAATGCATGGTTCGTATGTATGTATGTTTGTTCGGGTGAAATCTTGCAACTCAATTTTGAAGCAAATATCTTCAAGCAATTGAGCTGAAACTTTGTATACATGTTCAATTTGGATGACAATGCATGGTTTGTATGTATGTATGTTTGTTCAGGTAAAATCTTGCAACTCAATTTTGAAGCAGATATCTTCGACCAATTGAGCTGAAATTTTGTATGTAGGTTCAATTTAGATGCCAATGCATTGTTACCTTTGTGACGTCATTCTAAATCCAAAATGGCGGCATATCCAAGAGTGTGGACTAGTTATTTTTAGTGCAATTCTACAATATGGGTATCAAATGAAAGGGCTTGCTAAGAAAAATTCGAATAAAGTGACGTAATAATCGACTACAAAGTCAAAAATAAATTAAAAGTAAAAAACCTTTTTAAAAAACAAGCTTATTTGAATGCACTAAAACGAAAAAAATAAATTTTTACTTTAAAACTTTTACTATCTACTTATAAAGTCATTACACATAATATAAAAGCTTGTTTTTTAAAAAGGTTTTTTCCTTTTAATTTATTTTTAAATTAGTTTTGTTTTAAATTAAATTATTGTGTGGAATTAAATTTTCACTAATTTAAAGTTGATTGAAATTTACAGTATTTTTGAAATGTGCAAATACATAAAAAGATGTGCAATAACAATTATTTGTTCGACAATTTATTAAGTAATTTAAATGTGAATAATACCAATTCTATTAGAAATCCTACAGTCAATAAATTATCTGAAACAATATTAAGTCGATAGTAATATTAGGCGATTCTAATCAAAAGATAAGCTTAGTAATGGGCTTATAAAATAAACAAACTAGGTATCCGGGCAGAAATACACCTAGAGATGATTTAGTACCGACAGCTCGAACAAGGGTTGTGCGGCACATTTAAAGGCAGTACGCGCTAGTGATATATTTCAACAGTGTCCGAAACAATAGAGGTTTCGGTTGCTCTGTATACGCAGGCGACGTATAGCGACAAGTAAAGTACTGCGAAAGTTTACATTGTTTTGATTAATCACATGTGCTTTTGACGATCTGTTTCATGCAAATGTATGTTACTTAGAATGTCCCAAAGCATTGTGTATCTTAAGATAGACTGGAGTGTGTTGAGTAACAACATATTTTTTTATACGAATAGGACGGTAAACAAGCGTACGGCTCATCTGATGGTAAGCAATTACATTAGCTTATAAACACCTCTAACACCAGAAGCATCACAAGCGTTTTACCGACCCTACCCCAAATCTTCCCCAAGTTCTCTGGTTACCTTACTCACCACATCAACATAAGACTGCTTGAAAGCAGTATTATTTAGCTATGATCTTCTGTAAGGTCAAGGGACTTCCCGAATCGGGCTCCAGATTTTGAGCAGGATATTTCTTTCTGTGCCCTTTTTTTAACGTAGGGAAAATTCATCATAGATACCCTCCGGCGCGGGGGCGCCAAAGGGTTATGTCTTACTGACTAAAAACCTCCACGTGTCAGTCATCTGGGTGGGGCGAGATGGGGTCGCGTTAGCAGTCGCCATCTCAAGGATAGTTCCTTCTGTGCCCTACCTCAGGTATGTTAGTAAATACTGTAATTTTTGTAGTAGTACATCGGATATACAATATATCAGTTAATGTTAACTTATACCACGAGGACTAGACGGATTTTAATTAGGACTATTGATAATGACTATGTTAATGTTTATGTTATAGGTAGGGATCCCTAGTACATTTTTTTCACCTGATTAGTATCAAGCTAATTTTCCGGGAGTAGCTTCATTTTGATAAGTCGAACAAAAAATTCCTCTACGAAAACTCTCGATTGTGGTAGCTAACAGAGATAGCAGGGGGTAGAGCAGCAGTGAGCGTAGGACCGGGATAACGTACCACGCAATTTGTAGGACAATATTACTATTAAATTATATAAATATTAACTAACTAAAAGAAAAAAAAAATCAGCTGGATAGGAATAATTTTCGATGACCTCAAATTGATCATCAAATTGATGACCTCGTAAGGTCATCAAAAATTGATTTTTTTTTCTTTTAGTTAGTTAATATTTATACAATTTAATAGTAATATTGTTCTACAAATTGCTTGTTTTAGTTTTGGCCCAAATTTTCAGCCCCACAGGCTACAAATTGCCTCCCAAAAATTTTTTTAAATGAATTCAATTCAATATTAGTACAATCCTATCTCGTTATTATTTATTCTTACAACAAAAAATACAATTCAAGTAAATACAACTAAACCTGTGTTTACAAGCCTTGACAACTTAAAAGCGGAGCATTCGATTGCATTTGTATGTATAAATTTATTATCATTTGTTTCTAATATTTTGTATATAAAGTTACTGCTATATATTTTACTAAATCTGGTAACATGAAGTTTTGTACAGAAATTCCGTATATGTTTATTAAAAGGCTCATTTTTCAAGATTTCCTTCTTTCTATTTGCCAGATTTTAGGTCAGTAATTATATAAATAATTATTACAATATCTGTCGTTTTGAGCCAATTCAAAAAATTATATCAACATTTGGAATTAGAACTTTTTGAAAGCAGAATTGTTGCAATATGAAGGTAATCCTAGAAAGAACGTAGAAAAGCTTGTTAAGTTACAAACTATCATCCGTCCTTTGCAGCGCATGTTTCGTAACAAGAGCACTCGAACTAAATTCCGAAATAGAGCATAAAGCTTATACATAAGGCGCTTCTTGCGTGACAAGTAGACAGTGTCAGATGTGGTTTTTTAACGATTTGTTTGTAGCGAAAATAAAATATAAACCAGTACCTAGGAATGTTCCCATAAAAAGAAAGCTATGTTTATTATTTTTTCAGTTCAGCAGTTTATGAGTTGTTAGTTAAAGTAGTTTGTAAAAGTTCCGACTAAGCAAGTTTTCTCTTTACAGGGTAAAATCTCATTCAGAGGCCATATTCATACATCAAAATGTGAAATCTTTCTTAAATAATTTTTTCTTTTCTTGAATTTCATGAACTTCATTTAGAAGAAAATTACTTTTTTAAATTAATTTTATTCTAATTTTTTGATGATAAAGTATTAATTTGATATATAATATTCAACAATACACGTTACGTAACTATATGTTTTATGAATAAAATTAAATATAGGTATTATTTAAATAAAATTTGAGATTATTTTAATTAAATAAGCATGTAGTTTAACATGAAATAAATTAAAATAAAATCACACTTATATATACATATATAATTATGTGTACTTGATGAAAAATAATGTAATATAAACTTTAAACAAATTATCTAATAGCAATGAGCACCAGTATTTTAAAACCATACCTCCAATTTAAAGCCGTACACATATGTATAACCTAAACAAGGTTATAATTTACTAAATCATTACTGAACAAATACAAAAATTAATAAATCAAGTACTTACATTAAAATTTATTGAAATAACAAGAATAATAAAATCACCAAGAGAGAGTCTATTATAGCTAATTATTTAAGTCATTGACTATTCGATTCAATAATTGTAAATCTTGAATTAGTTTGCAATTTTCTTTTAGTATTTTTCTGTATTTAATGCGATTACAGGTAAAAATACTAAATATTTCTATGGAAAAGGAAAATACAAGTATTACATTTTGATAATCGACAATATCAGCATATTATCTGATCTGATATTTTGTTGTTTAAGCAATTTTGAACAGTGAATAAGTCATTACAGTTGTTTTTATGTTACATAATGGTTCAGTTTTATAAGATTGGGCAAAGGTAAAAGCAAGTGGTATAGGAAGTTAATCCCTGTAATCGTAATCCTGAATGAAGTCTGTATAGTTCAATCGGTATAAAGGTTTGTGCAAATATGAATACTTGTAAATTAGGTAATAAGAGTGAATAACCTTACTACAACGCAATAGTATGTACTTGAGTTGAGATCTTGACTTAAATTAAAAATTTAATTTAATAGTAATTAACATAGATAAAATACGACCTACAAAAAAAGGTTTTTGTTTGGTAAATAATCGTAATACATATACATCAGTCTACATCTTACATCTACTGCTAATGTGCTATTATTTTAAAGCTATAATACTGCCTATATCATTTAATGAACAAAAGAGTTATTAAAAGAGCTGAACGTCGGTGGGTCTATTTAGTACTAATTTAGTTTGGAACTAGCTACAATTCTAAATTAAAGTCTTTCTTTTGTCAAAGTGGGAAGGCTTAGTTATGATTACTTACTTGACTTTAGTTATAAACTTAACAAAGTGGATGTTAGTAACTGGTTTGGCTGTTCTTTAGATGTGTGGAATCGAATTATGGATTTTCGGGGGGAGAGTGGGGGAGGGTTGGGTAGGTTTCCCTCTGGTACCACTCCCACGATGCATAAACCCATGGTCATAAAGATCCCCCTTCCCCCCAAAACCCCATAAATCGATTCCACACATCTAATGAATAACCACTGGTTTTAATAAACCTATACCATTGTTAAACACGATCATCTGGATAGGAGCTACGTAGTTTTACGATACATGTTAAGAAAATAAACTAGCAACATATTGAGAAACTTAATTTTCACCAACATAAATATTAAGTTTTATAGTGAGTTGTTGCACGATAACTGTTTTACAACGTACACATTCGCCACATCGCCATGTTTAACTTCAGTCAGTATACGCTTTATTTATGGTAATTTATCTATAGCAAAGGCTTGAATTGTGAACCGGTGTTTCTTCAATTCTTTTTTTTTAGTTTTTGGGTTAAAAATAATGATCTATTGGAAATGTAAGTTTCATAACAGCTCACAATTATGTCAGTAAATAATAAAAAAGTGTTCGTCTTTTCTTGACTTTTCTACTAGGCTATATTACTAACTAGCTTCTGCGCGCGACTTCGTCGGCGTGGACTCCGCTCCTATTGGTCTTAGCGTGATGATATATAGCCTATAGCCTTCCTCGATAGATGGGCTATCTAACACTGAAAGAATTTTTCAAATCGGACCAGTTGATCCTGAGATTAGCGCGTTCAAACAAACAAACAAACAAACAAACTCTTCAGCTTTATATATTAAAGTAAGTATAGATTACTTTGATAGTCACTCGTGTTGGAAAAACATTACTGTAATGTAATAAAATCTATCTACACACGCCTCGGCACGAACAAAAGAATCCACATAGGGTAGCTGATAACTAAATAAATTGAACGTGACCGTCTGTTTCATGCCTACTTATCTGATCGAATACTCGCAAAATTAGGAAAAGTTAACAAAAGTTAAATAATAAAATTAAGTTAAATAATAAGTCACAAATTTTTATAAAACGTTAAAATATATTTAAAATTTAGTGTGAGGTTCTAATAAAATTGTAATCTCCTATTATGTCCCCTTTTAGGAGACTATTTTTATACTTTAGCACATCTAATAGCATACAGATATTATGAGTTTTAGTAAGACTTGTAACAAAATCTCGCTTCGCTTTTTGGAGCTGAGGTTTATTTGTTAATCGTAATGGTACAAATAAGGTAATGTAATATAGTTGAAATATTTACTTCATACACTTGTAAGTAATAGTCAAATTTCTATGTTTTTGCATTCCATTATTATTCATTAAGCTGTCATAGTTGCTGATTTAAGTTAATAAAAATTTAAACACGTAAGTCAAATTTAGTCCTTAACTCTCAATCTGCAAGGTATAATTTCTCTAATCATAGTCAATTAGCAGAGATCCAACTCTGTATTCTTGTTTAGACAAAGTGTAGTAAGTAAATGACGACAGAGACTTGTCCCCTAGATTTTATGAATGAACGGTTTTGTATATGATATTGGTGAGCAGAAATTCTCTCCCTACTCTTTTTTCAGCACTTTAAAATCTTCTATGGTTTCATTCATTATTTTATGTAAAAATTATGTCAAGCAGCTTACGCTTGGAAATTATTTAGCCCAGTGACGTAAGGTATTCTTTTGTCTTGTTCAACGGTGTAATGCTATGTAAAACACCTTCTGGCTTCGCTGATGAATTTTAATGGTGAACTCCTTTAAAAACAACCCACAATAAATTCACCCAAATGAGATACTACAGTTCGATAAAAATGAGATTGACTTCGTCATATCTAAAAATATATGATGATTTACGTGTGGGAAAGAAAAGAAAAGCAAAGATTTAACAATTTGTCTGTTTCTTAAAATAAAATAATATTCTTCTAAATATACAAAATACGAAGTTCGAAAAATAAAATAAAATATATCAAACATGCACATTAAAAATTAAAATAAATCGAACTGGAATGAATGAGTAGGTATATGAACTACCCTCCACATAATTATTCCTGGAGATTGCCAACGACTTCATGGACATGAAAAACTTATATTAATAACGGTGGAAGAGAAGTTCATGCTTCCTATATGATCAGATTCATATGTGGTTCAATATCCATTCGCAAAAAATTTGGTTTGCCAAGTTATTATCTGTGAAAGAAGTGAAGAAATAACTACTAATGAGACTACATTAATCATCAGTTATTTTTAATAAATTTTACTCAAATTTAACTTTTCTGCCTTGTATTTTATTCATAGGTACAAAACATTAACTTCCGTATCAGTGACAATAATGGTCAAATGTTAATACTTGATGTAGGTAGAAAGAACGTGGGGAAGTCGGCCGTTAACCAAATCTGCCGGGTAGGCGCGCGCGGTGTCCGCCGAGTGCCACCCAACTGGTAAGGGCCTAACGAGGCACGCCGCCGGGGTTTGCAGAAGAATACGGATTCCTGCGACCCCGGCACAGGCGATGAAGGTGGACACCGTGTGGTTTTAGTGGGTAACCTGCCAGGGAGCCGGCAGGAGTCCCACATACCCCGGTCGCATCAGCAGTGGCCGGAAATGCATAAAGCATTTCCACACGTTAAAAAAAAGGTAGAAAGTACGTAATGTAACATCATTAAGTACTGTTTTTATTACCAAGTTTTTATGCCCCACAATAAACACCAAACTACTAGTTTCATTCATACAGTTAGGTGAGGTTACTTGTGGATAGTTATTCTTATTATTGTTACTTTATTTAAGTGAGTCCACCAATAGTCCTCTGATATTATAAAATATTTTATTTTTATATATTTATATATAAAATAAAGTAAGTCTTTTAAATCCTCAATAAATCACTAAATATTTATGTAATTTTTTTTGATTTAGCTGATTGTTCAATCAAGTTATAAAAATATTCTCGACAAACTTTGTCACCAAAACTTTTATAACCACTGTTTTGTAGTAACTTTTACAGGAAATGTAAAAGGTTTCTTATATTGGATACATATTGAATATGTCAGTTAACATAAAAGATAGCACAGAGTAATGAAGTATAACAGTTCTCGTAAATGAATATATGCTACGAATTGCTAACCAAATTAACTTATTTGTTCGCATACGAAAAAATAAAACCGCCTTCAATTTACTTCGCCTAGTATACAATGTACTCGTAGGTACTCGATTCCAAATTCAGTCAATTAAATACGTTTATTTTCATTGCAAATATTTATTTTATATTTTATTTTTAAAATACAAATAAATAGAAAAATATATACTAAAAACAACGAACCTAAAACTAAAAATCTTAAAAAATATAATATAATAACTAAAATACATTATTAAAAGGAGTCCCTTTAGGCAAGGTTCCGAAGATACTGGCAGCGTTCCCCCTTTGGATAGCTAGACTAATTCTTTGTCCGAGGTAGCTGCCAGCTCTTCGGTCTCCTGTGATGTCGACTAACCTTTTAGATATTTCCTTAAAGAGCCTTATGGCACTAGGACCCCACGGACCAAGGGTCTCGACACCGAATGGGACAAAATCATATTCGGAGCCTAGACCCCTGTATTTGCCTGCTTTAGCTTTTTCAGCCGCTTCACAAGCCGCACCAGCTCTATTGTGGGTTCCATGTAGATGGGAAGGGGCCAGCGTGTCTGAACAGGTTGCATCCCATACCAGCACCCGGCCCATCTTCCATGGAATCAAACTCATACCGTCCGGTCTCTTGCCATCGTCTCTTGCTATACCAGTCGGCTCAAGTAGACTTGGCACGTTGATGGTGGCAAGGGACCGGCGTATGATATCGTTAAGTGCGGCATGTCTAGAGAAGCGGCCTGCACTTTTTTGGCAAGACAGTCCGTGATGTCCTAGCTTGTCGACATCACTGCCACAGGGACATTTATGTGGAAAGCAGACCGGAACCCCAAGCCGTAGACAGATTGCGATTCGGAGCGTGTTAGGCTCAAGAAATGTACCTGTATTTGACGAAGGATACGCGTGAAGCCAGTAGCCGGCCTCATGAGTACCCACAGCCAAAAGCCTGGCACGCGCCGAACCTGTACTACAGCTTAAAAGATTGTCATAAGTAAATTTACAGTTTATGTCGTCCCAGCTCCTCTGTGAATTTGTAGAAACTGGAAAATTTTGACCTGGGCATGCAATTAAGAAAGCGTTTCTAGCTTCTTCCAAGCCAGCAATCTCAAAGTTTGAAGGGGATGCCCTTAAAATTTTACTTATGAGATTTGCTGAACTATGGACAAAAGATAGGAAGGCTGGTAAAGCAACACTGGAAATTTTGCGAATCCCTAAACCACCATAACGGATGGGCAGGGATGCTTGGGTCCAAGATTGCTCGTTCAGCTGCATATTAAGAATCGATTCTATACTCATTTTGATTAAGTCATCTACTTGTGTCAAAAGATCTGGGTGTTTCCAAAAGGAGCAGCAACGGAGCACATATGTAAATTTTGGGACGAAAAGACAGAATTTTAATATGCAAAGTGCATAATGTGAACTAATTTCAAAGAGACGGTCAACAGAATTTTGAAATTTATTAATTGAATTATTAATATATTCAGGAATAGCTTCATCAAAAATTGGAGAACCTAAAAGGTAAAGGGAATTACTGTTAACAAATAATACGTTTATTACATATCTTATGTAACTCAAAAAGCACTCACCAGATTTCGATCAAATTTAAATGGTAATACGTCATGTAATTAAGCACCAGATTTCGATTTAGAAAATAATCATCAAAATCGGTACAGCAAGTAGTTATAGGTTAACACATAAAAAATATACAGTGAAATCGAGAAACTCCTCTTTATTAAAGTAGGCAATCTTAAGTGAATAATACTTTAAGTTTATAAGTATCAAAAATTGTTGAACACAATAATTATTCTGTTTAGTGAAACCGAATATACCATAGTTAGAGTCACTGACCAAAAATTGCGATGAAATACATATAATTGTCTAAAACTTTTAGATATTGAATAAAAAATAACGTAACTTTTGGTTAGATTGACAGGAAATTTTTGATCCAGTTGGTCAAAAACTCTTACGAAGCATTGAGACTAAACCTAAGAAAATAAGACTAGGTAAATAAGACTAAAGAAAATAAGACTAGGCGGAATATAATGGTGTAATCAAATGGTTATTCTTATTTTTTCTCGCTTAAAATAGTTAGTCTTTGTGATTTTAGCTTCAATTCAATTAAAAAACGGCAGAAATTAATCATAAAAATTTTTGTGACCCAAATCACTAAATTATGTACGTAATCTCACTAAAGTCCTTGAAAATAAAGTTTTATACTTCTCGCCAAAATAATGGCAGAATTCCGTTATAACGAAATACAACACGTATTTATTAGGGTATATTAGGGTCCCGTACACAAAGGGTACCAATGAAATACTATCACTAAGACTCCGATGTCCGTATTCAATAATGCTATATCATCGGAACCGTTGCGGTAGTACACTTGAAGTTTTTATTAAATATGTATTACAAATAACAGAACATACAACGAATGATAAAAATAAAACCCAAAACAAGAACTGACGATATTTTTTCAATTATCTTTTGGTGGAGCTCAATAAAATAATAATTTGATGTAATTAATATATAATGAATAATTCATGCATACCCCATTGTGTAGTGCGATTCGCACTTAGCTGGATTCTTTTAATCAAGAGCCAAGTTTCACATCATACCTCTATCTTTTTAATACCTATTGGGCTTTTGTTTTACACTGAAATCTAATTTAAAACTAGAAGTTACACTCAATAATAAAAAAAAAGTCATGGTATAACACAACAACAGCCAGCAAATGACCCAATATACACATGTAGAATAATAAAAATTGAATTCGATTTGAATAGCCAAAACGGTCAGCAGCACAAATAGAAACTAAACACTACATAAGTACTTACTACTATTGTAACTGTTGTTAGTATCACACACAGTAGGGAATATTATCGCCAACACGCATTGGAGCAGCGTGGTGGATTAAGCTCCGATCCTTCTCCTACATGGGAAAGAACATCCAGCAAATGACCCAATATACACATGTACATAGAATGATAAAAATTGAATTTGATTTGAATAGCCAAAACGGTCACCAGCTCAAATAGAAACTAAATACTACATAAGTACTTACTACTATACTATTACTACTATTGTAACTGTTGTTAGTATCACACACAGTAGGGAACATAGATCATCATTTAACTTCTGAATTGCTATACTAGCTTCCGCTTTTTTGAATGATCTGTATACCTGTATATCGTCTGCGTAAATGTGATATTTACAGTGTTTAATGTTGTTAACTATGTCAGCGCAGTAAAGTGCAAAAATAATCGGTCCTAATATTGCACCCTGTGGGACGCCTCTATCAACCGAACAACAGTATGAACGCGGGTTCGAGCCATCCTCATGCACTATTTCCACTATTTGTTTTCGGTTTTCCAAATAACTCGCAAACCCGCATTGGAGCAGCGTGGTGGATTAAGTTCCGATCCTTCTCCTACATGGGGAAGAGGCCTATACCCAACAGTGGGATATTACAGGAAAATCGTGATTGTGTCAGAAAAGCTTAATTCTACGAAAGAATCAACTAAAAATAGAACAAATAAATGTCAATCAACAAATAATTTAATCAACAAATAATAATAACATTTAATTGAAAAATCTGAGTACGTAGTATTTACATTTCTGTTAATGTTCTTCTTGTTTCTTTCCTTTCTTCGTCCGTTTATTCTGTGTTCTGTAACATTAATTAAAATTTTAAATGTTTATTTAATTATTGATTATGATGTAAAACCAAATTTCTTTTGGTTCGGGTTTATCAATTTTATAGACCGTTTAGTAAATAAAAAAAATTGTCTTGTTGTAGAAATAAATAAAGAGAACCTAGAACAAACAAAAAATCAAAAAGATATTTAAGTTTTTATTTTATAAAAATTTACTTTTGTTTCCTTCTTAGTTGACAAAGGTATAACAACCCCTGTATCATATTACTTGTATTTTATAATAGTACCTGGGTGACCGAGCCCAGCTCGGTGTTTTTATTTTATTTTTTGTTTTTTTTTTCGGTATTTTTATATTTTAATTTTATTTAAATAATAAATCACGAGTGAAATTTAAAAAAAAAGAAAAAAATAATAATCTGGAGACTGAGATTCGAACCCGGGTCAAAACGATTTGAAATCCGTCGCTTTCCTAATTACGCTGTTACAACTATAATAATAATGTTGAAATTAAGCTTCGTATTCTAATGATATTTTTTCATTGCCTAAAAACAGGGATAAAACGACATTTTTTTTAAATGAATCCTAGCTAGATCAATTTTTCGCCCCCGAAATCCCCTGCATACTAAATTTCACGAAAATCGTTGGAGCCGATTCCGAGATTCAGAATATATATATATATATATATATATGTATATATATATATATATATATATATATATATATATATACAAGAATTGCTCGTTTAATAGTATAAGATTTGAACACATAGATGGATGTTATAATAAAATAAATAAATAAAATAAAATAAAATGAGCCTTTATTACTGTTCTATTCTACAATGTTATAATAAATTTTTTATATAAATTTAATTTCGACAATCGGTTTCAAACAGTTTGTCCTTCGACATAGGCCTCCTCTAAAGCTTTCCACATCGATCTGTCTCTCGCTGTTCTAATCCACAATGGACCAGCCACTTTCTTCAGGTCATCTTCCCAACGTTTCACTTGTCGCCCTTTGCTTCTTTTACCACTCCTAGGATACCACTCCGTTATTATTTTTGTCCATTTCTCGTTTGTCTCTCTTATCATATGTCCCGTCCATTTCCATTTTAAAGTCTTGCATGTCTTTTTTGCCTGTTTAAATTTAGTAGTGTTTTTTATTTCTTCTAATGTTATTTTATCCTTTATTTTTACCCCAATAACACTTCTCTCTATCCCGTTTTGACATACGTTTACTTTGTTCATTAATTTTTCTGTTAATGCCCATGTCTGGCAACAATATGTTAAGCATGGTAAGATGCAAATATTATAAACTTTTCTTTTCTCTTTTAGCGGCATGTCTTCATTTTTCATTATTTCACTAAGAGACCAGTATCTTTTCCACGTGTTAGCTATCCTTCTATCTATTTCCTTATGCATAGTATCTCTTGCGGCTACGAGCTGTCCTAGATATACGTACTCTTCCACGTATTCTATTTCCTGTGCATTGACCCTGATGTTATATGTCTGTGAGGTGTTCGTCATAATTTTTGTCTTTGCCGTGTTCATTGTAAGCCCTGCTATCGCGCTTTGATCTGACAGTTGTTGTAGCATTTGCTCGAGTTGTTTTGGGCATCCTGAAAATAAAATTAGGTCGTCTACAAAACGTAAGTGGTTTAACTTTACACCGTTTATATCTAGTCCTTTGTGATCCCATTGAAGATTTCTGAATATACTCTCTAGAGCAGCTGAAAACAACTTGGGTGAAATCGGATCCCCTTGCCGCACGCCTCTTTCTATAGGAAATTCTTCTCCTGTAGTTTCTAGTCTAACTTGAGCTGTGCTTTTAGAATATATGTTCTGGAGTATTTTTATATACTTTCCCTGTACCCCCTGTATACGCAGTGCTTCCCAGATGTAATCATGTTCCAAGGAGTCGAATGCTTTATTGTAATCAACAAACACCAGATAATATGTTTTGTTATATTCGTTGTACTTTTGTAGGATTTGCCTTAAAACATGTATATGATCTATTGTTGAATATTTACTGCGAAAACCGGCCTGTTCTCTTGGTTGGTTTTCATCGAGTGTAGAAGTGATTCGAGATAGAATTATTCTTGAAAATACTTTATACACATTGGACATCAAACTAATAGGTCTATAGTTCCCTATATCTGATTTGTCGCCTTTTTTATGCAATAATATTATTGTAGATTTAGTCCAATCTTCGGGTATAATTTCGGTATCTATAATGTTGTTAAATATATCTGTTAATATGGGGGCAATCACTGGTGTAGTAGATTTCAATAGTTCATTTGTTACTTCATCAGCACCTGGTGTCTTATCCCTCTTTTGCAAGTTGATTGATCTTATTGTTTCTTCTTTTAATATTTTAGGTATTGAGTCAGTATTTATTCTACTTGCTATTCTTTTTGGGTTTTTGCTTCGGTAGAGATTTCGATAATATTCGGTTGCTACTTTAATTATTTCCTTTCTTTTATTTGTATAATTATTGTCCATTGTCTTCACCTTTAGCATCCAATCTTTTTTACTATTTAATTCCTTTATTGCTTTTTTAATTCCACCTGTTTTTTCAATATGTTTCTTTAATGTATTTTGCCTTTTAATTTTCTTGTCTTTCCTGATATTTAAATTAATTTTTTTACTGAGTTCTGATATTTTGGGACGGTTAATTTTTTTCTCTTTCTTTTGTATTAATTCTTTCCTGTCTTTCAATAATTGGTATGTTTCGTCCGATATTACTTTTTTGCTATCTGTATTTACTTTCTTGGTTTCTGTTTTTAATAGGTTTATAAGTTTGTCGTATTGTTCCTGAATTGGTAGTTGGTTTATTGACTTTATATTTATTACTTTCTGTAAGTTATTTATAAGTTGAGTGGTATTTCCGGTACATACAATGGATGAGTTGTTTGTGCGAAATTGTCTCTTAGTCTTTATTTTCGTTCCTGTTAGTTTAGCACGAACCATTTTATGATCTGAATTGAAATTTAAGTTGTGTATGATGGAAACATCTTGGATATATTTTGTATTATTAGACATGACAAAATCAATTTCGTTCTTGTAAATTCCGTTTGGGGACACCCATGTCCACTTTTTTGTTACTTTTTTCTTATAAAAACTGTTTAAGATCTTAAGTTTATTTTCTAAAGCAAAGGTGACTAGTCTGGATCCATTTTTGCTCCTTTTACCCTGTCCATATTTTCCTACCGTATATTCTTCACCACTATTGTTACAAATTCCTATTTGTGCGTTGTTATACCGGTTAGTAAATATGGTAAGTTATTTTTGCAGTGTGATTTCTGAGCTAATAATATGAATGCATATTAAGTCAGTCGAACAGCGATCAGTTGACGTTGTCGCTGTCAATCCTTTAACAAGCAGACATGCTGCTACCTATTTCGAAATCGAATATTATTTTAAACTAGCTGACCCGGCGTACTTCGTACCGCCTAATAGTCGATTCTTTAATAATAATTATTTTTTTTAATATTTATCCTTCCCGAAACCCCTCCACTAATACTTAAACTTTATGGTATACTTAGTATTAAAGCTCAAATTGACTTTTAAGTATTATTACGAATCTTTTGTATGGGAATATAGAAAAGTGTTGTTTTTAGACTTTTTAAGGGAAATTTTTAAATTTTTCTCTCCGTAAGAACCATCCTCGTACTTCAAGGAAACTTATAAAAAAATAATTAGCGAAATCGGTTCAGCCGCTCTCGAGGTTTGCGCTTAGCAACACATTCAGCGATTTCATTTTTATATATATAGAGATTTTACACAAAAAAAAAAAACTGTTTATGATGTTTTAACGTTAACAATACATCTTTATATAAAAACTTATTCACTAGTTATTCTTTTTTTTTCTATTTAATGCGACACTAAACACATAAAAGTAGTTTTTATTTCACATTGACATCTTATGAAACGAGGGTTAGGGAGCGTCATTAACCGCATATCCACTTCCATTATGAGTGATTTTGTATTCGTAATATTACTCGTAATGCTTTCTATTCATTCAAACATAATGCGTTCCGTTTCAATATAAGCTCTATTAATAAATGTTCTACTTCGTCACTTTCCGTCAAGTCATGTTACGAAAAAGGCTACAAATTCAATTAATATAATAAAATGTACCTATATCATTAAATTAATGAATACCGCTTGAAAAAAAATTAACACTATTATTTTACAATAATTCACATAATATACAACATACATTAGTCAGTCCCGCAAACGTTGTTTTTATTTTATTAACCCCCGCAACTCACTCTTGTGGGTTGAATTTCGTAAATTTCTTAGCTGACCTATACTCGGCGAAAGGAATATTCCTACTAAATTTCATGTCTCTACGCCTTATTTTTCCAGAGATATCGTGATGAGTCAATACCTATACTCGTATAGGTGGTATCTCATATATATACATATATCTTATATATAAATAGATTAAATATAATCCTTTTTGTTAGGTTAAGTTTTACTACGAAAAGTATAATTTAATTCATTTTATAAAATAAAATGTAATACTTTTTCTCAGTAGTAGTAGATATAAATCTTCACGTGTTACTTACTACATGGCAAAGATACAAAGAAATAGTCGTGCTAAAGTAAACATTTTACGACATTACACAAGGAAATTGCTACATAAACCGCAATTATTCCCTGAATAAGGGCATAGCTGTGTTATACTCGTAATAAGTTATCTCGTTATATTACGACGCATCTCTAACGTTAACGTAACGTTGTCATGTTATGTAGTCAGATATATTTGACAGGAATATACGTATCATATTCATGATATTTTTCCTGCAAAAATAATACATTTATTGCACTTAAGTATACATTATTTGGTAATATCCGGTAGCCACACACCAGGCAAGCCAGTCGTGTAGGTGCCACTAAGGTAAGATATGTATAACATTCTCGGATGACATCAATAAACTAGACTTAAATTAATCTAATTTTCTAGACATTCTAGACATAGGTATAGTAATATAAGTATACTCTTGCGATTATTTACTTATTTCATTGTCAACATCAATAACTTTAATATTATATATGTTATTAATTAGGTACATCCACCACTTCAGCCTTTCACAGTCCACTGTTGGACATAGGCCTCCACAAGTTCGCGCCCGACATTATGACGCGAACTCATGTGTTTTACCCATAGTCACCCACGCTGGGCAGGCGGGTTGGTGACCGCAGAGCTGGCTTTGTCGCACCGAAGACGCTGCTGCCCGTCTTTGACCTGTGTAATGTGTATTTCAAAGCCAGCATGGATGGTTATCCCGCCATCCATCTGCTTTTTAAGTTCCAAGGTGGTAGTAGAACTGTGTTATCCCTTAGTCGCCTCTTACAATAAATTATTAGCTGTGTTATCTCTTAGTCGCCTCTTAAAATTAATTAGGTAAGTACATAGCTAAATGTAATTTACATTGGTGGATTATAATTCATTGATGCATGCGACTACTTGCCAAAACAGCGATAAAGTTGATACTGTGATTAAATCAAAATTTCACAACGCATTTTGTAATATTATGGTACCTATAGGTAACTAAAATAGTTAGTGACATTCATTGTTTTGCAGACAATAGGAGTATTGTTTGACAAAATTATCGCCCACAAAGTTTATTTTAAACGAGCTCTGCTTGCGACTTCATTTGTGTTGACATAGAATAGAATATAATATAGTTTTTTAACTATGGCTGTATGTACTAAGTAGATACAAAAATAGATCGATACTAATTTATTTAAGAAATATATTACATTCACATTTTTTAAATGTTATTGATTTTTGTAAATTATTTTAATCTTTAGAATATTATAATATACTAGCTGACCCCGCAAACGTTGTTTTGTCATATATGTTATTAACCCCCAAAACCCCCTCTTGGATTTTGTAAAATCCGTTCTTAGCTGACCTTTACTCGGTGAAAGGAATATTCCTACTAAAATTTCAAGTCTCTACGCCTTATGGTTCCAGAGATATCGTGATAAGTCAATGGGAGGAAATCTCTTTTATAGATATTAAATATATATAGGATATATTATTTTTCTTAGTTATAAAACTTTATTTATTTCATCAATCAATATTTTGGTTTTATTTACGCGCGTTTGGTTGTACATTAAATAAAATATGTTTATATATCGTGAAACTAAAAATACAAAGGTTGTGTTTTTTGGTTTACCAATAAATCTCCTATCCTATTCCTCCTCCTATTTTCGAAGAAAACTAATTCTAAGTAAAATTATTTAAGTATAATGATGGAGTTCTTGTCTTATGGACTTGTGTAAAGGCGACAGCTCTCTGAAGAATTATTTATCAATATAAAGTTATAAAGTTCATTTAAGTGATATACATATGTACAGAATTTTAAAACACCAAGTGACGTGATTCATTCATTACCCATATTATATCGCTTATCGTATTGTAATGTTAAGTAAAACAAAAATAAAATTTACTGTAACTTGAAAACTACCTACTGTTAAAGTTTAATAGTAATCAAACAAACGTGATTTTTTTATGGATATGTAGCAACATTATCAGACTAACGTAGAACTCCATTTTTTTAAAATCTTATACATTTAAAATTTCATGCTTTTGTTTGTTAGCTAAAGGTAACTGAAATTGTTGGTTCGAAAAGAAACAATGGCGATACAAATTTATAATACAGCTAGGAAATGAATCACGTCACACCGAGCTTCTCCGGGGACTGCTCTGAATCAAAATGAACAACAAATGCTGATTCAACGCGGACTCGAACAAAAATATATTTGAATAATTATCTCTTATTTAAAATCTTATTTCCCTTCTTTTATTTAAAATTTTTTCTTTTAGATTTTTACGAAATTCCTGTACTTAATTTAACGCTTTGAACATTTTGTTTTTTTTTTATATTTAAATATTAACTTATGCTCGCGGCTTCGTCTGAGTTTCTTTTTATATAAATAGTTAATTTTACATTCACATTAAAAATATCTTAATCGATATTTGATATAAAATATAAAGTCGTTGAGTCATTGACTCATCACGAAGTCTCAAAAATCGCTGGACGCATGAAGATGAAATTTGGCAGGATAGTAATTTATTATTGTTAGTAGACAAGAAAGTCCATTTTTGTGTTAGAAGCTTGAAATTTAGCAAAAAGATAGTCAATAGTTAGTAGACGGAATCTAAGGACAGATTTTTGCAACTAGGGCTACATAAAGGGTGTCTAAGGGCTTTCACAATTTCAAAAAAATTCTTTCATTTTTTGTGCTCTGAACTTCAAATTTGACACAGAGGTAATTAATAGCTAGTAGACGTTTACTGACGCGTTGGTGCAACGGTCACAGCACTGGTTTGTAGCTGTTACGCTGCTGGTTGCGGGTTCGATCACCGCACCTGACGAACATTTGTATTGGCCATACAGATGTTTGCCGTGGTCTGGGTGTTTGCGCAGTCCTTGTGGGTCTCCCCACCGTGCCTCGGAGAGCACGTTAAGCCGTCGGTCCTGGTTGTTATCATATACACCTGATAGCGATCGTTACTCATAGTAGCCAACCCGCATTGGAGCAGCGTTGTGGATTAAGCTCTGATCCTTCTCCTACATGGGGAAAGAGGCCTATGCCCAGAAAGAAAATACTAAGTATATTTTTTATGCTACAAGCTTAAAATTTGGCAGTGAGATGGTTAATACTTAGTAGACGTCTACTCAGATCGAATTTTTTACAGTGCCATATTAAGGAAGTCTAAGAGCTCAAAAGGATTTCATACAAGTCTAAGTTTATGCTAATAACTTAAAAATTGACACAGAGTAAGTTTATAATTAGTTTCCTTAATTTTTTATGTTACAAATACTACATGTTTATAATTAATTAATAGACTTCACGATGAGCTAAAAACCGTTTGTCAAAATATTTTGTAATCGCCAAGTCTGTTCTGTAGTGGATTTATTATATATGTAGGTATTAAGTATATTCTAAATTTGTCTTACTTTATATAGCTGACTTATTTGAGTTATGAATTCTAATTTATCCTTGGTTTTTACAAACATTAATTTTTTTTAAAGACAGTTTTTTTAAATATTTGCCCAGTTTGAATATGATTAAGAAATTGGCCGTGTCGGCTTGGCGTATACGCTTGGCGTTACGTACGGAGAAAGTTTAAAGTCAGAGCAGGGCGGGTGAGCAAATGTTAAGTAAATTCACGTACGCTGTCTATTTGTCATTACAAATAAGATATCGTGCCTAAATTATGTTTTCTAGTATCGCTAGTTGACACATTACTTACGAACTCTAAGTAATGACTAAGAGTTGGTGACGAGGTGGCATTCAAGTTTAGAACTATTAAATAGATAATAATTTTTATTTTATTTTACCCATACCCATTGTACTTCACAGTCTGTAAATGTCTTTAAATGTGTTTAATGTTTAAAATGTAGTTGTGGTGTACAATAAAGTATAATTAAAATAAATATATGTCTCTTTCTTAACAAGAAATAACGTGAGTCATGAACAAACCGGAACATCACACACGTCACACGAGTGACAATCCCGAAATACATATTTTAATTTTATTATATGTGTGAGTGTGATAAAAATACATAAATTTGGCAACAATTGTACATTGGGATGGTATTAAAGCGAAGCCATTTGTAACACGTAACGCTTTGCGCCACTGTCGGCAAATGGGCCATACATCTAGCTTAGTGGTGTAAATGCCCCCAATAATAATATGACAATTGCTTCGTTGTCGAAATAGAATTACTGTGTAACGAAATGGTAATTACTAATATATGTATACAAATATATAATATAAACATATAATATAATATACGCTTCAGCCTGTAACGCGTTGGTCCAACGGTCACAGCACTGGTTTGTGGCTGTTGCGCTGGCAGTTGTGGGTTCGATCCCCGCACATGACAAACATTTGTATTGGCCATACAGATTTTAGCCATGGTCTGGCTGTTTGTGCAGTCCATGTGGATCTCCCCACCGTGCCTCGGAGAGCACGTTAAACCGTCTGTCCCGGTTGTAATCATATATACCTGATATCGATCGTTACTTATAGTAGGGAATATATCCGCCAGCCCGCATTGGGGCAGCGTGGTGGATTAAGCGCTGATCCTTCTCCTACATGGGGAAAGAGGCCTATGCCTAGCAGTGGGATATTACAGACTGAAGCGTATACAAATCAAATTGTCCTTTCCATAAGAAAATTACTGGGGTTTACTCCTTAAGAAACGAAACAAGGTTCGTGGTATAAAAAAATTGGGAAGTGAAATCGTGTGAAACGGTAACGCTAAGGGCCCGGCCCCATGTCCACGATACGACGTCGTGTTGTTTCACGACACGGCGTCGTGAGTTTTTACGACACGACGTCGTGCAGTTTTACGACACGGCGTCGTGACTTTCTACGACACGACGTCGTGCCGCTCGTGCTTTTTTTACCTTTCCCGCTCGTGCGTTCCCTTTCCCAACTGTCAAAATAATGTCTATTAAAAATAAAAACCAACCATGAAGTTTTTACTAAAAAAATTCATAGAAGTTTTTATGATTCATGCAAATAAGTATAATTCTAAAAAGAAGCTACTAATTTGTTTCAATATCAGATTTAATGATTTGATTGAATGAGTTTGGTTAGGTTTCATTTCAGTTCATCTCATTAAATTTCATTTTCATTTCATATCAATAAAAAACGAGGTGCTATCTTGGAAAGTAGTTTTTCGAAACTTGATATTGTCATTCTAAAATATTAAAAAAATTTCTCTTGCCCACATATTTTTAGCGCTCCATATTTTCTTTTAAAATAACCTCCGTCTTCGCCGTCCACGGCATTGTGCTGAGGCACGACGCCACGGCACGACGTCGTGTCGTAAAACTGCACGACGTCGTGTCGGGTCGTGTCGTGGACGGTGCGCACTAGATGCGCCGCGCAACTTGACAGTTGATATGCATTTGTGTGCTCGGGCGTGCTTGTCTAAATATGGATCGCGAAAAAATTATTTTACTGTTGTTACTAAGACGATGAGTGAAAAAGAAATACAAACAGAGGAAATTTTGGGCAAATCCATATATTCATACAATGAACCAAGACAGAGGTTATTTTAAAAGAAAATATGGAGCGCTAAAAATATGTGGGCAAGAGAATTTTTTTTAATATTTTAGAATGACAATATCAAGTTTTGAAAAACTACTTTCCAAGATAGCACCTCGTTTTTTATTGATAATATGAAATGAAAATGAAATTTAATGAGATGAACTGAAATGAAACCTAACCAAACTCATTCAATCAAATCATTAAATCTGATATTGAAACAAATTAGTAGCTTCTTTTTAGAATTACAAGTATTTGCATGAATCATAAAAACTTCTATGAATTTTTTTAGTAAAAACTGAATGTTTTTAGTAAAAACTTCACGGTTGGTTTTTATTTTTAATAGACATTATTTTGACAGTTGGGAAAGGGCACGAGCGGGAAAGGTAAAAAAAAGCACGAGCCGCACGACGTCGTGTCGTAGAAAGTCACGACGCCGTGTCGTAAAACTGCACGACGTCGTGTCGTGAAACTGCACGACGTCGTGTCGTGGACATGGGGCCGGGCCCTACGAAGTGATGCGATTTGCTCTGAGAATGACATTTGACCACGTTATGTCAAAAATAATAAAAAATTAAATTTATTACCAACAAAATCAAGCTATTTGTTTTAAACCAATCTTGAATTCACGATAAAGAACTGTTCACGTCGTCATAGTTTACTTTTTTCCTATCAACTTTAAAAAAAAGCGATGTATCATTAGCAAATAACAATATAATTATCACAAATATCTTTAACATAACATAAGATAAAATATTATATAGGACGTTGTTAAAGAAATATGTTTGCGTGGTTATCGTTGAGAAGTTGAAATTTGTAGGGGCTCGTACATTATACATCTCGTTATTCCTTGTGGAGTGGTATCCGCGACAGCCTTCCGGAACTAACAGCCACGGAGGCTTAAACGTCTCCAACGCCTGACTTTTGGTGATTTACTGCAATTTTATGTCTCGCCTCTCCTCGGATTTATATTAAATTTATTTTATGGCAATTTTACAACCCAAAAGCATGTCAAAGACTATTTGACTAAGTTGCTTGAGCCTGTGTGCCACTTAACTACGAGTACGCTATACTCAAATTTACCTTTTAATTTGATTAATATAATGTAACATTACTTTTAGCGAATCTGTTTTAAAAATGCTAAATATGTTCAGTTTTCTTCTCTTTATTTGTGTTTATTACGATATGTTAATGATATGTTAGGTCGGGAAAAAAGTTTTTTCGTATTGTAGGTATATAGAATTGCACAAAATTTATTTATATTAATTATAATATGTATGTACCATTTTGTTCGATAGCTTGCCGCCATCTCGTAGGTAGTGACGGAATGGGCATGACGACAGTATCAAAAAATCGTCAATTTAATGATTTCAGGAAAACACTCATATTGAAAAAATTCAAAATACTTGTTTAGTTTTATGTAAAATAATAAGATTATTGTGATTTTCAATAAAATAAAACATTAAAATACTGCAATCGGCCATTTTGAATGAAACACAAATTACAGCGCAGACGTCACAACATAACATATTACGTCAGGCGCGCTCCAAAGAGTAAAGTAAAAAGTAAGGCCCAGATTATTTTGTGCATAGATATAATAAAAAGAGGATAGGCCATATAGTCACGTGATCTGAAGCCAAATGCATCTCCAATATGGCGTCAACTCCGCCCACAGCGAATAGTGTTGTAGTTGTACCCACCCATTTGGTCGATAGTATCCGTATCGATGTAATGCTATTCTAGTATAATTTACAGATATTTTTCACATTAAACACCCTTGACCAGTAGTCTTGGGCTTAATCGGACATTGTTGGGTGCGCGCACTATTCGTACAATTCGAAAATTGTACTAGTACACCTTATTAGTACTTAATAGTACACAGATTTTTTGAAACGCGTCACCGCGTTGGCGCGTCACGAGTTACGAATTTTTAATCCTCCATACCACGTTGAACCGAAGTTAAGCAACGTCGGGCGTGGTCAGTACTTGGATGGGTGACCGCCTGTGAACAACTGAACACCTCGTGACGTTGGATTTTTGTTTTTTTTTTCAATTTTTTTTAAAATTAGTTTGCTAAAAAAGTTTCACTTCTGGCGTGTACTTTGTACGCACGCAATTTTTTTTCATCATTTTGATAATATTAAGTGTCTTTTAACACTAAAGATACGATTGTGAAATAACAAACCTCATTATTATAATACTAGCTTCTGCGCGCGATTTCGTCGGCGTGGACTCCGCTCCTATTGGTCTTAGCGTGACGATACATAGCCTATAGCCTTCCTCGATAAATGGGCTATCTAACAGGGAAAGAATTTTTCAAATCGGCCTAGTAGTTCCAGAGATTACCGCGTTCAAACAAACAAACAAACAAACAAACTCTTCAGCTTTATATATTAGTATAGATTATACACATTTTTTGATTTCCCTTCATACTTCAACAGGCTTTTAGGACTGTCATTCTGTTATTATTTATTAACCATCACCGCAGTAAAAAAAACACACACACACACACAAACAAACCTTAATAAAGAAATAATAAAATTTTATAAACATACATAACGTTAACAAATTCCTTTTACGTAAAAGCGTATTTAACTAGCAAACGAAAAAAAAATTACATCGGCAAGTAATAAATAATAAATAAATTAACAAACGCACTAGTCGTTACTACGATTTTCGAGGGTTCCCTTCGATTTCACTGGGATTCCATCATCGGATCCTGGTTTCCTTATCATGGTACCTAAGTTAGGATATCCCCTTTCTAACAAAAAAAGAATTATCAAAATCGGTTCATAAACGACGAAGTTATCCCCAAACATACATAAAAAAAAAACATATATACGGTCGAATTGAGTAACCTCCTCCTTTTTGAAGTCGGTTAAAAAGTTTTTTTAAATTAATAAAATTCTCAATTTTTACTAACCTACGCTAAACAAAACCTATAGGTAGGTAACAAAAACAAGTTTACTTTTACGTAAAAGGAATTAGTTTACGTTATGTTCATAAATATTTAATTAAAAAGGGCACATTAAAAGTATTATTAAAACGCGAAATGCACGACGCGGTCATAACACATTCAACATTAAGCGTTCGTTCGTACCGTTCTGCTGTATAGCTCTGTTTCATTTTAGAGATAACGAACGGTGTACGAATAATATCATCACAGTACAGTGTACTGTGATCGCCTAAGCGCCTAATCGGACCGTCGGACTGTAACCGCACACCGTACAGTCGTACACTCGGACAGTGACACAATACGTAAACTTGTCGGACCGCGGTGAACGTAGGTCAACAGTACTGTACTGTTACAGTGTACTGATAGTCCGGTTAGGTACGAATAGCGATTGACGTTTGGTGCTATTACATTTAGTACCTCAATACGTAACGTTACCTTTTAGCACATCGTACTTGTGCTACCCAAGACTATTGACCAGTGTTGGCTTTACATCTATACAAATAAAAATGAAGTGTCTTTTTGTACGTAATTTAAGAGAACTATCATGTTCACTATTGGCACTATTAAAAATTTTGTCATTTTCAAAATGTTCCATTAAAAATTTATAAAATATACAGTCTGTCGTAAATAGTGGATAATCAGTTAACTGGGGATAGCCCTAATGTCGAACTTCAAGAAAATGTACTTTTCATGTCAAGGTTGCCAACACTGTGAAAATTGTGAATATTTTCGTTTTAAAAAAAAAAATCTACCGCGGTTAGTATTTTTGTCGTAATTTTTACATTAATTAAATTTTAATATTATCGTAATTTTTTTTTACTTTGGAAAACTTGTATTATGTGATGAAATTACTATTTTAGGCATCATTAATTCTAAACTTATGAAAATTAACGTTAGAAGTTATTTTTATTCGTTACTTTTTGTCAAGTTTTAACCATTAATTGTGAAAAAAAATGTACTGCACTATAATTGCCCATTATTTAAAGTTTGTGTACTTTATAAAAACGTATAACAATTAGTGCTTGACAAGCAAAATTACTTTGTAGGAGCGAAAGAACTTATCACGGTCGGTAAGTTTGTTTTGTGTCACTTAAATGTTAGGATAAAGGAAAAAACAAAGGTTTTTATAGTAAAAATGCATTTATTACATAAAATGTTTACGTTGTTTACGTTGCAAATGTTACATAAAATCTTTTAAATGTCCTCCATTGGCAGCAATGCAGGCTCGGCATCGCCTTATAAATGAACTTTTGGTACGGCGTGCATAGCCTAATACTTCAATTTCACGAGCGGCTAATTGCACACGTGTGCGCAATTTTTCGATTGTCGACACTGCTTTATTATAAAATTTTTCTTTAATGCATCCCCAATAAAAAAAGTCCAAGGGGTTCAAGTCAGGCGATCATGGTGAAGTAAACTAAAAAAAAAGAAAATTTATATTAATATTTAAAAGCACACTCTTCCTCTCTCTTATTCTTAAAGGAGGCAGGTGTTCCAGTAGGAATCAGCAAGTCTACAAATTATTATAAGCCACACAAGTAGATAAGTAAGAGATAAGTTTCTATAATTTTTGAAGGGCTTCATTCCTCGGAAATCTAAACAATGCACTGCATATATCATTGATAAAAAAATTTAAAGTTATAGTTGAGACTATAAGGAACATCTATAAGAATATTACTTTTATATCGTTGTATTGTCGTAACTATAGTTAATCAGAAAAATATTATAGAGTATGTATCGATAAATCGAAACTTTCATAACAATTGCATAATAGATGCCCATCACTACGTTTGTATGTAAACATTCCAAACATAATTGTTTTATTGTTTAAGTGTTAGTGAAATGACTATGTATAAAAGCGTAAAACATAATCTTCAATCCCTATTATGGAGCTAAAACTTAACTTACACGAAAAATATACACGGATATAAGAAAAAACTACAACTAACCTTAAAAAATGATAATCCTCTGTCATTCTCTCTAGATTTTCAATTGA
The DNA here is from genome assembly GCA_905220545.2 of Melitaea athalia. Taxonomy (NCBI): domain Eukaryota; kingdom Metazoa; phylum Arthropoda; class Insecta; order Lepidoptera; family Nymphalidae; genus Melitaea; species Melitaea athalia. Next base: position 9,451,922 of record HG992187.1, read on the forward strand.
ATCCACTGATGCAACACTTTATCATGTTAATTTTGCTCAAATATCCTTCATATATTTACAAAATCACCAAAACACACACAGTTTAACAGAATTAATAACAACTTTAGTCCAAAAAACGTTTTTATGACAGACGAATTACCTTTAGGAATGTCGACTTAAAATGGCGTTTTGGCTTCAAGGCGGAGTTTGATGATGTCATTGAAACTGACAACGAAAAATTTGAAACAATGAAATAATCTCTATACTCATTTTAATATGTAAATTACTACGTATTAGAATGAGACAGATATACTTTTGTTATTGAGGTATATATTAACATGGTATAAGTATAGCAAAAAATTGTATATGCAATTAACTTCCTATCCTCTTTTTATTATATCTATGATTTTGTGACGTCAGAGCCGACGCCATGACACCTGCAGCCGTTTTGCCGCTCTCATTGAAAACATATTAGAAAAATTGTTTTAATCTTCCTTAAACTTAAGTTTATTACCGAAATATAGGTATTTTCGTAAATAGTAAATGTGTAGCCACATTACGGAAGAGGTTTTGAAAATCATTCGTCATGCCCATTCTCTCTGTTCAGGATTCTGTCTGTGTAGGTTGACCAACCTTTGACCACGATTTCTTTCGTACATTATTATCGTAAATTTTGTCAACGTCTTATGAGAGAATCGCAAATGAGGACACGGTCCAGTCCAGGTTCATTCAAGTTCATGTGGCAACCATATACACTTGGCATAGGTACCGTGTAGAAACGGTGTTATCATCAATAAAAAACTTCTAAATTTACCTATTAAGTTTTTGCTTGTACTAAAACCGTATCGTGAATAGCGACAATAAACACCAATACTGCATTAGTATATTTGTAAATTTATCATTTTAAATATTGTAAAGTATGATAATTTGTATGAATAGTAATAGCAATGAAACTATAAAAGATAATGGATGTATAAATTTAATATGGTGTCCAAAATGTATTAATAGCGTTGTGTATAATTTGATTCGATTGTACGATATCACCTAATCGAAATATGATTAAAATAATTATTATTTACTAGCTGACCCGGCGAACTTCGTACCGCCTAACAGTCGATTTTTTAATATTGTTTTTTAATGCTTATCCTTCCCGGAACCCCTCCACTAACACTAAACTTTATGTTGGTATTAAAGTTCAAATTGACTTTTAAGTAATAATACGAATCTCTTGTGTGGGAATATAGAAAAGTGTTGTTTTTAGACTTTTTCAGGCAATTTTTTAAATTTTCTCTCCGTAATAACCATCCTTGTACTTCAAGGAATGTTATAAAAAAGAATTAGTGAAATCGGTTCAGCCGCTCTCGAGATTTGCGCTTAGCAACACATTTAGCGATTCATTTTTATACATATATATATAGAGATTATCGACTTTGTAAGCAACTGTACTGTAATCAATTAATACCAAATAAAGCAAATCGTGATTGTCTCTCTGGTATAAAAAGGCGACAGTGAGACACTTAAGTCCGTACGTATAGAATCTATGTGGATACTTCACGACCTTCAAACGGCTAATGGGTTAGAAGTAGGTTATGGCGTTCTTTATTTAATACTAGTTGCTGCCCGCGACGTCGTCTGCGTGCGTTTACTGCTTGTTCCCCGTAGGTGATAGCGTGATAATATGTAGCCTATGTTCTGACCCGACTTCTTAACAATATTCGTGCCAAATTTGAAGTAAATCCATGCAGTACTTTTTGAGTTTATCCCGGACATACATTTGAAGAAATAAAGGTTCACTGCTCGTTCCCCGTAGGTGATAGCGTGATAATATATAGCCTATGTTCTGACCCGACTTCTTAACAATATTCGTGCCAAATTTGAAGTAAATCCATGCAGTACTTTTTGAGTTTATCCCGGACATACATACAGACAAACAGACAAACAGACAAACAGACAAAAATTCTAAAAACTATATTTTTGGCTTCGGTATCGATTGTAGATCACACCCCAAGTATTCTTTTAAAAAAATATTCAATGTACAGTTTTGACTTTTCTACCATTTTATTATATGTATAGATTATCATAATCATTTCGTTAGTAATACTCACATTATAGATAAAATTAAAGTGGATACTTGGATATTAATAATTGCTATCGATTGGCATCCTTGCCAGCTCTCAGTAGCTTTCAACTTTGAAACTCTTTTAAACATTTCATAATGGATCTCTCGACAACAGTTAAAAGTAAAATGATTGAGATGTACATTCCTACGATCTCGACTATCCATTCAATCACGATTAGAAATGATATTTTTTGCTCTCGGCTAACAAATTGAAGCCGAAATATAAAACTGTATTGAAAAATGATGTTTCATTAATTTTTCGAAGGAAACTGGTAAAAATCAGCGTAAAACTATATAAATTAAGAATTAGGAATGAGTTCTTTAGTCAGAAGAGAATATTTTATGTTAAAAAGAAATATATAAACACTAAAAAATATTGAACTGCATTAGTACTTACATTTTAACGTACAGATAAATACACGTTTGTTGGTGGTCTTAATTTTTAAACAAAAGTCATTATTGCGACACAGCTAGACATATTAGTCCATTCCATACCTATTTGTTTTAAGCGATATTTTAGTGTATTGATATTAGAGAAAAAAGTATGTATATCTAGTATGCTAATGTGATTATTCGAGTTTCTTGTCAAAATAATAATTAGGGCATAAAAATTAAAACTTTGTTATTTGATACACTCCTTTCACTTTGAAAAATAAGCTCGTATAGATTCTTATGAACTATAAAAAAGTGAAGTTACTTTTATGTGCCGTTAATTGTTAACGAGGGAAGTCTGATTATAACAATCAGCAGAACACCTGCGAGTTATGTGATTGTAAAGTTATAATATATTTTTTATTCCTCATCAACATAACTACAGCAAAAAAAATAATTGTTCATACGTTGCACTATGAGCCTATCAATTGCAAAACAACGAATTGTAATAATTACTTATAGCTAAGACGAAAATTATATTATCTAGAAGTAATTTGTTAGCAAGTCTCATGTGTAAATATGCATAGGCCCTAAAACAACACTATGATAATGGAAGTGATGTATTATTAGTTGCTGGTCCTGCTATGAAGACAGTGCAGAGTGTAATCAGTCGATCAATAACTTGTTGAGTAGATAAAGTCGTCTCGATCACGAACACAGTGTCCATGTCCATTGCATATTCAGAATCAATTGTACGTCAAATTATCAAAGCAAAATCGACATTAGATCGACACTTCGAATAGAAAGGAGTGTTGACATTATACAGCAGGCCGGAGTGGCAATTGAAATTGTGAAACGCATTTTCTGACTGCACCATTTTAAAATAAAAACAAACGCGACACGTAACGTGTGAAAACTCAGCTATTTCATTTGTATCTTTAAAAAAAAAACCTAAACAAAAATAAAAATAAATCGGTAGATTCTGCTAAATTTTTCTGTCACGTTTTTTGAACTACGACGTAGTTTTGTTAATTGAAAAAATTCACTATACTAAATAAAATAAAGAATCCTTAATTGTGACTCATGTACCTCACTTACTTTACTTAGATTTTTTCTTGCGACTCAAGATTCAGCCTGTAAGATCCCACTGCTGAGCATAGGCCTCTTTCTCCGTGTATGAGAAGGATCGGAACTTAATTCACCACCCTGTTCCATGGTTTAGCGTATATACTCGGTACTATGAGTAACGATTGCTATCAGGTGTTTATGATAACAACTGGGACCGACAACTTAACGTGCTCTCCGAGGTATGTAGTTGGGAGACCCACAAGGGAAAGACCACAGTATGTCTGTACATCCAAACCGTAAATAAATATTTGTACAAATACAATCTACAGATCAATCATCAACAAAATTATTCACTGGCTTCCACCCTGTCCTTGTCGCGACGACCTTACCTTGCCCGTGCACTACGTTTATAGATATAATTATGTATTTGTAATATTTCATTTTCACTTTCGTAATTGTTATAAACTGTATTTTTATGGTGTATGCTGTCCTTGTATTTGTGGCTTTTTCCTACTATACTTTGTTTATTTGTGTATATCTTGTGGTAAATTTAAAAGACGCTTGTAAACAGTGAGTTAAGATATTTATTTCTCTCCACAAACCTTATACCCTAAATCTATAATCAGATCAACAAAGACAAGAAGGAATCTTTAAAACAGACCTGAGTTCAAATTCCTTTACAAAAAACGTATTAAACGTAATAATTTTCTTTAATTTAAATATAATTATGATCGTGTAGACTCGCTCGGTATCATACTATGGTGTGTTAAGTGTACCTACGCTTTCTTCTGTTGCTTAACCAACATAAACGCTACGACCACGCGACGTCTACGACGTACATCTTTTAAAAAGCAGCCAATAATATTAAATGGTTTTTATTGCGTACTTGCTCGGTATCATTCTATGACGTGTTGAGCGTACCCTGTCCTTTCTTGCTTCATTTCAGCCTGTCGCATTCCACTGCTGGATAGGCCTCCACAAGTTCGCACCAAAAACGGCGTGAACTCATGTGTTTTGCCCATAGTCACCACGCTGGGCAGGCAGGTTGGTGACCGCAGGGCTGGCTTTGTCGCACCGAAGACGGTGCTTAACCAACATAAATGCTACGACCATGAAACTATTACGTCGTACACCTTTTAAAAAGCAGCCAATGTTATTAAATGGTTTTTATTGCGTATAACTACGATAAGAGTTATGTGTTTGTTACTGATTCGTACGTTTCCTTTTTTAAGTCTTCCATTATGCCATAAAAAGCACGTAAAGGCATTAGGTACGGTTGTTGTACTGTTATTATTATAGACTTCTGATAACTGTTGTTACATGTTTGATGTTGTTGTTTAAATATCATCCAACCCTAAGTAGAAAAGCTTGTTTTAGTGTCATATGATATTATATTTCACAAATTCACACATTAGATGTATTACCTGAAATATGACTTCTCAAAAAGTTATTTATCCAAAAAATAACAAGTGTTAAGATTAATAATAACTCTAGTTCTATAAAAGTGTAATATAAACATATTAAAATAATTTATTAAAAAAGAAAACATATAAACTATATTGTTTGGATAATGAATGTGTAATTATCAAATAATGCGAAACCTTTTCTTTATTAAACATAATTATAAAACGCATCTATAGAAACAGAGAGTAATGAACGCCGGGGCGGACTGTGACGTACGGCGTAATGATCAAAGCAGCGGAACTAAATGAAGTGCCTGTACTCGAGTAATAAGCTCTCGACAATAGTACTCTTGACATTTTACTATTGTTTGTTCAGTCCATTATGTGCATGTAGTGGAGTGAAAAAAGTAAGGAGTTGAACGCTGTCTGTGGCAGGGAGCACTCAACAGTCAACGTTTAATCCTTGTACCTATTTGTGGCTAAGCGGATATTAAATAAAAAGGTTTTTTTTAAATCTCTTAAATGTTGGTGGTTTTATTACTCTACAAATCGCATTCTGTTAGGTCTAAATGAAATGTAAGTTGTTTAGTTGACGAAATATTTTATCCGCTTACAGTTAAAATGTAGACGTGAAATTTGTATAAATATTTGTTTCGTGAATACGTCGTTTTTTGTGTCATTTTTTAATTTAAGATTTATTTGATAATTTTTATTCATGCGTATTCGAAAGACCCAAAATTTCGTCTGATATATTGCTTTAAAAATATTAAGTAAGTAATTGTAGATTTATCTTATTCGAAACATTAAAAAAATATATAGAGAAAGATTTTAGGAGTTTTGAAAGTAAATATAAAAAAAATAAATAAAACAATGTTTGAAGATTGTGCTAAAATATGTGTGTTACTGTAAAATTCTGTTTAATATCACAATATAATTTAAAAGTCCATGGATATAAAAGTTAATTATTTATATTAGTATAATTATTTAATATACTTAGGTATTTTTATTTATATAGGTATCATATTACATAATAACTTATTTATTGTTTAACTTATATCAAACGTGTCTATAACAAACTATAACTAATTGTGAGACAATTTATCCACTATTAGTTTAGTTTTGTCCCAAAATTAAATGCCAGGGAGAGATAATAAAAGCAGTTGGTGAAAATACGTGACCAATATGTCCCGGGGCGGGTCGGAGACGTCGTTCACGAAGTTTATGTAACTCACGTCCCGCGAGTTTGCTTTCCCAACGTGCGATGGCTACCTTACTGCTTGCACGGTTCGCTTCGCGGATATCGAATCAAACTTCGATCGCATTAAGTCTATTTACAGTCTTGATGTCTGAGAAAGTACACATATTTTTGTATGATAATTGTTTTCATAAATTGTAGCCATTTATGATTGCGTGAGATTAAAAAGTGTGTGTGTCAGCTCCCGAGCTCCTAGAGAGTTTACTTCCAAAGAAGTATGACCGAATCAAATAGTTATTAATTGAAACAATAAAACTATAAAATCAAAACATAAATTGACGCTGACTTTTTGTATCGGTACAGTAGAAGCTGGCACTATTATATCTATATTAGACATAAACAGCTTAAAAAAGCATTGTGAAGTGTTACTGCTGTTTCGTAGTTTCACATGATTTTACTCCCCGAATTTCTTCATACCGCGTGCCTTATATTATTTTGGAGGTCGATCTGTAAAAATCAAATTGTGTTGTGTTATTGCTTTCTAAAACTTAACACTGCGGACAAATCCCCACGATTTTTGGAGTGTTTATATTATTGTATTTTTTTTATGTAACATGAATTTAAACAATAAATCAATAAACTATTGATTAGATTAATTATTGATTGATGAATTATTGTAGTTTTATTTTAAAGTTTTAATAAAATAAATAAAAACCTTTACTTTAATTACTAGTACCCGTATTATAAATTTACGTGGTAAATGAAAATAGGTAAAATGCTGTATGAGTCATTACTTTTAAAGTTTGTTTTTGGATTCCTGACAATAATATGGGACCAATTCATGTCCTATAATTATAACATTTTGTATATTTATTGAATAAAATATAAGGGTTAGCAAACAAATTCATAATTCGTATTATTTTTTTATTTTTTGTGTTTTCCACACATAAGGAAATTCGAAAATGTTATTTATTATCATATCAAATTTTTTTGCGGTCGCTTAAACACCGAATAAAAATCATATCAAGAATTTCGATGCGGCTGGACATAGATCCATAGCTCAACGGCTAGAGCACTGGACACGGTATGTCAGGAGGTGCGGCTTCGGATCCCGCTGGATCAAAAAAATTTGATATGGTAATAAATAACATTTTCGAAAATCATAATATTATAAATTTATAATTTTAATAGTTTAACCAATGTAAAGCAAAATACTCGATATTCGATTCCTGATCGGACAGATATTAATGCAATTAATTGTACAAATATATACTTGTTTCCGGTCTGGGTGTATGTGCTTATGGCTCTCCCCACCGTGTCTCAGAGACCAAGATAAGCTGCCAGTCCAGTTTGTTCTCATTAAAACCTGATAGCATATTAACAGTGAATATATCCATAATCCGCTAAAACTTATTGAAACAACGGGGAGGATTAAGCTCCAACCTTTCCTAGAAAGAGGCCTATGCTCAGCAGTGGGAACATAAAGACTAAAAGAATCAATCAATGCAAACAAGTCAAGTTAAAATATAGTAACAAATATCTGTACAAAATATAAAATTTGATATACATATCCTAATTTGATTAGTTATTTCAATTTTAATCAAGGCATTTAGTAAATACGACACAAGTATGGCTCGTTAATGAATATGTGGCGTGAGGGTCAATTCCCAAATGAAATGCTTGATAACTATCTGATACCAATCACATCACAACTTGGTCTCTAACAGAAACGGTACGAACGTTTAATCTAGATATGAGTCTTTCAGGTGCTTCTACGCCAGGAATGACTTATCGATGACTAAAATCTTCTTCTTTGTGCCTTTGCCAACTACACACACACACAATTTCCCGAATAGCATATTCGAACGACTAAAGAGGAACAGACCGGAATGTCAAAGGAATGTATATGTATCAAAAGAGGAAGCAAGAGAATGAAATATTAAAATAAATTTTTGAGATTTTCTTTTTTCAATATTTGTCTTTTCTACTTTTGGTTGTTTAATATAATTAGGACAAGGCAAATGTTATTAGTGATATACTGTTAAAATTATGATCATTATTTACTTCTATACGTAAGATTTTAAACTATTGGGCATAGGCCTCTTCCCCATGTACGAGAAGGATCGGAGCTTAATCCACCACGCTGCTCCAATGCGGGTTGGCGGATAAGTAATTCTTAAGTTGCAGAAATTTTTAATGGAGTAGAATGGTATGTTAAGCACAACATCTACCTATTACAATAAATCTTATTAACTTACTAAAGAGGATATACACAATCAATTTATTAATTTAATTACGAAATCAGTCATACAAGAAAGAGAAATGCTTTTAACGAGTAGGTACATTTAAAAAACAATATTTAACATTGTCCTCTTGATCCGATCACAAAACGAATTTGTTGGGAAATTGCTTTCTAAATTGGACTGCTTCGATGGTAGACAATTTGGCAAGACATTTGTATTCTTGCGGAGAAAAATAGCGTGTACCGCGAACATCTGATAGTGAGGCTGTTCGAGGCCTGTCGGCGCATCTCGCTCTTGGGCTGGGGCCAATCACTTCATGGAAATGAAACCAACTGTCCCATCTACGGACGCAATATGATGATTTGAAGCAAATTACTTGTTTTCATTTCTTACGTTTCAATAATAATCGAATAATTTTCTGTCTGAAAACAACTAATCCAATAATGTTGTGATTTAATGGAATCACTAGTTCTGGCATATCATGCATTCATATACAATGAGTGGAGTTTTAATATAATATAATATTATATTAATTAAGTAAGTTTTAAATTGCTCTCATGTCAAACTATTTTAAAACGTATGAAGTTTAATTTATTTTTTATAATCTTGGTAAAAGTACAACAGATGCATGTTTATAATTTAGAAAAGATTAATCGTCGAGATTTCTGCACATTAATGGTTTTTATGATATTCGTAAAATATTTTTTTCTATTTGTCTCTACATAATTTACGCTGACAATAATTATTTTATATTAATACAATGCTTAACATATATAATGAAATATTATAATGATATAATGATGAGAAATACTGTCATTGACTGTCTGATGTCTATATTTAGTTAAAAAAGAATCTATATATTAATTATTATTAATACGTGAAGCAAAAACTTTGTTCCCCTTTTTACGGAAATTGTGCGTACCTACGTAGGAGTCTGAAATTTCGCACACTTACCTATAGTTTATATAGAGAAGGAGTGCGGAATGCTAATATTTTCTTAAAATTATACATGAAATATACATTAAATTAATAAAAAGCATTACACACACTACATAACTCACACACGCATAATTATTGTACTATTTGTTGATGGTCAAAGTCTGTAGTCAAGTTGAAAATGTTTAAAAAAGGTTCTTTATTTTCATAATTATTTGGTTTTCTTGAATTAAAATTTTTAATTATGGTCGAATTTCGACCTCTCGGCGACCACTAGTATATGTATAATTATTAATTTCCGAACGCCATCGTTAAGGTCTGTGGATAAGAGTGTAGTTGCCGGGACAGCGCCCTCTATATTTCTCTTCGATCCCGGTTGCCTGAGCCTTGTCGTTACACTGATTGTATCTCCAATAAATCTACGTTAAAATAACGGCCTCAGTACAATTATAATGAAAATGATGGAATTATTAGGTTTATATATCTTACAATAAAATAATTAGATTTCATATATCCCTTAAGAGATCCCTAAGTAGATCATGTGTAAACAAGTACTCGTAGATTGTTATCTCGCATTTAATTAAAACCAAATCCGTATATTGGTTTTCGCATGGATTATAGCGTAATGTATAAAATTTCAGTAATATTGACGCAAAATATGTAGATACATATGATTATTAAATTATTTCGGGATTGCATACTTGTGAAACGCTCTACGTGGTATTTTTATCATCATATGCTCGTGGATGGGTAGCGAGTAATATCAGTAATGTAATGACAGTGCGGTTTCGCTATCACAGTAATATGTATAGCAATGACGACAATTTTCCCTTATTGTCTATTTAAATTGGATGGGACGGTAATTTGCTCATCGTGCTGTTTTCTTTTTAACTGGTATTATATTGTGCTCTCCTTTATTTAAACTCAAATTACTCCTCATTCATTAGCAAGAGAGGGCGAGCGCACTCTATTCCATTTTTATTTTTCCATTTCCATTGTTGGTTTTCGAAATTAAGCCCCGGCAACAATTGCTTTGTTAATAAAGGTCTGACGATTAATTAATTTTTTTTCTTTACAAAGATGTAGAGTAACATTATTGTTTATTTGAAAACTTTTAAACAAATATTTGTAATAATTTTAAATATTTCTTAAAACAACAGCAGTGGGTAAATTGGTTAAACCATTGAAAAACTCTAAATTTGCTATTATAATGAGTAGGTACATATATATATTACGGCAGACAATTTGAGCTAAATTACCCAGTTTAACAATAAAAGTTGATCGCTGGTTTGAAATGTAAATCTATGCTGATTTGTTCAAATGTCTTTAAAATTAATATTGGGCTCGGCAGTGAAAAAGCCATCATGAGGAAGGAAACGTGCATATCCACCTAATCACAATGGAACAAGAGACTTTTAGTCAGAAGTCGATGTTCACATCACATATATTATATTTATTATCTTCAAACATTTTAGATTTATAATACATGGGAATTCCTTAGGTAGTACCTTCACACGTTCTACGAACAAAGGTAAAGTGTCGAGCAAAGTCACATAAAGTTTTGCTACAACAAAGGTTATTCAAGTAACCTTTGTTTAACAAATAATTTACATACTACAAGGTTTAATAGTGTTTGCACGTAAAAGAAAAAAAAACCGACTTCAATTACATCGACAATAACACGACGTAGGTAGTCGGTAAAACAGACAATTAAATACGAATAGTGATAAGTCTAAAAATTCAAAAATTAGTAGTCAGATCTCGATCAAATTTAAATACGACCACATTACAAGAGTTTTCGATTAAAAAAAAGAATCATCAAAATCGGTACACTCAGGAAAAAGTTATGAGGTAACAAAATACGTAAAAATATATAGTCGAATTGAGAACCTCCTTCTTTTTTCGAAGTCGGTTGAAAATTTCTGAATTTACGATTATTTATAATTTTATTTTTCAAGCGTAAAACGTGTTTGAATAAATTTTGTATGATGTATTGAAGTTGGGCATAACAAACGATTTTAAAGGACACGCAAAACACAGAACAAAGTTACATCAAAGGCAATTAAATAATAATTCGTTCAGCACCATTTGCTGCGATACAAGTTGTTCACTCTTTTCGGGTAGAAAATGTCGTGGATAATTTGTTAAGGGATTAACGTTTGAGTCCGTTTATGAGAGCGATACAGCCATATTTGTCTGTTGCTTCGTATGAACAAAACGAGTCAGTCATCTATCAGGCTCAACTGGCGACAAAACAAGCACACCAAGAATAAATTACCCGTCATCTGTATAGATGAGTGTCATACCGTATCATATTTTTAACACCTGCAAATTGTTATAATGGCGCATCTTTGTTTGATTAAAATGTTTGAGGAGCTTAATGAACGATCGTAATAATGGTCGCAATAATACGCGAGAGCTGTTTTGTTCTGAATATTTTAAACAGATCTTGAAATGGTTTTCATCACGTTTTCATTATTTTGTTTACATTTTAGTATCGTATAAACAATGTTACATTTTAGTTTATATTTAAAGATAATATCACGATCACGGTTCAGCCTGTAATATCCCACTGTTGGGCATAGGCCTCTTCCCCATGTAGGAGAAGGATCGGAACTTAATCCACCACGCTGCTCCAATGCGGGTTGGCGGATATATTCCCTACTATGAGTAACGATCGCTATCAGGTGTACATGATAACAACCGGGACCGACGGCTTAACGTGCTCTCCGAGGCAGGGTGGGGATACCCACAAGGACTGCACAAACACCCAGACCACGGCAAACATCTGTATGGTCAATACAAATGTTGTCGTGTGCGGGGATCGAACCCGCAACCGCCCGCGCAACAGCCAATCGCAATCCAGTGCTGTGACCGCTGCGCCAACGCGGCGCAAAGATAATATAAAACTTTGAAATTATTGTAGTTCATTACACTGTATACTCGTAAAAATGCACATTTTAATTAGATTTCTTAATAATGTACTTAGAAGATTGATTGACCACTATTATTATTCAATAGAAAACAAATATAGAGCATAACCAGCATCGATATTTGATTTACTCCCAACTTATTCCAATTTCCAACCTCTACAAGGGTCACAACTCCCAGAACTTTGTAGAATTATACGTATTCTGTGTTAAATTGGGAAAATATCGTTATCTCATTTCGCCCAACCACATTGAGTTTTAAATCTCACAGACAAAATGTCACTTTGATCTTTAGAAACAATGAACTCTCGGACTTGAGATAGGCGGGAATTAATACCCCAGGGCAGCCTCCTGATTTATAGCCAACTATGGCCTGAGCGACCGCATTGACTCACCAGTTCCAATTATTACTTGAGAATCGTATACCCATAGAATATTGGACATTTCGAGTAGAATTTAACCGCCGTCCTTATGGTATAATGTGTTTACGGTTAGTATAGTAAATTCTAACAAAAATTCGGTTAGAAAAATGTTTTTTTTTCTTCTTTTATTAAAATAAATATTTTATTTATTTCAGAATAAAATAAGGAACAAACAAACTACGATGACAAATAGACAAAAAACACTATAAATCACAAAGTATATTAAATACTACAAAACTAGTATTGACTACAAATAATAACTAAACTTCTTAAAGTTGTTAATAAATACAAGAATTGATTTTAAACACTGACCGCTAAAATCAAAGTATAAATTACATCTATGCCGTCCCTAGATAAGATTTCATTACACTAATCTATTCAGAACAACGTATTTCCCTGTTTTAGAATTGAAACAAATATAATGAAAGAATTCCTTTGTGGCGTGAAATATATATCCTAACATTAATGTTCATTAAGTAGATAATATTTTATTAAATTATTTGCACGTGCTGACTTGGCGTGACATTTTTAAGGAATTTAAATATTGTAATTATGTTCTTATTTATGATGTATAAAGACTGGTAGAAAATTGACTATGAGTTAGTCAATTTGTCATTATTAAAATGCTATAAATACTGTTTATATTAATTAATTAATGCTTTTAATTGAAATATTGACATTTGTTTTTTCAGTCATATTGTGATAGTAAATAGTTAAATACAGTTGTATAAAGTAGTTCGTTATAGTCTATGTAAAATAAATGTGGCGGTTGTTAACAAATAAAAAAAAACTTGTTTCACGATTATATCGTGAATAGATACAATTTACATAAAGAATTATATTAGAGTTATATGTTATTACCTTATTTGTGTTAAATTAAATAATTTTACCTTTGCTCAAAACTATTTGTGTAATATTAGGCTGTATAAAATTTCATTGTGTGACCGTCATTTTCTTTTTGCAAAAGAAAAAGGCGCTTTGCGTACTGGAAAAGATGGCGTCAAGGAAGAAAGACGTAGGTCATGAAAAGAAAGTTATTATACGTTTAAAAGAGTGTTATACGTTTCACATAACATAGCATACATACATAGATAAATACATACATACATAGATACATACATACACACATGCTGTGCGTTTTTTTTGCTTTATTAGCCACCATTACACGTATTATATTGTGAGCGTATCTACGATGTCGAATGCCGGTGATGATTTTTGTCACACTGTTGAATGCTAATGTTTCTAGTTAAGATTCTTTGTATTTTTAAATATATAAAATAAAAAATAAATAAATAAATTACTATTGGTAAATTGAATTTTATGAAATTTTATTTACGTAGGACACAACAGGGTATATCCTGCTCAACATCTAGAGCAACCCGTATGGGGAAATAAGTAGTGCTCCTGGGGAGGATCGGGGATAGGGTCGGCAACGCGCTTGCGATGCTTCTGGTGTTGCAGGCGTCTATAGGCTACGGTAACTGCTTGTCATCAGGTGGGGCGTATGGGGTATATATATATATATATATATATATATATATATATATATGAGTCAAGTTTTGATCAGACATATAATATCATTTTAACTTTTCACGTGTCAAGAAATACTGAAAAACTACGTTTCATTCTAATTTTACGATCGTTACGAAAACACAACCTATTGGAGTCCCTTCGGCATACTTGCGTACGGAACCATAAAAAGTCTACTAAAACTACAATTTACTTTGCTATTCGGAATGTTCTTGTTCTAGTTTTATATGCGTACGTATCTCTATTTATTCAAACACTTTTTATACTTATCTTTATATTAATACCTACGTGAAGCAAAAACTTTGTACCCCTTTTTACAAAAATTGCGTGGACGGAGGACTATGAAATTGTAAAAAGGGGTACAAAGTTTTTGCTTCACGTATTAATATATAGATTACATGCATACAAGACACGCGCAAAAATAAACATAACCTTTGCAGTTGGGTTATTATAGCAGTATGAAGTTTACTGTGTCAGCTAGTTTAAAAATAATAAGGTGCTATTAATTTAATAACTAATCGATAATAATATAAATCTTGATACTCGATCACGATAATCAAAATGTAATGTAAATTAAATCAATGTCTGTATAAAGAGCGATGGCGAATCTCGATTGCGGAGCACTCACGCAATTCGGCCATAAACTTGCAACTGAGGAACTAAAATTTCAACGCAACTTTATTTTTATCGAAGGAAGTCGTTAGACGCTATCTGAATCACCTCGCACGTATTAACATACATAATTGTAGGTAGTTTAACAATTGGAGCGGCGCCAACCCGATTCTACTTGTACAACCGTTGTAGTTTTTAGTCTTGCACTCGTATCGGAAAGGATTTAATTAAAGGATTTTCTTGATCGTATACTATTTACTTGCGATAAGTATTTGTTGATAGATTACATACTAGTTGTTATAATCACTTTCAAATTATATGTTAACTAGCTTCTGCGCGCGACTTCGTCGGCGTGGACTCCGCTCCTATTAGTCTTGACACATAGCCTATAGCCTTCCTCGATAAGTGGGCTTTCTAACACTGAAAGAATTTTTCAAATCGGCCCAGTAGATCCAGAGATTACCGCGTTCAAACAAACAAACAAACAAACAAACAAACAAACAAACAAACAACCAAACAAACAACCAAATAAACAAACTCTTCAGCTTTATATATTAGTATAGATTAGTATAGATTTGATGATGATATTTTAATGATATTTTAATTTCTCCTGCGTAATACTCTATGTATTATATTATAGTACTAGCTGTCCCCGCAAACGTTGTTTTGCCATATATGTTATTAACCCCCGCAACCCCCTCTTGTAGGTGGAATTTCGTAAAATCCGTTCTTAGCTGACATCTACTCGGCGAAAGAAATATTCCTACCAAATTTCAAGTCTCTACGCCTTATGGTTCCAGAGATATCGTGATGAGTCAATGGGTGGAAATCTCTTTTATATATATAGATAACTTATTCTAATAATATTATAAATACAATAATTTATAAAGGATATACATCCTCAGGCTTTATCGTTTCGAGAAAAATTTCCATTTAGCCTATTGTCAGTAAATAGATGAAGGGATTCAAAGTATGTAAAGATAATTTTTAATACAATATTTTTACAAATCCAGAATTCCTCTGTAGTTGTCAACCTTATAACAAAAAAAATCTTTGTGATGTAAATATGTTAGGATTACTAGATTATCACTGGATCGTAAATTTACGCAATATGAGTTACTGTTAACAGAAAATATACGAGGCATGTTGTGAGTCAATGGTAACTATAATTACATGTTGAGAAGATTACATATGTAGTTTCCTAATAGCAAATTCAATTAAAATATCTATTATATTTTGCTTTTGAAATTGTTATTGAAGAAACGCTATTTTTTCAGTTAAAAATAATATTTAAAGAATTTCTTTTATTTAGCAACAGAAATATTTAAATCGAAAAAATTTCCAAAATTTCTTTGTTTCATTTATAAAATACTTTAATTTTATTACGCCACATTGTTTATGGGAATGATTACCATGATTTTAGAAAAAAAAATAACGAAGAAAGTAAAAAAATGAGGTAGTAAGAAGTAAGTACATTAAAATAAAACATGCGAATCTCACGAATTACAAGTTGAGTATATGTATAAAGTTTCATGAGATATATTATATTTTCGGGAAAGGAATTGGAATATTAAACGATGAGCACGGGATCGTCTATTGTCAATCATGGTACATTTAGATCCTAATTGAAATATCCGCTCTTACACGTCACGCCATGTTTTGCGTTTGTTGACAAGCACCTGTACACAGCGTTCTCTCTCGATTTCTCCTATGAGGCAGAAGTTAATGTATTGATTGAACGATTCAGCGTGTCACATCCAATTGCTGAACAAAGGCCTTTCTCTACATGAAGAAGAAGGGTTGGAACTGGAGCAGTGGAACATCGGATATACTCGCCACAATGAGTAACGATCTCTATCAGGTGACTATGATAATAATCGGGACCGACAAATTAACTTGCTCTCCGAGCCACGGTGGATCCACAACGACAGATATTCAAACTCGAGCAAGAATTGAACCCACGACCGCCGCTGTTTAGGTGCCTACACGGTACACGCACCACAATACCAAAGCCGTCGTCGCCGATTGGTCTCCAATAAATATATTAAAAGTAACGTAATATCTTGTAGATTTTTGAAGGAAAGGTTCTTTACGCACGTGATAGATAATTATTAATTTTACTACATATTTTCTTTGTATAATATTATTTTTAATTATTTTTATTATGTTTAAATTAAATATGCTTAGTTTTTCTAGTGGCAACACTTCACTTGATTTATTATCTTTAAAACAGTAAAATATAATGATTTGACATTACGGCACATACTATGTTATAAATATCGCATGTCCGTGGGCTAGGGCCTCTTTCTCTGCCGAGCAGCCGACCAGGACAAAGTTAAGTACTCTAAAGTATTTTAATAAATTAATTAGTTGTTCTGCTGATATTTTCCCTTGTAACCTATGTTATATATTTCTTCATATATACATATTTCTATAATCTTTATAATGTAATGTAATATTGGAATTCAAGTTATCCATATTATAACTATGTTGTGACTTTGTGACTTTGTAATAATGATGATAATTGTGACAAAAAAACATTACGATAAGAATAGAATGATATTAGTCCCGCTGAGTTTCTTCCGCCAGTTCTTCTCAGGTCAGAGGCTTCTTCTTTCCGAACTGGTAGTAGACTCATGATGATGATAATATAATTTAATGGTTACCATTTCCTTGTCTTATTTACCTTATTCTTAACTACCTACATATCATATATAAAGTAATTACTACCATAAATGTGCTTCTTTTGATATTAAAGCAATGGAGGGTAGTTTGAAGCTATTTGATTATTATAAATACAGTTCTTCTAATAAGTAATAATTATCATAGATACAGTTCTTTTAATATTAAAGTGATAAATAAAGGTTAAATTGAAGTTTTTCAATATATAAAGTAATAATTGTTACAAACATAGTTCTTTTTTTAATATTAAAGTAACCGAAGGTAGTGGTAGTTTTTCAAAACTTTCTCTTTTTCTTAATAATTTATCTATTAATCTCTCTAAATCTATCATCAGAAGTGGGATTGTGTCCACTGCTCTAATATGTATTGTATTTCCAGAATGGATCTACCGGATTTGCAAGAATTTCTCATCGCCATCAAGGATGCTGTCTCCGGGAGTCGGAGTAAAGACGACGACGTTGCTATGCCAATTTTTGACCTGGCCACAAGTGACCTGGGTGCAGAGTCATGGTGCAGCAACATCGAGTCCCTCGCGACGGAATTTGGCTGGAGCAGTATCGCTACCGTTGCTAAGGCAGGTAAGGCCCTTAGAGGGTCTGCATTACGGTGGTTCGAGACTTGGGATCCTACAGCTGGGCGTTCCTGGGAAAATTTTCGTTTAGAATTAACCGCTTTATATCCGAAAAAAGAATCTGGCCGAAAAACTCCAAAAGGCAGTGTTGTATCGTTCTGAAAGTGCAGATTCCTATTGCGAATACGCAAGGGAAAAATTACTGTTGCGTAATACGAAAATATTTTTTACAGAGTTACAATATTAGTCAAATTAATATTTGGCAGTAGATCGGATGTTAATGTAAGAATGACGTCATTTAATAGTATTGTCAAAACTACCTCTGAACAAATTTTTTTTATTCACTTCGTACGCCAAAGTCTAAACGACCTTTAGAGCATAGTGGTAGGTTCTAATTTTTTTCTAACACTAACATTTCTAAACGAACTAAAATAGATACTAGATTAAACGATATGCGGTGTTACTCGTGTGGTAAATCAGGACATACAAAAGCGCAATGTTTTAGAGCCCCCGCGCACTAGGCAGCCTGGCTGCGGCAGCCAGGCTGCAGCGGCCAGTAAAACGTATGACGTTGTATGGGAGCCCGCGCACTAGGCAGCCACGATTTCCTGGCTGCGGCAGCCAATACAACGCGCCTGATTGCACGGCAGCCAGCTGGCTGCCCGCAGCCATAACGGGTGTAGGCGAATGTATGTGGCTGCCGTCAGTGTCCGCGCACTAGTTGTAGCAGCCAGACGTGTTTCCGGGGTTCCGAACTTTGTTAAGATGACTTTCGATACAGAGAAATTTATTCGGGAAATTGAATGCCGTAAAGCAATTTGGGATTTGCTGCTATAACTGGCTGCGCAAATATTCTGGCTGTCGCAGCCTGGCTGCGCAGCCAGGCTGCCTAGTGCGCGGGGGCTCTTATTAAACAAGACGCTTCCATTAATACAAGGGAACAAAAACCATTCGATTAGTTAAAAAAAAATTGTACTTTTTGTAAAAAAAAAAAAAAACGGACATACGGAATCTATTTGTAGATATAAACTTTAAAAATGATAATAACCTTACTACAGTTGCAAATCAGATTAATTTTCTAGAAAATGGGACTTATTTTCAACAAAAGTATCTATTTACGATATAACTATTTAAAGAGTCTGTAGCAAAGCGTCTAGGTCGTAACTTTAGTCCATTTTATTTTTGTTTTTTTGCATATTTCTGGAATAAGTGAAGGTAGTTTACAAACTTTTGAAAAAAATAACAGCATCCGTGATTATTTATGTATTGAACTAGATATGTATGTAGTCGCTAATATATATTGAGGATAAGATCTTTTCACAGCTAGAAATGCTATATAACGCCCTGATATTTAAACTGTCACTGATTCTTTAAGCTCTCGTTTAGTAAACAAACAAATATCTAGATTTAGTTTTAAAAGAAATTATTTAGAGACAGATCAAATTCCGGATTTATTTTCGGAATTTTCAATGGCAATAACTCACTTAGATTTAGAAATTGTAAGATAGGATTAATTTAGGTTTTGCAAGACACTGGATGTGTTAAGACTAGGGGGAGCTTGATAGTAAATAAAAAGGATAGTGTTGTTTATTATGGGCCATACAGGCTAGCTCCCATAGGATGGGAGAAGGTGGGTCGAAAGCATGCTCTTATGGGTACCGATTCACACATGCAAAGTTATGTCTCATCATAGACCTCTATCGAGTCATGAGGGTGCACTCCCCCGACGGGAACTGCCCCGGGTGATCGGTACTCATATCTGTTTGTTTTATATCCGCTGTGTTTATTTTGTCAGTATATCTTACAAGTACACAGTGCCCAGTAGTATCAAACAAGTCGGACAGATGATTTAGATTCTAATCAATATATATATATATATATATTTCTTATTGTTTAGTTATCACGGATCGTGGAACGAATTTTAGCTCTAATAGAATTCAAGCTCTCTTTCGAGAGCTACATATTGAACATCACATGCTAGTTTCTGGTACGCCTAGAAGTAACGGTCAGGTAGAACCTTGTATCTACAGTACCTAATTAATATGCTGAGTACTATGTGTAAAGAATTATCAGAATGGCCGAACGTACTTTGCATTTGTTGATCGGGGTAGAAACGAATATACCCGTGGTACAAACTCGTCTAAATGATGTTCTTGACGATGATTGCTTAGAACCTAAAGTTATACAGTGCGAGCCGATCGTGAATTAGCTAAGCATACATTACAATAAATCGAGGATAAATTTAATGAACGTTTTGGTTTGGTTAGAAGAAATGCTTATAATGTAGGTGATTTAGTTTATGTTAATCAGGGTCATGGACGTAATAACAAATTAAAATCGAAATATAAAGGTCCCTATGAAATTTGTTCGATTCTTCCCAGTGACCGCTATGCTCTGAACGGTACAAATAATTTCTGAAATATAATTGTTGCAAAAAAAATTGCGATTTTGGCCCGGAGAATGGGTAGATGGAAATATTATTATTGGAAATACCATGTCAAATATAGTATAGTAAATAAATTGTAATGATAAAAGAAAAATGTGCAGTAATTAAATTTGTAAAAGTTGTGTCAAGTGATATGTAAACTTATTAGATTCATTAATAAAAAAAAGTGTTGTAATTAAACTTATAAATATGATATTAAGTAATAAGCAAATTTATTAAGTTGTGTCAAGTGATATGTAAACTTATTAGATTCATTAATAAAAAAAAGTGTTGTAATTAAACTTATAAATATGATATTAAGTAATAAGCAAATTTATTAAGTTGATTATTAAGATTATACTATTAAATATTATAAACATGTACCTATATACATTTTAAGTTGTAGCCGTATCTTGGTGCTGATTATTTTCATCGACAGAGGGTGAATGGAATCAGCATGTCTAGGGTACAGGCATAGGTAAATAGTTATTGGCACCTCTGCTGGTCGGCCCTCTATTTGGTACCAATTATCTCACAGGCAGCAGGTGAATGTGATTGGTATGTCTATGTAGTTGGCAAGTGCTCGTGATAGTAGTACTACATAATTATTGACACCTCTGCTGGTCGGCCCTCTATTTGGTACCAATTATCTCACAGGCAGCAGGTGAATGTGATTGGTATGTCTATGTAGTTGGCAAGTGCTCGTGGTAGTAGTACTACATAATTATTGGCACCTCTGCTGGTCGGCCCTCTATTTGGTACCAATTATCTCACAGGCAGCAGGTGAATGTGTTTGGTATGTCTATGTAGTTGGCAAGTGTTCGCTGTAGTAGTACTTATTTGGTGTCAGTCTATCTCAACGACAGCGGTTGAATGGGACTGACATGCCTATGTATATAATTATATTATTATGTTAATGCAACAAGAATAATATGTTTTGTAGTAAATATAATATAAATTATCAGAGTATTGTTTGTTAATGCAACAAGAATATGTTTTGTAGTAAATGTAATATCAATTGTCAGAATATTGTTTGTATATGTATTAGGTACTAAGTTACTCTAAGAACTGATTGTAAATAACAATCGTAGAGTAATGTAGTACTTCGTGGACGAAGTATTGTCAGTATGGCCGTGATAGATAATTATTAATTTTACTACATATTTTCTTTGTATAATATTATTTTTAATTATTTTTATTATGTTTAAATTAAATATGCTTAGTTTTTCTAGTGGCAACACTTCACTTGATTTATTATCTTTAAAACAGTAAAATATAATGATTTGACATTACGGCACATACTATGTTATAAATATCGCATGTCCGTGGGCTAGGGCCTCTTTCTCTGCCGAGCAGCCGACCAGGACAAAGTTAAGTACTCTAAAGTATTTTAATAAATTAATTAGTTGTTCTGCTGATATTTTCCCTTGTAACCTATGTTATATATTTCTTCATATATACATATTTCTATAATCTTTATAATGTAATGTAATATTGGAATTCAAGTTATCCATATTATAACTATGTTGTGACTTTGTGACTTTGTAATAATGATGATAATTGTGACAAAAAAACATTACGATAAGAATAGAATGATATTAGTCCCGCTGAGTTTCTTCCGCCAGTTCTTCTCAGGTCAGAGGCTTCTTCTTTCCGAACTGGTAGTAGACTCATGATGATGATAATATAATTTAATGGTTACCATTTCCTTGTCTTATTTACCTTATTCTTAACTACCTACATATCATATATAAAGTAATTACTACCATAAATGTGCTTCTTTTGATATTAAAGCAATGGAGGGTAGTTTGAAGCTATTTGATTATTATAAATGCAGTTCTTCTAATAAGTAATAATTATTATAGATACAGTTCTTTTAATATTAAAGTGATAAATAAAGGTTAAATTGAAGTTTTTCAATATATAAAGTAATAATTGTTACAAACATAGTTCTTTTTTTAATATTAAAGTAACCGAAGGTAGTGGTAGTTTTTCAAAACTTTCTCTTTTTCTTAATAATTTATCTATTAATCTCTCTAAATCTATCACACGCTTGACTTGGAGAGTAAGCTGGAGAATTTTGCTTGAATATGCTGGTGAAATTTTAATATAATAAATATAGATACATCTCACAACACAGAACTGCAACTCGATGTATGGAGAACAGTGATGTAGTGACTAAGCAGATGAATGGCTGTGTAGTGTCGTGTATCCAGACATTCGATACAGGGTAACGAAATAGGGATGAGATATGTTGTGATGTATTTATGTATTTATTTATCATTGATTTTCTCTTTCTATATATATTATATATTTACTAAAGCTTATAAAACAACCTTTCTTTAGTAATGTATTTAAAATTTTAAGGTACTATTTTACTCAGCTGAAGCGAGTTTATATTTTAGCCCCGTTTATTGTTTTTGTCAAATACAAGAGTACTGCTGTTGACATTTCGATTTAATACCGTCCCTTGGTTTTAAACGTGTCTTTTATGTGGTTTTAATATTTCTGAAGTTTGTCTGTTGAAATTTAAATGTTTTTAAATTATTTGTGTAAAACTTACCATACTTTTTTTTTACCCCCTAACTTTATTTGTTTAGTATCTTATTGTAGTTCTTTTTTACTTTTGAATTAAATTTTTTAAATCTATTTTAGAAAATAAAATAAAATTTAATACGATTTCGGTCTTATTCTATGACAATTTTAGCCATTAAACCTACATAACGTAACATATAAAGCATGCTTATAAATATATGATTCAATTTCATTCAATATCAGACGACTTACGAAATATAAATATTTTCATTTCATTACGTCATGCGGTGAACCTATGTTAGCTCAAGGATATCCATAAAGAGGATTCTGTGGCACGAAATTGATGTTAAATATCCTCTCTTGCCACCTAACAAAGATTCTGAAAAATAGTACGGTTGAGGAGAAAGAATTTATAGCTGAGGCAAGGGCTCTATATTTGTTGCAAATGAAGACAGCAGCGAGGTGACAATTTTCGGATGCTGGAACGAAATGACCGTTCTGGGACGAAACGAGGTCGTAGTATCGCGGTTCTCTTTTATTTTTATAGTCTGTATTTTGAGGATTCCGTATATTAGAGGTGTTGCCGACTTTTACACCACTTCCTTTTCTTTGACTTATTGTACCGTTTACAGCGTCTGCGGGTAATAATAAATAATTGGAAAGGCTAGTGAACCTAAAACGAATGGAAAGTTCTACTAACGTGTAATAATAAAAACTATAATAGAGTACATAACGCTAAAATTAACGTTTTTTGTACAGCTAAAATAAAATAATATAAGTAAAATTTTAATTGAAAAGTAGACGAACTGTGATGGAATAAAAATACAATTATTTAGGAGATACCGATAGTAAGTAATTTAAACAATGATGTCCGAGTATATTTTTATTTAAACATGAAGTAGATAGTATTGTTTTGTACGTATTTGAATTGTTTATTATAGAGCTAGCGAGCTCGATATATTTAAGCATTCTAAATTATCCAAGAACGAATCGTTCTTGGCGCTATTTTGTAATTAATTTGATAGAATGTTTTCTTTTAATCAATCATTAGCTTAAAGAGACAGGGATTAGAATAGGGGTGGATAATTAAACTTTAAAAGATGTTGGAGCGGCTGCTGCCAAGGTTTACTCTCTTTGCTCACAGTTTCAGGCATAAAAATGCCAAGATTGAGTACAGAATTTTATGATTAGAATTATATTGTTGTTTACATTTTTATATTAGATAGAATTATAACGTTTTTAAAATAATCATAAAATTAATTAATTTAAAATATGTTATTCAAAGCGGAAGGGTTATTACAAGATTTTTTTTTAAATAGTAAGTATTACATTTTTCCCGTTTGTTAACGTCAGAATTAAAAAATGACACGTTTTTCATTTTGTTTTTAATATTCCGATAGCTACAACAGTTTTCGACAAATTTATTTTGATTTTAAGCTTATGAGTTATGACTCCTTACTACTTAAAAAAACTGATGACACTCATACCTACAATCACTTTTTTTCTTATCGTCGCCTCAATCGGGTTAAAAATATTCAATATCAAAAACTACATCCAAAACTAACCTTACATTTTTACTTAATCAAAACTGGACAAAGTTTTTACCTATTCTTAGTTACATAGTTTCGGTTGTTGTTACGAGTATGTAATGTTATTATACCTATATACTATAGTTATAT
Organism: Melitaea athalia; assembly: GCA_905220545.2. Taxonomy (NCBI): domain Eukaryota; kingdom Metazoa; phylum Arthropoda; class Insecta; order Lepidoptera; family Nymphalidae; genus Melitaea; species Melitaea athalia. The sequence goes on from HG992187.1 coordinate 9,476,623, forward strand.
AAAAATGAATCGCTGAATGTGTTGCTAAGCGCAAATCTCGAGAGCGGCTGAACCGATTTCGCTAATTCTTTTTTTATAATATTTCTTGAAGTACGAGGATGGTTCTTGCGGAGAGAAAATTTAAAAATTTCCCTGAAAAAGTCTAAAAACAACAATTATCTATATTCCCATACAAAAGATTCGTAATAATAGTTAAAAGTCAATTTGAACTTTAATACCATACCATAAAGTTTAAGTGTTAGTGAGGGGGTTACAGGAAGGATAAGTATTAAAATAAAAATAAAAATTAAAGAATCGACTGTTAGGCGGTATGAAGTACGCCGGGTCAGCTAGTATACCTACTATAGTTACAACAAGATAAGATGGTCTAAGATAGTTAACATTATAATGAAACTATGTCTGCTTAAATCAAGACAACATCAGGTAAATTTCTCTCTCGAATGTTCTACGAAGTATGTGGAACTTCAACGATCATTATGTATTCGTATGCGAGAACCACGCTCTTTTAAAATAAGCGAAATAGATTACGAGCCCCAATGCAAAATAGTTCGTCTAGTGTGAAATTTTCCCTGTGAGATTTTTTCTAACTTCATTATTTTTGTATATCTATATAAAATATTAAAATGTTCTACTATAGCATGTCGCGTTACTTATGCCATTTTTAATTATGAACCAATAAACTATTTTAGCTTTTTAAATTTATACGTATCCTGTTTTAAAATCGAAGAAGCTATAAGCAAAATAGTTCGTCTAATCGTTAATTGATGCAAAAGAGTTCGTCTATCGGCGAGTTAAATAAGATTATTCCTTCTTTTTAAAATTATGTTGCATAATTTAAATTTGTAAAAGTAATTCTGTCTTATTTCTCAAGTGAGACAGTATAAATTCTGAAAATTTCAGCTTTTTTCATTAGTTTTAAAATAACAATGGGTCGTGGCAAACTCGTGTGTAAAGAGCTTCGAAAGCGAATAGTTTGTGAGGTCGATGCTAGCAAATCATGTTACAAAATATCTAAACACGTGATACTTCTCTGGTCTACAGTCCAATCTATCATTCAGCACTATAAAAAGAATAGAACGACTTCTTGTTTGAAGTAAACTGGTCGACCACGCATAACAAGTGCAACAGAAAACAGTATCCTGAAGAAAATTATCAAAAACGATCGTCTTGCTCGAGCTGGAGAACTCACGGTGCAATGGAAGGACATGATTCACAAATACGTCTCAGTTGATACTTGCAAAAAAGTCCTAAAAAGAATGTGTTACTGACTGTTGACTGATGTACAAAAGAAAAAGAGGTTGAAGTTTGCTCGTGATCATTTAAATTGGACTTCCGATCAGTGGCGTAGTATCATTTGGAGTGACGATTCCAAATTTGAAGTGACAGTCAGCGATGAAAGGAAAAAAGTGATGCGGAACAAAAATGAGGCATTTCATATTGATTGTCTTAAACGCAAAGTGAAGTTTCCGGCGTCTATTATGAAATGGGGCTGCATGTCTGCACAAGGTGTTGGTGGTATGCACTTTGTGGATGGTTCTATCAATTCTGCAAGGTATCAAAACCTTTTGAAAGAGAATTTACTGCCCTCTATTCCGTCACTCAAGCGTCAAGGTTCCTTCATTTTTCAAGAGGATGGTGCTTCCTGCCATACTGCAAGGACAACAAAGACGTGGCTACTGGCGAAAAGCATCCCTACAATCGAATGGCCATATAACAGCCCGGACTTGTAGCCGATCGAAACCCTATGGTGGAAAATGAAAAAAGTTCTCCGTAAAAATCTATCAAGATCGAAGAGCGACTTAAAGGCTAAACTCTTGGCTGTCTGGGAGTCAATTACGCCTGAGGAGTGTGCAGCGTTGGTTTCAACCATGCCCCTTCGCATTAAAGCTGTCATTGAGAGCAAAGGCGACACAACTAAGTGGTAGACGAACTATTTTGCGTGAGTGACAAGGGTAGACGAATACTTTTGCGTTATGTTTTTTAGACTATTTTTTTAAATTTTTTATGTTATGTAATGTCATGAAAGAATTTCAGTTATGTTAAAATAAACTTTAAAATGTTCCTCAAATTGTAGTTTGCTTTTTATTAAACGTTCTTAATTATTTTACCAATATTTACTTTCTATATTTTACGCTTTGCACTACTTTCCATACTAGACGAACTATTTTGCATCGGGGCTCGTAATTAATCTGTTTAAATAGTTTAGTTGGCTATAGATATTTCCAGAAGCAACTACTTATAAATAATAATGGAGACATTTATTACTGGCTGATAAATGGGCTATCTAACAGGGAAAGAATTTTTCAAATCGGCCCAGTAGTTCCAGAAATTACCGCGTTCAAACAAACAAACAAACAAACAAACTCTTCAGCTTTATATATTAGTATAGATTAAAATTAATTACGTTAGTGTTACATACATCTTTCTTTAATTACAGTTTATGAAAACCTTTGGTTATTTATATCATTATCATACAGTAACTATTATATTATTTATTCTCGTTCTGTATGTTCTTTAGTAAGTGTGATATTCAATAAAATCATTTTCATTGAAGTAATTGAAAAGAACATGCATTGCAGGCACACAAAAAGTAAACGGAAAAATTGAAGCTTCACATTATAATATCTTCATAAAGTTAATGGATTATTTTTAGGTTACGGTATTCAAGTCTAAGAGTACCTGGGTGACCGAGCCCAGCTCGGTATTTTTTTTTGTTTCTTTTTTTTCGGTATTTTTATATTTTAATTTTATTTACAGAATAATTCACGAGTGAAATTAAAAAAAAAAAAGAAAAAAAAAGTAATCTGGAGACTGAGATTCGAACCCGGGTCAAAACGATTTGAAATCCGTCGCTTTCCTAATTACGCTGTTACAACTATATTATTAATGGTGAAATTAAGCTTCGTATTCTAATGATATTTTTTCATTGCCTAAAACAGGGATAAAACGACATTTTTTTTAAATAAATCCTAGCTAGATCAATTTTTCACCCCCGAAATCCCCTGCATACTAAATTTCACGAAAATCGTTGGAGCCGATTCCGAGATTCAGAAAATATATATATATATATATATACAAGAATTGCTCGTTTAATAGTATAAGAATAAGAGTACCTGGGTGACCGAGCCTAGCTCGGAATTTTCATTTTATTTTTTGTTTTTTTTTTCTCGGTATTTTTATATTTTAATTTTATTTAAATAATAAATCACGAGTGAAATTAAAAAAAAAAAAAAGAAAAAAAAATAATCTGGAGACAGAGATTCGAACCCGGGTCAACACGACTTTACACCCGCCGATTTCCTAATTACGCCATTACAGCTCTGTTAACAGTAGTGAAATTAAGCTTCGTATTCTAATGATATTTTTTCATTTCCTAAAAACAGGGATAAAACGACATTTTTTTTAAATGAATCCTAGCAAGATCAATTTTTCGCCCCCGAAATCCCCTGCATACTAAATTTCACGAAAATCGTTGGAGCCGATTCCGGGATTCAGAAAAAAAAAATTTATATATACAAGAATTGCTCGTTTAATAGTATAAGATAAATTCCCTCAGCCCTCAGACATAGCAACAAAACATCCGAAATGTTTTGTTGCTTGTCAATGTACTAAAAATTCTCATCGAAATGAGAGGAGGTCGTTGTCACTTGCCTGATTTAAAAAAAATAATAAAAAAAATATTATAAAAAAGAGTGCTTTAGATCTCACGACTGAAGTAAAACTTCTTTAGCAATTAGGCTTGTACAGTAGGCCTGCACTGTGTCTTAGATATACGAAATGTAACTGACTATGAGAGAAAAAGAGAAAGAAAATGCGTGCTCGCACCTCTCTTTCTTCGCCTCGTTCGCCTCGCCCGATCACACTTCGTAACGCTCTAGTCACGCATTCACCAGATCAGGTACTCCTCAACTCAAGCGCACAAGAACTTTTACTTCAGTAAAAGTATTTTAGTAACAAACATACCGTTTTCAGGGTTCTGTTATTTTGGCAAATTTTCTCATTTAAACGTAATTTCTTGCAATTTGTCTTTCTTGCGGTCTTCAATTCATTAGATGAAGCATTCTGAATCACTTGAAATACGAATTTAAAACTTAGTCAATGAAAGATAAATAGCAATTAAAACAAATACTGCTGGTTACTACAAGTATGTAAATTATTTAGTCATTTAATCAATGGGAAACGGCAGCTCAGTAACACTTGGTTAGGGAGATTTTGGCTTAGTTCCAGTTTGTCGAGTAATTGAGAATATGTCAAGCACCATAGCTATTTAACGAATAATTAAATCACATATAATTATAGACTAATCAAACTCGACAGGTTTCTGAAAACTTGGACAATAGTAAAAGTCTATATGGATGGGTGGATTTATCGATGATTGAAAGGATGTTGTGTACTTTTTCTGTATAATTATTTTGAGATTTGATAGATCACGTAAAGACAAAAGAAAGATATCATTATATCATAATTATCATTACCAGTATATTATCATTTGTATCATTTCTGAAATTTCCTTATATAATTCTAAAAAAAAACTCTAAAAGTAAAATTTATTTTAGGTTTGTTGGCTAAAAAAACATCCTTATAAGAACGGAACAGTAATTAAAAAATCTACACGTGAGGTTGTAAGTGATATTGGCACTGAAAAGACAGCACTTAAGACTCTTCCAGTGAAGTTATTTTATCTTCAAAGAGGATATCTTATAAGTACGTTAGTCAACAGCGAAATATCTATAATACGCGAAGCAAAAACTTTATACTCCTTTTTACGAAAATTGCGCGGACGGAGGAGTTTGGAATTTCGCACACTTATAATTTATATAGGTAGAGAAGGTGTCAAGAATAATATTTTTTTTTCAGTTATGCACAAAAATACATTCAGTCAATAAAAAAAAACATTACTTGACAACATTATTCGACACATACACGCATATGTACCTACTCTTTTTTATAGTTAAAATTAAAAAAGGTATTCTTTATTTAAATCATATTTTATATTTAAATTTCAAATAATTTGTTTGAAAAAAAAAAATAGGCAAATTATCAGTGTAGCCTTGCAGAAAATTTGTGATTATAGAAGTATAGTCTTGGACAATAGAAGCTTAAACATGTTCAAACTTATTTCGACCACTGGGCGACCTAGTAAGTATTAATTACGTATAGTAAGTATTCAGTACGTTTTCTTGCTTGACAAAGAGTGTTATTACTACAAGGTTTACTGTTAGATTATTTACTCAAATGGACATAAAGTTTAAGGAATCTTGTAGATATATCACATCAGCCCCTTTGAAGCCTATAAATGCAGTCTACGCGTCGTCCAGAACGTTTTCGACGATACACTGTCTTCAAACCTCAGGTAAATTCACCTGAATTGTTTTATCCGGTTTTGAAATATCGTTTGCCTCCCTACCTGGGTATGAGTTGCCTTCTAAAAACATAGTAACACTGTTTATATTTAATTTTTTATGTCGATTATAATGTTTCCAAGTCTTTTAATTTTTTGTGGTCTTCATAAACATATCACTATTCAAAAACGGGATATTTACCATGTTTATTATTTTCGTTTTGCGGAGCTCGATATTTCGACATTAATTGCGAATATCTTGTTCATGAGATCTTATATTTAAAAAAATCATAAACATACTTGCAAGTAAATTTAAAACACATAAATAGATATAACAACTACAAGATTTACTATTATATTCTGTTAAACAATCATTTTGGAGAAAACGAATCATCACTTACCAAAATCACCATTTTTTCCCGACTGCCAAGGAAGGGTTATGTTTTTCGCGCGTATCTTGTATGTATGTATGTATGTATGTAATATTCTTAATTACCTCATTTCTCTAGAACCGCTGAACGGATTTGCATAATTGAGATATCGTTAGATTTGTCTTAGCAGCCCAAGTGTTCTTAGATAGGTGACATTAAAAAAAAACAAACATGGCGGCTGTGCGAAGCCATTTTAATGAAGAAATAAATTTTTTTTTAGAATACTATAGTATGGGTATCAAATTAAAGGGCTCAATACAAGGATTTCGAAAATGTATATTATGATTATTATTACCGTAATAATAATAAAGAAATACAATAAGAAAGTTTAAAAAATGTTGACTTTGCTCTTTCCGTTTTTTACGCAGGCGGGTTTTTTGTTTTCTTTTAATTATATTACTTGTTTATATATTAAAAATGTAATAGAAACATACGATTCAAATGTCCAATCAATTTGATTTATCCAACGCGTTATACAGCGAAATGTAGGTAATTTTGATTGTCATTAACTTAACTTTAACTCAAATTAACGGTTTCACATTTTTAAGAACCACGTGATAAGTACTTGCTAAGTAAAATTAACACAGGTTTAAAGTCTAAAGTTTGAAATATACCTACTCAGTATTCAATGCACAAACTATTTGCGAGACATCCTGTTAGATTTCCAATACACATGGTAGCCGGCGCACCGATGACTCGCGTCCGTACGTGCGTTTACTTAAAATACACACTTGCATTGTCATTGTATGCATCTAATGTACCTACGTTATATAGAAAGTTCAAAAATGACAATATACTTTATTTATATAAAGTATCCTCTTATGAAATATAGATTCTACAAGTATTCTTCTTCTACTACTAGAAGACTGCAGCATACATAGCAGTTTTTCTTTTAAACTTCGTAAATTTATATTCAGATACCCTTAGACATAGCTAGTCAACGTTTGCCATCTAAATTTTGACTACTAAACTACAATCATAGTTAAATATTTCTCACAAATCGTTTATATACAAATAGTTTTGTACTGAGTAATATGGCTTATATGAGTGATATATTGATGGGAAAAATATATAACTGGCAAGTATAAATTATTTTATGAGATTTTTTATATAAACGAATACGTTTGAACGGAAAGGGTTGTTTGTTTTAATTACGGCTTGCTTTTTAATAAAATGTTTGAAAAGGTCAATCCTGACATGATTGATTTTTTTAATTTTTTTGTGTGTTTGATGTTGTGATGATTTATTTAATTAATTTGTTTTAAAAATTTGTAACGTAAAGTAAAATAAATAATGAATAGAGTAAATAGAAACACGAAACGAAATAATCATAATTATGGATATGATTCATCATTCTACGCATACGGGTACGCATATAATCGGCAATGTAAAACTGAAATATGTTTTTTACAATTAAATGAAGTTGTTTGCCGTTCGGAAGACTATTTGTGTACCTACTCAACGTTACTGAAACTAGTTTACGGACCGGCAGTATGTACCTATTTCCAAAACTTTAAATAGGATTGCCCTAAAGGTACGTTTTGTATTAAATAGTACTCTGCTTTTTGCATATGATCCAATATGTATTTCAGGAGAACAATTTTATTAGTGCGATATTAAAAAAAAAAAAATAAGAATAATACCAGAAAAGTTATACAAATAAAATAATTGTGCGATGTAGCTGTAGACAGTTGTATCAAACTATTTGAACAACATCAGAATCACCTTACTAGGTACACATGTGAATTTGGACAAGATCAAATATCGATTTCGAGTGAAAATCGATGTCGTAAATGAATTTCATCGTCACTAAACCAAATCGGTAGTCCGAAACAACATCACAATATATAATTTTTCATACACACATCTATCTTCGTAGTGCTAATAATTAATCGAAGCAATTATTATTAGAAATAAATTATGCTTTACATTGCGTAACCAGTTTTGGCCGTTAATAGTTTGGCACTGTTTGTTTCGCAGCATTCTTGGTCCAACGGAGATTTATTTGCCCATTTGAAGTGCCGCTGTCCCATCCTGCACACTGCACGCCCCGTACAAATTGAAAATCAATGAACCGCGGAATTCAATTTCATATGAAAAGCTATTCTTTATGTTCCTACAGAACTTGCGCCATGAACAAATATTTAAGCGTGAAACACTGTTCTGTGTGTGACTTTCATGAATAATTTTGCAATGTCGCTATTAAACATTCAAGCCAATTTTTGTTTTTAACTTAGTACAATTTTGTTTGTGTATAATGATTTATAGTAATGATATAACAGGTTCTACAAAAAATAAAATAAAATATCAACTACTATTAATAGAACTTCTGTATAATTAAAAAAAAATGAGTTTGTATGAGAGATATTTCAGAAAAAAAAAGAACTATATGGGGTTTTTATGAGAGCAATAGAAACTAAAACAACAATTTTAAAATTTTTATACGTCTATCTGTTATTTGTAAGGAAATGGGGATGTGGGTTTCTCAGTTTTAATTTTAAAATCACAATTAAGAAAACCGCACCAACCGTTTATTATCGAGTATAAATTTAATCTTGATACAACGTAAAGTTGTAACAACCGCTCTGATGTAGTGGCGCGTGTAGGCGCCTAAAATAAGACAAGTCTAAAATACCTAAATAATAATATTAAATTAATAATATAAAATAAAATAAAAATAAAATACCGACGGTTTGCGGGATCGGTTCCCCCTCGGGATGGATATTTGTACCAATTTGTTTTGGATGTCTGTCCTTGTGGATCTCCTTATCGTGCCTCAGAGAGCACGTTAAGCTGTCGGTCCCAGTTGTTATCATAAATACCTGATAACGATTGTTACTCATAGTAAGGAATATACCCGCCAACCCGCAGTGGAGCAGCGTAGTACATTAAGCTCCAATCTTTCCCCTACACGGAGAAAGAGGCCTATGCTCAGCAGGGGTATGAATTGATGGATGGTTGATTAACAATTATAGTGAAATCATTACAAAGTCATTTTTAATAACCATGAAATATACAGTTGCGGATATCAACGTGGCAAAAACATAACGTTTAGTTTTAAATATAAAGTTTATATTGAGCGTGTACTGGTGAAATATTATTGTGTTAATTGAGCTGCAGCTTGTTGTAAAAATTTCCATTGGCCGTGCTGATCGTTACATTTCAATGAGGATGAGCAGAAATCTTAGTATTTGTTGAAAAAAAGCCCACTTTGAGAAGGTAAAGATCACGAATATAAAAGGCTAGTGTTTCTCTTTTTACATTAACAGAACGTAACATAAAGCATTTATGATGATTTCACGAAGCAAACAACCAACATAAGATTAGATAGAACTTAACAAGGGTATTTTTAACTTTGTGACGAGCAAAGGCTTTATAAATTAACTATATAACAAGATATTTCCAGGTTGCCATAAGCTATAACAATACAGTAATTGTAACGATATTACAGCACATATATATCAAAATTATCATTCTGTCAGGAACTCATTCCCGTCCTCAAGTCTCATCACGCCCTTTTGATACTCAAAGCATGAACTGTAAGGCAATTAGACGCCTATAATTACCATGTTAATTACAGACACTGTTCTTGTTCTCATCTTACCATTCCAACCGTTTCGTTGTTATTTTAATACAAATTTGTTGAAAAGTAGCTCTAATTAAAGTACGAGTTGATTAAAGACTATTTATTTAACGTTTTCTCTTTACAGTTCATCTGAATTTCACTGTATACAATCATTGAATAAACATTTGTACGAGATTTAGGCATAACTTTATATAGGATTAATTATTTTTTTAAACAATTCAAATATGCTCTTCTTTAAAAAATATGTAAAACGGAAGATGGTCTTATTATTCAGAAATATGAAAATTATTTATGTTATTGATTCAACGTTAAAGGTTATGGAATGTATCATAACATATTGTATATTATAAGATATGGAATGTAGCATAGCATATTGTACGTGCTTGGAAAAGTTCTAATATTTATTAATATAATAAAAAATATATATTATAAATAGACTTATCCGAGAATACTGGCGACGAATTATGAGATTAAATTTTATAAACGCTATATTCATAGGAGGAGCAATGATAATATAATGATTATTATAAATGTAAAGATTTTGTTTAGTCGTAAAAGAATTACAGTGGCCAACTAGTTCTATTTATATATTTATTTATATGTAGAGTAATATTAACTACAAACAAAACATTATTATTGAAAATAGTTTATATTTTAGTACAATATACTACGCCGTGTGCCGGTGTGCCGTAAGAGTATTATATTGCAGGCTTCAGTTGAATTTTAAGCCTTCGCTCGGATTAAAAATTTAATATTTAAATATAAAACGAAATAAATATTACTAAGGAATAAGGATAATCATATTTATTTAAAATGTTGGTAAAACTTTTATGGGCGTCTAATTTAGATGTACCTACTGGCGATTAAAGTAGTTAAGAGATTTTAAAGACAGTAAATGCATCATAATCCTTCGTTAGCTTTTCATTTGTTTAATTTTGAATATAATTCTATTAAATGCAAAACACAAAAGTGCAACTTTTAACTTTAAGGCCGTTCTATATACTAAACTAGTTGCTGCCCGCGACGTCGTCTGCGTGTGTTGACTGCTCGTTCCCCGTAGGTGACAGCGTGATACTATGTAGTCTATATGTTGACACGACTTCTTAATAATATTCGTGCCAAATTTGAAGTAAATCCATGCAGTACTTTTTGAGTTTATCCCGGACATACATTGACTTTCCTACCATTTTATTATATGTATACTAGCTGCTGCCCGCGACGTCGTCAGCGTGCGTTAACTGCTCGTTCCCCGTAGGTGATAGCGTGATAATAATATTCTGACCTGACTTCTTAATAATATTCGTGCCAAATTTGAAGTAAATCCATGCAGTACTTTTTGAGTTTATCCCGGACATACATTGACTTTCCTATCATTTTATTATATGTACTAGCTGCTGCCCGCGACGTCGTCTGCGTGCGTTCACTGCTCGCTCCCCGTAGGTGATAGCGTGATAATATGTAGCCTATGTTCTGAGCCGACTTCTCAATAATATTCGTGCCAAATTTGAAGTAAATCCATGAAGTACTTTTTGAGTTTATCCCGGACATACATTGACTTTCATACCATTTTATTATATGTATAGATTGCCCACTTTCCGCTCTTTTAGTTATTATTTTGTTTTTACGAACGCTCATACATCATCAAACACGGTTCATTTTAAACTTACTTGAAACCCATCATAGTTGAGAAGTGCACAGTATAAATCATAAGCGTACATCGCATCCTACGTAATCTCACCTGCACTCAGTAACGCTGCGTTAATGCGTCATGATATATTACGTCATTTGTTATACTCAACAACTACGCTATCATATGCTGTACGTGGTGACACTGGAGATGAAGCTTATACAAATCCTCCACGCAATGTGTACTAGGATGATGTATTTCATTCATTATGATAATATTAGTTATTACGGAATGTGTTATATTATATTATTGTAGCAATTAATTTTAATTGCGAATTTTATTCGATTGATTTATTGCAATAAATTGACTAATTTGTAAAAGGTGAAGAAATAAAGAATATGAAGTAAATAAAAGAAAGAAGGAGATACTTTCCGTAATACTTCTTTGTAATTTACACTTATTGTACTTAAAAATAAGAAATGAGTTAATAAATGTCAAAAATTAAAAAAAAACTTAAAACTAACTTATAACTTGGAACTTATAGATAAACTACTTTTTAACCCGTATTAAGTTTTTATTAAATAAACGAGTCAGTATATTATAATAGATACGTTTTGATATAATTTAGATTTAGAAGATACCTTATTGAGTCGCTTATTACGTTTTCGTCAGCGACCAGACGTTCATTTCTAGATAAATCACATATGGTTAGGCACATGTGAAAGTTTTGATTACTTATGGACAAGAGAAAGCACACATTACCACACGTCAGACTTCAACTCCGCTTAATATTTATTCATGGACAAAAAAAATCATCTGTGAATATTTGCACGATTCATTTGATTTTCTTTCACAAAACGCAAAACAGTTTCCATAAAGCCTTTATCTCGTTGTAGGCAACGGAGCTATTATTAACACTGTGTGGCGGTATTGTCTTCCTTTCGTATTATTTACTAGGTAACATAATACGGCTCTTGTAAACGGATGTTTTGGGTTTAGCTGCCTTTAATAATAATGTTAACGATAAAGCGTACGTGTAAAGCCTATGAACGCTTTTATTCGTGTTTATATCGGATCGCTTGTAATCGTTTATATTAAACGTAAAAATTAGTTTAAGCTATTTATGCCTATAATATTATTTATTAAAATTATTTATTTTAGCAAATAATAATTTTATGTTCTGCGTAGGTACACGAAATTATTGTTTTTAATCAGACATCATTTATTTATAATATAAATATTTATAATTCAATTACATTAATTACATTTTTAAATTGATTTAATCATTGAAATGTTTTTGTAAAACTCAACAAAATAATTTTTGTCTACATTGAGTTGATAAAATGAGACTACAGATTTTAAGCGTGCGTTTTAGGTTCAACTTTAAATTTTTTAAACCACACTAAATTGTTTTTAATTTATTAGTAAGTACCTGGGTGACCGAGTCTAGCTCGGTATTTTCATTTTATTTTTTGTTTTTTTTTTTCTCGGTATTTTTATATTTTAATTTTATTTAAATAATAAATCACGAGTGAAATTAAAAAAAAAGAAAAAAAAATTATCAGGAGACTGAGATTCGAACCCGGGTCAACACGATTTGACACCCGCCGATTTCCTAAATACGCCATTACAGCTATGTTGACGCGAAATGAAATTAAGCTTCGTATTCTAATGATATTTTTTCATTGCCTAAAAACAGGGATAAAACGACATTTTTTTTAAATGAATCCTAGCTAGATCAATTTTTCGCCCCCGAAATCCCCTGCATACTAAATTTCACGAAAATCGTTGGAGCCGATTCCGAGATTCAGAAAAAATATATATATATATACAAGAATTGCTCGTTTAATAAGTATAAGATTTATTTTTAAGTGAGGTAGGACACAGCAGGAAATTTCCTGCTCAAAATATGGAGCAGCCCGACTGGGGTAGTACCTCGACCTTACAGGAGGCCACAGCTAAATAATACTGTTTCAAACAGTGTTATGTTCCTGTTGGTGAGTAAGGTGACCACACAGACTACAGTAAAAAAGGTTTTTTACTGTACCTCTACCTTTTTTACTGTAGTCTGTGGGTGATCAGAACTCCTGGGGGGAATTGGGGATAGGGTTGTAGGCTTGCGATGCTTCTGGTGTTGCAGATGTGACTTATATCTACGGTAATAGCTTACAATCAGGTGAGCCGTACGCTTATTTGCAGTCTTAGTTATATTTAAAAAAAAAAGCTTTATAGTAGCATAGCAATACCATAACATGAACTTAAATGATACCGCTTACTTGCATAAATTTAATACATGCTATTTTATTTAGAGATTTAGTACAAATTTTATCCCTAAGATTCCACTCTCACCAACACTTCTTCGTGAAGCAAGTTGTACCTACGTATGAGTACTATTTGCACGTGACTAATTAAAGCAATTACACAACAGTTATTGCTTAATATTAGATGGTAGAGTAAAAAAGGTCAATTACGAAAAATTCCTTATGTTAAATATTAGTTAATTTTAAGAAAAAAAAAAGGAATTCGAGAAAAATTCAGAATATGAGAAAAAATATCAGTCTAAACAGTAAAGGAAAAAGTAATTAAGGATAAAAAACGTATGATACATTTGATACAAACTGAAATGTATATTACATTATTAATATCGCGTGTATCGTGTCGGTATTTTACAAGAAGAAAAATGGAATTCAAAATTATTAACTCGACACCTTTTTATGATAAAATGGCAGCGTATGAAATGTGTCATAAAAGCCTATATTACTTTTTCTCTTTTTATTTGCCGTGTATTTTAACAACAGCGGTGCGGAAAGCATGTTTAGTCATACAACAAATATAAAATATAAATGAAAGAGGATTATATAAAACTGTCGACTTTCATTCGTCGTGTTAATAAAAAATATGTACCTACGTATATAAATATTAAACTGCTTTTTCATTTCGCCTACAATAAATATAATTCTATATACCTATAAATTTTATTAATATTCTAGTAACAAAAATAGGTAGATAGAATAATAGATGCATATAAATTGAAGATTTTTTGTAAGTTTGTTGTATTTTAACAGTTAAACGCAGTACCTAACCACAAGAATCCACGATTCTGAATAAGAAGTAAAATTTATTGTCATTCTCCTTTCTTATACAAATATTTACATTCGTAAAGATTATTTGTTACTGTACCTAGCCTATTAAACGTAGGTACATGTTACGAAATTAACGCCATGGGCTTTCATAGTTGTGTATGTTGCACTGCAAACGATGTGAAAGCTGTTGTGAAATCTTTAAAATACAATATAACCATTTCAGTATTGTTTATACATCAGTCATCAGTCAGTCAGTTCAGCCTATTGCAGTCCACTGCTGGACATAGGCCTCCCCAAGTTCGCGCCAGACATCCCGGTTTTCCGCAATCCTCATCCAGCCTACACCGGCAATCTTACGAAGATCGTCGGTCCAACGGGCTGGAGGACGTCCCACACTGCGTTTGCCAAGACGCGGTCTCCACTCCAGGACACGTCTGCTCCAACGGCCATCGGTCCAGCGACACAGATGACCAGCCCACTGCCACTTCAACTTGCTAATTCTGTAGGCTATGTCGGTTACTTTCGTTCTCTCGCGGATATTCTCATTTCTAATCCTATCTTTGAGAGAAACCCCAAGCATAGCGTTCCATTGCGCGTTGAGCGACTTTAAACTTGTGGACCAGTCCCTTCCTCAGTGTCCATGTCTCGGCTCCGTATATCAACACACGTATGTTTATACATAAAAAATCTAATTTATACTTTACCAGCTGTAGCCTAACTTGTTTCTCTCGCGTTGATTTGAGAAAACAGCGCACTAAATATAATAATAGCCTATATATAGTCTTTCTCGGTAAATGGACTATCCAACACAAAAATAATATTTTAATTCAAACCAGTAAGTAGTTCCTGATCATTAGTTCGTGTAAACAAAAAAAAGTCTTCAGATTTATAATATTAGTATAGATGCAAGAAAAAATTCAACATTAAAATTTTTAGATGAATGAACCAGCTTCTATATATTATGTGATTAATCGTATGTGAACTTAATACTTTATTCATGTAGAATTAAGTACTATAAAATTTCGCTGCCCAAGTTACATTTCAAATTTGACCCTTATCAATTCTTTCGTGACAGCCTGACCGTCCATTAGTTTCTTTGTTCATATGTGATGGAGAAATATTTTATGAAAAAAAATTATGACACGACTAATTGTGACCGTCATGTGTATTTACTAAACAAACTTTTTTGTAATCAAATCATTATGGTGATTAAAATTTTTTATCACTACGTTGCCAGTACCTATGTATATTTTTGTTTAAAAACAGGCATCCGTTTTTTACTTTTGCGAGTTATTTTCCACCAAAAATCGCTTCTTAAGTTAAAGAATTTATTTTAACATCTTTTAAAACCTAACGATTACATTTCTGTTACTAAAAAAACCGGGTTGCATTCCGGGAGTGCCGGTAGAAGTGAAAACTTGCATAGTTGTTGTCAATTTGACTACACTTCAATCCAGTTTTTTTTTAGTTATATTCTTTTTGCGTTTTACATACTTTTTTAACACCATTGTAGGTAATAATTCCACTACAGCCTATCACAGTCCACTGTTGGACATAGGCCTCCACAAGTTCGCGCCCAATATTATAACGCGAACTCATGTGCTTTGCCCATAGTCACCACGCTGGGCAGGCGGGTTGGTGACCGCAGGGCTGGCTTTGTCGCACCGAAGACGCTGCTGCCCGTCTTTGGCCTGTGTATTTCAAAGCCAGCATGGATGGTTATCCCGCCATCCATCGGCTTTTTAAGTTCCAAGGTGGTAGTGGAACTGTGTTATCCCTTAGTCGCCTCTTACGACACCCACGGGAAGAGAGGGGGTGGCTACATTCTTTAGTGCCGTAGCCACACAGCACCCGTAGCCACACAGCACAGGTACACACAGCACAGCATAAGGTAATAATTATTGAATAAAAATTATTTATGTTTTCTCTTATCTATTTATACAAAAGAGATTTCCACCCATATATTGACTCATCATGATATCTCTGGAACAATAAGGCGTAGAGACTTGAAATTTGCTAGGAATGTTCCTTTCGCCGAGTAGAGGTCAGCTAAGAACGGATTTTACGAAATTCCACCCACAAGAAGGGGGTTGAGGGGGTTAATATTGTATATAGCAAAACAACGTTTGCAGGGTCAGCTAGTTTTTATATATTGACGTTAACAATGTCGTTGCTAAGCAATATAATGTAGTTGCCAAGCAATCTTACGTTTTTGTCGTTGCTAAGGAATCTTACGTTTTCGTACAGGCCACGCCCCCTGACGCGAGTTTAACATTTTTTACCCATTACAAATAATTTAAAAAAAGTGCACAACGCCGCTAAAGAAGTTTTCACTTCAAAAATTATATTTTACGAAATATTTTTTTTATCATAGATAGTCATTAACCATTTTATATAATAACAAAAAGTTGAAAAAATATGTTTTAAAATTCACATTTGACCATTTAGCTAAGTACGTATTAACCAGTTTCTATTTTGAACTTTCTACTACATTTATGTTTTGTTGAATGAAATCGTTTAGGTAATGAACGGTCGAACCGATCAAATTCACGACTATTTCTCATTTTCTTGTTATTGACTATTTGCCCTTTTTTAGACGTCCGCTTATAGTCTTTTCCTAAGGTAGGCAACTTTTAGGTATGTAATAGCGGACTGATATATATTTTTAGAATTATATAAGTATAATATACTTAAATATTACTGGAGCAGAAAATAACATATTTCGAAATTTCTTTTTTTTTAAATAAGTTCCTTTCAAGTAAATTCGTTCGTTTTTATTTACGTGATACAAAATGAGACATTTATTCAAACCGGCTTGATTACTTTTAGCAGAAAAAAATATTCGTATTCTCTCATATATGTTTTTTCTTATTCCCAAAAAGCTCGAATAATTAACATCTAATGTTTGCGCTATACTTAATTTAAGTTACTTCATTGAAACATTACATCTTTTTAAATTATCATTTATATTAGTCATCACTTTTAGTTCAATAGTCATTTGAAATCATTTATATTAACGCTTAAAATGCATCTCATATTGTCAAACCGTACTTGAGATTAGATTTTTCGTTGCATATAGCAAATATAGTTAATGTCAGCTAGCAAGAGGTGGAGTTGGTATAAAAGAATTTTAATTCGATAAGTCTAGGAATGTTTCATGTTGAAAGGAGGTTTACTAGAATTTACTAGAATTTTGTTCTAGAAGTTCTCGAATACAATAACTTTTATCTTCCATCACAGCACAAAGTCAGTTCCTTAACTTTAATCCCACCGCGAATATATACTCAACATATTGTGTAGCGCTATTGTTTAAAGAAGGTTACACTGATTACGAAGGTTCAAATCACAAAGCGAAACTTTGTTACGTTGCTAGGTAAACGTGAAACTCGGCCCAAGCTCCCGTCTAATTAGCTAAGTTTATAAATTTGTTACCTATTTGGTATATTAAGTACTTCAGAAAGTCGGCAGACAGGATTCTTAGTATATCCTCCGGTATCTTTACTTTGCATAAATTTAAACTTTTAAACATTTTAAACAAAATAATTTTTATATTATCTAAGAATGTTCTTATAACGATGAAATGTTAAAAGTCGAGTAGCCATTTCGTATTAATGTATTATTTGAATTAATATGTATTAAGTAACGTATTTAATACTTCCAACACCATTTAACTACGTATATAGTATTTGTACTATGTTGCTATAATGAGCCATAACGATTCAGCCTGTAATATCCCACTGTTGGGCATAGGCCTCTTCCCCATGTAGGAGAAGGATCAGAGCTTAATCCACCACGCTGCTCCAACATAAGTAAATCACCAATATGTAAACACCTTGAAGATCTTAGGTCAAGCGAATGTTTTAAAGGATATAGTAACAGAAATGTTTTTAAGTGAAAGAAAATTACGCATTTGATTTTTCTGTTTTATTAAATACTAGCTGACCCTGCAAACGTTGTTTTGCCATATATGATATTAACCCCCGCAACCCCCTCTTGTGGCTGGAATTTTGTAAAATCCGTTCTTAGCTGACCTCTACTCGGCGAAAGGAATGTTCCTACCAAATTTCTAGTCTCTACGGCTTATGGTTCCAGAGATATCGTGATGAGTAAATGGGTGGAAATCTCGTTTATATATATATATAGATAGAAGATAGATAACGGAGATTGAATTTTCTCAATATTCATGCCACGTTTATATTTGGAAAATGATAGACAAATTGGCGGGCTGCAAACGTGACGTACAGCAGGTTGGCAACATGAATATATTTACACTGGGCGTCGCGTCGCGGCGTTCGTGCTATGTTCGCGTCCTAGTGTGATTTTTTATAGCCTAAGTAATATCTTACTCAATATACTTATAATGCAAAATTAATTTTAAAGTCAAGATAAAACATTTTAATATGATCTAGATTAAAGAAACCCAAGCATAAAAAAATTGAATGAATCAGACTTACATTAAAGATTCAGTTAAATAGTGAAAAGTAATATTTTGTGTTTATTATTTTTAAATAATATTTTTGTGTTCATTACCAGGTAGATCGTTGACAGATATATTAAATAACTTTGCGTTATTTGTATTAGAAGCTTCTTAATCGGATTAAATTGTTCAAAAAGTTATTAGAAACTGCTAGAAAACTTTTGAAATAATGTCCGTTTCTCAAGAGGATTGTTCCAACCGAATTGAAAATACGTCTTCCATGATTTGCTTCTCACGAATGAGGTACTTTTCTTTAAATGAAAAAGTAACGGAACGAATTCAATACAATAGAAATTATTTAAAAACATGATTTTGGTTTATGTTGATAAAAATATAAGTCAGTATAAAGTCTTTTTCGTTAGGTTTGGCTTAGTAAATGTATTATAAAATGTTATTTATTATCATATCAAAATTTCGATCCAGCGGGATTCGAACCCGCACCCCCGACATACCGTGTCGGTGCTTTAACCAATTAAGCTGTCCAGCCCAATCGAAATTTTGATATTATGATTTTATTCGGTTTTTAAGCAAGCGTGGAGCATAATTATAATAAATAACAGTTTATAATTTTCTCATGTGTGGGAAACACAAAATAAAAAAAATAATACGAATTAAAAGTCTCATAGTTTAGGTTAGATACCATTTTCTTTCATATTTTGAGGCAATTACAATCTTTTTATGGGCTTATTAAAAACTACAAGTGATTTTTTCCATGCTAGCTATGATAAAGTATGAAGTTTTGTTCACTACTCTACCTTATCTCAAGTTTGTGCCTAATTTCCTTACCATACCAAACCACATGTATTTGTTTCAATACCTATGTACCTATATTATTTCAAACGAGAATCGAACCTACGAAATGCGACTTTCGTCATCACTATACCAGAACATATGTAACAAAATGTATTATTTTACAATTGTACTATTTATTACATTCAACAATTTAGTTCTAATTTTTTAAAGATTTTTCTATCTACGTTTCATAACAATAGCAGTAAAACGATTCTGTGATACATTGTTAAATTTAATCGATATTCGTACAAAATTTATTAAAGTAACGTTCATTGAAAACGTGTCCAAAAAAAAAATCTTTTCATACAATTTTGAATTCTCAGGCTTTTCGTTTATCCTGTGAAAGAATTCACGGCGCTTTAATTGAATTTTTTTTTTCACTTTGACAGGTATTGATCGCTCAGGCTCTTTCAATAGGTGGGTTCTGTTTTACACAAATACTTACCTCGCTGATAATAAATCACTGTAAAAGTGAAAGCTGTTAAAGCCTTTCAGGATCTATAAATCATATAGTGAATGAGGCGTACAAATACACGCGCAGAGGAAGTTGTATAGAAATGCTTCGCTATATAATTATATCTTGTTCTGTATTATTTGTTGGCATTTGACATGCGAGGAAATCCGTTCCTAAATTACTCGTTATAACCACCTCGAAATAAGTTATTTAAATAGTGATTCAATGTAAATTTTCATTTTGATCTTTTTTTTTATTTCAGCCAGTTATGTACTATTTCATCAGACGAGATAGCGCAGTACCTAAAACGCGTTTTCAATTTGAACTTAGGTTTTACCAGTGCTAACGATAACGACGATTCAGCCTGTAATATCCCACTGTTGGGCATAGGCCTCTTCTCCGTGTAGGAGAAGGATCGGAGCTTAATCCACCACGCTGCTCCAATGCGGGTTGGTGGATATATTCCCTACTATGAGTAACGATCGCTATCAGGTGTACATGATAACAACCGGGACCGACGGCTTAACGTGCTCTCCGAGGCACGGTGGGGTAACCCACAAGGACTGCACAAACACCCAGACCACGACAAACATCTGTATGGCCAATACAAATGTTGTCGTGTGCGGGAATCGAATCCGCAACCGCCCGCGCAACAGCCAATCGCAATCCAGTGCTGTAACCGCTGCGCCAACGCGGCGTCTGTGGCGCGTCAACCAGTGCTAAGGATGTATGAAATCTATCTCATGCTGGACGGTGATAAAAATATTATGTGGATGGTAAGAAAGTCTGTATTTTCAACGGACTTGGATATTCTTTTTCTTTTTTGAACTTATGTGCAGAATTCTTGTGTTTTTAGATTGTGCAAGAAACAACTTTAGCTGTACTGAAAAGTTTTGTTATTTCAAGTAGGTTATAACATTTTTACGTCACAGAGAGACCATGGTTTTATAATAGATTTTTATATTTACTTCAAAGCTTAGAAAAATAGTTCATAAGATTTTGTTCGAGTGCGTTTCAAACTTTATATTAAACTTTGGTTTTTTCGGACAAATTTTACCGAGTTTGCAAGTGTGAGACTGACTACAGTATTATTTTTCACAGAATTCTGTGGTTATGTTATCAATATTAACATAGTGAAAGCAGATCTATATTTACCTGATAAGTTTTGTTGTGAGTTTTATCTCCGAAAATTATGTCCCCTTATGCGACTGGGCCTCCGCGAGTATTTAACGATCAAATAAGCCTAAATATGAATTAGAAGTCAAATAAGGGGTGAGTTTATATTTACATGCCTTTTGACTTTTCTGACTTTTACTTCAGTATTCTGATAGGGGATTAAATTCCAATATGTTTTGTTGTTTTTGTGATTGAATCGTTATATTGCATTTGTTGATGGTAAGACTCAAAATTTGCTTTTTATAAAGCGAGAATCGTATATATACTATATTTTTCCAAAAATTAAACCGATTTAATTAAATTTTAAAGAATTAAAAAAGTGTCCCAATTTAGAACTTAATATTCTTATTTTTGTTTATTAAATCAGTTCGTTTTTTCAGTTTTGGTACTAACAATTTATAAGTGCTTATATACTCGTACAGATATTTCCAGATAGCGAAGTAATTTGCACGGATGACTTGGCATCCTAATCGACATGTTCAAGCCATAATTGTTTTATTAATAATTTACCGAGAATAGTAACCGGTGCGACTAAACCTAAAACTAAGTAATACCTATATTCATGAGAGAATATAACGTTTGACACTATCACGACTATCTTCATGTATTTTAAATATAAAAGAATTATCAAAGTGATTAAGTTGTGATTTTAAAACTTATTATTTTATATTGATAATTATATTATTTATAAAAATTTTCGAATAATTATAAATTCCAAATGTTACCATTATATTTCTAAACGAATATATTTAAAGCCGAATAAAAGGACTCAACTATCAAGGAGACAATGAAAGTCCCTAAATTTAAATTCATTAACTATTTAAATCATTAACTATAAAAATCAAGCTCGTCAATAATACTAATATTAGGTACAGTAAAATCGCCCATGTGCCGTTTGTAGCAGGTTAGCGATAAACTATGGCGTTCGTCATAGCATAGTTTGAACGCATGATGTGAATAAGCTTGATTTTAAAGTGAAAGTGACAAAATTGAATTAATAACCACAGGTAAGTTCCGAAGGTTCGAAGCGGAGTAATATTAGTAAACAAATATATTTAATTCCTACGTTACAGTTATTGGGACTAATGAATTTTTTTTTAATTTGTATTGAGCAGATGTAACGTAAACAAAGTTAAAAAAGTAATTTTGTTTTCTAATGTTTACGCGAATTTCACTACCTATAATGAAATGAAACAAATTATTCGGATTTTATCGCGGTTTGTTAAGTTTTTTACATGCCATCCTCCCGTGTCCATCATTGCTGTAAAGTATCCGAAACGTCGTGCATGTAAAAAACCTAATAAATCGCGATAATATCCGAATAAGTTGTTTCATTATAATTATATGAAAAAAAGTAATTTTCCCATTTGTTAAATTATTGTTTTATAGTTAGGATGTAGTTTGAAGCAAGATCGGATCCAGCTTTGGCGCCGGGGGGGGGGGGGCACAGTCGTCGTCAAGTCACAAGAAGTTATAATTTAATTTTGATAATGATAGATACAGGTAAAAAAGTAGATATTTTATTAATTTATGTATTATTTATATTGTGACAAAAATCTTGTTTACAATTTTAATTAGTGGTCCACCTAGGTCCCAGTGGACCCAGCCCAGGGTGAGGTCATGACCCCCCGCTGGATCCGCCTTTGGTTTGAAGTCTATCTTTGAAGATGTGCTTAATTGCAGGTATTCAAATTTCTGTTGAGTGTTATATTCGTGGCTTAATTAGTGAATTATAAATGATTATATGTATCTTAGTTGGTGTACACTGTACAGGATATGGATCTAAGCAATGCTCCATTAAGCTTAATTTTGGAATGAAGGTACTTAATTATAAGATCTTGCCAAATTAACTCGGAATTTATAGGTAAGTGAAATATTTTTGTAAGTAGGTACGGCTGATCTAAGCCTGATATGAAAAATCAAGTCTTTGATACAAAATCAGGAATATTACTGGTTTTTTTTTTTTACTAAAACCATTCACTCAAATAAATAGATCCAATCAAGTGTTTCTTATCAGGTCCTCATAATAGAATATGCGTGTATCACACGGAAATTTTTAAAGTGAAACTTCTTCAGGCGCATGAGGGTAAAGTTTGAGGCAACGGCAACGGCAACGCGTTTTGATGAAACAACGACGTTTTTGTTTTTAATTATGATACTGCATACTTCGTCTGGTAAAGGCATCATCCGCCTCGCGTCCCACTTCACCTTAGTTTTACATTATTTATTATTGTTTGTTTTATAATTTCTTACATTTCAAATATGGTAAATTTAAAAATAAATAGTGTTTAAAAAACATATATGAACACAAGATAAATATCAACTGGGCCGTGGATCTAACGATTGATGCCACTATTAAAATATTAACAATAATACAAGATGTTTATACTATTATTTATCACTTCTCAAATTCTTTAATAAGTATAGAATGAACACAATTTGATAAGTAAAATCCTTTGTAAGTATAGTATTTATCTATTTATTCAATCAAGAAAATTTATAACTCCCTTTAAATGCAAAGTTCAGAACTTTCTTTAGTTATCTAGAAATCTCTCTGCCTCAATTGAGGGTATTAAATCTGTGAACCTAGGTGATGGCTTAGTTAGAAATAAGAAACATTATTTGGAAATCTCTCTATTTAAGTGAATGGTTTAACTCTATGAACCGATGTGATAGCTTTGTTAGAAAGAAGAATGAATATATTTAACTTAGATTTAACTACGATATGTCTTAATAGTCTCTTAGAATATAGTCAATGTAGCCTGTAGGTTTAGTCTCACACA
The DNA here is from genome assembly GCA_905220545.2 of Melitaea athalia. Classification (NCBI taxonomy): domain Eukaryota; kingdom Metazoa; phylum Arthropoda; class Insecta; order Lepidoptera; family Nymphalidae; genus Melitaea; species Melitaea athalia. The sequence continues at coordinate 9,500,373 of HG992187.1, forward strand.
GTAATAAGCACCTCTTGCCTTTGGGATTGATCAAAACCTTTGCCTTAAGTTTATTGTCTCACACAGTAATAAGTACCTCTTGCCTTTGGGATTGATCAGAACCTTTGCCTTAAGTTTATTGATTTTCCACGAAAAGTCACACACAGAACCATACTATGATAAATGTTAAATGAATATGCCTTGGGTATGATAAGAACTACGATAAGTACCACAAGGTAACCACGGTAAGTCAACAGTCAGAATGAATATAAGTAACTTAGCTTTAACCACAATGAATCTTAATAGTCTCTTAGAATATAGTCAATGTAACCTGCAGGTTTAGTCTCACACAGTAATGTCCCACGATAAGTATTAAATAGATGTTTGAAATAAGTTCACTGAAACCTTTAGATATATCCTTATCGAATGATAAGAATCGTTGCCTTTAGTATATTGATTTTCCACTCAAAGTCACACACAGAAATATCCCACGATAAGTATTATATAGATGTTTGAAATAAGTTCACTGAAACCTTTAGATATATCCTTATCGAATGATAAGAATCGTTGCCTTTAGTATATTGATTGTCCACTCAAAGTCACACACAGAAATATCCCACGATAAGTATTAAATAGATGTTTGAAATAAGTTCACTGAAACCTGTAAGTATAGTCTCACCAAGTGAAAAAGTACCTTTGCCTTGAGTATGTTCATTTTCTACGAGACGTACTACAAGGGAACTTGGTAAGCTACCTATCAGGTGAAAATATATGTACCTTAATCTTGAACACAGTCATGGTCTTGTCTAGATGTCATCTCTAGTCATTAATCTTACTTATTTTACATAATATACACACAGATATTGATTTCTCCTTTTACAAGATTCACTATGATACGGAAGGATAAACTTTAACGTGTATTTGATTATTAAATCCAGACTTAAATTCTTAGTTCTTAAATAGAAAGATTTGAAAGAATATACCTTCGATTTGATGACTTCTTCAGGTTTTAATCTTAGATAGTATAAAACACTTTAATAAAGAAACTTGTATTTAATTTTAGATAAACCTTAACCTTTTAATATAAACTGTGAGCTCTCTAATGACAAACAGACTTGTAACGAAGTGTCCGGCTTGTGTCACTTTTAGTAGATGTTTTATTCAATACTTTTAATTACTTATTAACTTTAAAACATATTATTAGAATAGTACTTGTAATAAAAGAGTTATGTATTACTTTAGTTTATTTACGAAATTGAACCCAACATCAAAAGGAACTTTATTCTTACTCTTTTGACAATAATATATATAACTGCTTACAAGATTATTATGAGTTTGCTAATACATATTTCACGTTGATAGCAAGTAATTATGTAATATGAATTGTTAAGTTATAGCAGGAAACTTTGCTTTATGTAAAGCTTTATGTGCGTGCAAATTGTACGAGCAGAAAAAATAAGAAAAGAGTTTATAGGAATGTCGGATTTGTTGCCGGTTTTTCATTATTGCAAATTGCCGAGTTAGTATTTATACTATTTGATGTTTACAATATATAACACAACACAAATAACTAGCAGAAGGCTCTATAACACAATAATAATCACGAAACTACGAAATACTTGCGATTAGCACTCAACTCAAGCGAAGTCTACGAAAAAGATTACATGTTCTAACGTGTATGGAAGCGGAGAGCCAATCACAGTCAAACAGGTATTTGACAAGCAGTTTTGCAGCGTCGCGTTCGGAAACACTACAATTTGGTTTTACTAGACTCTTAAAGTTTACTTTTGTCTCGATTTAGTGAATAATTTTCAATGTTTTAAATACAATTAATAGAAATTAAGAAATATTTTTGATATCCTATTATTATAAAAGCGTCACTCCATATATCTGTTTAAAACACACAATTTAGATAAATTTTTAAATTCCTGCTTTAACTTTTTCAAACATTACCGCCCGCCTTTGTTAAATTTATTTAACAAACAATTAGGTAATTGACAAGTAGTAGTCTTTTCTAGGTAGGTGGGTCAGGTTCTAGTATAATGATATGTTGTTTAACGGTGACTAATCGAATGTAGTGATTATCATTTTCGGAGAACAGTGGTTCGTGACTGGCATGTAGAGCAGCCTGCAGACAGAGGGCGAGCAGCCCACAGACACAGGGCGATCAGCCCGCAGACACAGGGCGAGCAGCCCGCAGACACAGGGCGATCAGCCCGCAGACACAGGGCGAGCAGCCCGCAGACACAGGGCGAGCAGCCCGCAGACACAGGGCGATCAGCCCGCAGACACAGGGCCAGCAGCCCGCAGACACAGGGCGAGCAGCCCGCAGACAGATGGTAAGCAGCCCGCAGACACAGGGCGAGCAGCCCGCAGACACAGGGCGATCAGCCCGCAGACACAGGGCGAGCAGCCCGCAGACAGATGGTAAGCAGCCCGCAGACACAGGGCGAGCCGCCCGCAGACACAGGGCCAGCAGCCCGCAGACACAGGGCCAGCAGCCCGCAGACACAGGGCCAGCAGCCCGCAGACACAGGGCCAGCAGCCCGCAGACAGGGGCGAGCAGCCCGCAGACACAGGGCGATCAGCCCGCAGACACAGGGTGAGCAGCCCGCAGACACAGGGCCAGCAGCCCGCAGACACAGGGCAAGCAGCCCGCAGACCGACGGTAAGCAGCCCGAAGACACAGGGCGAGCAGTAGCTACTTCACTTGTTCCGGCGGCACTCGAAGCTCGCAACCGGCAGGCAGCCCGTGATGGTTCTCGTTGATTGTTAACAATAACAAAGATGATTTAATTTAGCAAAATGATCATTCCGCCTGCTACCCCTTAATTTCTTAAGGAAAGTTGACGAATTTGATTTCACTTAAAGTGAAATTAATTTTTACTAGCTACAATTAATTGACATTAACTTCACATTGGTAGCCAAGGCACGAATTTGCAAATCTGTACTGTCAGATGATTATTGCTGAAATAAGCTCATAACTCACCCCTAACTATACATAACTTTAAACGATCTGTGAGAATAATTGGCATTAGTCGGGTATTTGTCAGATGAATTACTCATGACTTCGTGTAATATAATTGCAATATCTGGTTTCCTAGGGCACAAAGGCTTAAACTCTTTCTTAGAGATAGCTTGAAACTACGATAGTTGGTAACTCATTCGTTGAGCCAAGTCCTAGCATCCCCTTTAAGATAGATATAGATGTGAGATAGACACTTTTTATCGTTCCAATAGTTTGTACTCTCAGCACGGTCACCTTCTTCACACCAGGTGTCTATATCGTGGATAATAAGATCGAAATTAGATAATTATGTAATAAATTGGTTAGATCTCACCATCATGTTGATTGAACGCATCGCATCGATGATACGATTAGTTCCTCTGACATCACAGTCCTTAATTGCACTCAAGGAACTCCTTAGCGATGACTGCATAGTAGATACTCGACCTTCGATCACCGACCTTAGATGCTCAGCAGGTCGCAGGTCGCAGCTGTGGTAGCGTCAGCGCAGGCGCTCCAGCTTACGGCTCGTGTTGCCAATGCAGTTGAACGATTTATGATTAGTTATATTTGTTCGATTAACACCTTTTATTTGGTTTTTTTTTTTTATAAGTAACAGTAAATTACGAAAAATAAGAATAGCCAAAGCACAAAGAAAATAATTTATATGAGTAGATAGGCTTGTATAGCTCACAGTAACATCTACCACAAGAGGTTCTAAATTTGAAACTACTATTGATTTAAGATCATGTTCAATAGTATCCAAATCACTGTAAGTAGTAAGCAAAGGGAAACTGGAACGTACTCACCAGAACGTACTTACAATTAAGCTGACCACACACTACCTATGTGACAGCAAGGAACATGGAAGCTTCTCTTTAGTGACTGAACTCTGATTCATGCCAAGTGCATGTATGACTGTGTTATGTGATATAGTAAATGATAAAACAAGAAGTTGCTTAGTCGAGGATGATGATTAATGAGTTGAGTGCTAACCGCCTGACCTATCCTTTTATAGGAACACCGCCCGCCATACAAAGGCACACCGCCCGCCATACAAAAGTGATTAACTTGTTTCACAATTCCTTTTGATTGTGAACTGAATCGGCACTACTATTTAATTAACCACGCTCTGCTACCTTATGTTTAAAAAACATATATGAACACAAGATAAATATCAACTGGGCCGTGGATCTAACGATTGATGCCACTATTAAAATATTAACAATAATACAAGATGTTTATACTATTATTTATCACTTCTCAAATTCTTTAATAAGTATAGAATGAACACAATTTGATAAGTAAAATCCTTTGTAAGTATAGTATTTATCTATTTATTCAATCAAGAAAATTTATAACTCCCTTTAAATGCAAAGTTCAGAACTTTCTTTAGTTATCTAGAAATCTCTCTGCCTCAATTGAGGGTATTAAATCTGTGAACCTAGGTGATGGCTTAGTTAGAAATAAGAAACATTATTTGGAAATCTCTCTATTTAAGTGAATGGTTTAACTCTATGAACCGATGTGATAGCTTTGTTAGAAAGAAGAATGAATATATTTAACTTAGATTTAACTACGATATGTCTTAATAGTCTCTTAGAATATAGTCAATGTAGCCTGTAGGTTTAGTCTCACACAGTAATAAGCACCTCTTGCCTTTGGGATTGATCAAAACCTTTGCCTTAAGTTTATTGTCTCACACAGTAATAAGTACCTCTTGCCTTTGGGATTGATCAGAACCTTTGCCTTAAGTTTATTGATTTTCCACGAAAAGTCACACACAGAACCATACTATGATAAATGTTAAATGAATATGCCTTGGGTATGATAAGAACTACGATAAGTACCACAAGGTAACCACGGTAAGTCAACAGTCAGAATGAATATAAGTAACTTAGCTTTAACCACAATGAATCTTAATAGTCTCTTAGAATATAGTCAATGTAACCTGCAGGTTTAGTCTCACACAGTAATGTCCCACGATAAGTATTAAATAGATGTTTGAAATAAGTTCACTGAAACCTTTAGATATATCCTTATCGAATGATAAGAATCGTTGCCTTTAGTATATTGATTTTCCACTCAAAGTCACACACAGAAATATCCCACGATAAGTATTATATAGATGTTTGAAATAAGTTCACTGAAACCTTTAGATATATCCTTATCGAATGATAAGAATCGTTGCCTTTAGTATATTGATTGTCCACTCAAAGTCACACACAGAAATATCCCACGATAAGTATTAAATAGATGTTTGAAATAAGTTCACTGAAACCTGTAAGTATAGTCTCACCAAGTGAAAAAGTACCTTTGCCTTGAGTATGTTCATTTTCTACGAGACGTACTACAAGGGAACTTGGTAAGCTACCTATCAGGTGAAAATATATGTACCTTAATCTTGAACACAGTCATGGTCTTGTCTAGATGTCATCTCTAGTCATTAATCTTACTTATTTTACATAATATACACACAGATATTGATTTCTCCTTTTACAAGATTCACTATGATACGGAAGGATAAACTTTAACGTGTATTTGATTATTAAATCCAGACTTAAATTCTTAGTTCTTAAATAGAAAGATTTGAAAGAATATACCTTCGATTTGATGACTTCTTCAGGTTTTAATCTTAGATAGTATAAAACACTTTAATAAAGAAATTGTATTTAATTTTAGATAAACCTTAACCTTTTAATATAAACTGTGAGCTCTCTAATGACAAACAGACTTGTAACGAAGTGTCCGGCTTGTGTCACTTTTAGTAGATGTTTTATTCAATACTTTTAATTACTTATTAACTTTAAAACATATTATTAGAATAGTACTTGTAATAAAAGAGTTATGTATTACTTTAGTTTATTTACGAAATTGAACCCAACATCAAAAGGAACTTTATTCTTACTCTTTTGACAATAATATATATAACTGCTTACAAGATTATTATGAGTTTGCTAATACATATTTCACGTTGATAGCAAGTAATTATGTAATATGAATTGTTAAGTTATAGCAGGAAACTTTGCTTTATGTAAAGCTTTATGTGCGTGCAAATTGTACGAGCAGAAAAAATAAGAAAAGAGTTTATAGGAATGTCGGATTTGTTGCCGGTTTTTCATTATTGCAAATTGCCGAGTTAGTATTTATACTATTTGATGTTTACAATATATAACACAACACAAATAACTAGCAGAAGGCTCTATAACACAATAATAATCACGAAACTACGAAATACTTGCGATTAGCACTCAACTCAAGCGAAGTCTACGAAAAAGATTACATGTTCTAACGTGTATGGAAGCGGAGAGCCAATCACAGTCAAACAGGTATTTGACAAGCAGTTTTGCAGCGTCGCGTTCGGAAACACTACAATTTGGTTTTACTAGACTCTTAAAGTTTACTTTTGTCTCGATTTAGTGAATAATTTTCAATGTTTTAAATACAATTAATAGAAATTAAGAAATATTTTTGATATCCTATTATTATAAAAGCGTCACTCCATATATCTGTTTAAAACACACAATTTAGATAAATTTTTAAATTCCTGCTTTAACTTTTTCAAACAAATAGTTTTCAATTAGTTTGCCAAAGAAGTTTCACTTCTGACACGTGTACTTTGTACGGGATTTTTACGGTAAGGCGTAGATGCCTTCTTCTATTTCTTCTATTCTAGAGAATCAATGGTATTTTGACAGTTTGTTAATTTTTATTTAGTAAAGTAAGCAAAGAATTTGATTCGGGCTTTTGTTCGAAGTCTAAATATTACTATACCTAAAAACATACAATCTTATTTAGGCCAGTAAATAAAGCATTTGTGCAGTATTTAAAGCACCTCGCACTAAATTTCCGATCCAATTTTAATTTTTTTTTAGGTTAAGTGTCACTTACTGACCATAAAAACAAAAAATTCTGACAGATCCAGGTAGAGCTTCGATCGCAATCTTAAAGAAAAGTTTTTGCCCGATATCTCGGAAACTATCCACTTTAGGGCAAAAGTTATTCAAACCTTTTATGTATAAAATAAAATTTTGCATCTTTTATTTCCTGTAAACTTTTTTTGTAAAACTTACCGTTTACGATTTATGGCCCATTTAATGAACCCGTTTTTCATTTTTGGCCAATAACTCTTAAAATATTGGATTAATCAATAAAATGCATTTGTCCATTTTTTTAAGATCACTTTATTCTCTACAACTTTTGTTTAAAACTTTTTTTTCTAATGTCCATATTTTTTGAGTGTTGGACTACCGGGCGTAAAGTCGAAAATTTCAAGGTACGCATAAAATATAATGGTACAAATTCAACAAACTACCTAATTAAAAAAAATATCCGATAAAAAATTATAAATAATAAAAATAATAAAATATCCTTAAAAATTGATAGTTCATTTCCTCACCTGCAATAGTAATTAACTTTTTTATATTTTATTTTATTATATTTCGTACAACTAAAAATATAAAGTAATTATTTTATTTTCGTATGCATTTCTACATTAAACATTTTATAACTCAAAAATTACTGGCCTAATTTGTCTGACAATATTTATATGTGAAAATCTTACTATAATAATTCGAATATTAAAAATACCAAATTATTTGACATCGTTTAGCTGTATAGTTAAACTTTGCGTTCAACCGGCTCACTGATATTTAGGCGTTTGGTTCACTGGCACTGTTCAATAAAAGGACTAGGTATGAGTTGAATCGAATGACTATTTGTATATATTGGCCGCTAGATATGTATATAGAGTTCTAAAAACTTATGAAATAATTATTGATATTATGTAATTATACCTAATATCAGTAGATAAATCATCATTAATAATAAAGAAATAAATATCTACACAATAGACACACGGTCGTCTGTTCCTAAAGTAAGCAATAGAATGCTTGTGTTATAGGTAACAGAAGACTGGTATAGATACATTTTTTTTTCGATAAACATAATTATAAATAAAACATATAATTAAATATATATATTACACCCAGACTCGCGGTGGGAATCGAACCCACAACCCCCGGAGCAGAAAGTTTACTACAAACTGCGCCAACGGGCTAGTCAATTAGTTGATCATGGACAAAAATAATACTTTTATAAACGTGTTACGATATTGTTATTGACTGCAAAACAGTAAAATAAATAGTAATATATCAGTTTTCATAATACGATTAATAGAGACAATATAGAACTATAAATTTTGATACATTTCGGGTGCAAACGACCTTAAAATATATTAAAACCTGCATTAGCTCGTCGCAGTCATAAATCATCGTAGCGTACACAAACTTAGTAAAATAAACATCGCAGGAACTAATTAGAGTACAAAATTCATGTGGGACCAACAGGGTAATATGGACGAAGTACAGTTTGATGTTGCGCTCACAAAATTAGGCAAGTTTAGGGCCAACGGCGACCTCGGCTATTACAAGTTAATTTAAACTGCTCGAGTAATTTGCACTGAAGCGTGACACTAATTCAATTATTATTTCCAAGGTATGCAAACAAAGCGAGAAAATTAACTTCTGAGAAAAATGTGTCAATATAAAATGTGTTTTGTTGTAACTAATAGCTTATTAAAATCTTTTCATATGTAATAGACGCGTAAGTTAAACGATAACCCGTTTAACATATATTTTTGTTTCATTTACTATACGTACGTTTCAGTATACGTACGGGCATTGTATAAAATATATGAAATGTAGGAGTAGATTGTATTTTTAATGATTGAAAGACGTTGCTTGGGAAACATAAAAAATGCCTATGTATTCTACGGAAAGTCTAATGGAGTGAGTAAAAATATGAAATATGTGATTTTAATTTTTTTTTAATAATGTTTGTACCAACGTAGGTACTAAAAAAATAAATAATACTGAAAACCCTGACTCCAAAAAATGTGTAAAATATAATATTGCAACGTGCTCATCGCAACCAAGGAACGAATATAGTATAGAAGAGCGTATTCTGATCTGTTCTGCCTGCTGAACATTCTGCATTTTACCTAAGTCTTACATTGTCCTGCATTCCATAATATTAAAATAAATTATATTTTATTCTTTGCTGGAACGTTTTAAGCATACATTGCCTGGGTTTATATTGAATATCGGATTATATACTTTGTAGGTAAGCTATAGGATAAATATTTTTGTATATTGTTCTGAATTTCAATATCATAAATAATGAAGTATTTTTTACGTTTCACAAGTTATTCAGCTAAAATAGTGACCAATATGCAAATTTATTGACACTCAAATTTAACACCAAGTAATGTTTTTTGTCATTCCGTCTTAAAAACCTTCTTTTTCGTCAAAATCAGAAAATATTACAAGATTTTATAAGTATTTTTATCATTAAGATAGGCTTTCAGAGTGATAATATATTTAAAAAAAAAATGGGTAATTTTACTTTTTTTCTACATATTCTTTATAAAATACAATATTAATTATCATTATACAATAAGTATTTTAAAATGTTATCTATGGTAAAGCCGTTAGGTCGATGCGGTTACAAACACGGATGTTGTTATAATGAAATTACAATTCAAAAAAATATTAAATAGGCATTATTAGCGAATTTGTCAATTACTGTCAACCAAAAACTTTGCAAAATATAACAAATATTTAATTATTGTTATCTATATACATATTCCTAATTAAATTGAAGAATATATTTGTTTTAAGCGGGCAAACCTTAAGCTAAAGCGTTCTGATTTGTATAAATAAGTAATAAATATTGACTTGAATAAAAATGTATGAATAGGTACATATTGTAAGGATATCAGTAATAACAAATAGACATGTTTCGCGTTTCGAAATGCTAATCCCATTCTCCCCAGGAGCTCTGGTCACCTTACTCACCACAGGAACACAATACTATTTGAAAGAAGTTTATTTTTTATTTTTTCTCGAAGTATTTTTTAGCGCGTGAAGTCTATGCTCTGACCCGTACGTGCCATATATCCAAAACACACTTCCGATTTGAACTGTACTATCATTTCCATACCTTGAGAAACTATGATTTTGCATACGCTGCTTTATTATTCTGGTTATTCTAGAAAATATTCATATTATAAGAATATAGAAATGTTGATATATCAATATCAATTATATAAAAAACGTGCTTGTTTTCATTGACGACGAACATCTATTCGTAAAATAAAATATGTAAGAACATGAGATTCTCCTTTGATACGATCCAATCTTAAACCATATAATTCAATTTTCCTTATCCTTTACCGAGAAAATGGCGGTGTATCCTCGTCGATAACTTAATTGATAATTTCAGTTTATGTCATTATTTTGATAAAATGAAATTTGAAGCTATAGTGAATGCTTTTGAACCCATTATATATAAATAGGTTTAGCAAAAGCTCATCTACTTAGGTACTCAAGATTGTAAAGGATTCGTAAAATTAATACAGGAGTTGTAGAGTTTTACAAATATTAACGTAAATTCAATACATATTTTGCAATTTTATGAAAAGTATCACCATCTCAAACATTTGATTTGTAGAGCTTTCTAAGTCTTGTCTTGTGTCTTATAATATTAAAATTTTATTATGTACTAGCTGACCCTGCGAACTTCGTACCGCCTAAGGCCTCGTTTACGGAGACACGGAGCGTAGTGCGTAAAAGCATTCTGACATAGTAATGTTTAAGTGAAAAATAAGTACATTTGAATTAAATTTACTCAAAGAAATCTAAATCTAAATATAAAATGCTTTGTTGTACGTAAATACACACTTTTCTCTATCACCACAAAACCCAATCAACTTCCCGTTGGGGTGGTAAATACCCCTTGGTCTCCAGACGGTAGTAAGGGAGTTTGGTCGCGGTTGGTGAAAGTGGGCGGTGGTGTGTGGTGAAAATATTAAAATATATATTTCTGTCCTTTTGTAACGCATTAGGACATCTTGAAAGATCTCAAAATTTCTGTAATGGTCTATAAAGTTTCTGCGATGTATTTTAAACCTAGCAACGTATTATTGTATTAAAACTTAAAAATTACCGAAGAAAATGTAATGAACTAACGTATTTTACTGAATTTAATCGACGGTGTATGTAAGTAAATTTACGACCATACTTGTATGTAATATAATTTTGTTGCTAGTCGAAACCATTCCTGAAAGGGCCACTCTCTTTTTCTATAATATTGTTTGTTTGAGTAAATGGTATTAGCTACCGAGATAATACATAGGTACAGTATTCTGATACTGATGTGCGGTATAAAATGTTTCTGACGAAAATGTAACGCATTTACCAGGTTACATTTTCGTCAGAACATTGTCAAACAAACAATGTCTGTACATTATATTTTTAGCTTATTCATGTGAAAAAATGTCTGCATCTACTTACCTTCTTATATCTAGGGCAGGTAGTATATTGCGCATTATTTAAGAGGCTGTAGGTACTTATTGCTTTTTTTAATTACTCGTACTAGGCACTTGATGGTAAGTAATTACAGTACAGTACAGGAGTCAGAGATTTGACTGCCTTACTCACCATAGGAACAAAAAACTACTTGTTAGCAGTACTATTTAGCTGAGGTTTTCTTTAAGATTGAGGTTATTTCCCAGTCGGGTAATCGGGTTGGTACAGTGTTGTCATTTAAAAAGTATGCAAAAAAATCGAGTATCATCTTTCGTTAGCCAGACTATATATCAAATTGATTTTCATATTTTTTTAAATGCAGCTTCTACTTTGACTAAAGCAGAGTGTTTTTTGCTTACCATAAAGGTTTTAGTGTCTTATTTTAGCCAGAAATAATGAATTTCTTAAACAATTTAATGATATTTATTTTTAATACAATTAATGTTTTAAACTGTCTTTAAGTTATATGAAAATTTAATGTTATTCAAGAGATTATGTTGATTTGAATATCTTGGCAATATCCTCTAAATAAAATATCGTGCCAATTGATTGGCTTAACTCTCACTCATAATATGCGTAAACGCGTCCGTAATAGCTTCTTTGTATACACGTATACCCCAAACACATGTCGTTGTCAACTCTGTGGAAGAAAATTTTATTTAATATTATCTATGTGATTTATTCTTTTAACATATTTTGTATTAATGTATTACCAAAAATCAAAACAATACCTGTACTGTACACAATTTGTTTCATAAAAGTGTTGGAGCAGAATCCACCACACAACTCAAAAACGGACTAGTGAATCACAAAAGAACGACGAACATTCAGAACTAGAATTTATTACAATCTAAATATGTGATACTATCTAAATAATGATCAGATTACATGTATGCTTGTAGATTATGGATGTAGTACCTCTTCTAATAAAAACATTTAAAAATAATAGAAAAATGAATTTTTCCATCTATAAAAGGAACACTAGTTTCTGCGATGTAATACTTCATGTCGATAGAACTGAACTATTATAGGAAGAGAGTTAGAACAAATCAAGTATAGTTCGCTGAAACCGAGCTGAAGAATGGTTACATATATCACAGGGAGCGAACTGTTAGGGAATAGGTACTTACCTACTAAGTCGTGACATTTCTCGGGCGCTCGTTGCAATAACGTTGATGTCACTTTGATTTGTGGCGGCTTTTGATCATATTCAGTGACATTAATTTTTGTACGAAATGAATATCCGTCGAAAATAATATGAAGTAACGAAATATGTGATAAGGAATTGATGGGGACATTTGACGGATATTTGTATTTGTTCAAATATTTCTTTCCGCTTTGGATGTCTGTTCTTGCAGGTCTTCTCGCATACCTCGGAGAACATCTTAAACTATCGGTCCCAGTTGTTATCATAAATACCCGATGCGTTTGTTGACCCCGTTTGGAGGACCCACAGTGGAGCAGCATGGTGGATTAAGTTCCGATCCTTCTCCGACATGAAGAAAGAGGCCTATGCCCAGTAGTGGGATGTTACAGGATGAATCGTGATAAAGATAAAAGTAGATGTCTGTAAAATGGATATTTTAATAAATACTTCAGGAAACTTAAACTACTTCTGATTTTGATCACAGATTAAATTAAACAAAAGAAAAGAAGACCATTTATTAGTATCTAAACAAAATAAATCCAGTAATATATTACGTTTTCCTCAATGTTACTATAATTACAAAAGCAGCGTTTAACACAAGTTAAACTAAATATTTTCTTTGCCTAATCTTAAGATTATAAATCCGGCTTAGTAGGTATTAAGAATGTTTTCGAAAAGAAACAAAAACCCTGCCTTTCGTTGGAGTGGCGTGAGAAGTTACTGTAAGCATACGAAACACACGAGGTATAACATTTAATTATACGCCGGCGAAGACTGTTATATGGGCTTATCGGGACATTACAAAGTTAACAGCTTTTCCAGAGTTATAAAAACAGAGTGTTGAAATGGAAAATGCTTCTGGTTTTAATATTATCTAATAATATTTATTTACTTTCGATGAATATAATTTTGTGTTAATGAAATGGATTGCTATTTGAAGTAAGTTATGTAGATTAATTATCATTATTATTCTAATTAATGGAATTCTTGAATCTTAATTTTTGAGTAAATAAAAAAAATATGGTATTATATTTGGTACTTTCCAAAATATCAAATTCGTAATAGCACTGCATTCTATACAATATATAAATTTTATTATTAATGATTCACAGTCAGAGCTACTAGTCGTGTAGAAATCCTATGTACGATATATAATACACAACATCAGCGTAAGCCTAGAGTATATAATATATTTATTATTTATTTATCATTAGCTAGGACAAACTCGAAATTGTATGACTTGAAACATTTTTTTTCACGCACATAATTATATAATATGCATTCCACAGTGAATTCAATGTTAATCACATTAATCTCCAACTAATATTGTAAATACGCATTTGTCTTTTAAATTTAAGCTCTTTGAAACATATAGGTACGGGCTGTTAAATTCATGGTTTCGTAAGAAAGTTTTGTAGAGAGACACTAAAATATTTCTGTACCTATGAATACCTTACCTTTATATACCTTTGAATTTTTTAATGCAAAATAAAATTACTTCCGAAATATAGAGTTCAAGAGTTATCCTTACATAATTCAGATGCCTTTTCGATGTGCGAAAACTCGACTTTATATGTGAAACGAAGTCAAAGACAGAGATATCGCGGAGTGCTCTCTGATGCCTTCCGAGCAACGTGAGAGATGGCTTTCAATATCAAATTGAATTCCGCGGTTCATTGATTTTCAATTTGTTAGGGGCTCCTCTCGCCATTTACCATAAATATCTAAAAATCTGTGACCATTATAAATGTTTTAGCATGCCACCATCTAAAACAGTTTTATGTTTTATTGCAAATTGAATTATATTTGATAAATGTATCATCAGTTTTTTCTTTCTGAATTTGCATTGTTGATTTATACAAAAACCCTGCACAAATGATTAAAATAATTCTTTAAATAAAATTTAGTTTTACTACTTACTTACTAGTATTAATACTGTTATTATTTATATTAAGTTATGATTTAATCAGATCTGTGTTTTGTTATTACTTGACCCCAATCCACTTTATGTGTATATATCGAGGAGAAAATCCATTTTCAAGCATTTTACGAAAAGGAAATGTGTGTTTCCCATGATTTATATCCCGAATAGAGGCACGAGGTGACCGAGTCTAGTTGGCCGGCTGGCTGCTAGCGATAAGCCGGGGCCTTCCCATACCCTAAGAAAGAAAATAAACAAACTACCCTTCTGACTTATATTCGTTCAATAATCTCGAGACTATGGCACAGCGATGGTACCGTATGTAATACATAGGTAAACTTTACGAACTAAGCTATAGGAGTAAGTGGCTATAAACTTTCGGCCCCATAAAACAAGGGTCTATAATTAATCCTGATTGGTTACGTACACAATTGGTATTGTCATTTATGTTATTTTAAGAAAAAGGTATTAATGGAAATGAATGTTATGTTATCGGGAATAACAAATAATTTTCTAACAGAATGGGTCAAACAACAAAAAACATACCTATAAGAAATTGTTAAGACAAATGATAGATCTAAATAATATTTTAACACTCAATTATACTACATATTATAAATAATGCAACTGTATTTTATTTATTTACTAGCTGACCCGGCGAACTTCGTACCGCCTAACAGTCGATTCTTTAATTTTTTATTTTTTTTAATACTTAGGTATCTTTCCCGGAACTCCTCCACTAACACTTAAACTTTAAGGAATGGTATTAAAGTTCAAATTGACTTTTAATAATTATTACGAATCTTTTGTATGGGAATATAGAAAATTGTTGTTTTTAGACTTTTTCAGGCAATTTTTTTTCATTTTTCTCTTCGTATGAACCATCCTCGTACTTCAAGAAATATTATAAAAAAAGAATTAGCGAAATCCGTTCAGCCGCTTTCGAGATTTGCGCTTAGCAACACATTCAGCGATTCATTTTTATATATATATATAGAGAGATTACCTTAATGTATGTACATTTAAAATTACAATGACATATGACAATAATAATATTCTAACTTAAAAAATAAAAGTATTGACTATTGATAACTCATTGATATTTGCTTAGATTTATAAAATTATTTATTTATTTCATTCTTTATTTTTTTTTTTATTAAAGATGGATGGACAGCACAGAAAAAGTTTTGAAGGCCAATTACAATAATCCATCCGTTTAAAATTTAATTATTATCTATCAAGAAAGTAAGAAAAGGTAAAACAAAACAAATAAGACCAAAAAATCGAACAGAAAAAAAAACAAACTTATTTGCATTAAACTTATAAATAACCCTTGGGAAGTTTAAATTAAAAATAATGAACTTAGCTTGACACGCTGCCGCGTGTCTAGATTAACGGTTTTGAAAGGTACAATAACATATATAAAAATTTATTGTTTTAAATTTTCATGGTTATTAACGAGTACGAGTACCTGTTTAGCCTCAAATATAAACAGGTACATGGTGTAAATCCCGATAAAGTGAATTCAAATATATAAAAATTATAATAACACTTAGAATCCTTTTCATGGATAGGAACAATTTGAGCTTTTTTCCAAGCATCAGAAAAAAATGCTGTAATAGTGACCTACCAAACAAAATTGCAAGAGGATAACAGAGCCTCTGTTCATCATTGTGATCAGCGCAAGAAACGAAAAACAACGGTGGGATACCGTCACATCCTGCACCTTTACTTTTGTCTATAGTTTGTAAAATGTTTAATACATTATGTTTGTTAACATTAATTTTAGACAAACAATCATAACTAGAGTTAGTGAAGGTAATAAATTATAATGTGTTGTGGGGCTTGCTTCCTGAGGTCTTTAAAAAAAACAATTTTGAAGAACTTGTTAAATGCGTTACATATATCATCGCACTTGGTCAATGTTATTAATGTATTATGTGTGAATTTAGAAGGATTCCAGATCCCAATTTGTTTTTAACATAATTATTTCCAAAAGTATTTATGTGCTGTCTTTCTCTTAATATACTAAACTCATCATAGTCTCTGGGGTTGCCGTATTTTATACACCGCTTATAAAATTTATTTTTTTTCTTTAATAATTTTTATTAAGCTACGGCTATACTACGAAGGATATAAATTTTTATAAAAAAATTTTTTACGGGTACCTACTAATAAAGAATCTCTCGAAAAATCGAATCGAAGATATCGAATGATATTATAAAATATTTTTACAGCGTCATTTACCTAATCGCAAGATAACAAATCTTTCCAGTCGAAAGTTTTGAGGTAGGTAAGTGTTGATGTGTTGATGTCATCATAATTACATTTGTAGAAATTGGGAGTTTCTGATTTATTCTCAAGTAATGGGGATACGTGTAAGTCTAATACTTCTATATTTAACGCTGGATGATATCTATCCTTCCCAAGGTCTTGATACTAGGTTTAAGCGAAACGGAGTGTTGCTAAAACATAAATCTAATATTTTCCCAAATTCATTTTGAACTAAACTATATTGTTTCAACCCTAGGAAGTACATTTAGACAAACGAATTAGCACTGTTGGATACGATTTCAGAGCCCGAATTTTAAATATTCATTATAGTTGGGCCAGAATAAAAAAGATAAGTTTTATAATCGCCTAGCAATATTAAGTTATCGAAAGGTATCAATTATGTGTTGTACACTTTTTTCTAACTCTTCTTTCTTCTTCTTCTTCTTCGTAGCGAATATTAAAATCGTTCAAATCAGGCGGCAGATAAAACAGAATAATACGTAGTGGTCATACTTAGGTACCTTAAGATTGAGTTTCTTTCATATTTTTTTACTTTTTAAAGGGAACTCAGGTTATCGTGTCGGGGGTTCTTTTAAATTTTATTTTTTTTAAGATTTTAAATTAACGTGGTTATTTTTATCTGGTCTCGTCAACAAGACATTCGTAGCTAATGTCGAAATATCGAGCTCCGCAACATGAAAAAAAAAAACCTTTTTAAAAACATGGTAAATACATGTATTCCGTTTTTGAATAATTTTAACTTTGTTTTTATTTTTTACATACTAAACAATTTTTTCACGACACGTTGGTGCTACGCATACAGCACTGGTTTTTGGATGTTTCGCTAGCGGTTACGGGTTCGATCCCCGAACATGACAAACATTTGTATTGGCAATACAGATGTAGGCCGTGGTCTGGGTGTTTGTGCAGTCCTTGTTGTCCCGGTTGTTATCACGTACACCTGATAGTGATCTTTACTCACACTTCACAGTAGGGAATATATCCGCCAACCCGCATTGGAGCAGCGTGGTGGATTATGCTCTGATTCTTCTCCTACATTGGAAAAGAGGCATATGCCCAGCTCTGGGATATTACAGGTTGAAGCGTAAACAATTTTTCATTGAAACGTAAGAAAGCAATTATTTTACAATAATATACAACATTATCCAATAATAAGACTAATTGTTTCTTTGTATTATTTCATATTACTCCCAAAAAATAAAATAAAAATAATAATTGCATATTGGTCTTGCATATTGTGCCTGTGTTGGTAACGATTTTTTTATACCAGCTTTATAGATCGCGTCTTTGAAGGATAAAACATAATTGTCTTAAATATTTTACAAAAATAATGTATAAATGTGTTTATCTAAGCCTTATATATATAAAGTACATCCTATTCTACTTATCTTACAGTAATATAAGAAGGAAAAACTGGTAAACATACGTGTAAATACTGGCAAGAAAAGAAACATTAGCGTGGGAAGGCATCGTAGATTGTAGGCAATTTAAAATAAATTTGCTTTTTCAATGAAGATTTACATAATAACAACTTTACTTTGAGAAATTATAATAACATTTTACTTTTGCTAAGAATTGTATTATTGAATGTGAAGTGGGTTTATTGCTACTTGAGTAAAATATACATATATAGGTACATATTACGTAGAATTATTCCACCCGAAATACTGAAATATCTTTTTTTAATTATTTGAGTACTTGAATTTACCGTATTTATTTAACCTTTAAAGAAACCTTTTGAATTAATCGAACAGTATTTTAACGTCCCACTCTTGGGAAAGAGCAGCTTCTTTGTGTGGGAGAAGGACAAACCTTAAGCCACCACGCTTTATTATTGCATATTGGCGGACAGTTTCCCTACCTAGGTGCTTATTATGGTACTATCCAGGGCTCGCATGTTTACATGCCCTTCAAAGCATGGTAGGACCAACACCGCAGTCAATGACCTACGATGAAATTTATGTAATTACAAATATCAGCTCCAAGCGGGAGTCGAACTAACAACCGACCGACATCAGAACTTATGTTGAAATTGTTTAATAGAAACAAATTAAATCAATCACTTGTATAATTAATAAATACTTACGCAAATAAAATTTATTACTTCATTAATTACATGTAATTAAAACCAATGTGGGACCATTTAATCTTCCCTGTATTAGAACAGTTAATGCAGATTAAAAGTTTTGCACACATTAAAGGGCTAAGATTTTGTGGTAAACCAAGACGAGACGGCGTTTATTTCGATACATAGATCTTACTACTGTTAGTTTAATCTTTACTTCTATACTTATCTATATCAAAACTATAAAGTAGAAAGACTTGTTTTTAGATTGTTTGTAATAAACATTATAATTTTTTTTATCACAGTGATATAGACTATCTATCTTTTAAGAGAGAAAACGGAACAGTCAAAATTGTGTAATACGCGGGCGAAGCTGCGGACGGAAAGCTTGTTAATTAATAAGCATCTATTAAAATATTATTATTTACCACGTTAAGCGTTGTAAATACTAAATAAATTATTTCGTATTATCTTAATTTATAACCAGATCAATTATAATAAACTAACTGACCCCGCAGACGTTGTTTTGCCATATATGATATTAACCCCCACAACCCCCTCTTGTGGGTAGAATTTCGTAAAATCCATTCTTAGCTGACCTTTACTCGGCAAAAGGAATATTCTTACCAAATTTCAAGTCTCTACGCCTTATGGTTCCAGAGATATCGTGATGAGTCAATATATACGTGGAAATCTCTTTTATATATATATATATAGATAATAACTTTTATAACTGAACCAGTTATTCCTCGTTATAGTTATTTTATACGTCAAGAGAAACTTGGGAGTTTTAATGAATAGAACAAGAAAACATCCTTTGAAAATTATATTAAAGCTTTTTAAAGTTACGCAAGAAGATGTAATCAAATGAAACACCTGACCTCCTTCAAGTTTCAGCAAGCTCTTGTCATACTTTCCAGGTACTCATTCTTTTTATTTGAATTATAAAAAATTGTATACTATAAACATTGTTGATTAAAGATAGAATATTGATTTTAAAATGTTTTTTTTTTACTGTAACTCTGTACTGTAGTATACCTATAACATTATTTAATACGCCACAGCTGGGAAAGCTAATCTAACAAAATATGATTTAGAATATTTTCCGAGACTCCCATATTTTCTAAAGATATTACTTTTATTGCAAATACGTTTTTAATACTTTTATTTAAAATTCTGCATTAAAAATATATAATAAACACATTGTTCGTATACCAATTTTGATCAATATCTAAGAAAGGAAGCACTCAAAAATTAAGTAGTGATTGTTAAGCGAAGAATTACTATTATTGTAGATTATAAATTAGTTTTTTTGGGAAAATTACCCATAAGTCCTCCGATATTACTACCAACTAAAAGGCTGGAAATGTAGGAAAAGGCAATCTAGAATGTTTAAAATATGAAACACAGCTTAGTATTGTTCATAATTTTTGACTAAGATCTATTGATGATAATTATTATTAGCAACTAGCTGAGTCGATAAACGTCATCCTGTCTTGCGAACTTTCAAACGTATGAAGTTTAAATAATCGTTATAGGTACCTACTCATTTTTCAATTTTTATTCTGTTACCTGTGCTATGTTCTTAATATTGTTGTTCAAATTTAGTAGGGAAGTGGACAGAGGTTGCCGATCAAAGAATCAAATCATAAATTATGCGACGTTTCGATCTTTATTAGAACATCTGTATTAATACAAAATGAAAGAGAGAGAGAGATGAAGAGTGAGAAGAGTTGTATTAATACAGATGCCTGATGAAGGTCTAATAAAGATCGAAACGTCGCATAATTTATGATTTGATTCTTTGATTGGCAACTTCAGTTCACTTCCCTACTAAATTTGAACAACAATAGTATGAAATAATGGACACAATGATAAGTAATATATGTTCTTAATCTTTTATTATGTAAGAACCTTATATAAAATATAAGAAATATTTATGAAAAATAGCTAGCAACACATATGTCGTTTATATTTATGTGAAAACTTTTAAATTTTATCATACGATAAAATTAATACTGTTTTATTCCATAAAACAAATCAGATACATATAATTATGTTATGTTAGTAGGCAAATCATTACAAATCAGTACTTACGTATTTATTATGTACATAACAATATCCATAACACTTTGTACCAAATAATGACATTATATAAATCATTATCCTCGTGGAACGTGTAGCCTTTGCAATCGCGTCCGCCTCAATCAATCGCGTCTAATTATTGCCCGCACTCCCCCACTCAATCTTTGTGTCAGCAACAGATCTTTTTAATCCCAATTAATTGTTACAAGAATACGACACAATAAAGTCACAGCTCCAATTATAAACGAAGTATTCTCGTTAATAGACTTGTTTGATTTTCGAGTTATAATTAGGTAACGCTTTTAGGTATTCTTACATAATGATACTGGTGGTTTTAACTGTATATGTTGCTGATGAAATGTGTCTACGTAATTCTTATTTTCAATAAACTATTGAACATGTATTCAAGACTGAACGATCTGTACACAAAATGAATCGTTTTCTGAGTTTATAAAACAGGAATAAGTCTATGTGATCCTTAATCAATATCTTCGTTGCAAATTTCGAAGAAAGCACTTCAGTAGTTTTATCGTCAAAGAGAAACAAACATCATTCCATTCTTTGGCACATGCCTCCTCACAATTTTTGAGTTAATGATGTTTATGAGAATGTAGTTGTAGGTATTTTTGTAATTATTTTTTATCTTAGAAGTTTAAATAAAAATATGATTCTATGTAATTTATGCAATATCGGTAAATTGTTACCAAAATGAAGGTCCATCAACATTATTTCAATACGAATTGGAAATAATAATAAGCCGCATTTTAAGGTCGTGTGCCGAAATGGGAACTTAATCGTATAATTAAAAGAAATAAATAAAACTTTTGACAATCAAAGTCGTTTCAGGGGAATACTTTAACCGGATTATCGAAAGCTATCTAGATTGTGATACTAATTGCGTGTCGCTACGAAACGAGCTAGTGAACTCACTTTTCCACATTAATTTACCCCCATGGGCCGCTGGCAATGTAATAAATTCAATATCTATTGGGAGTTCGATTGACTTACTCGGTGTGATATTGGCTACTATATTACACCCTGCGGTATGTGTTATCTATCTCTGTAATTATGCTGTTGTGTTCTTGTTTTCGTGATTATACTTATTACAGGAATATTTCAAATTATACGAGTAATTTTGAAATATGTGTAGGAGGTATTAATTATTGTTTTAATATTGGAATGGTTTGATGTTAATTAACGGTTAGATTGCTATATTGAATGTCTATTACTGACTTCTATTGATAGTATGTATTTATAATGTCAACACAGACATAACTAGTAAAAATATGACTTATTAACTTAATTTATCTATTTATATGACTTCATCCGTTTTAAAGGTCATGTTTATTAAAAAAAGATCTTAGGAGAATCACCAGGAAGCCATCAAATGGCTTCATTGTATTCCTTCCTGATCTATCAACCGATAAGTCTTCCCAACTGCTCTTGTAAAAGAGCACGAGTACCGTTCTGTCTAAAAAAACTAACTGTTGAGGACTATTAGGCAATTTTGGATCCATCGAGTACAGGACGTAACGGAGCACACACTTGAGTCTTCATCCAATCAAATGCTAAATGCATTCGACAGCTTGGCATATTGGAATACATTGTGGCAATGATATTGCGACGCAAACTAGTGACCATCATAAGAAACTCCCTTGCCAATCAGATGATGTTAAAACCTTGTTGTTGTAAAAAATCTTGTTTTATTTAGCTATTATTATGGTGTTCTAGTACTAATCTTTAAGCTTATGTTATGATCTATGTCTGAAACAAAATAATAATAAAAAAGCTATTTTCTGTACATAGCGGAAAAAGTTGATCTTGCTAAATCGAAACCTAATTGAGATAAAACATTGATCTGTAATATCGTATCATTATTTATTGTTAACGCTGCTTAACAGATTACAAAGACACACACTTATGATATGTTAGTTTTATATTAAATAAAATAGTAGGTATACTAACCTGTGTAACTCCGCGAAAATCCAGAGGCTTTCAGAGGCTTAAGTATGTATGAGGTACCTACCTATTATTTGTGATTTACCTATTGTCCACTACTATAACTGATAAGTTCGGTTCTCACTCGAAACAGTTATTTGTACAGACGATGCATGTTCTATGTCTGTCTGTTTATTTATTTTCATCAAAAAATCAATGGTCTCAGCTTTGTGTTCTTGATTAGGTTTTGATGGGTAAATTTAAATTAGCAAGACAAAGAAAAAATACATACTTACTAAACTACAAATTGAACTATTTGGAAATTGAATTATTTGTGAGTAAAATTAAAATCAATAACTTCAACAACTGTATAGTGTAAGACCACAAACCCACAAATAAGTTTCATTTTAAAACTCTTCAACAGAAATATTGTATTAGCCTTCTAGAAATAACTACAACTTTTGTTGGAGTGGTTAGTTCTCTATAATAATTGATTTGCTACAGATTTATAATTTGCAATATTCGAAAAAATATATTTTTTTATATAGGTCTTCAAACAAGCTTACGGCTCACATGATGGTAAGCGATTACCTTAACCTATAGCTTAACTTACTTGCAATACCAGAAGCATCGCAAGCGCGATGACGACCCTATCCCCAATCCCTCCCAGGAGGAATTTGTGGTAGGTATTCGAGAAACCACAAATTGTATTTCGCAGATTGAATTTTGTTTTAATTTAATAATATTATAGATTATTATAGATTTTTTAATAAAATTTGTTACTACCTATTTGTTTATTTTGGGATATTTTAATAGATAAATGTTAACCTAATTTTTAATATCCGATTTTAAAAACCAAAAAATTGACAAAACAAAAATTTTAGTTACAGTGTTAGTAATTTCTCTTTTTGTTTATTTTATTTTGGTAATAACATCAGAATTTTGAACAAAAACAAATCAACAATGATCAAAGGTATCAAAAAAAAAAAAAAAATAGTGTCATTATATTAAATTTTGGCATCGAAATTGTTTTGTATTATCAAAAATTTCAAGAAAATCATGTTAAGAAATAATTTATTATTCTACATCATTTAACTGTTCAACGTAACATAAACGATTAGTGTCCGATAAAAAGATGAAATAAAGTAAGATTAAAAACGGTAGTGCTACGATCCAGCACACTCTAGTGCTTAATTAACACTTAACCGGAGACCTAGGAAAGATATCTCAGGAGACTATCTACACGGTATAATTATGAAACATATTAAAACACAGAATCAAACTAAATGGACTAGCACGTTCTAAATTTAAATATCTATATTTTTAAAATACGTTTAGTGTGTTTGAATTTCCTGCTCAAAATATGGAAGCAGCCCGACTGGGGTAGTACCTTACAGAAGACCGCAGCTAAATAACACTGTTTTCAAGCAGTGTTATTTAGCTGTGAGTAAGGTGACCAAAGCTCTGCCACGAACTTGGGGAGGCCTATGTCCAGCAGTGGACTGCGATAGGCTAAAGTGAAGTGTGAAGTGAATAAATACCTAAGTGAATTAATATTGAACATTATAGTTTTTGTAGCTTCTCTTTTCACTGAGACATCTCTGAATGCCTTTTATCCGCTATGATATATGAGAATATTTCAAATAATTTTTTTTTATCTTTGTTATGGTTTTTTTTTCTGTGTGGTTACGGCAGTAAAGAATATAGTCACCCACTATCTTCTCGTGGGTGTCGTAAGAGGCGACTAAGGGATAACTCAGTTGCACTACCACTTTGGAATTTAAAAAGCTGACCGATGGCGGAATAACCATCTAACTGCTGGCTTTCAAATACACAGGCCGAAGATGGGCAGCAGCGTCTTCGGTGGGACAAAGCCAGCCCTGTAGTTACCAACCTCCCTGCCCCGCGTGGTGACTATGGGCAAAACACACGAGTTCGTGCCTATTTTGGCGCAAACTTGGGGAGGCCTATGTCCAGCAGTGTATTGCGATAGGCTGAAGTGTGAAATTGTGCTATGTGGTTACGGCACTAAAGAATGTAGCCACCCCCTCTCTTCCCGTGGGTGTCGTAAGAGGCGACTAAGGGATAACACATTTCCACTACCACCTTGGAATTTAAAAAGCCGACGGATGGCGGGATAACCATCCATGCTGGCTTTGAAATACATAGGCCAAAGACGGGCAGCAGCGTCTTCGGTGCGACAAAGCCAGCCCTGCGGTCACCAACCCGCCTGCCCAGCGTGGTGACTATGGGCAAAACACACGAGTTCGCGTCATAATGTCGGGCGTGAACTTGTGGAGGCCTATGTCCAACAGTGGACTGTGATAGGCTGTAGTGGAAGTGTGAAATTATGGACTTTCTACAAATATAAACATAACGCTTCAGCCTGTAATATCCAACTGCTGGGCATAGGCCTCCTTCCCCATGTAGGAGAAGAATCAGGGCTTAATCCAAGAGCTTAATTCATCATGCATTTCTTATAAATATAAAAATAGTTTCAAGAAAAACAGCGAACTTTATGTCCCTCTCATACCAATCGTTTTAAAAATAATACATTACCAAAGATTCAAGATGGTCACCAAGTTCTATTTCGAAAATATGTACAGAAGCCGTTTTATCGCTAGAACAGCAAACTCCTCCAGACTATTTTAAGAGCTCTAAAGTTTTTAAAGTTATTTGTTTCAACGAGAGATTTATTTAATGATTATTCTGTAAGTACTTACAAAATCATTAGAAGTTAATCAACGTGCTTAACGAAACTAATGAAAAGTCGTGGCAAGTCACGCGACAGATTGTGTTGGATGAACAATTACTTCGGGGTCTGCAATAGATGTTTGCTAATCTAAAAACGGGGAAACCGACCGAGAAGTGTTCTAGAAATTACATACATAGCTTTTGCTAGGATAATTGTGTTTTGTATTGCAATTCGTATTGCTACCGGAAAGCACTTGGACCATTATTGCGTTACCATAATTCGTATGGTCAAGAAGTAAATTCAAAATATTTATAGCGGCTTACACAATTATTGTTAATTTAATTCATAAAGGGACCAAACTTCAAATTAATTTGTTGTTATAACTTACATTTAAATTTAATGACTAAATTTATTTTAACGACAAAAAGCACAACGATTATTTTTACAATCTTTCCCAAATAAAAAATTGGCAGTATACACTACTACTCACTCACTCACTAGTACTCACGAAAATGTAAAAGAATATTGATAAGGTTTTAAAGTAGATGCTTATTAAGTCAGTTATGGTTTTATATGTCTTAAAAAATCTTACTTTCTTTTTAATATTCAGGTTTCATTTATTTTTTTCTTCCGGGAAAAACATAATTATTTAAACTAATTTTGTATTCAGACTTGCAGCGATTCCAGATCGGACGTCAAGCCACAAGTTTATTGAGACTCCGTTGATGGCTTGATTTCTTCCACTGATGGCTTCTTAATTGTTAAAATTTTAACATTTATTTAACACGACGGTTTATAACTTGTGTAACTAAACGATGTATGCTCCTGCTTAGTTCAAGTTATTGTTTTAATTTTTGGTTTTTTCTTTTAAAATCAAGATTAATTTTTAAATAGGCGTTTTACTCTTGAATTTAATATAAGCAACGTAAAACTATCAAATAAAAATAAAAACTAAGTTCCAATAATTACAACAAACACTCTGTTTTCTTTGAATTGTATTTTTTATTCGAGTTTGTATTTTCAATAGAGGCATACTTAGGTAAACTCCAAGTTCCACGTTCAGGTTGCCAAAGTTTTAGACGAATGCCCACAAAGTTTATTCAGAAAGTTCCGGAGTTACCATTCTGTCCTTTTCGACACCATTAGTATGTCAAAGAACTGCAATTTAAGAACTAGGCGACTTCAGCAATATTTTTGCGATGCAATACAACTTGATAATAAACTACAGGTACTTCCGCATATGTTGTGCATTCGTTATGAGTATGAAAATTATGTGAAGTGAAAATGTAAAATATTTTTCTAAGAAATATTAAAATAAAGGTAGCGTTTCTTCGATTCATTATTTCTTATTTTCATAATAATATTTTTATAGTAATAATGTTCTAAAATAGTCTAGATTGATTTCCTTTTAATGTGTCGGTTTTTATGTTCATTCAAATCAAAATAATGTAAAAATACGTTATGAAAGTAATGTGTTAATGTAACATAAAAAGTTGAAAGTCCCGCAAATTATATCTGTTACTCGTATTTATAGAAAAGAATTTATAGAAAGAAAAGAACATCAAAACTTATTTGTCTATCGATAAAATTTCTACTTTAAAACATAGAACATGAATTTCTCATTCCAGCAGAGTCAATGTGTCGTTAATTGTATCAGCATGTTTACTTATTCAGTTAAATGAGCACTTCAACTTAGACGCCACATAAAACCGAAATCAAGACCAAGCTGGATTTTCCTAGCCAAGGCTTCGGGTCGTTACATTAAACTTTCAGAGCGGCCTATCTCTCCGACGGTATCCGCAGCGGATTTTGGCCCATGTAATTTCACACTACAGATTTTCAGGTAACATTATAATAATGTTCCCCTTTGGAATATCATCCTACCCTGTTTTAAATTACTACGGCCTCACTAAGCTCGTGTAATGAAATGTATACAAACTAAATTATAATTTTCGTTCCAGATTAGTAAATAGGTAAAACACATTTCTGTCATTGTCGATTGACAGCATATAACTAATATAATAATTTTATAGTATAATTATGTGTATTACATGACCAAATACAGACTTATTACATGACTAAATACAGTTGTTGGTAATTAATTGAATGTCCATTCAAAAATGATTGTTAAACTGTAAAAATAGTAGGCTTTAAATGAACTTGGTATTATCGTTATAATTTTTTTTTAATATGTCTAGGTCGGCAAACAAGCGTACGGCTCACCTTATGGTAAACGATTACCGTAGCTTATAAGACATCTGCAACACTAGAAGCATCGCAAGTGCGTTGCCGACCCTATCCTTCATTCCCCCGTGAGCTCTGGTCACCTTACTCACCACAGGAACACAACACTGTTTGAAAGCTGTATTATTTAGCTGAGATCTTCTGTAAGGTCGAGGTACTACTCAGTCGGGTTGCTCCATATAATGAGCAGGAAATTTCCTGCTGTGCCCTACATCAGTTGATTACATAATTTTGATTACATAATTTTGAAGATCGTAGAAAGAGTGTTTTATCACACGATTCAGCCTGTAATATCCCACTGTTGGGCATAGGCCTCTTCCCCATGTAGGGGAAGGATCGGAGCTTAATCCACCACGCTGCTCCAATGCGGGTTGGCGGATATATTCCCTACTATGAGTAACGATTGCTATTAGGTGTACATGATAACAACCGGGACCGACGGCTTAACGTGCTCTCCGAGGCACGGTGGGGAGACCCACATGGACTGCACAAACACCCAGACCACGGCAAACATCTGTATGGCCAATACAAATGTTGTCGTGTGCGGGAATCGAACCCGCAACCGCCCGCGCAACAGCCAATCGCAATCCAGCGCTGTGACCGCTGCGCCAACGCGGCGTCATTGCGGCGTGAGTGTTTTATGGTTAACCCTAAACCTAGAACAAAACAAACATTTAAAATACAAATAAGATACCCGAATATGGTTAGTAATCTATGGACAGCTACAAAATGTTAGAGCAATCGCATGAAATATTTATATTTTAATTTTATTACGTTTAATATATTTACATAAAGAGGGACAAAGAGGACTAAACACAAGCATAAAAAAACATTCAATATTTACAGAAGGGGAATTTGGCGGGGAAGGATTTCATAGACAGGATAGGGTTGTTGGGTTAGGGATGTTCGAACAATTAAAAACGATATGAGATGCTGAACCTTCGTCGAGGCCATACTCGCACAGGGAGTGGTCACGTACCCTGATCTTATTTATATGCACTGGAGTACAGGAGAGTCCAAGATGCAAAAGACAGATGTAGAAATTACCCAGCGGTCTGCATGCCTATGGAAGAAAAACCAAAATCGTCTTGGGATATTAGATTGGATGGGAACATAATACTTACCTTTAAGGCTTTAATCGATTTCGACTTACTCATTAAAAGTTAAAAATGATATTTGAAGGAGAAATTTAACTTCATTGCTTTTTAAGAATGGATTTACAAAAAAAGACTGACACAAAAAGTGTTTTCTATTATTTCCATTCTTTCCTTCTTTTTTTCAGGCCTTATTTATAAATGAAATTGACATTTTGTCGTACTAGCCACTTTGATCACAAACATCTGCTGTTCGGTTATGATTTCTCAATTTAAATTGAGGTTTGTATATTTGTGTTTTGAATTTAGCGATTAATTTGGTTTCGCGCCGTTTGTTTTTTCATTGACCTCATTCTGTTCATAATATGGATAACTTAAAACGTAGCTTTTTGTACAAATATGAATTTTAGTGTAAAACATACGCTACATAACGGTCTCTAAGAATTAATGATGTGTGTTACAGAAACTGTTGCAAAAGTAAACATGGGATGACTATGGTCTAAACGCTAGATATTTTAACCTTCATAAAAATATGAAACTACAGTATTAAGAATGAAAAATTAAGTTGTCATGGGAGCAGAACCATCGTTGATTGCGTCAGAGTTAGCAGTACAGTTTACAGTTTAGTTTCAATTATCAGTTATATTCTAAAACAAATCAGAAAAGTAAAGAAATGTGGAAAACAGATGGAAACCGTTCAAACACGGCCAAAGAGCCGCATTACAGCTGAGAAAATAGTTAAAACAAAACAACAAAACTGTAATTAGTAGTAGAAATAACTGACAAGTCGATCCGATTTTTCTCAATTGTGGTAATTAACCACCGTGACTAAAATGGAGGTCGATATTATTTCATTGGTGCGCAATCGGTTTTATACTCGTATTAGTACCTACATTTCAATATCAGTAATTTTATCTAAAGATTTGC
This sequence comes from Melitaea athalia, assembly GCA_905220545.2. NCBI lineage: Eukaryota > Metazoa > Arthropoda > Insecta > Lepidoptera > Nymphalidae > Melitaea > Melitaea athalia. The sequence continues at coordinate 9,530,139 of HG992187.1, forward strand.
TGAAGCTTATCACGTCATGCGGGTTTTAATCGAACACGAATCGCTATCGTCATTAAACTGAAAATGCTTTTCGGCAATTAGCGTTTCTAAAACATTGAAGCACAGGAATCAACATTTGAATAGGATGCTAAAATGACTGATATTAATATTAGATAGTATTTGTATCTATTAGACAATAATTGTGAGTCATTACTAGCTGCATTTACTATTCAGTGACTTAACGTAGATGCTTATGTAATGAACAATTTTACAAGAAGATAGTAATTACAATTGTTGTAATTTGATGCATGAATCATTTGATAAAATATTTCTCTACATCAAATGGTTTTTATTTATTTATTAAAGCAGATATTTGATTTGAAATTTTTATATCAAAAGAAAGTAAATATGACTTAACGTTACTGAATACGTAGTCTTTGTTATATTTTTCAAAATCGATATCCATTAAGGTCATCGTATTTACGATACTAATTTATAATTTAGAAGAAAACAATGACTAATTGAAATCGAAGAAGATAAGTTAAATAATAAGTTAAAAATGTAAAACAAATATTGATTTGCAATTATCACATGCGATAGTTAAAGCCACTTCATCCATCGTTACCTATGAACTTACACAAAAATTAGCTATCAAAGAATTAGAGAAATAAAGATCATAGACAGCTTCATGTTAAAAAATTTTTACCTTTACCATCTCTTACTAGGTACGTTTAATATTCTTTTTTAAGGAGTGAACACAAGCGATACTATCAGAATTTCTATTGTAGGACTCACTTGTATTGTCAGAAACATTTAATATTTTACGTACTCGGCCAGATTTCATTTTTATTAAATAGTAATATTTTATCTAACGAACTTATACTGTAATCATCATATTCAAAATGTTTTTATCAATTATATTTTATACACCATTGTTGTTAGTAATAAATAAGTATTTATGTGTAAACTATAATAGTAATTTTAATTATAATTATACAGAAATAAAGTCAAATTTTTTTATACAGTTTTCAGATTAAAATTTTTTGTTAATAAATATAATTAAGGAAAATTAAATATATATACATCAACTTAGTTTTAAAACTAAACTAACACATTTCACTATATAATATAATGACTAAGCCAGCTTAAAAACTAGAACAGACTTTCCTCATTTCATACTCGAACGAATATATTGCGCTGTCAGGAGTTTCCTCTTAATTTAAAGGTACTACAAGGAAATAAGAACAAGTTAACATGTAATGTAATTTCACGCGAAGGGGCACTACTGCATATGAACATAAGCAATAAACGAAATTAATCGTTTTAAATTTAGAATAATAATAATTTAATGTGGTTGTTCTAACATAAAAGCCTAAATTAAATTTATACCTTTTGTTTCTTATTTTTATTACTTTTCTGTAGTTGTTTCATAGTGTTAAAATTACATACCTAATTATATTTATGAATGAATTATTTTTATAAATGAAGAGAAGAAGAGAATTGTGTCACCTTGTATGATAAAACATTAACATGTAAGTTTTATGTATGTTTATTCTTATATATTCGTTAGTTGTCAACCGCTTTTGATAATTATTATCTTGTTAAAAAGAACATAAGAGATACCATATTTATTTTATGAAAATCTGCTGATGAGATTACAGATCAATTCGAAAAAAATCATTAAAATTATATATATGTCATGTTTGTCATCGCACCATTTTTGTATTAAATTTTAATTAAGTTATATTTTGGTGTCCCTTTTATTTATTACCGACAGAAATAGTTGAGCGCATGAAGTGATACGTATACATAAAGGTTTTAATTATAAAGAAATTAACTATTCTAATATCTATTACGTACAGCCATACAGAAAAATACCTCTTTTTCCCCCTTTTCCATATCGACTTAAATGTAATTTTTTTTCTTGGAATGTTTTTTTTATCGTTTGATAAATTTGATCAAAGCTTGTCGTAGATTTTAGTTGTAATAGAATGGTAACATAAAAGAGATCAAAAACGAGTTATTATTTTTTAAGTCAAATCATTATGAGTTGAAACTCGATCACAACAGCCAGTGGTATCGAATAAAACTCCAGTAGGGTCCCTCGTTCCTGAAATAAAGTTGTTTGACACAGCTGGTGCCGTGGACAGTTGTAATGGTAATACGATTCAACGACTATGGCGGGCTCTCATTCCAACTAGGGTTGTCACATATTATATAAAACGTTTCTTGTTTTTGTGCATTTTCATGACTTTATCTACATTTGACAACAATTGAAAGATAATTGAAGTAAGGGATTGGAAACAACTGAATAGTGTAACGTTTTTATATTTTTGGAAGAAATTATTTTATTTTAACACTAGCTTCTGCGCGCAACTTCGTCCGCGTGGAATAGGACCTATTCTGTCATACATGATTTGTGCGAAACTTTAACCGTTTACGCAGCGGAAGCTCTCGAAAGGAAAAAAACCCCGATTTTGAAACATTTTTCATTGGTGCTTCGCTCCTATTGGTCTTAGCTTGATGATATATAATATATAGCCTATAGCCTTCCTCGATATTAATGGGCTATCTAACACTGAAAGAATTTTTCAGATCAGATCAGTAGATCCTGAGATTAGCGCGTTCAAACAAACAAACAAACTCTTCAGCTTTATTATATTAGTATAGATTATTTCTAGTATCGTGCCAACCTTAGTAGTCTCCTTGTTTGGAATAAAGATACGTTTATTAGTATTTTGTTCAAAATTAGTTGTATGTACGTGTATCTATTATTGCAGGTATGGGCAGATGGGAATAAATAGAAAAGACGGTGCTTCCATAATAAGCTATGTTATTCGACAAGTATAATGTTTCAATTTAATTTTATTACATTATGTACTATACGAAGATTTTGTTAAGGTTCTTTATATTATTACCAACTCATTCAAAAATACTACACTAAACTTTTAGTCTATCTCCACAAATAAAGCCTTATTTTACCAACATTGCTCATTATCTTTAACTAGAGTCGAAATAACCGTAAATCTATATTCTTAAATATTTAATTTTCGAGGAAAATCAAATCAATCGACTTACTAAAATAGACCAGAATATTCTTCTATTATTGAGCTTCATTAAAAATATATCATAGCGTATTCTGAATTTATTTAAATATTTAGTGACTAAAAATTGTTATTAAGGATGTTCGCTTTAAAAAGAAATGTTTTAGATACTATATAGTGCGTAATAGTTTTATAAGTCGTATTTAACTACGTTTTATATTATTTGTTATAATATTATAGAGAAGCAGAATAAAACGTAGTGGAAATTTAATATTCACTAAGTGCAAGGAACTCCACCTTCGAAAGTCGTATCTATTGTGTAGAGTGTAGTGGCACCTGAGAGGTATCAGAGGTAAACGCCGAGCAACGTTCCCTCCAACAAATTGAAAAGCAATGAACCGCGGAATTCAATTTCATATTGAAAGCCATTCTTCATCTTTGCCGCTTCTTCGAGACCGTCTGAAAATGTTACATCTCGACTTCGCCACTCTGCTTCATCTCTAAAAGTTCACTACTCACTGCCACTCGCCTACGTATCTCTGAATTGAAAAACTTTTCTCCGTAAATGCTTAAGAATATTAATCATTTTTTCTTTTACTGTCTTTCATTTAATTTTCAGGTAGACACTTTATATTCGTTTTTACGACAATTCTGTGGTAACAGAGTTGTTTGATTGATGCTGAAAAGGTATGAATAGATAAAAACATATTTCGAAATAAAAATTAAAAATGAAAACACTTTCCACCATCGTAATCCACCAAAATAATAATGTATAGTTTAATTAGTCTAATCTACTATTAAAAGAATACCCTTACCTTTATTAAGCTTTCATTAAATGGCCCATAAAAGTCTAGGAGCAAAGCAAATTTAAACAACACTTGCCGCAAGCTAATATTTATTACAGCATATAGAGCTCTTGCTTATTAATAAAGCCCATAGAAGGTACAGCCGAGCGTAAGCACGAATGACCCCCGGTAGGAGCTAGTGAATGCAGTAAGTATACACAAAGGCTTAAGGGTATAACGTCTAACGTTTCCTCCCATTATGAGCCGAGACCATTCAGGGGCTCAGATGAGACTTAATGAAAGGTACGATACCATTATGAAGGCAATTGTGAGCTCATAAAGGAAATTAAAAGAAGACAAAAAAGGCGTGGTCGGTTGTAAAAAAGTTAGCACGTATTATGTCATGAAGCATCATTGAGCATCGTTACGGTGCTAAATGGAAATGCTTTTTTTGTTAATTGAAAATAATATTTTCGTACAAACCACAAAATGGAAATAAGTATAATGAGGTTTACATGAATTTCAACTTAAAAGATTTTTAAAAGCTCGTAGTAAATGGTGGATTACTCTTTTAACTATTTGTTTTATGTATACATTATACGTAATATAAAGCTACATTACATAGAGGTGAAATTGTCTGTATAGATGTAAAAGAATACATGTTTGATATATTAGAAAACGTTTTATGCTATCTTTTAACAGAGCAGGCGATATTTTGTTCCAATGATAATAATTTTTCACTTCAAAGTCTCAATTCTTGTAAACCAGGTCGGAAGGAAAATCGCTGCATAGCTGTTTTATCAGCCAACACTGACCGAACGGATGGGTATACGAGCACGTGAGAATAGCGTACCATAAATATATCAGTTTCTAATACACTGAAAAAGGAGTCAATTGTTTTAATTTATGTGTAGCATTAGAGCACACATACACGCACGCAGACACATACACACACACACACACACAAATACACATGCAAACAAACACACTATTTTTACATACATTTATTATCGCAAAAATATTAAGATTAAACTTGCATTTATTTTAAGGAAATGCGGGACATTCTAACACAGGTGTACCTAACACATACTAATGAGTATATATTTTTTTTAATTATTTCAGGTCACGTATATAAATTATATATATGTATTATCATATAATTCGAAACAAGAAAGAAAAATGGTCGAGAGATATAACAGAGTGGTGTCCAAGACAGTTTAAAAGAAGGAAAGGAAGACAATGTCGCAGGTGGGAAGACGATTTTAAAAGTATTGCCGGATCTGTTTGGAGACAAAAAGCACATAACCGCACACTGTGGAAAGCTCTAGGGGAGGCCTATGCTAATAAGCAAGATAATCTTAACGTACCGGTGTCAACTAATAAATAATTAACTAAACTGTAAAAAATTAATATTAAAAAAAAATGTAAAAAATATTGTAAGATTGTTTAAATAAAGGCTATTATTATTATATACATTATATACATATAATATATATTATATATAATATATTATAATATATAATAATATTATAATATATATATATTATAATATATATAATATATAATAATATATTATAATATATATTATAATATATTATATATAATATATTATAATAGCATTCTTCAGAAACAAGCAGCCATACATACAACAATAATACTCAGTAAAGTGCTTGGAGATACTGTTTTCGTACACAACATACAAGATCCACTTTTACAAAACACACAATCATCACTAGACAGAGACACGCAGCAATTATTATCAGACACATAAAATAGGATAATCATAAATGCCTTTTTTCTCGTGGGTTACGAGACGGGGCATTTATTTAGACCGACATGGGGGTCGTGAAGGTTAACCAACCACCAAGTAATATTATAATATATAATAATATATTATATATAATATATATTGTTATTTTAATACTGAGAAGGACATAGATGCGTGTAAAAGCTAGTAACCTACTAGCTACGGATGATTATGATGTGTACTCATTCGTACCTTCTATTAATTTGCGCCCTTAACAGACTGGTGTTCAATTTCGGTAGGTATGTTTACCTAAATTAATTTGGGTTTCTATTTACTCTTGTGAAGTAGAAATATTTTCGAACAAAGCTTAAAACCTTTTGTTATATTCTGATATTTACGCTTTGCTATCGTTATGTAAATAAGAAAAGAATACTGTTTTATGTTAATCTCTAACCCTTCTTATATGTGAACAAGAGGCCTTCTTCTTCTTATAAGGAACGGAGGTACGCTAGTTAAACCTTTGCAGGCTGTTTCAGTTCTGTGTTATATCTTTATATGATTCAAATCAGTTTAAAAGGTATAACGAACAGTTCTGTAATTACATTGTAGAGGTTTCCAAAAAAATCAAGTAACTTTATAAAGGTTGTAATAGCTTAGTTGAATAATAACTGCGAAATTAACGAAATTTCGACGCGAAAAAAATACCCAAGCGGTTAAATACATTCTCAAATGCTAATAAATGCGAGCGATCCAGTTACGGAGGGTTCCTTCATTTCAGCCCCTTTATTAGTAGTGATTAGCACTCTAACGACCAGAAGAATAGATAAGAGCCACGCTAATTGTTTATATTACTGAACCGTACTTAAGTGAAGTTGACCATATAATATAGTTGTCTTGCACTTAAAAATAAAATACTAGACTTTTCTCGCGATGTCGCTCACGCTAGGATACTTTTTACACTTTGTCGCGTATGGTGATTTATCTGATTCTATAATTGATATAGTAAATTTCTGTGGCATAGTTGTACTACATTCTATGACTTACGTAAATTAAAGTTATCTAGCGCAAAAGCTATTTAATAGACTTTTTTAAAATTCTGTGGTAAAGTATAATATACGCTGTAGGGGAGACCAGGTATGAAAGTAACACGGGATGAACGTAACAAATGAGTTTTTGAACGAATTATGTTGGTTACAAAGACGGCTGCTTTACCAATATGCACCATTTTGAATCCCCCTTTCCCTCAGTTGCGCTTTCCGGCGCTGTGCCGCCAAGTTGTGGACAAAATGAGTCGGTGCCGAAAAATTAGGGATAAAGTAAGTTTTGACCGTTTTTTTCAACTGTGATTGTTTTAATTATGTAATGTTTTAGCTTTTGTGTTATTTGTGAATAAAATTAGCACAACTATTCGTCTTTATATTTTGGCATCCGGAATGGCACATTTATAACAGTTTTTGTAGGCTATAAGCACGTGTTTGTCATAATCGGGAAAATTTATAGATCGGGATGAAAGTAACACGTTGTTACTTTCATCCCGAAAAATACAGGCAGGCTTTGCTTGCACAGGAATTTGGCCGACAACGCGCAAATATTCACAGACGTGGACTTCTTGCCCAGCACCGTTAGTTATCGACCGTTAGATGATGTTCCAGCTCCTTTACCTGACCCTATTCCCTTAACAAGTCGTCAGATTGGTGCAATGTCCTGTTCACTATCATCACAAGATCAAGCAATTTCGACTGATAATTTACTGACCGTACAGGGCGAGTTACGCTCACCATTGCCATAAAAGTAACACCACCATTGGTAGGTTCACTGTCTTTGCCAACTGCAGCGTCTTTCCTAGTTTCAACATTATTGCCAAGACCCCTCCTGAATTAACTTTACCACCAACAACTACATATTTCGGAAGTAGATGTGTCAGTATTGACATCGGCATCGACATCATCTCATTAATTTACAAATCCCATCTACCTCTTCAGCTGCTGTCCAGGACGTTACAATGATATCGTTTAGTCCCTATGAAGTTAAGCCCCTACCAAAGGCAGGACCAAGGAAGAATAATGGATAGGTAAGAAAAGAAAGAAAAGGAAATATAGGTATAGCACAAAAGAAGGTAAAAGATACTAGAATAACAAAAGATACTGATAATAATTCAGATGGCGAGGATTGTTTTTATCTAGTCTGTTTTGAATCTTTAGCAAACAGCAGGTCAAATTAAAAATGGGTACAATGCCTCGAGTGTCACCAATGGGCTTATAAAGATTGCACTAATAACGAAAGAAGTTATATATGTCATAACTATTTGTCTGACTGAGATTGGTGACTATTTTCGAAGTTCTTTTCGTTTTAGAAGTGTTTAATAATTAGTTTTGATTATTGTGATATACTTATTTGTGAGTCATAAAAGGCTGATTAATAAATAAGAATAATAATGTTGTGTTGTGATAAATAATAATGTTGATTTTGAAAGCTACTTTGTGTTTATTTGCATTGTTACTACCATCCCCTGATACTGTTACAACCAACCCTAACCCTAGGGATAGTTGTAACAGATTCCAGATATTTTTTTAGCTCAATTTTCTCAAAAATGCTAATATAATTTGCATTTAAGGTGATGGTTAAAGATAGCTGAAACACTAATCTATCATTTGTATTGGTTTGAATCTTGATATTCTAAAAGTTGTGTGAGATATAACGAAATAACCGAAAATTGTTACGTTCATCCCTGGTCTCCCCTAATATTCTTCAAGAAACAGATTTTAAGCTAAGAAAAATGTATCTTTTTATTGAGAAAATGGCTCTTGCTAGCAAATAGAGTGAGCTTAAACTTTTCAAACAAAAATAATAATAATCAAAACTTAAGTTTAGATAAACTTGCTAAAGCGAACAAGTAACGGGAATTATTATTTACTGAAACCTCTTACACGGTATTTGTGTTGAAAATAATAAATATTTTTATCACAAAAGTCACGAACATGACGCTATAGCACAATGAAGTGAATAATGGTGCGACGACACCAGGTAAAAAGTAGGTAAAGGAATTCGTGGCAAATGGGTGGAACATTGTGGCATTAGTCATCACAATGTCTACTTGCTGACGTTTGGACAGTGTTGACAAATGATAGCTTTTATTGAATAATAATTATTGCGAGGCTAAATGTCACGAATCGAATAAATGAAGAGAAAACGTTGATGAAAGTAATTTACAAGCTACATTTTAGCGTTATATTACTTGATTATCTTTTTTAATTTGACGATATCGGTCATAGATCAAAGTCCATCAACACGAAAGTTTCCGTTCTGGATGAAATGTTGAAAAGTACTAAGAAGCAATGATGTGATAATTCAAATTTTCAAAATAAAATATTTGCAAATCTCATTTTAACCGACTTTCAAAAAAGGAGGAGGTTCTAAATTCGATTGTATTTTTAAATGTATGTTATCTCATAACTTTTGACTGGGTGGACCGATTTTGATGATTTTTTTAACTGGTGCGTGTCATGTAGTAGGTACCATTTAAATTTATTTGAGACTAGCTTCTGCGCGCGACTTCGTCGGCGTGGACTCCGCTCATATTAGTCTTAGCGTAATGATATATAGCCTATAGCCTTCCTCGATAAATGGGCTATCGAACACTGAAAGAATTTTTAAAATCGCAACAGTAGATCCTAAGATTAGCGCGTTCAAACAAACAAACAAACAAACAAACAAACAATCAAACAAACAAACTCTTTAGCTTTATTATATTAGTATAGATATAACAATTACTTTTTGTCACGTTGTATTATACTGATGATATGATTTTTGTTTTAATCGAAATCTGATACTTGTCATGTGGTCACATTTAAATTTGATTCAGATCTGATGACTACTTTTTTAGTAATCTTTAATAACGCCAATTAACTTGACTAGGTATTTTTTGTCTACCTACGTGTATTACTTGTCGTCGTCGTTTTGTTTTTCGTTTGCGAGCAAACACAATTATTTAAGTAATTTTTGAAATATAATAGAATAGACATAAAATCTTACTGGCGCATTGAGGTTAGTTGTAGTGAGCCTGCTTTCTGCTCCAGGAGTTGTGGGTTCGATTTATTGGTACCTATAACTCAGCTACTAAGTTGTATATCTTAGGAACAGACGACCGTTTGTATATTTGGGATATTTATTTGTTAAATTATAGGTATAGAATATTGCAATAAAAATATAAAATACATTTTTGCTTAACCGTTGAAAAATTGTTTTATTTTTATCAAACATGGCTCGTTCTGTAAGAGTTAGAAACACGATATAATATTGTTATTGTGTATTTCTTACTCTAACATCCACTGCTGACATCCACAGCACTATGTCCTTTAACCGAACAAAGACGATTTCCGAGACAAATATTTTCAATAGAAATATCTGTTGAAAATCCAGACTTATTAAGAAAAATTGATCAAAATCGCAAGCTTATATACTTTCCAACGGTTTAAGTTGTTCATTTTTTTAAACGTAGTAGCACTATCTTTAGGAGTTTAAAACCAATCAAAACTTTATTACTGACTTTAAAGATTGTAATAAGTTTAGTATTAAAGTTACAAGTTCCTCGTAAGTTAAAACAATTTTCAGTCACAAGGGAATACTTAATATATGTCCGATTGTCCGCAATGTCTTATAATCTGTAGTGTCATGCTAGCTTCTAGCTTTGGTACACATTGATAATGTAAACTCGCAATTATGAAAAGTATTGTAAAATTCTCGTTAGTAGATTCAGGCATACTATGCAGATCTAGATAATGAATAAGATGGTCGGCTTGTAACAAATCAACAAAAAGTTTTGAATTGAACTGATTTGAAACTGCAATTATAATCGTACTATTGGGCAATATACAGCTACTTAGGTTTGTACAGTTGAGAAATTATCTTTTTCCATACAAGAAATGCTTAATCCCCTGCGCTACTCTAATGTAAGATAAGTAAGGTAGGTAATTTCTCTACCAAGAAATCGTTACTACGTGCTTATTGGTACGTAATAACCGGGACCCACAGCTTTACGTGCTCTCACAGGCACGTTGGAAAGACCCACAAGGACAAACACCTGACCAGAGGACCAAATATTTACACAGCTATCTGTTGTTTATATTTGTGTAAAAACAGTTCCGAGCGGGAACATTGAACTTTTGACAAAACTGCAACAGAACGTCGATGGTCATATTTTCTGTTTATAATACTTAACTCTATTAGTATCAAATTTTTTTAATCATGTTGAAATAAGAATATGTCACTTATTTGTTTATATATATTATGTGTCTAATGACGTAACGTGTTTAGGAATATATATCGATGTGGATAAATGAAATATTTTACTAACTTTATATCAAGTATATTAACTTCAAATGAGAAAAACTAAACAATACAATTATCTTCTACAAATCTCTTAAGCTAATTCTTCAAAATTGACATAAACATCTTGTTGCTATAGTTACATTATTTTTTTAAATTTCTTAATACGAAAATATAAAATTGTAAGGAATAGATCAAAAAGAATATATTGTTACGTGTTAGGGTTCGAACGATTTGGAGAGAAAGACCTGCTGACTCTTTTAGAGACTTTATCCACTAGCACTAGGTACGACACAAGCACTAGGTACAAATACTACGCACTAAATACAAGCACTAAGTACTAGGTACACTCACTGATCACTAGGTACACTTCACTAAGCACTAACAATGTCCGAGGTCGTAGCCAATGTCGTAGGTTTCCGCTGGTATCACTTCTAGTCTTCACTTCGAAGTCGCTTCGTCGTTAGCTCAAACTGAACTGGCTCCGCTCGGCCTCAATCGGCCTTTTTATACCGGGCCGAGCCTACACCCAGACAGTTCTAGAACCTTCGTGCGTGTACTCGATCCTGAGTTCATTCACCTATATGTCCTCTAGCGCCATCTAGTATTGAGTGGATGTTTCACGTTGTCTTTGTAACAAAGTGGTTTGTACAGCACACAACGTGGTTCCTTCGATCCCCGCTAGATGGCGCAAGCTCCTTTTTTGTGTACTCGTAACACTACTCCCCTCTTAGAGATGCTCGTCCCGAGCATCGTTGTTACTGCCATGGTAACGCGCCAGACGGTCTATGTGTACCACTTTGAATGTCCCCCTTAGTTGCTTTTGAATTCTATAAGTCACATCATTCATTCGGGTAACCACTTTGTATGGACCGTCCCACTTGGTCTGCAACTTTGGAGATTTCCCTTTCCGGCGGGTTGGGTTATGCAGCCACACTAGTGACCCTTCTTCGAAGCCTCTTGTGTTCGATTTCCGGTCGTTAATAGTCCCCTGTGTCGTAAGACTATTCCCGCTGCATGCCTGGAGGATAACAGTTTTCAGGGTTTCCACCGCGTCAGCCAGAACTCGTCTCTTAGTTCTAGCTTTTGTTCGTTTCCCTTGATCCCGGGCAGGGAACGAAGCCCTTTGCTTTTTCAGCTCCTCTATTTGTTCCTCGATCCTTTTCATCCTTGCCCTCTGGGTCTTATTCTGCGGGCAATTGAGCTGAAGATGACCCCTCTCGCCGCACTTGTAGCACATGACTCCAGAACGTTTCTTCGTAGGAGCCTTAACCTCCTTCTGCGGGCAGTTGAGCTGAAGGTGGCCCCTCTCGCCGCACTTGTAGCACATGACACCAGAACGTTTCTTCGTAGGAGCCTTAACCTCCTTCTGCGGGCAGTTGAGCTGAAGATGGCCTCTCTCGCCGCACTTGTAGCACATGGCTCCAGAACATTTCTTCATAGGAGCCTTAACGTCCTTCTGCGGGCAGTTGAGCTGAAGATGGCCCCTCTCGCCGCACTTGTAGCACATGACTCCATAACTTCTCTTCGTAGGAGCCTTAACCACCTTGACTACCTCAGAGACCTCACGGATCTCATGGGTCTGCCTTATGTCATGGCGAACAGCCTCGACCTCCAAAGCATGCGCCAATGCTTCCTTTAGCGAGGTATGGTGACGAAGCCTCACTGCAGCTCTGACCTCGAGGTCCTTGATTCCGTCGACAAATGCTTGAACAATATTCGTGTCTATCGTCTTGGTGTCGGCTCCTGGGTGTGCCTTCCTGACGAGTTTTTCAATTTCCAGCGCCCATTGTTGAAGTCCTTCTCCTGAGCGTTGGACTCTGTCACGCAGTTGGGCACGAAACACGTGTTCCAGGTGTCGCTCCCCGTATCTGGATTCAAGTGCCTCCATCAGGTCTTGAAACCCATTTCCTGTATGTGGCAGTGCTTCCAAGACGGACAAGGCTTGCCCTCTGAGCGCAACAGTGAGCGCGGTCAGGCATTGTTCTTCCGTCCATCCGTTGGCAGTAGCAACAGTCTGGAATTGCAGACGATAGGCGTTCCACGAAGTAGTGCCGTCGTAGGGCGGCACTTTCACTCTTGGTCCTTGCGCAACTCCGGTAGTTCCACTAGACATCGCAACTCCCGTGGTTTCAAGGCGCAGTACTCTCTTCTGTAGTTCAGCGAGGACGGTTTTCACATTTTCGACATCCAATCCTAACCCGGTAACTCGTTCTTGCACTTCGTCGAAATCTTTTCGAAGCTTACCCACCGTGTCACTAACATCTTTTATAGCCCAAAGCGCTTTTTCCTGTGATTCTTGCAAAGCGCTGAACTTGCGTTCTTGTGATTCTTGCATTGCCTCTTGTGATTCCTTCATTGCCTTTTGTGATTCATGCAAAGCGCTGAACTTGCGATCTTGTGATTCTTGCATTGCCTTCTGTGATTCTTTCATTGCCTTCATTAATTCAAATAAACTTCCTAATTGAAGTGCCACTTGAGGGTCGTTAGAAGCTACGGTACCACTGGTGGGCGTGGCCTGTCCGGTGGGCGTGGCAAGGTGGGTGGAGCCAGTGGGCGGGGCTTGAGCCAAAGTGGGCGAAGCCTGGGGGGCGTGGTCAGTGGGCGGGGCCTGGTGGGCGGGGCCAGTGGGCGGGGCCTGAGGGGCGTGGCCAGTGGGCGTGGCCTGGTAGGCGGGGCCAGTGGGCGGGGCTTGGCCCACAGTGGGCGGAGCTTGGCCCCCAGTGGCATCCGCAGTTCGTTGTGCCCTCGTCCTGACCCCCTCCTTGGGGTTCTCTCTCGGAGTCAATGGCATCTCCAAATCTCACTTCCGACACCATTTGTTGCGTGTTAGGGTTCGAACGATTTGGAGAGAAAGACCTGCTGACTCTTTTAGAGACTTTATCCACTAGCACTAGGTACGACACAAGCACTAGGTACAAATACTACGCACTAAATACAAGCACTAAGTACTAGGTACACTCACTGATCACTAGGTACACTTCACTAAGCACTAACAATGTCCGAGGTCGTAGCCAATGTCGTAGGTTTCCGCTGGTATCACTTCTAGTCTTCACTTCGAAGTCGCTTCGTCGTTAGCTCAAACTGAACTGGCTCCGCTCGGCCTCAATCGGCCTTTTTATACCGGGCCGAGCCTACACCCAGACAGTTCTAGAACCTTCGTGCGTGTACTCGATCCTGAGTTCATTCACCTATATGTCCTCTAGCGCCATCTAGTATTGAGTGGATGTTTCACGTTGTCTTTGTAACAAAGTGGTTTGTACAGCACACAACGTGGTTCCTTCGATCCCCGCTAGATGGCGCAAGCTCCTTTTTTGTGTACTCGTAACAATATATAAATAATAATAAAGATAAGTTTTACTATTTTTCATATAAAAGTCTATATAATTATGTGGAGACGCCACACGTGTTTTATTTTTTCATGAATTAAACTTGATTCGTCTTGGCTTAAATTAATTTATAAAAAAATCAACAAAACAACTCATTGAGCTACAATTCTCTTAAATAATACATATTATGTTTAAACAATGAAATAAAGGCAAACATCGTTATTGGCTATAAAAATGTCATTGCGACAAAGCAAATCCTCCCGGAACTTCCTATCACGTTTCAGCATCATTTCATTCGTACCTTTTTATTTGTATTTACCTGATTTGGGCAGATCGAATCTCAATATTTACGAAGGCGTAGCTGAATTTTACGTTCAAATCGGTATTTGTACGCCGTACCATGATCAAGTCACATGTGGAACAAATATTTATGAGCATACAGCCGACGTGTACGTGAGCTATTATTTTTTTAAGCTCCGCCTTAGCTTCTAGGTCATACCCGCAACTAAAGCGAGCCTTATAAAAATTTCATAACAGTAGTGTGACTTTTACCTTTGTTTTCGTATAGCATGTAGAGCCTTGTAACGGAAATGGGACAATGAAAAACCTTGAAAAAATTTCTTTTACCCAGTGAAATATTTAATTTATCTTGATACATTTGAATTTCTTTTTTTTATTCTTAAAACACAAAGTATATTTATTTTTTCTTTAACTCTTAAAACGGAACGCAATAAACTATTTTTTTCATAAACATATTATGTATTTGTTTTCAAGAGTTTGGGCGCCTTCAAATTAGAGGCGTGAAGCGCTGCAGTGGCGCCACTGTGGCGCGCTAGCCGCGCCACTCCTAGTTTTCATACAATTTCTAGAAGCGCAGTCGCAGCGCCACTACCGCGACCGTACCACTACCGTAGTACAGTCTATCTAAATCATCCGAAAAAAAAATTACTTCAATGTCAAGAATTTTCTTAAAATTTACGCGTAACAAATTATTAGTAAATTGACTTGGAGAATGTACTGTAGCATGTCTAAGAAAAACAAACAGACGTTAGATAAATTCATGAGCTCCATGCTTCCTAATTTACTAAAAAACATGTTTGATTTCGGACCTTTTTTTCTTAAGAAGTGCAAAAAGCTTTTAAAAATTCCTTAGTATTTTTTAAGTAGGTATTCAAATGGTTGAATTTCGTGGTACATTGATTTTAATGAAACACTATTAAAATAATCTTTGGTTTATCTTTAGTATACTTTTGTGCAATATAAGACTTTGTGATATAAAAAAGTAAAGAACCCTTAGATAATAATAATTAGTTTTTTGTATCTAATGGTAAGATTAATTTTAAACAAACTATCAAGACCCAGTAAAATGTGTTTTTAATTCAAAATGTATTAAGATACTGTACGTCAAAAATTCAAATAAAACCTTAAGGTTAATATTACAGAAATATACGTGTCAAGGTCGAATGAAAACTTTAGTGCGCAAATGTACTAATTCATTTGATCAGATTGAGTTGTTTAGGTACTGTATTTCTTTAAATATACCAATATGTGCAAGAGTTAATTTTTTGTAAAATTTATATTAGCTATTAGTCTATAGCTAATATAGGTGCTATAGTATAAGGAGTATAGTATAAGGAGTAGTAGAATAGGGAGTTCTACCGATAAATCGGTAACTTTTACATCACTGACATAGACTTTCAAAGTTGCAGCACCTCTGTAGTGGCTATTTGCCGAATCGTTGACCAATTCACTTGAAAATTTGAGTGGTTATACTTTTGAAACTTAGCAGTAAAAAAGTATTTCATATTTGACAAGTACCTATAAAATACATTTCGAAAAGTATTTAAAAAAAAATACTTTTTGTAAAAAGGTATTTAAGTACAAAATATAAAATACGTATTTGCATTTTAAATACAAGTATTTTAAATAAGTCACTACTCTGGCTATAGACATTCGTTTTGTCGTTCGTTTAATATATTTAGTAAGGTATGATAAGGTACCCATGGGGACGGAATCCAGCCTGCCTGTTCAAAAATATACCAACAATATGGATACAACGTGTAGATTACAATGATTAAAACAGAAAAGTAGGTAAATGGACATCATAAAAGTATACGATGCCACAAAGTAGAGTATTAACGTTCAAACTGCTTATTTTGTCCGGAAAATTGATTATGCATGTGGGACCCGTATATGTATATGTTAGACCGGCGTCGTTGCCATTTCGTTGAATTACTGCGAAGGTAAACATGTAACAGCCCGTAAAAAATTCACAACTGTGCAAAGGTCCTTTTTTATCTTTAGAATATAATTTCGGATTTTATACATCACTCAAACGTTGTTAAACTTTTTGAGAGATTAGGGCCTTGACGATATTAAGCGTATGGGCATGACGAAAGATTTAGAAAACCACTTCCGTAATGTGGGTACATATTTACTATTTACGAAAATACCTATATTTCGGTAATAAACTTAAGTTTAAGGAAGTTTAAAACTATATTTGTAATATGTTTTCAACGAGTGATACAAAACAGCTGCAGGTGTCATGGCGTCGTCTCTGACGTCACGGTACAGTAGTTCGTTCCACCTAAGACCCACAAGTGCCCACAACGCCATCGACCACGACCGCTGAAAATCGCTCAGTGGTCTATACACCGTCCAATCGTTTGTTATCTTTTTGAACGCTCACTCCTATAAATTACAGGCTATTTTCCAACCATTTTCAACTTGTCGACTAGACTACTGAGCGGTTTTCAGCGGTCGTGGTCGATAGCGTTGTGAGCGTTATGTGGAACGCGTATTATAGCGTGACGTCATGCGCTGTAATTTGTGTTTCAATCAAAATGGCAGATTGCAGTATTTTAATGTTTTATTTTATTGAAAATCACAATAATCTTATTATTTCACATAAAACTAAACCAGTATTTTGATTTTTTTTAACATGAGTGTTCCCCTAAAATGATTAAATTGACGATATTTTGATACTGTCGTCATGCCCATTGTAAAATATAATCTTTTACTATCGTATAGATAATTATATCTATGGACACATGCAACATTTACTCTGTTTTAGAATAATCAATCAACGTACAGGCGACACATCACTGACTTCCGTTGGATCTCGTCGCATTGTTGTATTGTGTATGGTTACGTGTATGAACTTCGTAGCGTGGTGATTTGAACAAGTATAGAATATAGCTAAGCTAATATAGCTATAGCTATAGAATTAGAGATTGAAAATCTTTTCTTTATACTCAGTATGATATATAATAAACTAAATACTTACTGTAATTAAAATTCAGTTAGAGAAAAATAAACCCTGGCTGTTTAATGTCCCTGTCGACGTCTGGGCGTAAATCTTCACCAGCATATATTTATATATGTAAGTATATGTTTTATAGTATTATTTTTATAAGTCTATATTATATAACAACCACTCTGGTGTAGTGGAACGAGATGGATATTTGTAATTCTACAAACATTTCTTTCCAGTTTGGATGTCTGTCCTTGTGGGTCTTCCCACCGTACCTCGCAGAGCACGTTAAGCTGTCGGTCCCGGCTGTTATCATAAACACCTAATAGCGATTGGTTACTCATAGTAGGGAATATATCTGCCAACCCGCAGTGGAGCAGCGTGGTGGATTAACCTCTAATTCTCCTAAATGGAAAAAGAGGCTTATGGCCAGCAATAGGATGTTAGAGGCTGAATGCGAATGCGAATACTATATAATATATGTCTACTATATATTTAACGGGTGGAGTGACATCTAGCATTATAATACTAATAAATCCAAGAATGAGTCACATTACAAAAACAATAATATGAGACAAGTACAAAAGGCAGCCTCATCGCTAATGACCAATCTCAAATTCTCAAATTTCAAAATAAAAAAAAGTAAAAAATATAAATGGAAATTATAGTAGACATACGTAAACTCTCAAAAGTACAAAATACAATTTTTCGTTTTTCTTTTTCTTCCTTCGATTTTTCCAAGTTCTTTGTTCTTTCTTTAAGAAATCCCTTTTTTAAGTCAGTTATAATCAGTGTAAGCATAGGATTTTCTAAAGAGATAACTTCCAGCTACAATAAACTTCACGTGATACTAAAATAACAATCATTAAGGAGTCCTTTTAAAAAACATATGGCTAAATAGTTTTTTTTACGAAATCTTTCGCTATTTCCCTATGACTACTCATGTAACGATATACTATATGGATATACATAGATATCCTTATCATCACGGCAGCAATTGTAACTATACCTATGGATGACCTATGACCCATTATCATATCCTGGTCACGGCACCATTTTGTAATGATACTCCTATTGGATATACATAGATATCCTTATCATCACGGCAGCAATTGTAACTATACCTATGGAATGATAACTATTCACCATATTTATGATAATCCTGGTCACGTGGTCCAATTTGTAACACTATCATGGTAGTGGCGTTACAAGCTAATATTAAGCTTAAGAGGATATCAATTATCTTTGGCCTTATAATTGTGATCGTTTAGTATAAGGAAGGACTCTACGTTGTGTTTGATTTTTGTTTCAGAGTAACTTCAGTTCTTTTTATGGTATGCCGAAGGAAAGACATAGTATATGTTATTAGAAGCCTTGATTTCTATATAAACTCTAACTAACATCCTACCTAGCCATTAATTTAAAATGACATCTCTGCATAATGACATTAAATTCCTGAAATTAATTTATCCTAAAATTTAATTGAAAAGATATTTACACTTACCAGTGATATAAATACTATAGATAACTAACTTCTGGAATACTATTAAAAGGAAAGAAAGATATTAAGCTTTATAACACCTTATTAGTAAATTAATTAGGAATAAATAAAATTTAGTAAATTAGAACCGTTAAGAATAAATAGTAATAGACTTATTTATTTAGAAATAACTATCACCTACTGTTTAACTAAATATCTGACGTCTCCTTAAGAATGTGTAAATTATAATTGCTAATATTTTTAGTGAATCTAGATAGCTAAAATAGAAATAAAGTTAAATAATTATATATATAGGATATTCTATAATGACATTGATTAATTGAATAGTGTCTAAGTTTCTTTTACATGTATTTTTAGTTCAAACCTGATATAATAGACAGATTCTAATAACTCTAAACAAATGAAATAAATAAAAATATATAAGTAAATGAAATAATGATTAAATACATATTATATAGTTATTAATTATCTTGAAATAATTTATTCAGTTAATAAATTATCTCAGATAATTGTGAAAATAATGTGTAGTGTTCGTTTGTATGTGTTAATCTGTTAGGATAGGGTTTATAGGTATTAGGGAATTAAAAGGCCGGGTTCAGCTGAACCCGGGGGTCGCAACCACCATAACCCCTCCGACCCTAACCGATCCACACCGTGCTGAAGGCTCTAAATTAAATTAGGCACAACGTTGGTGCTATCCAATCAAAAGAAAGGTAGTAGGTAGGAAATGAGAGTACCCAATTTTCTACAGTAAGTTAGATGGAAATATATCCTGTCTAACAAATGCTTGCTTCATACCGTTGCAGCACAATCATGCAATGACAGTATTTGAGTAATCCCTTGGGACGTCATATAGACATAACCAGTGAATTACTAGAGTTGATGTAATTACCAAGCTGTAATCAGACATGGTATTAAGATGTGTTCCTCGTGAACAAAAGGAGATCGTGTCTACTGATCTTTTCATTGTGTGCTTACTAGCCCATACGGGAACTTCGGTCACACAACTACTTTGAAATTCGATCACGAAACCTACTACTTTTGCCACAATTGGATTGTGTAGTGTAAGTTCCCATAGGAAAGACCTACTGAGTTACGAGTCTATAGTCAGCTATATTGTCAAGCCTAGCCACCATTATGAGGTGGGTCAAACAGCGACTAGCGACTTGCGACAACGCAACCTTTCGAGTGTCCTATAAGGAAAATAAGAATAATTAAAGGTATAAGACCAACATGTAGAGTAGGTGTATTGTGTAGGTTTGTCTTTGCATGACTCACAGCATTCACATGAAACAGCATTCATTAACCAGAATAGGTTGTTCAATTGAAACATTGAACCAGTAATTAAGTTGTTAAACATTTGAATATATCAGGCTCTCTTAGGAACTGAATGGATTTATCAAGGACATAGTAGTGTCGAGAGATAAATAAAACAATTAAAATATAACATATTCATTTACTCAATCAGAATCTCTGAGAGTATCTCATTTTCACAATGAGAAGAGAATGTATATTTAATAGGTTTTATAATCCATCAATGTTTGTATGTTTGAAAAACACAAGAGGGCTTGATTAAGGCTCGGCTTAAATCTCAATAAATCCACCATTAGGACTTAGTAGAGACCGTCCACAAAAATTAGCAATAAATTAATTGGAAAAGTGAATATGTTTCTCTATTAGTCTAAAATAGAACTTCATACCACTGTCCAAATATAAATTACTAACCTTTGTTGCAGTTCAAACAACTACCATACACTAGGTGTCTGGTGGAGTTTGTCCAATGTCTCTCATCAAAGATGAGGAACTCTTATCAAAGATAAGGAAACGTACGTATAGTATTTACCAAGAACATAGTTCAGTTAGGCAAATACAAACGCAGAGGTTGGTAGGAAGTACACGCAACTTTCTCTACTAGATAGGCCAAGGTTAGGATCTACCTAGCATAGATGACGCGATGAACTGTGGCTTAGACAGGCCAAGCCTTATAGGGGATACCTATAATAAAACACTGGCGAATACAAACATTTATGGATTCACCTTAACATAGTTTATATAGTTCAATGAAAGTCATCGTGAGAATGAGACACTCCAGTCTACCAGATACCTCGTCTTGACACCCATTTAAGAACATAAATTCTTAGATCAATGTTCAAAACTACAATAGTTTGTGTAATGTCAAGGTTCAGTGTATAATTACCTCATCTTAGAATGTATTCAAGAGCTAAAAGTATCCTTGAACTCATTCAAGACTACAACCACTTTGTTACCTCGTTCCAACATATATTTAACAACTACAAGTTCTTAAATTAATGTTTGAACTACAAAAGTTTGTGTAATGTCAAAATGAAGCCAAATATACATATATATATATATACATATACATACATACATATACATTCATTAGAAGTATATTTATATGTAGAGAATATTCAATAAGATACGACAACTAATCATTAGTTTGTTTATAGGTCATATTTAAACAACATAGTAAAATTTCATTCATTATTTAAATACACCCTAACGAAATTCTAATTAACCCTTAATATCTAATATGATAGTTTTAACCAAAGATTCATTCAATTTTATATGTACTTTAAAGTCAAACGAATGTAATTTCGTTTTATCCTATCAACATCATATTGTGATTATTTACTTAAGTTAGATTTCATTCTATCAGTTAAATTCAATATAATTATGGTCATAAGGCTTATTTCATAATAATTTCATTCAATAATCAATCATTAATTAATAGTATCAATGTAAACCTTTTCATAATAATTTCATTCAGTAATTAATCAATAATTAATAGTATCGATGTAAACCTAGCTAATAATTCATTAGATATCTTTTATTAGAAATCTCCGTAAAAGTTATAAAAATCAGTAAAAGAAACACAACATGCAGAAAAACAAACATGCATCAAAGTGTATCAAAATTGTAAATTATTACACATGCGTATATATAAAAAATTAATGCATTCGAACCAATCAGGAGCTCTTGACTGCAGACTCAGACACAGGTTTCACTGAATTTAATTAGCGGAATACAATTAAAATTTTATAATAAAGAATTGCACTTAATAATAATAATCAGTAAAATTAAATTAAAACTAATTCGCGATCTACACTGAAGCGACATTGCCACTCGGCCAGCTTACGCTAATGAAATCTCTGAACCAGATCTAAAAAATACCTTTTAGGTATTTCTATCTTTGATCTAACACAGAAGTTCCATCGCTTCGCCAGCCGAGGGCTCCCAATACTCTACTCCAAATTCAAAATCGAATCCCGACTCGAAACTGACTCAAAACTGACTCAAAACTGACTCCCCGAATTCAAACTCCCCATCGTATATATTCAAATCTCGCGTCTGTTTTTCCCCCACCCTCACACGTCCACCAACGCGCCCTGCAGTGTTCCCATCCACACGGCAACTCCCGTGTTACAAGGAAATTTGAATATCTTCGGTTCATTGCCGTGTTCAAAGATACGGCAATCCAATGTGTAATTGTTCTTTTCCTAATAATTTAACCGATAGTTTATAAGTCATTATAGTGCAACACAAAACCTAGGAATAAAATTATTACAAAAAAAAAACAAGGAATAAAATTATTACTTCCTCAATAAATTGAGCTTTACTGGCTGTAAGCACTTTTATCCGATCCGAAGGAAATTGCGTAAATCAATTAAACAAAAAACACAACAAAAGATAAACAATAAAAGGGAAAAACAAATACACATTGAATAAGCCGAAGAAAAAAATGTTAGTTACGATAAACTTGCCTGACGGCTGCGAAGAATAATGTATTATTCAACCGATTTCAAAAGGGAAATTATTTAACTGATTATTGTCATTTTTAACCTTACGTGTTAATGTAAAGTAAATACAAGTCAATTTTGTAGTTTTTATTCCGAAACACGGTAATTTAAAATCTTGCGATGGCAACCCTGGCGTAATGTGAGTCCAACAAAAAACTGTATCCCATGGATACCCAATGCTTAGGGCCGGGTTCCACCGTTTAATAAAGCTATGTTTTGCTTAATCGAATTTATAGTTCGATTCTAATATTGGTTTTCGTTTAATTATTATTACGAATCATTTGTACGGGCACACAGCAAAGTGCTGTTTTAAGACTCTTTCAGGCAACTTCCTTAAAAATTTCTCTCCGCAACAACCATCCTCATCTTTCAAGGAACACAAAAAGAGAATCAGCGCAATCGGCTCAGCCGCTCCCAAGACCTGCGCCCAGCAACACATTCAGCCATTCATTTATATATATATATAGAGATACACTACTATAAACTCGAGTATCAGAATATATCATATGACAACTTGACAAGATTTGTTTTTAATAGGTTAGACCGTTAGAAGCACTAGACAAAACGTGTTTACACAGCTAAACGCCAAAAATCGGTCGTTTAGAATTTAGACTCATTCTCTAACTGCGTTTAGTTTATGTTGGTGAAATGCAATTTCCAGCTCTAAACACCGTTAATCGCGATTATCTCTATCAGTGGACCTGGCCCTTAGAACGTTTCACCGAATCTGTCAACACAAAATTTTAAGCTTGTCTCGAATATAATATTTATCGCCTAATATTTTAACACGTTTAGTCAAACTGTTTGAGTTCCCAGCCAATAAATTTCTATTCTTAAGCACAACTTAAAATTTGAGACCCTAATGGATTTTAACAATTTTCGTTCATTGAATTGACTGTTTTATGTTTACGTGTCAACTCACATTTCAATTTATGCGTTTGTTATCTCAAGTATAACTAAAATTTATAGACTAATAATTTAGAACTGAATTGTGTTTACGTGTTACGTTACAATCGCCCCTTAATTATATAATGTAGTTTATCGTAATTATTAATTAATCACAACAACGTAACCAAATAACACAATTCTGTATCATGTTACTTCTCAATTGAAAGGACACTCATGAATCTTTACATTCAGCTTCAATCAACAGCACTTAGAAGCATACTCTTCTCCCAAACATCCAACCTCTCATCAATCATACTACTAGAGTTATATTCAATGGTTAAAATCAAAATAATCAATTCCAACCAACCATTCCAGCTCCTTCACCAACTCTCACACTCACATAGATCCAATCTGATTTGAATTCCTACATCTAGGCTCAATTTTATCTTAACACAATACTCATATTGTTTTAAAATATAAAATCCGGCTATTCAATATTAAATATACAACTTAACAGAGTGCAGTTCATCTTATTTTAAAGGAGATGGGGACTTTTAGGCTAAAATGTATTAAGTACAGATATGGTTTAAAAAATTGGTCATTTTTTTTTTTTTTTTTTTTTTTTTAAATATATAATATCAGCTCAATTCTGAATCTGGAAGCTGAGAAAAATGAAAAAGATAGTTTTCGTCAAATTAATTGGGTATCGATTTAACTATAATCGATTATAGAATTAAAAAAAAAAAGTTTGCACTAGTTAATTAACTCAAAGTATTCAGGTACACAATTGAAGTTATAAACAATAAAGTGTATTTTAATAAAGTTACATTAATATCGAAAATAAAAATTAATATCTGATAAACCCGAATTATTACCGATTTCGTATTGATTGAAAATAAATCATAATTATTTTTAATAACAGCTTTGACAGCTGACTGATATTGAAACTGTGTGCCCCGTCATGGTCCCGTCACTGTCACTCGTTTCATGTAATCATGTTTATAATTGTTTAATGTTTTCAGTGTATTCAGATGCATCCTGAGTCCATTCCTGATATTTATTTATGGTTTCAAGTGATTGATATTTGTAATGATAAAATATGATAAACATAGTGCTTCAGGAACTTAGTGATTGGGTTTTTCATAGACATTGTAACATAACCTCAATTTTACAAACCGTCTAATAACTCCGCTCTTAGATAGCCAAAATGTACAGAATTTTCAGCGAGGGATCAATAAGCGTAAATACATTAATTGGTACCATTTTCATTACGTTATATTTTACGTTGCATTTCGGCCCAAGAATGTATGGAATCGTATCCGTCTCCTTTCTGAATGAATAAATTAAAATATTTGGATACAGTTGCACAATTCATATCTAATACTAATATGAATTGGTAATATGACGTTTAGTATATTGCAGTACTTGGACCTCTTGTATTGCACACAGTCAAACTTTAAGGTCTGACCTATATTTTTACAATTTAATTTAGATTGAATATAGATGAAAATGTTCAGTTACTTTTGTGAAGAAATGACCGCCCTACTCCCCACCAACTATTTTTATTAAGCTAGCGCTTAATAAGTTAGGTATTGATAAGAAAAATTTATATATGACTTAATAGTCAGTTGAAAATTAAATTGTTATTTCTATTAAACTAGCGCTTAATAGGTTAAGTATTGATGAAAAAAAATTTATATATGACTTAAAAGTCAATTGAAAATTAAATTGTTATATAGTTATGTGAGAACTTTTAAGCGCTCCAATAAAATTAGTTGAGTCATTTCCCTGACCCATCATTTCCCTAATTTTTATTTTTATTCATAACTAAACCTAATTACAATTACACTTATCTAACTTATTACTATCTATTTTAATTATCTAATTACTATCTTAATAACCTAATCCTTTACATATCTAACTTATTTAAGTGCAATTCATTTCCTTATAAAATCATCTATAGTTTTGACATTATTGTGAAAATATAATAAATCTTCAATAAAATTTATTGATATTCTAGTTTAAAATCTATCCTTTTCAATTCCACATTATTAATTCAATTGTTTATATCAACAGTTAAACATTGATAACATCTATAATTGATCGTGATCAATTTATTATTGATAATATCTATTTAGATGTATTGTATTAAAGTTTCCTCTAATTTCTTTAGTTATAGGATCCATTAATGTGTAAACATTTGCAAATGGAATCGCACTAACTACATAAGGTCCTTCATACAGCAATTGAAACTTTTTTATAAGTTTCTTTTGAGCCTCTGACTTATTTACTTTACGAATCTTTACATAATCTCCAATCTGAAATTCAATTAAACGATGGGACCTATTAAATTTAGTTTGTCGTTTAATACTGTTATCTTTTAAATTTTTCCCTAACTTGAATTCTAATTTGATTAATATCTTTAAACTTATTTAATTGAGGCAAACAACTATCAAATGACATGTCATTACTCAATCCATATAATATTTCATTAGGAGTAAATCCCGTACTTTCATGAAATGTGTTGTTATATAATGTTTCGATTTTATTTAATATCGTTACCCAACTTTTATGATTTTTATGGCAATATGTTCGAAATAAACGTCCTAGTTCTCTGTTAACCCTCTCTGTCGTATTAGGTCGAGGATTTCTTACAGTTGTAAATATAGGTTTTATACCCATATCTTTTAAAGTTTGTTTCCAACTTTCAGATGAAAATTGACTACCATTATCAGTCATAAGTACTTTAGGCTTAATTATTTTAACAAATTGTTTTAATTTTGTAATAACTGAACGAGAAGTGGCTTTAGACAAATCATATAATTTAACAAATTTACTAAATGAATCCTGAATTACAAGTATATAAGCAGAACCAAACCGTCCTTTCGGCAATGGTCCATATAAGTCTGCCATAACTAAGTCACCTATTTCTTCTGTCACAATAGATTTACATTCACCTACATATTTTATATTATCACTTTTAGAAACTTGACAGAGATGACAAGTCTTTAATAATACTTTAACTGTTCTATGCATATTAGGAAAATAAAATCTATCTTTAAGGTACTTGAGTACCTTAAAAACCCCTTGATGTCCCATTTCTTTATGGATTTGAGAAATTACTTCCTCCCGTAACTGAGAGGGTAAATAAATTACATGTTTATCTGAATCGATTTTAAAATATAACACTCCATTCTTGATATAACAGCGCTTAGCAATATTATTTATTCTACCACTATGATTATTACTAATATTATTTATAATATCCATTATCAACTGTACTTCATTATCGTTAGATTGAAAACTAGATATATTTTTTAAGTTTGTTATTAATGTTTTATTCTTTTTAATTTCCATATAATGTATTTCAGGACAATAGATTCTATCTTCTTGTATCATTGATGAATCAGGTGGGAACCTAGATAACACATCAACAGCGACATTATCTCTACCTTTTATATGTTCGATACTATAATCGAATTGTTCGAGAAACAATATCCACCTAATTATTCGACTATTATACAATTTCCATGTCCTAACAAACGTCAATGCTTTGTGATCAGTTCTAATTATAAGCTTTGCGCCCCTCAAATAGGTTTCAAACTTCCTTAAACAATAGATTATAGCCCAAAACTCTTGTTCAGTAACAGTCCATCTTAATTCGGCGCCCCTAAGAGATCTGCTACAATAGCCTAATATTTTCATTTCCTTTTGTTCATCGTACTGAAATAAAACCCCCGCAAGACCTACTCCCGAACTATCTGTTTGTAAATAAAAAGGTTTAGACATATCCGGATGATGCAACATTATTGTCTTTAAAAAACTATTTTTCAATTTTTCAAAGGCTACTTGTGCTTCTGAAGTCCAAGTCCATCCTTTGCTCTTTTTTAATAATTGGCATAAGGGTTGAATTATACTATTATAATCAGGAATGAACCGCCTATAATAATTACAGAGTCCTAAAAATGCTCTTAAATGTTTTATTTTCTTGGGAACTGGGAAATTCTTAATTGACTCTATTTTTTCTGGGTCAGTTTTAATTCCCTCCGTAGAAATAATATGTCCTAACATCTTAACTTCTTTACATATGAATTTACATTTTTCAAGATTACATGTTAACCCCGCTGACTTTAATTTGTTTAATATTATATCGATATGTTCTAAAATATGTTCATTTAACGTTCCTTGAGTTAAAATAGCAAGGTCATCTAGATAATTCACGCAAAAATGTCTAACTTCAGGCCCTAATATTAAGTCCATAGCTCTACTGAAACTTCCTACTGAAGTCTTAAGTCCTTGTGGTAAAACATTATACATATAAGATTTTCCATTAAATGTGAACCCGGTATACTTTTTACTATCCTCAGAAATGGCAATTTGAAAATATGCATTATTCAAGTCTATTATACTAATATAATTAACCCCATGAAATGAATTTAAAACATCTATTTGCATCGGAGGTGCTTCCGACTCAGCTATCATGTATTTATTGATTTCACGTGCATCTAGTAGAACTCTAATTGAACCATCAGATTTTAAGGTGTAAGTTAACGGACTACAATACGGTGTTGAACCTCTAGATATTATTCCCATATCAACCATTTCGGCTAATTTTTCTTCCATTTTTTGTCTATACGCGTACGGAACGGGATAAGACCGTTTAATTATCGGACTATGATCCATCATTTTGATAATATGTTGATAACAATTAGCTCTACCTAACCTTTTAACAAATACTTCGCCATATTTAATTAGAATCTGTTTTAATTTATTTAATTGAGTTCCTTTAAGAGGTGTACCCGTCTTTATTTCTTGTAAATATTTATTGAAATCAAAGCTATTGTCTACCTTTGTAATATCACAAATTCTCTTTTCCTCAAAATTATATTTAATAAACGGAATTAATACTCGTTGATCTCTATGTTCGATAACTAACCCTATGGATGGCTCTTGTAATTTAATATTAACATTATTTGCCATAAGCCAGTCAAATCCTAGTATCATTGAATGAACTAATTTTGGTACTATAAAAATCTAATCTCTAAATCAATTACCCCAAATCTTACAGGCAATAAAACCATTTGTTGTATTTTAGCACTCTTTTGTCCTACTGCTCCACGTATCTGAATCGGCTTAACAGGTAACATGTCTAATTTGTTCCCAGTTAATGATTTTAAAGATTCCCAAAATGATTCTGAAATACAGGTTATGTCACTCCCTGTATCGATTAAACATATGACTCGTTTACCAGATACTATCACTTCAATCTCAGATTTAATTATTTCTAATTTATCCGCGGTAATATTATCTTCCTCGTCAAATAATGAAAAGACTGCTTCGGTTTGCACTAATGACTCATTATCTATTTCCGATTGATTTTTTAATGTTTGTATGATTTTATACTTGAAATCTGTTGAATTATTTTTATTTAATCCTGAGCCTAACCCTGATTTACAATATTGTCCCTTAGCTATGATTGGTTTACGTATACCATTATTATCTAATGTCTGTCCAGGTTCCCACCCGAGTTTAAGCATAATTCTTAAAGCTACAGATGTACTGTTCGCCCCTACTAAAGTTGATGTACCGGGGTCTGTCACATCAACACTTATTAGTTTAAATTCTCTGTTGATACAGAGTTTTCTATAGAAACATTGTTATCATTATCTACTCTATTCGTACCATTAATGCTATTCTTCTTGTTTGGTATCACTTTACTCATTGATCTAGTGTTCATAATTCGCTTCCGGTTGAGACCGCCTCTGCCATTCTGCTGTTGAGCTGCCATCTCAGGTCTTTGAACGCTGCTAGAATGAGCATTAATGCCACTACTGAAGTTATTTTGCTTATTAATGTTATCTAACTTTCGTAGAAACTCCGTAGCTTGAAGAATCGATGTGTAATTACTTGTTGACCAAGCATACTGAACATCTTTAGGAAAATGATTCATAATGTCATTTATCAATTGTCTCTCTTGAATAGGATACGTCAACATCTTCGCTTGTCCACATAAAGTAATGAAATGGCTTAACATAGACTGGACTCCGTCCCACGAATTCTGACTGATTCGTCTTCTTAATTCATTCTGCTCAGCCTCGCCCCAATATGTGTCTAAAAAATCCCTTTTGAAGTCTTCAAACACTGTCCATCTATCTCTATAAATATGCGCCCAATTTCGCGATTCATTTTCAAGACAATCTATGACAATGTCTATTATATCTCTCGCCTCTGGTGCAGACCTTCTTAAATAAGCAGTCAGGTCTTCGATGAACGTCACAGGATGTTTTCCTTTAAATGGAAACTTAGGTCTTTCCGTAGGCATCTGCGCCACTGGATAGTATACCGTTGATGTTCCCGGCTGTATGATAGGTTGAATAAAATTTTCTCTCGGCATAACATTGTCCGATGATCCACTGGGAGTAGACATTCTATTTTCCAACTCCGAGATTTTATTATTGATGTTATTCATTGCCTTTTCCATCATTCGAGATATGTATTGTAAAGAATTAATCTTCCTTACTTTAGTAGCAGGTCTAACTGCAAACACTCGCTTGTTATTAGAGTTGGTTGACTTGGTTCCAACAGGACTAGCTTTAGATTGACGCCTAGGCATTGTTATAGATTTAATTTGCTTCAAATGTAACACTGATAATGTTTATCTAAATTTTAATTAATTTATTCTAATTCAAAAAAGATTCACTGCACTCTTATTTAATTTGAGTTTAATTTAAATAACTTTCCAAATGTTCACACAAAAACTATCTCTTTCTAATCACCTTTTAAACTTCTAATATTTTATTGAAATTTTATCAAGTCGACCGGATTCTGCAATGTTACAATTTAATTTTAATTTTAAAACATTAAATGTTTATAAGTTTAATTAAAATTCAACTATTATACTTTCAAATGAAATATGACAACCAACCACGCCATCTTTGTTTCACAGTAAACACTTCCAAATCTCCACTCAATACTGCGCCACTTCTACTTCAAAGCCAACCTTTCAATACCACTCACTCTCAACAGATGGCGTTATACTGCGCCCCGTCTACTTCAAAGCCAACCTTTCAATACCACTCACTCTCAACAGATGGCGTTATACTGCGCCCCTTCTACTTCAAAGCCAACCTTTCAATACCACTCACTCTCAACAGATGGCGTTACCGATATGAAACATTTTGGAATTATAGTAAAAATCTTTGTCAACGCCATCTACGAACACATAGCACAACTAACCATTCCCTTCGTAAGCAGACACGCCGTCTCCTTTTTACATCGATATTAATTCACGTTTGTCCACCAGATGTCGCTACCAATCCTACTACAACTATATATTTGATATTCAATTACTACGTTAATATCTATTTGTTTCTATGTAAGAATGAAATACCATAATACTTAATATCATACATCAACTAATGTTTATGCAATAATCAATTCCCAACTATATTTTAAATTTTATATGCAATTTCAAGTCCTTTCCGGTAAATATTATTAAACAACTTTGTCTGACTTAAAATTTGTGCTCGCTGTAAAATTCAGCTACCTGGCAAAAAGGTCATCGCAGATGTTTAAAGCGCTATAGTTTTTATCCTACCCAGCAATATTAAGAAATTTTTTTTTTTTTTGTACAGAGAAACATTCCTTAGGCCTGACCCGGCCAGTTTTTATTATGGATAGCTTAATAAAACAATAGAACATACATAGTTGTACATTTTTTCAATTCTAACATTTTAAAATGTTGGTGGTATTTTAGTTATGTTATCTACTGATATTCGACTTTTCGCGATACCTACTATGAATAATTTGAATAAACAACGCTCCAAGACACTCATTCAATCAAAATACTTTTAAAACCATACATCCTCTGATATAAACACTAGTAGTTAACAAGGGTAATATAAAATTCTATTCATTATTCAATTCCTTTCAATTCAAATTTGAAATAAAAGTTTCCTTCACTTTGACAACTGACAGTTCAAAAATACGAAGAAAGCTAACAAATAATAATAAATTAAAATAAATATAATGTAATAAATTGTTCATAAAAAAATGTTCTATATTTTTCCCCAATAATGTCTTATTAATATTTAAAAAACAAGAACTTTTTCAAAAGAATTTATTGTAACCGTTTTTGAAACGCAATCTTTAATGTCACAAACTAGTTAAAAGTGTATAATCTATGGTCACAAACACATATTTTTTGATTTTAATTAAGTAGTTCTGTAATTCTGTACGATCCCTTTTAGACAACTGATAATTGATTATTTATAAGCAAATTTATTGGTTCTTTAGTATATTAGAATAGAATTGAAGTATACATAAAGAGTCTGAATAAGAGTGCCATGTTTACAACCTAACCTATTAAGCTATTGTGACTAAAAGATACCTACGAAGAACGTTTATTGAAATAAAAGGACAAATTCTATTTCATTTAACAGACAACTTATAAGTACCAAGCTCCAAGGATTCATGAATTGGTTTTATAGTTCTTATGAATGCTATGTCATTCGGTAAGCTATACTCTTTTTTATAAATAAAATTATCTTAAACAGTTCCAGTCAATTCCTAAAATTCAAGGTCAAAATAACCCTGATACCTTCATAACCTAATTCAATTTCTATTTAACCAGTACATTCTCGCACACATAACTAAAATGCACTAAATTTTCTATACTTTAAAATCTGTTATTTAAACTAAGTATAATTTGCTATGATAGCAATGACTACACTTAATTATTTCTAAAATCTAACATTAAAATGAATAAATATACCAAAACACATAGTTTTTCCTGTACAGTCTTTGCAAATAAATGAATAAAAGTTAATTCCACAGTTAGTTAATATTATAATTAATTTCCTACTACTAACTATAATATTATCCTATCTTCACATTATGTTTGCATATTTTTAATACTATTGAATACTACCATTTCAGCCTAACATCCACGTACATCCAGCCAGCCCTTAAGGATGATCAACGCATAACTATTGGGACCAATTTCAACAAGGAAGGAAATTACTTCAGCGTCAGTGACTAAATGTGACAAAATAAGTTTAAATTGTACATAACCTAGAATAATTTGTATCTGTAAGTAATATTAAAATTTACTGCAGGCTTTTATTTAAAAATTCCCTAACAATATTTAATTAATACAATCTAAATTTTATTAACTATCCTAGCAATGTCTATTGATGGACGATAATATAATAATAATCAGATAATAATTAGATGTGCTTAAGACTCACTTCAATATATTACTAGGCAAATTCAGCAATGTTGTGTAGGTTGATACTTTCATGTAATTTCATAAATAAATAATTATTTAAATATGTAACTATCCATCATTAATAATAATACATGAGACAGTAGGCTGTTATGGTCTGACCATTTTAAAACTTATTACTGAGAAACTTAATGCAACTTTTAAGTATTAATACATCTCTTCAATATTACTCTTAAAACAGATTTATTTAGATTTATGTACCTAACTGTAATTCTAACTGCGCCAAGATGCTATATACCTATAGATCCATTTTTAGATTGTCTAAAACAAGTTAATGTGCTTACATAATATAAATTTAATAGGTTTATCTTATTTTGTGTAAAATGACTTAAAGAATTGTTAAGTAATATGCTTTGTGTCTTCTTCAAAATGCAATCAATAGATACATGTATATTCTTGTTATCTATCAGTACAATCGTGCAACTATTATCATTTTATCACTGGCATTACATTTATTCACTGTAAATGCTTTGAAAAGTAACTTTAAGCTTCTAAGATACTCGCTTACTTCGGCATTTGTGCAACCATAAAAATCCTGGTCACGGCACCATTTTGTAACGATATACTATATGGATATACATAGATATCCTTATCATCACGGCAGCAATTGTAACTATACCTATGGATGACCTATGACCCATTATCATATCCTGGTCACGGCACCATTTTGTAATGATACTCCTATTGGATATACATAGATATCCTTATCATCACGGCAGCAATTGTAACTATACCTATGGAATGATAACTATTCACCATATTTATGATAATCCTGGTCACGTGGTCCAATTTGTAACACTATCATGGTAGTGGCGTTACAAGCTAATATTAAGCTTAAGAGGATATCAATTATCTTTGGCCTTATAATTGTGATCGTCTAGTATAAGGAAGGACTCTACGTTGTGTTTGATTTTTGTTTCAGAGTAACTTCAGTTCTTTTTATGGTATGCCGAAGGAAAGACATAGTATATGTTATTAGAAGCCTTGATTTCTATATAAACTCTAACTAACATCCTACCTAGCCATTAATTTAAAATGACATCTCTGCATAATGACATTAAATTCCTGAAATTAATTTATCCTAAAATTTAATTGAAAAGATATTTACACTTACCAGTGATATAAATACTATAGATAACTAACTTCTGGAATACTATTAAAAGGAAAGAAAGATATTAAGCTTTATAACACCTTATTAGTAAATTAATTAGGAATAAATAAAATTTAGTAAATTAGAACCGTTAAGAATAAATAGTAATAGACTTATTTATTTAGAAATAACTATCACCTACTGTTTAACTAAATATCTGACGTCTCCTTAAGAATGTGTAAATTATAATTGCTAATATTTTTAGTGAATCTAGATAGCTAAAATAGAAATAAAGTTAAATAATTATATATATAGGATATTCTATAATGACATTGATTAATTGAATAGTGTCTAAGTTTCTTTTACATGTATTTTTAGTTCAAACCTGATATAATAGACAGATTCTAATAACTCTAAACAAATGAAATAAATAAAAATATATAAGTAAATGAAATAATGATTAAATACATATTATATAGTTATTA
The DNA here is from genome assembly GCA_905220545.2 of Melitaea athalia. NCBI lineage: Eukaryota > Metazoa > Arthropoda > Insecta > Lepidoptera > Nymphalidae > Melitaea > Melitaea athalia. The sequence goes on from HG992187.1 coordinate 9,564,669, forward strand.
ATTATCTTGAAATAATTTATTCAGTTAATAAATTATCTCAGATAATTGTGAAAATAATGTGTAGTGTTCGTTTGTATGTGTTAATCTGTTAGGATAGGGTTTATAGGTATTAGGGAATTGAAAGGCCGGGTTCAGCTGAACCCGGGGGTCGCAACCACCATAACCCCTCCGACCCTAACCGATCCACACCGTGCTGAAGGCTCTAAATTAAATTAGGCACAACGTTGGTGCTATCCAATCAAAAGAAAGGTAGTAGGTAGGAAATGAGAGTACCCAATTTTCTACAGTAAGTTAGATGGAAATATATCCTGTCTAACAAATGCTTGCTTCATACCGTTGCAGCACAATCATGCAATGACAGTATTTGAGTAATCCCTTGGGACGTCATATAGACATAACCAGTGAATTACTAGAGTTGATGTAATTACCAAGCTGTAATCAGACATGGTATTAAGATGTGTTCCTCGTGAACAAAAGGAGATCGTGTCTACTGATCTTTTCATTGTGTGCTTACTAGCCCATACGGGAACTTCGGTCACACAACTACTTTGAAATTCGATCACGAAACCTACTACTTTTGCCACAATTGGATTGTGTAGTGTAAGTTCCCATAGGAAAGACCTACTGAGTTACGAGTCTATAGTCAGCTATATTGTCAAGCCTAGCCACCATTATGAGGTGGGTCAAACAGCGACTAGCGACTTGCGACAACGCAACCTTTCGAGTGTCCTATAAGGAAAATAAGAATAATTAAAGGTATAAGACCAACATGTAGAGTAGGTGTATTGTGTAGGTTTGTCTTTGCATGACTCACAGCATTCACATGAAACAGCATTCATTAACCAGAATAGGTTGTTCAATTGAAACATTGAACCAGTAATTAAGTTGTTAAACATTTGAATATATCAGGCTCTCTTAGGAACTGAATGGATTTATCAAGGACATAGTAGTGTCGAGAGATAAATAAAACAATTAAAATATAACATATTCATTTACTCAATCAGAATCTCTGAGAGTATCTCATTTTCACAATGAGAAGAGAATGTATATTTAATAGGTTTTATAATCCATCAATGTTTGTATGTTTGAAAAACACAAGAGGGCTTGATTAAGGCTCGGCTTAAATCTCAATAAATCCACCATTAGGACTTAGTAGAGACCGTCCACAAAAATTAGCAATAAATTAATTGGAAAAGTGAATATGTTTCTCTATTAGTCTAAAATAGAACTTCATACCACTGTCCAAATATAAATTACTAACCTTTGTTGCAGTTCAAACAACTACCATACACTAGGTGTCTGGTGGAGTTTGTCCAATGTCTCTCATCAAAGATGAGGAACTCTTATCAAAGATAAGGAAACGTACGTATAGTATTTACCAAGAACATAGTTCAGTTAGGCAAATACAAACGCAGAGGTTGGTAGGAAGTACACGCAACTTTCTCTACTAGATAGGCCAAGGTTAGGATCTACCTAGCATAGATGACGCGATGAACTGTGGCTTAGACAGGCCAAGCCTTATAGGGGATACCTATAATAAAACACTGGCGAATACAAACATTTATGGATTCACCTTAACATAGTTTATATAGTTCAATGAAAGTCATCGTGAGAATGAGACACTCCAGTCTACCAGATACCTCGTCTTGACACCCATTTAAGAACATAAATTCTTAGATCAATGTTCAAAACTACAATAGTTTGTGTAATGTCAAGGTTCAGTGTATAATTACCTCATCTTAGAATGTATTCAAGAGCTAAAAGTATCCTTGAACTCATTCAAGACTACAACCACTTTGTTACCTCGTTCCAACATATATTTAACAACTACAAGTTCTTAAATTAATGTTTGAACTACAAAAGTTTGTGTAATGTCAAAATGAAGCCAAATATACATATATATATATATACATATACATACATACATATACATTCATTAGAAGTATATTTATATGTAGAGAATATTCAATAAGATACGACAACTAATCATTAGTTTGTTTATAGGTCATATTTAAACAACATAGTAAAATTTCATTCATTATTTAAATACACCCTAACGAAATTCTAATTAACCCTTAATATCTAATATGATAGTTTTAACCAAAGATTCATTCAATTTTATATGTACTTTAAAGTCAAACGAATGTAATTTCGTTTTATCCTATCAACATCATATTGTGATTATTTACTTAAGTTAGATTTCATTCTATCAGTTAAATTCAATATAATTATGGTCATAAGGCTTATTTCATAATAATTTCATTCAATAATCAATCATTAATTAATAGTATCAATGTAAACCTTTTCATAATAATTTCATTCAGTAATTAATCAATAATTAATAGTATCGATGTAAACCTAGCTAATAATTCATTAGATATCTTTTATTAGAAATCTCCGTAAAAGTTATAAAAATCAGTAAAAGAAACACAACATGCAGAAAAACAAACATGCATCAAAGTGTATCAAAATTGTAAATTATTACACATGCGTATATATAAAAAATTAATGCATTCGAACCAATCAGGAGCTCTTGACTGCAGACTCAGACACAGGTTTCACTGAATTTAATTAGCGGAATACAATTAAAATTTTATAATAAAGAATTGCACTTAATAATAATAATCAGTAAAATTAAATTAAAACTAATTCGCGATCTACACTGAAGCGACATTGCCACTCGGCCAGCTTACGCTAATGAAATCTCTGAACCAGATCTAAAAAATACCTTTTAGGTATTTCTATCTTTGATCTAACACAGAAGTTCCATCGCTTCGCCAGCCGAGGGCTCCCAATACTCTACTCCAAATTCAAAATCGAATCCCGACTCGAAACTGACTCAAAACTGACTCAAAACTGACTCCCCGAATTCAAACTCCCCATCGTATATATTCAAATCTCGCGTCTGTTTTTCCCCCACCCTCACACGTCCACCAACGCGCCCTGCAGTGTTCCCATCCACACGGCAACTCCCGTGTTACAAGGAAATTTGAATATCTTCGGTTCATTGCCGTGTTCAAAGATACGGCAATCCAATGTGTAATTGTTCTTTTCCTAATAATTTAACCGATAGTTTATAAGTCATTATAGTGCAACACAAAACCTAGGAATAAAATTATTACAAAAAAAAAAACAAGGAATAAAATTATTACTTCCTCAATAAATTGAGCTTTACTGGCTGTAAGCACTTTTATCCGATCCGAAGGAAATTGCGTAAATCAATTAAACAAAAAACACAACAAAAGATAAACAATAAAAGGGAAAAACAAATACACATTGAATAAGCCGAAGAAAAAAATGTTAGTTACGATAAACTTGCCTGACGGCTGCGAAGAATAATGTATTATTCAACCGATTTCAAAAGGGAAATTATTTAACTGATTATTGTCATTTTTAACCTTACGTGTTAATGTAAAGTAAATACACGTCAATTTTGTAGTTTTTATTCCGAAACACGGTAATTTAAAATCTTGCGATGGCAACCCTGGCGTAATGTGAGTCCAACAAAAAACTGTATCCCATGGATACCCAATGCTTAGGGCCGGGTTCCACCGTTTAATAAAGCTATGTTTTGCTTAATCGAATTTATAGTTCGATTCTAATATTGGTTTTCGTTTAATTATTATTACGAATCATTTGTACGGGCACACAGCAAAGTGCTGTTTTAAGACTCTTTCAGGCAACTTCCTTAAAAATTTCTCTCCGCAACAACCATCCTCATCTTTCAAGGAACACAAAAAGAGAATCAGCGCAATCGGCTCAGCCGCTCCCAAGACCTGCGCCCAGCAACACATTCAGCCATTCATTTATATATATATATAGAGATACACTACTATAAACTCGAGTATCAGAATATATCATATGACAACTTGACAAGATTTGTTTTTAATAGGTTAGACCGTTAGAAGCACTAGACAAAACGTGTTTACACAGCTAAACGCCAAAAATCGGTCGTTTAGAATTTAGACTCATTCTCTAACTGCGTTTAGTTTATGTTGGTGAAATGCAATTTCCAGCTCTAAACACCGTTAATCGCGATTATCTCTATCAGTGGACCTGGCCCTTAGAACGTTTCACCGAATCTGTCAACACAAAATTTTAAGCTTGTCTCGAATATAATATTTATCGCCTAATATTTTAACACGTTTAGTCAAACTGTTTGAGTTCCCAGCCAATAAATTTCTATTCTTAAGCACAACTTAAAATTTGAGACCCTAATGGATTTTAACAATTTTCGTTCATTGAATTGACTGTTTTATGTTTACGTGTCAACTCACATTTCAATTTATGCGTTTGTTATCTCAAGTATAACTAAAATTTATAGACTAATAATTTAGAACTGAATTGTGTTTACGTGTTACGTTACACTCAGATATCATAAACTTTTAATTGCAAAGAAATCAATGTACGTAGATTATAGTGGTAGACTATGTGGTTAAGATTTAGAACGCTGTCTTCAATTTTTTATGACTTTACCATCATAATTATCTAGGTTTGGTAGGTAGGGGAATATCTTTTAATACAAATATATGACCAATTACGGTGTGATAGCATCGGTCATTATTCTAAATAGCAACGGTACGGTACGGCAGTATGACATTAAATATCAATTAAAATTAAAACGTAATTCAATAAAGTTTCCACTGTAACAAAAGAAAATGTAAATAGTATAAAAACTATCATTTACGTTATATTATACAGTAAAAAACATATTACCATTCAAAAGGTCCGGTATCTAACATTAGTACCAGGGCCCCGATCGCGCTATTTGCATTGTCAACGAAACGTTTACAGTTCAGTTATGGTTCAGTTGCGATTGTGGTGCAAGTACAATTCAACTTTGTCGCATTCGGTATTGCGCTAAAGTTTATACGTCAGTCGTAGCTCAGACGCAACTGAACTGCAACTGAACTGTAGCCGCTAGAGACGTTACTTGGTTTATGAAAAACCGGTATCGAACCGCAACAAAATTGACTTGTGTAGCAGTATTTTTGACAACTAACTAATGTCAAAGTCAATTAGTTGTCAAAAGTAGTGACAGGATCGACAAATGAGACAGAGAATGATGACGTAAATCAAGGTCGGGTCTTGCTAGTGTTGTCATACAAAAACATTTACCCCGTTTGAAGTCATTGATATAATACCGTCAGTGGAAAGGACAAAATGCTAAAACGCCAAAACGGTGTTTTAGAAATCAGAGGTTTGTAAATATTCCTTTTTACGGACTTCTATACAAATACTAGCTTCTGCGCGCGACTTCGTCCCCGTGGAATATAGGACCAATTCTGTCATACATGATTTGTGCGAAACTTTAACTCTCAAAAGAAAAAAACCCCAATTTTGAAACATTCTTCATTGGTGCTTCGCTCCTATTGGTCTTATCGTGATTATATATAGCCTATAGCCTTCCTCGATAAATGGGCTATCTAACACTAAAATACTTTTTCAAATCGGACCAGTAAGTCCTGAGATTAGCGCATTCAAACAAACAAACAAACAAACTCTTCAGCTTTATTATATTAGTATAGATTATAAAGCTGAAGAGTTTCTTTGTTTCGTTAAACGCGCTAATTTCAGGAACTACTAGTTCGAATTGAAAAATTATTTTTGTTGAAAAATTGATTGAATAGCTGCGGGCAATAGTTATTAATTAGAAAAAAAACCAGGAAGAAATAAAACAACACAAATTAGTGAATAGTGAATTTATTTCCCTCTAAACAGTACAAGTTTATTGTGTATGTTGAGAATTCTATCGCTGGGTGAAAAAAACTGTTTTATGGTATGATGAATGCTTACTTCAAAGTAATGCACGGCGACTGCTTTCAATAACATTAATCTGTGATCAACAATTTCGTCCTGTGGCAGCTATCTAAACTTCACGCAAATTCTGCTTATTCGGGAAACTGCAATCATAAAATTATAACTATATAAAGCTAAATATAAAGTTTAGATACGCCATTCTATTAACTATTTGACATGCCTGAAAAGTTACATATTAAGGCGTTACCAGCCTGTGCAAATAACCTTAAGCATTCGTTCCCTCTTTGCCTCTATGAAACAATGGTTATTTATTTATTTTATATTTGAAGTAACCATTGTGTGATCAATATTATGTAGAAACTAGCTTCTGCGCGCGACTTCGTCGGCGTGGACTCCGCTCCTATTGGGCTTAGCGTGATGACACATAGCCTATAGCCTTCCTCGATAAATGGGCTATCTAACACTGAAAGAATTTTTCAAATCGGCCCAGTAGTTCCAGAGATTACCGCGTTCAAACAAACAAACAAACAAACAAACAATCAAACAAACTCTTCAGCTTTATATATTAGTATAGATTTAATGTGTTTTTATTAGTTTGAAATTTCTTTCCAATAACAAGTAGATACTTTCAAAAAGAAACTATTTATGGGTAATTTTCAGCTTACAGGTCATGATTTATTATTATTTTTTATTTTATTATAACATGTCCCATATGTTAGTTACTTTACCCCTTTAAACAGGGAGCAGAAAAAAATAATAATAATTTAAGTCTTTTGTTAATTTGTGGGGGCTTTTGTTATACAAAACAAGAAACACTGAAATTATGTTATGTGAATTGTAAAATTATAAAATTTGATAAATAAGCTATAAATACAACTAGGAATCGTTTTTAAAGATAAAATAATTATAACAAACAAGGAATACTTACAAATGAAAGGACAATCCTGCAATTTTCCGTTCACTATTGCTTTTACAGCTAAGAACACCACCGAACCATTGTGAACTTAGGATTTGGAGGAGGATTTGCCTTTATCTTCTTTAATTAAACAAAATCAGGCTGTTCATTAGATGTGTGGAAGGAATTTATGGGGCTTTAGGGGAGAAAAGGGGGGAGGAGGGTGTGTGAATTACCCTCTGGTACCACTCCCACGATGCGAAAATCCATTAAAACGAAAATATCTATAAGTATAATTTTTACGTTAAAATCGTATAGAAACTTACCGAATAGTGTTACGCTTTACTGTGTATAGTTACGCTTTACTGTGTACGCTGCAGGAAGTGCATTCATGCTCCTTTCGGCAGCTTTAAATACACTCACAATTTTAAAAACACTAAAAAAAATGTTTATGTAAAACGGCTATAGAGCAACAAGTGATACGAACTGAAACTGACATAAATACTACTATTAACGCACACATTAGTTGTCATAAATGTTTTCCTTACATTTTACACGTTTTAAAAGTATTCAATATTTCGTTTTACACTTAATAATTGTTAGTTAAAGTTACACATATAATTTACGTGAAATGGCGGCAATTCTTTACAAATGATACTGAAAACTGAACTGACAAGTGACAATTAACACAGATGACCATAAACGCACACATTCGTTTAGAAACTATATCATCATAGATGTTTTAAAAGTATTCAAAAATTATTTTATTTTTAATAATTTTTACTGAATTACAAAATTACTATTAAAATTTATTTATAAACTTATTTATAAATAAATTACTGTTAATAATTGTATGTATAATAATAGTGTATAGGTTAGAATTTTTTTTTTTGTTTTTGTGACAAAAATATGCCGGTAAACAGTCTAATATTGAAATTAGATAGGTTAAGGTTATTTTTTTTGTTTCTGTGACAAAAATATGCCGGTAAACAGTCTAATATTGAAATTAGATAGGTTAGGGTTATTTTTTTTGTTTCTGTGACAAAAATATGCCGGTAAACAGTCTAATATTGAAATTAGATAGGTTAAGGTTATTTTTTTGTTTCTGTGACAAAAATATGCCGGTAAACAGTCTAATATTGAAATTAGATAGGTTAGGGTTATTTTTTTTTGTTTCTGTGACAAAAATATGCCGATAAACAGTCTAATATTGAAATTAGATAGGTTAGGGTAATTTTTTTTGTTTCTGTGACAAAAATATGCCGGTAAACAGTCTAATATTGAAATTAGATAGGTTAGGGTTATTTTTTTTTTGTTTCTGTGACAAAAATATGCCGGTAAACAGTCTAATATTGAAATTAGATAGGTTAGGGTTATTTTTTTTTGTTTCTGTGACAAAAATATGCCGGTAAACAGTCTAATATTGAAATTAGATAGGTTAGGGTTATTTTTTGTGTTTCTGTGACAAAAATATGCCGGTAAACAGTCTAATATTGAAATTAGATAGGTTAGGGTTATTTTTTTTGTTTCCGTGACAAAAATATGCCGGTAAACAGTCTAATATTGAAATTAGATAGGTTAGGGTTATTTTTTTTTGTTTCTGTGACAAAAATATGCCGGTAAACAGTCTAATATTGAAATTAGATAGGTTAAGGTTATTTTTTTTTGTTTCTGTGACAAAAATATGCCGGTAAACAGTCTAATATTGAAATTAGATAGGTTAGGGTTATTTTTTTTTGTTTCTGTGACAAAAATATGCCGGTAAACAGTCTAATATTGAAATTAGATAGGTTAAGGTTATTTTTTTTGTTTCTGTGACAAAAATATGCCGGTAAACAGTCTAATATTGAAATTAGATAGGTTAGGGTTATTTTTTTTGTTTCTGTGACAAAAATATGCCGGTAAACAGTCTAATATTGAAATTAGATAGGTTAGGGTTATTTTTTTGTTTCTGTGACAAAAATATGCCGGTAAACAGTCTAATATTGAAATTAGATAGGTTAGGGTTATTTTTTTTTTGTTTCTGTGACAAAAATATGCCGATAAACAGTCTAATATTGAAATTAGATAGGTTAGGGTAATTTTTTTTGTTTCTGTGACAAAAATATGCCGGTAAACAGTCTAATATTGAAATTAGATAGGTTAGGGTTATTTTTTTTTGTTTCTGTGACAAAAATATGCCAATAAACAGTCTAATATTGAAATTAGATAGGTTAGGGTTATTTTTTTTTTGTTTCTGTGACAAAAATATGCCGGTAAACAGTCTAATATTGAAATTAGATAGGTTAGGGTTATTTTTTGTGTTTCTGTGACAAAAATATGCCGGTAAACAGTCTAATATTGAAATTAGATAGGTTAGGGTTATTTTTTTTGTTTCTGTGACAAAAATATGCCGGTAAACAGTCTAATATTGAAATTAGATAGGTTAGGGTTATTTTTTTTGTTTCTGTGACAAAAATATGCTTGTAAACAATCCAATATTGAAATTAGATAGGTTAGGGTAATTTTTTTTGTTATAACATACAGTTATATAAATAAAAATAATGTATTTATGTTAGTTCGTAATACTCTCGATTCGTACGGTACTACGTATCATAGACGAAAACGTTTATGATGATGCAGTTTCTAAACGAACGTGTGCGTTTATGGTCATCTGTGTTAATTGTCACTTGTCAGTTCAGTTTTCAGTATTATTTGTAAAGAATTGCCGCCATTTCACGTAAATAATATGTGTAACTTTAACTAACAATTATTAAGTGTAAAACGAAATATTGAAAACTTTTAAAGTGTGTAAAATGTAAGGAAAACATTTATGACAAGTAATGTGTGCGTTAATAGTATTTATGTCAGTTTCAGTTCGTATCACTTGTTGCTCTATAGCCGTTTTACATAAACATTTTTTTTTAGTGTTTTTAAAATTGTGAGTGTATTTAAAGCTGCCGAACGGAGCATGAATGCACTTCCTGCAGCGTACACAGTAAAGCGTAACTATACACAGTAAAGCGTAACACTATTCGGTAAGTTTCTATACGATTTTAACGTAAAAATTATACTTATAGATATTTTCGTTTTAATGGATTTTCGCATCGTGGGAGTAGTACCAGAGGGTAACCCTCCCTCCCCCCCTCCCCCCTTCCTCCCCAAAACCCCCATAAATTGATTCCACACATCTAATGAACAACCCAAAATCAAGACCTAGAACCAAGACAATTTAAATTAATATAGCGCACAATAGATAGGTAGGAATTTACTGTGTACCTAATGTAAATTGTACATAAATTAGGTATAGTGTTATGTATAGTTACGTACATGATGAAATAGAAATATGTAGGTAATGTCTTTGTAGAGCTTTTTTAAACACAGTGCTTACATACCTTTGTCTTTACGTCCATTGCATCAGAAAGTAAAACGGGTGGCATATGAGGTATTAGCTCACTTAATAACTCGAGAGCGATCTCCTTCGTCAATCTATAACGCTTTATAAATTGACAATCACTCAGATTGAACAGCTTGGACGCTATCCTCGATCTCAAATTGTTTCTCTTTGTTTGGGTCCGAGTCACGGCAACATCAAACTCATGGGCTCTCTCAAGTAAATTTATGGCGGCAAAGATTTTAATATACTTTAATATACTTAAGTAAGTACTTTTTAATATAAAAATATCTAATCCAAATAAACACTACACTTGTAAACACTGTATTGCACTGTTGCGATCGAACTTCAACTATAAAAAAGTAGCTTCTATTGAACTGTTGCAAAAACGTTCGTTTGACAGCAGTTGCGTTCCAACTCAAGTTCAACTGAGTGTCACCTAGCTGTCAAATTGTTAGCGCGATACGAAACATTCAAAAAGTTGCGGTTCGTTTGCAGTTCAGTTACGTTTCAGTCGTAAAAATTTTAGCGCGATCGGGGCCCAGTTTTCTTATCTTTTAATAAAATTCGCATAGAACCACTATGAAATTGTAAATCAACGAAACAAACGTAGATATCGTAAACATTCGTAGCCGAAAAATATTTCATAGAAATGAGTATATATGGAAATCTTTTTCCGTTTTTCGTTTTGTTAAAATAAATGACTAGCGAGATAACGTCGTAAGTAAGTGTTAAAAAAAATGAAAATATTTTTTTAATTTTCAAAAATGGTCATCTCAAAAGTTAAATCTTTTGAATCTTTTGTAGACGTGTTTACAGACTATGAGAACCAATTGAATTTCTTTCAATCTCTAGGTCTTATATAATATAAATTCCTTAAAAATTATTTGTTCATCTCTATTTTGATAAATAGTCTGTTACAAACAGGCTTACTATCAAATATAGTTGCAGGTGAAATTGTGGAAACGTACACTTGATTAGTTATGAAAATCATGTCCCAAAATATTAGCTATTAGGTATATTTTTCGTAGATATTTGAAAGAATACATAAAGCATGTCTTCTTCAAAAATTTTGGTGTGTAATATAAAAAAGGCAGCATAAATTATAAAAGCAAATTTGTTGGCATCAATAATTTTTCAGTTCAATATAGTCAGTGTATAGCGTTGTTGTTCCATGAATTGTTTTAAGACGAAAGAAACAATAGGATACACCTCTATGTATACTACGATTAAATTATAATAATTATAATATCGTGTCTAAAGAACATCATAAGTTGCTATGTTTACGATATTTAAACATCAAGTAGTTATGTACTTTAATTTATTAACAATACAAAAAAAATCGTCAGAAATTGCTTTTAATAATAGAAAAAGATGTATGCAGTACGTTGCATATGTACACGTTATATATTAAAGCATATCCTTATTACTCAAACGCTAGCACAAACAATTTCAGACAACAGTTTATCAAAGCAAACATTTAAATGACCAAAGTCTGAATCTGCAAACTTGTTAGGGTGATGGGGTAGCTCTCAGTCGCTTCAGTATTGCGTTTGTTTGGATCTATAAATCTGTTTCTAACTTCTTCTTAAAGCGTATCTCGTGTCGCTGGCCAGTTTTGTTGTTCGCTTTGGAAAACCAATCTTAATATAGCACAGTTGCCAAATGCTGTTTGCGCCTCGATTGTACCATTTTCTTACTGCTATTTTAACCGCAATTGCTTAGACGACTATAAAATTTTATATTGTAAGCTAAAGAGACTAAAGGAAGCTATTTCATAATTTTTGTCTCGAAAATTTATTTAAATTACATGTTACAAAGTAGGTAACAAACGAAAACTTATTTGCCATAATAAAAAATGAAAACCAGTAATAAGTTTTAGAAGAAAAAAATTTAAAATTACACTATAAACTTCTAACCTAATAACTTAGCTAAAGTTTTTGTCGAACATCGAATTCATCAAGATCAATTAACGTAAGTATGTTATGATTATTCATTTCCATAGAGTAGGTAGTCATAGCGCAATTTATACTTGTATGACTTGACATACATACCTACGAGTACTTATAAGCCTACGAGGAAATGGGACATGACTACAAACATATATCTTACTTGACTCCGATACGCAGGAATTGTATACATTTACGGATAATAAAATTCAATTTTAATCGATATATCTACGCATCTCAACTAGCTCCCAGCGTTACAGATATTTATGAAGGTCTATAACAGCCTCCCAAATTGAAATACATTAATATTTTACCATAAATGCGACACTTTCGTGTGGGACATAACGTTATCGTAATTGGATTCTTCCCTGAGAGCGAAATATGCTTACATAGGTAAATACATTTATGTCTTTGTGTCCTAAAAGGTAGGCACGAGCGAAATTTAATTTAAAGATTAAACATAAATAGAGCGATGCTGACGTAAGCTTATGAATCAGTATTTGAGGCATTTACAGAATAATATTGTATGATTACGTTTAATCTTTTTTATTTTTCGATGTTTCTCGTAGATTGTTATAGTGTATGTAAATAGCTACCAGGACCGACAGCTTAACGTGCTCTCCGAGGCACGGTGGAGACCCCCAAGGACTAACCACAAGAACGGAAAAAATATTTTTATAAACACAAATATCCACTCCGAGCGGGAATCGAACCCGCGACCGTAGGTGTTTAGGCGCCGTTGACACGGCACACGCACTATTACACCAGAGCGGTCCTCTGTACTTAGCCTACAAATGTAAAACAAAATTTTTGGATAACTGATGATTTATATCTCAACATAGTCTCCTTTTAGTTCTATACACGTGACCCAGTAATGCTCCGAATTCTTAACCCATCATTTCTAGGGGTCTACAAAGTACCCTTGGCGGCGATAAACTCCTTATTTCACTCAAATTTCTGCCCAGTGAAAGACTTTTTCAATTTTGGGAACAAAAGGAAGTCGCTCGGGGTCAAGTCTAGAGAATTCGGTGGATGGGCAGCAGTTTGTAGTTAGTTTGCCTTGTTCAATCAATTTGGCTGTGACAACGCGAAGATGTGTGTCTGAAATTCGGCGCCAAATCGGTTCAATAACTCGGCATAATAGAGCCCTGAGAGAAGGGCAAAATCCTTCTCCAGGTTGTCGATCCAGCCTTGACCTTGTGAATCGTAGAAAATGGTGGTTTCCTGCCGATAGGACAGTCTTCGCCTTTTCGGAACACGGACGCCACGAGAGGTCTGTTCCGATCGTTTCTTGGCCTCTGGTGTGTACCAGTGGATAGATGTTTCATCAACGGTCACGAAATAATGCAGAAACTTCCTCTAATTGCGCTTATACAGCGTCAAACACGGCTTTGAAAGTGGTGTCACGGTTGCACTAGTTGTCCGGAGTGAGAAAATGCGGCATCCATCGCGCCGACAGCTTGTAGATGTGGCTCATCACAAATCGAAATGTGACCACGTTGAAACTCGTTAAACTAATTTTCGACGATCACCATCGAAGGAGAAGAATCATCGTGTACAGCTTCCAAACGCTCTTTGATTTCGTTGCGCGATTTACCTGCAAAAACAATAATGGAATCATCGATCAATATTGCTCTTTGACCATTTTTGTAAATTCCACGGACACGTCCGCTTTCACAGCGGTTAAAACAAAACTACAAGTCCGAACCTGCTGAAATTTTGACCGTAGAGGTCTACAAGAATATTTTACACGATATTATAGATATAATTCTTGCGATAGTAGCGCCATGGGGCGATGAGGCTGGGTAATTACCGGACCGCCCTCGTACAGCAGGTTAATCCTAACAAAATATTATTTTAGTTTGTTACTGTTTATCCTTGAAAATTTTATAACTTGTAACTTATTTTCTTCTCGTGTATTTATATCTACTAGTGGTCGCCCAGAGGTCGAAATTCGACCATAATTAAAAATTTTAATTCAAGAAAACCAAATAATTATGAAAATAAAGAACCTTTTAAAAAATAATTCAACTTGACTACAGACTTTGACAATCAACAAATAGTATAATATGCGTGTGTGAGTGGTGTAGTGTGTGTAATGCTTTTTTAATTAATTTAATGTATATTTTATGTGTAATTTTGAAAAAATATTAGCATTCCGCACTCCTTCTCTATATAAACTGTGTGCGAAATTTCATACTCCTACGTACGCGCAATTTCCGTAAAAAAGGGTACAAAGTTTTTGCTTCACGTATTAATTTATAGATATAACACAAAATATTCATTATTATTAATAAACGATCTTTCAAAATGATAATTCATGTTAGAAACGTCTTAATATCTTGTACATGAACATGATATTACATTGTTATTAATTATATGTGTGTGACTTACAGAATGATGTCTCATGCATTTGACATGTGTTGTATTCCATGACAGACTTCATCTAATTACTGTTTAATTTTTACACGTGTCACTCTTAATATACACTATAATGTCAAGGGGGCAAAACTTGAGAGTTTATGATAAGCTTGAAGAGAGTTATCTCCGCTACTAGCTAATAGGAATTCATAAAAATTTTAGCTTAATATTTCTAAAGAGTATTTATTTATGCTAAGGATAGTACACAGCATAATATAATTCAATAGTTAAATACGACCATTCAATGCTTTACAATCTAGGTTCGACAACAAAGATGTGCAAAACAGACACGTTGCAATATATATTATTATGTATATTTTACGCAATATGATACGAAATCTTTGTCATACATATCACTTTTAGTAAACGCTTGTACAATTATTCTGTAATAGGTATTAGTATATGGAAAAATAATTATAGGTAAGTCAAGCTGCCACTCCCAATTATTACTATAAACGTCTGATAATACTACCCTTATTGTTTATAGTCCTCCCGTGACCATGGTTGCTGTAAAGTATCCGAAACGTTGGGCATCTAAAACACCTAATAAGCCGCGATAAAATCCGAAAAAGTTTTTCATAATAATACCCTTGAAAGGCAATTTATTCTAGTCTAAAAAGCTATTTATGGGTTCACTCTCACATGTTGAGGACGTCAGATTGCAATCGCTTTATGTAAAAATCAATAACCTATTCGATAAGGCATATTAAGCAAGTGAAAACCAAAACAAGGGCTAGATAGAATGGGTGCGACAAAAGGTTATAAGTGTGTAATACTGTACACGAGATTATATTTTTAATCGACTTCAAAAAAGGAGAAGGTTCTCAATTCAATTATAATATTTTCTTTTAGGGTGAGGCCAAACGAGCGTAATTTTGTGAGTTGTGAGTCGCGTAATGTCGGTCGCAGAAGTTTTGCCTAGCAGAAATTTTGTTGGGCTGCCAGACAAGCGTAATTTTGTGAGTTGTGAGTTTCGCTAGCAAAATACTTTACATGACTGCCGACTGAGTCAGCGAGCTGCGCTGCGAGTGATTCGGTCGGGTTATGCGTGTGAGACGGCGCACAACTCATTGTGCGTTGCAGTGTGGCACGAACTGGCCTTGTGTATGAAACCGAATGCAACCGAAATTACGTGACTCACAACTCACAAAATTACTCTCGTGTGGCCTCACCCTAAATGTGTGTTACCTCAGAACTTCTTACTGGGTGGATCCATTTTGATGATTATTTTTTTAATTGAAAGGTCATGTGGTCCCATTTAAATTTAATCGATATCTGACAAGCACTTTTTGAGTTATAATTAATAACTAGCGGCCCGGTACGTGCTTCGCTACAATATATAAAGTGAAATAATAAAAAAAAATTAATTGGTACATCATTTAACACTGAATTAAGTTTCAATTTGATAGCACAATCCCCATCAAAAAAAAAAAGTTTCAATTTGACAGCAAAATCGCCATTAACAAAATGATCCGCCATTTATTGAATTAATTTGTTACAAAAAATGTGATAAATGAAGAATCGCTTGACCGATTTTGTGCAAACTTCACATAAACCATTTAAGTTACTGCTTCACTTGTATTGGCAATAGCTTGATGTCATAATATAATCTACGGAAGCCTAGTTCTTTTTTTTATTAATTTACTTGTATCTCATACCGAATTCTAATCAGACATAATTAGATATAGGTACATACATTATCGATTTTAAATAAAAAGTATTATATAATGGTCTAAGATCCGGAATATAACAGAATCTTCCCTCATCTGTTAATTAGATAAAACAATTTTTTATAGGCTGATTTCAATACTGTGAATTTATAAAAACGACCTCTGCCACCCTCTGCAAGCCTGTTGCAAATAATAATCACCACTCACCACCACTGACGCGAACTCATGTGTTTTGCCCATAGTCACCACGCTGGGCAGGCGGGTTGGTGACCGCAGGGCTGGCTTTGTCGCACCGAAGACGCTGCTGCCCGTCTTTGGCCTGTGTATTTCAAAGCCAGCATGGATGGTTATCCCGCCATCCGTCGGCTTTTTAGGTTCCAAGGTGGTAGTAGAACTGTGTTATCCCTTAGTCGCCTCTTACGACACCCACGGGAAGAGAGGGGGTGGCTACATTCTTTTGTGCCGTAACCACACAGCTATATATACCTAATACTTAAAAAAAAAATTTTTTTTCTTCTAAAAATCTTTTCCCTCTCATGTTAATTACTAGTAAGCTAAAACCGTCAATATTTTACATTATATACCTGACTATAGTAGGCACCCATCTCTATGATTGCTATACTTACCTGCAGCCAGGTTACTGCTGACTGAGGTTACTGACCTGCCTGCAGGTAAGTGTAGCAATCATAGACATGGCTGCCTAATGATTATTTAAAAGTTCTAGCGATTTAAAAAGCGAAACCTTAGGGCACCTTCAAATTAGCCGCGCGGCGGCAGCGCGTCTGCAGCGCTGCTGACGCGCGACGTTGTAAATGTATGTAAATAACAACGCGCGACAGCAGCGCGGCGCCTTCAAATTTGTCGCGCTGCTGTGCGCGCGGCTAATTTGAAGGCGCCCTTAATGGCGACAAAATGTTAATGTTTTTTTTTTTTTTTTTATAAAACGCTAAGGTATATAATATGGTAGCACTTTAAGCTTTTATTTTTTTATTTCTTACTTTTGAATTTAAAATTACTTTGAATTAATTTTTGAAAATTACTGTTGGTGAAAAAAAATCTGAGTATTCAGTAAATCGATGTGGCTTTATGTAAGAAATATTTTGCACTATAACATAACGTTTGACTAAAAAATGAATGTAAAGTAAAAATACACTACGGATATAATATACTCGTAGTTGGATATATGTCAAATAAAAAATGGCTTATTCGAACCGTAATTTATCACTGTCCAACAAAAATATTTGATACAAACGTTGACGTAATATTTTAAAAAAATAATATCGATAAAAATAGCAACTCTATTATTTTTATACCATACGGCATACGTGATAGGTGATTTGTTGCACATGACAAAAAATTAAATTACCTGTAGCAATCTAGTTTTAATGCGAAGACGCGCGCGACGCGTTGGTCACAGCCCTGACCGTTGCTCTGGCGGTTGTGGGTTCGATCATACAGATTTTGCTGTGGTCTGGGCGTTAATGCTGCTGTTATATATGGTGTTTCGGACCTAGACAAGGAGTAAATACTAGTAAAGTGTGTTGAGTGAATTACGTTTACTGCAGCCGAAGGATCCAAAAAAAACCAGAATTACTTAGAAATTACTTTAATTACTTATAATAAAATTACAAACTATTAGAGGTGAAACCTATTCGATGTTAGAATTAGGAATGACAAAATTATTTAAAATATTAATAAAGAAATTAAAATAACGCTATGATGAAATCGCTGCGTCGGCGGCACGTTGCTGGTCGGATGTTGCGACATGGGCTGCATCGACTTTCCTTGTTTAGTGAAAAATGCTTGCTCGGCATTATTAACTTAGGGTACCGTATGGTAGAGGGTACGGTTCCGTACTTAACACCTCCACCCGCAGAACAGCAACTATTTTGTCAGCTTCAGAGAAAATGTTGCTGGAAGTTCATCTCGTCTCTTGGTGTCTTTATCCACATCTTCATATACAGGTGTCTTAGGATTTTGCTGCTTCTCTTAATTTTCTGATCTTAAGGGCTAAGATCTATATTTTCGCCTCATTAATACAACGATGATTACTGATATCAGGATGTAGAATGGTATCGTTGTATGGTATAAAACAATTGGTTGTATCTTATCAATCCATATCTGTAATCTCAATCTGTTTCTGGTAGGATTTTATAATGAATGCTGTCAAGATTATTCAGTTTATCTATTGTGAAGTAGTAGGTTTCCTTTAGATGTTGTCAGCAATAAGCTCTTGAATGCAGTCTGGTTTTGTACGAGTTTGATGACTTATTTTCTGGTCACAGAGATATAATATTGTGCTGTACTTCGGGCATTCAGCCTCTATGTACACGAATGCTTTCTCATTAGTTGCTATATAAGGAAAGGGAGGAATAAGGGCTAGTTGCTTTTCATTTGAAACGATAGATAGTCTGTACAAGTTATATCTGTCTAAAGACATAATAGGAAAGTAAACTATAACTATTGTTCTATCATTATAGGAGGAACTCGATTTTATTAAGTCATAATATTTTCTAACTTAACTATTTCTAGCACTAAATCCTCTACAGCAATACTAATCCTCTACAGTACTTATAATTCCTAATAATAATTGGGCAAGCTGTGCCGACTGGACTTAACTGTTATCCCTACGACTATTTACTTCTAAAAGAAATTATAATGTATCATTTTTTTTATTAATTTATAATTAACTGATCTAAAATACCTTTATTTTGTACCTACCATCCATTCTTTACTAAGACTATTGTGACTATTGAATTCCGAAATAAATTTATTCTCTTTATTTTGCAACATTTGAATAATTTTGCAATATTTGAAGTTTAAGTTACCAGTAACACTTTTTTACTAATGATCCAAGGCTATCTACAAGACCTCTTATAATTCTTATAACTTCTAAGGATTAAACTTGACTTAATACCTTGTTAAGCTTGTTTGTAAGATAATAGTTAATTTGGTACTCGTAAAGAATGTAAGTTTCATTGTTCAGTCTAGTCTTAAATATGTTAAGTTGTGTCTGTACAGAATATATTTCATCTTCAATGTAAGTTAATTTTACATACTGTATAATGGAATGATAATGTCATATTAGTCTGATATGTCTCAATTTGTAGGGTAAAAGTCCAGGTCTGTCAGCTAATCTTTCAAGTCTTACGGTTTGAGGATACGTCACGTGTATTGTCAGCAATAGCAGAATCCTGTAACAATTGGTTATTTTTAGGTACACGTTTTAAGCGCGATTTAGCTACGGGGCCTCGTTTTTTCGAAGTGTATATGTGGATTGGTAAATCAGCTAAGACTTTGTCTTGTGTGTAGCGAGGTGCAGTTTTCTGACGAGAAGCAAAGGGGTTATTAATAAAAACTTGTTGTCCTGGAACATATTCTACTTCTGGTTCACGAGATTTATTTCTATTTTCAATTAAGGCTGTCCTATTGTTCAGTGAGGACTCATTAATTATTTCATAAACTTGTTTCATTTGTTTCTTATGATTTATAGCGTATTGTTGCAAAAGGTGTTCGGTAAAATCTATATCAACGGGGTCTCTAGGATCGAAGTGTCCGTTCAATAAGTCGAAAGGTCTACACTTTGTAAAACTGTGGATAGAACTGTTGTATGCTATAATAGCGTATGGCATTAATCTAATTACTGGCTCATCTTTATGCTGTAACTTAAGAATTCTTATATGTTCTAACAGGGTCGAATGAAATCGCTCAATGTTACCGTTATCGTTAGGACTATGAGGTAAGGTTTTATGATGGATTATCTTGTGTAGACGAATAAACTCTGAAAAAAGTTGATTAGTAAATTCCGTACCGTTATCAGTAATTATAGTTAACGGTATTCCGTGGTGAGTACTGAAAAGTAATAATGCTTGTAAGATACTAACGGCGGTTCCATCTCGTAAATGATACGCTTGTCCATATTTAGTAAAAACATCAATGAATGTGACATATTTCTCGTTTTGGACTGTAAAGAGGTCCATGTGAACGATTTCAAATGGCTTAGTGGCTGGGGGTACTATATTAAATTGAGGTCTAATGGGATTTCTGTCGTATTTACTTTGACCGCAAATAGTACATTCGTTAATATATTTAGTGATCTGATCTTTCATTTTCGGCCAATAATATTTCCTAGACAGAGCGAGGTAACATTCGTTAATGCCACGGTGGTTTGTTTTACCGTTGTGATAATTCTGGATAATATCTTGTTGTTGAAGATAATTTCTAACGTTTTCTAATTCAATCTTACTTAATACAAGGTTAAGAGAGGAGCTTTTAAATTTTTCCTGTAAAATTGGTATTATCGAATACATTTCTAAGGGAGGATTTATCAAAATAGCTGTTTTAACTTTCGGGTTAACGTATTCATTAATAGAATTGACAACGTCGTTTTCTAAATTAGATTTTGATAACTGAATAGCTATCCGCGTATGATTTTCAAAAGGCTTAGTTATAATTGGTCGTCGTTTTACGTCATTAACTACAGTAAAGTAAATTTGTCTGTGGAACTTGTTAAGTGGAACATCAGTGATCGGGACTTCTAATATAGGTTGTTCATTACTAGTGTGTACGGTGTCAGTCGAGGAATTTATTTGTTGAGGTGGGGGTGATTCAGATGGGTTATTAATCATTGACTCAATCTCTCTACTGCTGTCCATTACCTGTTGAGATGGGGGTGCTTTGGACGGGTTATTAATCATTAACTCAAGTTCTCTAATGCTGTCCATTACCGATCTAATTTCGTCAGTTTCGCTGATATGAATTTGAACACGAGAAAGTGCGTCTGCGTTGGTATTAAATTTACCTTTCTTATATATAACTGTAAAGTCATATTCGCTCAGTCGAAGTCGCCATCTTGTTAGTCGTGAATTAGGTTCTTTCAGGTTCATCATCCATTGTAAAGGTCTGTGGTCAGTAACTATTTTAAATTTTCGGCCAAATAAATAAGGTCTAAAATATTTCGTTGCCCATACTATTGCTAATAATTCTTTTTCTATTGTGCTGTAGTTAAGTTCGCTATCATTTAATGTACGAGACGCGTAACAAACAGGCTTGTCAGAACCTATGGGTCCCTGAGATAAAACTGCTCCAATGGCTACATTTGAAGCATCTGTGGTGAGATTGAATTCTTTGCTAAAGTCGGGATATTGAAGGATGGGGTCATTAATTAAAAGAGTCTTACACTTATTAAAAGCTTCTATAAATTCTGGACTATGGACTACCTTACTACCTTTTTTTAAACAAAATGTGAGGGGTTTTGTGATACGTGCAAAGTCAGGGATAAATTTCCTGTAATAACCGAGTAGACCTAAAAATTGCTTTATTTCTTTGGGTGTACTAGGTATGGGGTATTTTTCTATAGCTAATATTTTATCAGGATTAGGTTTAACACCTTCTCCGCTAATAATATGTCCGAGATAGGCGGTCTCGAGTTTTAAAAATTCGGACTTATCCATCTGTATTTTAAAATTGGATTCTTTAAGTCGTTGGAAAACTTTTTCGAGGTTTTCCATGTGTTCCTGAAGGGATGTACTATAGACTATTATATCATCTAAATATACTAGACATATGTTATTTTGAAGACCTTTAAGTACATTGTCCATGACTCTTTGAAACGTCGATGGTGAATTTTTTAAACCCATTGGCATTCTAAGAAACTCAAAATGACCGTGCTCTACATTAAATGCTGTTTTCGAAATATCTTGAGGGTCCATTTCGACCTGATAGAATCCGCTAGCAAGATCTAGGGTTGTGAAATATTGACATTTGCCTAACTTGTCAAGGACATCGTTAATATTCGGTATCGGATACTTATCATCTATGGTTTTTTCATTGAGTTTACGAAAATCTACTACAAGACGCCATTTTTGTTTGCCGGATGCGTCTATTTTTTTCGGTACTACCCATATAGGTGAACTCCATGCAGAGTCTGAGGGTCTAATTATTCCTTGTTGAAGCATTTTTGAGATCTGGTCCCTAACCTCCTGTCGGTGAATAAACGGATACCGATAGCTTTTAGTATATACAGGAACTTCGTCCTTTGTTCTTATGCGATGTTTAATTTTGTTAGTAAAAGTTAATGGCTCTCCGTCTATATAAAATACATCCGAATAACGAGTACAAAGTGTTAATAAGTTAGCCTTCTCTTCTTCATTAAGATGGTCGGTACGTAATCGCGACAATACCTCGTTTACTCGGTTCGATTTTTTTTCGGGTTCACAATTAAAATTGAATACCTCGGCGTAAGCGGGCTGATCTAAAGAAAATATGACGTCGTTAGGGGAAGGATTTTCTATTTCTACGTATCCGC
This sequence comes from Melitaea athalia, assembly GCA_905220545.2. NCBI lineage: Eukaryota > Metazoa > Arthropoda > Insecta > Lepidoptera > Nymphalidae > Melitaea > Melitaea athalia. Next base: position 9,587,044 of record HG992187.1, read on the forward strand.
GACTACCGGTAACGGTTGTAAGGCATTCGTGGATTATACAATTACAAAAAACCTGTTCGTTAATAAAAACTTCGCCATCCGGGGCGTTAATGGGAATTTTTACTAATTTTGAACTTCTACCTGGGATAATATCTTCATATAAATTAATATTACGGGAGTTGTATACCTTAATAAAGTTTGTTGAATTTCGTGTAATTAATTTAAAATCTTTTAAATCTATTTTTGCTTGCCATTCGGATAATAAATCTAATCCTATTAAACCATCGAAATAGTCGTGAAAACGATAAACGAATAACTTAATATTATTATCTTCATTAAATTCGTTAAAACAAGGCAATGTTACGGAATAATCATTTCTACTAATACCATGTACGTTTGTTACTTCGAAAGGGTCATAGTTTAAAGGATAATTAGGATAAAAATTTTGTACGGCCTCGGGGCTAATAAATGACTGATTAGCACCTGTATCTATCAAAAACTTTAAGGGTGGCTGTGAGATTTCGATATAAGGTAACTGTCTTTGAGTCTGTAAATTAACGTCTATCCTTGCTCTTTTAATTTCTTGTCTAATTGAAAATCCTGAGGCTGGGTTTCACAGCTAGGGCCTGGTTGAGTTTCTAACTCACTTACTATTTCGTTGTCATAACTATCGTTACAGTAAGTCGGGTTGGCAGTATAATCATAGGGGTTAAAGTAGTCGTTCGGGTCTGTATAATAGTCGTAGTCTGGATAGTCAGTATAGTATGGATAATCAGGCGAATAAAATTCATTTAGATTGACCTCGCGTGATTTAAAATAATTAGTTGGTGGTGGGTTACCGGATTTACGCCAATCATGACCTGAAATCATAGGCTTGGGGGTATAATGTTGAACTCCACTCATTGGTTTCACATTAAAATTTTGTTGGGGATTTGGTCGGGGCGGTAAACGAAACACATTACTCTGGGGGTTGTAATTCGGTGGCGGTGCGCGAAACATTTGCTGGGTTCGACTAGGGAAACGATTTTGTTGACTGTTGAATTTAAAAGCTTGGGGCTGTGCGTTAGGAGAGTTAAATCTAAAACCTTGTGGTTGCGGCTGGTAATAACGCGGTTCAACTGGAACGGGCCAGTTAGGTACGGGTCGCATAGCGCTGGGCGTATTTAATACTATATTATGTGAAGTAGCTTTAGACGTATTTTGAGTATTATTTTTAGGAGGATCATTACGCTGCTGTAAATACATTATATTTAATTCTTCTTGAACGTATTCTAAAGCCTTTTCAATGGTTTCCGGACGCATGCAACGAATACGTGAACCTAGGGGTTCTTTTAACCCTCGTACAAAAGCCTGCATTGTAACCTTTTTATAAAGTGTCCGCTTAGCTTCAATTGTCGTCTGTAAAGTCTCATGTAATGTTACGTATGTCATTATGGTGCTGAACAAGGTTTGACATTGATCATAAAATTCCTGAGGCGATTTATTACCCTGTGTAGCTAAAGAGAGGTCATTGTACAAAGCCGTTTCGTCTCTCTGATCCGAAAAATTATTAATTAATGCTGATCTTATTCCAGTCCAAGTGTCAGGGATGCCGTTTGAATTAATAGTTGAGGCGGCGGACCCTGTTATTTTATTTAATATACCGTTTAAGAGACACAAATTACTTAACTCACTACCTGGCTCGGCACTCGCATATTGTAAAACTATTTGATCACATATATTTATAAATCTGGTTAATATATTCGGGTTACCATCGAATTCAGGCACCAGGCGTAAGGCCTTAAAAATTACGTCGGGGTCGTGTGACATGTTTAAATTAAATGAATTATTTAAATTAGAATCTAAATTACTATCTATATTTCTATGACTATCTAATATATAACGGCGAGCCTGACGCGATGCAGGTTCCCGGGGACAAGGCTTTTCGTGATGAAAAATCTTGAGGATAAAATAACTTAGGACAAAAGGAAGCAACACGAGAAAGATTCAGGTGTAACTCACATGTATTTCATCTCTGGCTCTTCTCGGTGAATCGATGCTTGGATTCTCCACTCAGCTTGGCAGCTCCGTAGATTCTGGATACTCGTAGCGGTGACTTGACAGCCTCCCAGGCGACTCGCGAACGCAAATATCGATTTGAGAAAATTCTAATGCTCGCGAACCAGCCCGCGAGTATCCTACCGACTGCGCCAATTACGTTTACTGCAGCCGAAGGATCCAAAAAAAACCAGAATTACTTAGAAATTACTTTAATTACTTATAATAAAATTACAAACTATTAGAGGTGAAACCTATTCGATGTTAGAATTAGGAATGACAAAATTATTTAAAATATTAATAAAGAAATTAAAATAACGCTATGATGAAATCGCTGCGTCGGCGGCACGTTGCTGGTCGGATGTTGCGACATGGGCTGCATCGACTTTCCTTGTTTAGTGAAAAATGCTTGCTCGGCATTATTAACTTAGGGTACCGTATGGTAGAGGGTACGGTTCCGTACTTAACAAGTGTAATGAGCTTGTTTATTTATTATTTGAATTATTATGCTTTGTTAAATCTTTGCTTGGCATTGGTTAATAAATAATTAGTAAAGTATCCTCGCTTTATTAAAGCCTAAATATAAGTTATAGGTGATTTTCACAAAGAAGGGGCTTTTTATCTGAACTAGCTACAATCATTTAATGGAATATAAAAGAGAGCGCCTCGTGACAAACGTACCTACATTTATTACTAACTAATAGCAAAATGATGATTATAGAAGCTTTAAATTTGCATAGAAATGGCAATTTTATAATTAGCTAAGAAAGCGTTTAAAGAAAAGCGAGTGTGCTTTAGACCACACAACTGAAATAAAACTTCTTTAGCTTCTACAGTAATATACGAAACATAGCTCTCTCTCTTTCTATATTTACTAACTTATATCTCCCTCTTAACATCCGTTCGCCCCGCCCGATCACATTTTTCGTAACGTTCTCGTCACGCATTCATCAGCTTACTCCCCAAGTCAAGCGTGCGTAAAAAAGTTTTTCTTCAAAAATGTTTAATTGAGATAATTCAATGCTAAATTATATAAAGAGACAATGTAGGGCCGCTGCTTATGTAGGTCTGTCATCACTTAAATTGTCGAAACTGGCCGAACTGAAATAAAAATTATGTAATTAATTTAAATATTCACACTTTTCATAAAGCTCTCGTCACACATTCACCAGCTTATTGCCCTAGCCAAGTGTGCGTAAAAAAACTTTAAAAAAACGAGTGTGCTTTAGACCGCACGACTGAAGTAAAACTTCTTTAGCAATAGGCCTACACAATTTGCCTGTACCACGCCTGTACTGTGTCTTAGATATATGAAACGTAACTGGCAATGAGAGAAAGAGAGAAAGAAAATTGATGCTCGCACCTCTCTCTCTTGCTCCGTTCGCCTCGCCCGATCACACTTTTCGTAAGGCTCTCGTCGCGCATTTAACAGCTTACTCGCCAAGTCAGGCGTGCGTAAGGTAGTTGTACTTCAAAAATCTAAATCAAAAATGAAGTTCAATCCAGTAGGCATCACAAGCACTTTTAAATCATCACATTACAAATTAATTAAAATTAAAATGTGAACAAATTTATTAAAGTTAATGTGTACTACATATATAATGTCTTGTTTAATAATTTGAGCAATGTATAACTTGTACCATAAAAGTATTATATTTCTTGCGAAATGTCGATTCGAGGCGCGCAACCATTAAATCACAATTAGACGTAATGCCGTATGCGTGCGCGGCGACCGAAGGCTTAGCGAGAGCCCCAACCAAAGGCTTATAGGACTTACGCGCTTGTCTCTATTATCTTATATTTTTATCCTGAATTTTATATATTTGAACTTTTAGCTCAAGTATATTTCCGCTATATTTTATTTGAGATAAACACAACTCTCATAAAAATTGGACAATGTAAATCGTAAATGTATTTCTTTATTTAAATTGAAACAAAAAAAAAAAAATAACCAAGCAAGATATTGCTCTGTGGCATTTTTATAATACGTATATTAAACTGATATATATTGACAATTGTGTATCTATTCCATTTAATCTATAATGCGTTTGAGTATCAACATAAGGTTTGTAAGCGGATAATGAGAATTAAATATAAAAGAAAATTATTATACGAAAATTTATAGTTAGAGAAAGTATAAAAAATTACAGACAAATGCATATTTATTATAGGTATAATTTAACAACCTCTCTGGTATAGTGGTGCGTGTGCTATTAGATATTATATTTGCACAAATATTTCTTTCCGGTTTGGATATCTGTCTTCGTGGGTCTACTATCATTTCTTCTACTTATTTACCCCACCGTGACTCGGAGAGCACGTTAGGCTGGCGCGGGCGGTACCGGTCGTTATCATATAAGTACACCTCGTAGAGATCGTTACTGACAGTTGGGAATGTTTCCATCCACCCGCAGTAGAATAGCCTGGTGGATTAAGCTTCGACCCTTCTACTACATGGAGTTAGAGCCCTATGCCCAGCTGTGGGATGTTACTGGCTTTATCGTGATCGAATATTAAAAATTAAATAAGTAGAAGAAACGGTAGTATATGGGGTTACAATAATAATAATTATGTTTTTTACATGAAATGTAGTTTAAAACATGTTCAATTATATAGAAAAGTACCTGGGTGACCGAGCCTAGCTCGGTATTTTTATTGTTTTTTTGTTTGTTTTTTTCTTTTTTCTCGGTATTTTTATATTTTAATTTTATTTAAAGAATAAATCACGAGTGAAATTTAAAAAAAAAAGAAAAAATAATAATCTGGAGGCTGAGATTTGAACTCAGGTCAACACGATTCGACACCAGTCGATTTTCTAATTAAGCTATTACAGCTATGTTGACAGCGGTGAAATTAAGCTTCGTATTCTAATGATATTTTTTCATTGCCTAAAAACAGGGATAAAACGACATTTTTTTTAAATGAATCCTAGCTAGATCAATTTTTCGCCCCCGAAATCCCCTGCATACTAAATTTCACGAAAATCGTTGGAGCCGATTCCGAGATTCATATTATATATATATATATATATATATATATATATATATATATATATATATATATATATTTATGTGTTGTGACTAGTGCTGGGACACGTTTTTTATTCAATATTTGATTTGGGGACATCTGTATGTTATCAGGTCAGGTTCCAATATATTTATGTATCCAATGAATCTATGGAGGACATTCAAAAATTGTATATAAAATAATACCAATAAACCAATATAGATGGCAGTACTTGTATTATTTCAACATTTATTTACAAAATGCACACTTCATGGTTATCATTGAATGTCCCAGAACAACCAAGCGTTATATATATTATTATTATTATAAATACAAGCTTTTATTTAGTTTTTCTGATCACTAGATTGAGCTGAAATTTTGCATACATGTGTAAATCGCGTGACGACGCAATATTATGGTGACATGGTGCTGATCTGATGATGGAGCTGGAAGGTGGTCATAGGAACTCTGTAATGAAACTACACAACCTCATAGAGTTTGGACTCGTTTGATTCGTCTTGACGAGTACTTTGGTACTAAATGGTAACCAGGGTCTGATGATGGAGCTGGAAGATGGTCACTAGAACTCAAAAATTAAACGTCATAACCTAATCGAGTATGGGCTCGTTTGATTCGTCTTGACAAGTACTTTGGTGCTAGATGGTAACCAGGGTCTGATGATGGAGCTGGAAGAAGGTCATCGGAACTCAGTAATTAAACGACATAACCCAATCGAGTATGGGCTCGTTTGATTCGTCTTGACGAGTACTTTGGTGCTAGATGGTGACCAGGGTCTGATGATGGAGCTGGAAGATGGTCATCGGAACTCAGTAATTAAACGTCATAACCCAATCGAGTATGGGCTCGTTTGATTCGTCTTTACAAGTACTTTGGTGCTAGATGGTAACCAGGGTCAGATGATGGAGCTGGAAGATGGTCATCGGAACTCAGTAATTAAACGTCATAACCCAATCGAGTATGGGCTCGTTTGATTCGTCTTGACGAGTACTTTGGTGCTAGATGGTAACCAGGGTCAGATGATGGAGCTGGAAGATGGTCATCGGAACTCAGTAATTAAACGTCATAACCCAATCGAGTATGGGCTCGTTTGATTCGTCTTGACGAGTATTTCGGTGCTAGATGGTAACCAGAGTCTGATGATGGCGCTGGAAGAAGGTCATCGGAACTCAGTAATTAAACGACATAACCCAATCGAGTATGGGCTCGTTTGATTCGTCTTTACAAGTACTTTGGTGCTAGATGGTAACCAGGGTCTGATGATGGAGCTGGAAGATGGTCATCGGAATTCAGTAATTAAACGTCATAACCCAATCGAGTATGGGCTCGTTTGATTCGTCTTGACGAGTACTTTGGTGTCAGATGGTAACCAGGGTCTGATGATGGAGCCGGAAGAAGGTCATCGGAACTAAGTAATTAAACGACATAACCCAATCGAGTATGTGCTCGTTTGATTCGTCTTTACAAGTACTTTGGTGCTAGATGGTAACCAGGGTCTGATGATGGAGCTGGAAGATGGTCATCGGAACTCAGTAATTAAACGTCATAACCCAATCGAGTATGGGCTCGTTTGATTCGTTTTGACGAGTACTTTGGTGCTAGATGGTAACCAGGGTCTGATGATGGAGCTGGAAGATGGTCATCGGAACTCAGTAATTAAACGTCATAACCCAATCGAGTATGGGCTCGTTTGATTCGTCTTGACGAGTACTTCGGTGCTAGATGGTAACCAGTGTCTGATGATGGAGCTGGAAGAAGGTCATCGGAACTCAGTAATTAAACGACATAACCCAATCGAGTATGGGCTCGTTTGATTCGTCTTTACAAGTACTTTGGTGGTAGATGGTAACTAGGGTCTGATGATGGAGCTGGAAGATGGTCATCGGAACTCAGTAATTAAACGTCATAACCCAATCGAGTATGGGCTCGTTTGATTCGTCTTGACGAGTACTTTGGTGTTAGATGGTAACCAGGGTCTGATGATGGAGCCGGAAGAAGGTCATCGGAACTAAGTAATTAAACGACATAACCCAATCGAGTATGGGCTCGTTTGATTCGTCTTTACAAGTACTTTGGTGCTAGATGGTAACCAGGGTCTGATGATGGAGCTGGAAGATGGTCATCGGAACTCAGTAATTAAACGTCATAACCCAATCGAGTATGGGCTCGTTTGATTCGTCTTGACGAGTACTTTGGTGTTAGATGGTAACCAGGGTCTGATGATGGAGCCGGAAGAAGGTCATCGGAACTAAGTAATTAAACGACATAACCCAATCGAGTATGGGCTCGTTTGATTCGTCTTTACAAGTACTTTGGTGCTAGATGGTAACCAGGGTCAGATGATGGAGCTGGAAGATGTCATCGGAACTCAGTAATTAAACGTCATAACCCAATCGAGTATGGGCTCGTTTGATTCGTTTTGACGAGTACTTTGGTGCTAGATGGTAACCAGGGTCTGATGATGGAGCTGGAAGATGGTCATCGGAACTCAGTAATTAAACGTCATAACCCAATCGAGTATGGGCTAGTTTGATTCGTCTTGACGAGTACTTTGGTGCTAGATGGTAACCAGGGTCTGAAGATGGAGCTGGAAGAAGGTCATCGGAACTCAGTAATTAAACGACATAACCCAATCGAGTATGGGCTCGTTTGATTCGTCTTTACAAGTACTTTGGTGCTAGATGGTAACCAGGGTCAGATGATGGAGCTGGAAGATGGTCATCGGAACTCAGTAATTAAACGTCATAACCCAATCGAGTATGGGCTCCTTTGATTCGTCTTGACGAGTACTTTGGTGCTAGATGGTAACCAGGGTCAGATGATGGAGCTGGAAGATGGTTATCGGAACTCAGTAATTAAACGTCATAACCCAATCGAGTATGGGCTCGTTTGATTCGTCTTGACGAGTACTTTGGTGTTAGATGGTAACCAGGGTATGATGATGGAGCTGGAAGAAGGTCATCGGAACTCAGTAATTAAACGACATAACCCAATCGAGTATGGGCTCGTTTGATTCGTCTTTACAAGTACTTTGGTGCTAGATGGTAACCAGGGTCTGATGATGGAGCTGGAAGATGGTCATCGGAACTCAGTAATTAAACGTCATAACTCAATCGAGTATGGGCTCGTTTGATTCGTCTTGACGAGTACTTTGGTGTTAGATGGTAACCAGGGTCTGATGATGGAGCCGGAAGAAGGTCATCGGAACTAAGTAATTAAACGACATAACCCAATCGAGTATGTGCTCGTTTGATTCGTCTTTACAAGTACTTTGGTGCTAGATGGTAACCAGGGTCTGATGATGGAGCTGGAAGATGGTCATCGGAACTCAGTAATTAAACGTCATAACCCAATCGAGTATGGGCTCGTTTGATTCGTCTTGACGAGTACTTTGGTGCTAGATGGTAACCAGGGTCTGATGATGGAGGTGGAAGAAAGTCATCGGAACTCAGTAATTAAACGACATAACCCAATCGAGTATGGGCTCGTTTGATTCGTCTTGACCAGTACTTTGGTGCTAGATGGTAACCAGGGTCTGATGATGGAGCTGGAAGATGGTCATCGAAACTCAGTAATTAAACGTCATAACCCAATCGAGTATGGGCTCGTTTGATTCATCTTGACGAGTACTTTGGTGCTATATGGTTACCAGGGTCTGATGATGGAGCTTGAAGATGGTCATCGGAACTAAGTAATTAAACGTCATAACCCAATCGAGTATGGGCTTGTTTGATTCGTCTTGGCGAGTACTTTGGTGATAGATGGTAACCAGGGTCTGATGATGGAGCTGGAAGATGGTCATAGGAACTCTGTAGTGAAACGACGCAACCGCATTGAGTTTCGGCTCGTTTGATTTGTCTTTACGAGTACTTTGGTGCTAGATCGTAACCAGGGTCTGATGATGGAGCTGGAAGATGGTCATCGGAACTCAGTAATTAAACGTCATAACGCAATCGAGTATGAGCTCGTTTGATTCGTCTTGGCGAGTACTTTGGTGCTAGATGGTAATCAAGGTCTGATCCGATAATAGAGCTGGAAGGTGGTAATAGGAACTCAGTAAAGAAGCTTCACTGGGGGAATGCGTCATTTTTTCGAAATATAATTACGAAACAAATGTAAAAATTTTAAATAAAATTCATTAACTCAGCTATTTTCCAATAAATTTTTATGCGGTTTTTTCTGAAAATATTCCCGTGACTTGGAAAATCCTGATATTTATCACTAAATAAGTAAATATAATAAACGTTAGTGCTTCAAGAACTAAGTGATCGGGTTTTTTATAGACATTGTAACATAACCTCACTTTTACAAAACATCTAATAACTCCGCTCTCAGATAGCCCAAATGTAAAGAATTTTTAGTGAGATATCAATAAGCCTAAATACATTAATTGATACCATTTTCATTTCATTACATTTTGATCCAAGAGTGTATGAAATCGTATCCGTTTCCTTTAAAAATTTATTTCCTTAAAATATTGTTATTATTATTTGTCATTGCGTCTATTCGTTATAAGTATTATTAAAGTTCGCAGACAAGTGGACATAAGGTGCCAATCAAACTACTAATGCGACGTTTCGATCGTTTATTTGATCATCATCAGGCATCTACAAAAGTTAGACACGTGTTAGACATAGCCAGTAGATCGCTGCATCAGCATGCTTGCCTATTGCTCACGGCACCTACAACCTGCATAGGCTCCACGTTTTACAAGCTCAGCAACTACAAGCAGCATTGACGTCAATCATTGACGTCAATCGAAGATTTCCTTTGAAGCCTGAAATGCGGAAGCGACACTCTTTGGTCCCACATTGACATCATAAGTTATAAGATGTAGTTTTAAGATTACTATTGTATTAACTCTTGGTACGAGCATCGACCAATTGTCATTACTTTAGTTTAGTTATAAGAAGTAGTATAAGATAATATTGTATTATTACCGAATTAATACATAAATATTAATTATGTGGTTTCTTTTTAACCTCCTGACTACTGCAAACGTAACTCACGCTGCATGTAATCAATAATGTATATATAAAACAACAACAAAGAAAGAAAAAACAAACTATAGTCCGTTCAACGAGACGAGAGAATTTTTGTAAACAAACCAAAATGTCATTATAATAGATGTCATTTACATGTGCAGGGTTTTGTAACCTTTTTTTCGTACACAATTTTTTTAAATGTAAAATATATTTATATTTTGATAATTACTTAATTAAATATAATTAATTAAATTTAATTATGTATATAAGATTTGATACTTCTTAAATAATTAATTATCAAAATGTACATTTATTTTACATTTTACATTTAAAGTTTAAATATAATAATATTAGTTTATTAGTTTAATTTTAAGTTTAGGATTTTAGGTACAAATGAAATATTAATGATTAATATTACTAAAATATTTATTAGATACAAGCTGCTGTGCCCGCGACTTCGTCCGCGTGGAATTTAACGACAAATGATAAATGAATGATAAATGAAAACATTTATTTCGCCATAAGGTGATACACACACTTAACGAAAGTCGAAAAAAAAGTGATACAAAAAAAAAACTAAACAATAATAACAAAAAGTTAGGCAGCATAAAATCAAACAATAAAATAAAAAATTAAAATTTATTATCTTAACATTAGTTACATTACAAACTTACGTAATGTACCCAGTGTTGTAAGCAACGCTAACTTAGTCAAAATATTAAGTTACTAATGTCTCGTTAGAAATTACCTACCTACTTTATCCTCGGCTTTATTAAATATTACAATTAATAACAATGTCCCTAGTGTAGGTCGAGAGAAAAAAAGCCGGAGGAAAAATCTCTCGGTACTCTTTTAAAACATGCACACTAAAATGCAAATAATTATTACAAAATCCGAATGTTTTCAAAGTCAGACTATCTTGACAGATTCGACGTTCGAACTTGCCGAGAGACGTGCAGCAGATAGCAAACAAACAAGATAGAAGGAGATAGACTATATTTTGTTTGTTCCGTCGTCACTATGAAAAAATGATGCGCTTTTTTTACAAAATTTCTCTCGTCTCGTTGAACGGACTATATTTTAGTATTTTCTCACATTACCTTCACACGCAGTATTTAATTGACATCTTTATATTATTAAAAATCGCTAGTATGTAAGATCCTATAGCTAATGCATTATATATTGTTGTTTTTAATTTAATTTTAAATAACTGCAAACTATGAATTTTGAAAAATTGATACTATAACATTTAAATTTATCTAGGTAACAATATGTACAATTTGTGTTATTATATTTTTTGATATACATTTTCAGGACATCAGATTTTTAAATTTGACTCTGTTCTTCATCTAAACCATCAATAACATACACGTAAAGTTGTTGATTAACAATGTATTGGTCTAAGATCCGGGATAAAAAAAAATATTCCCTCATCTGTTAATTAACAGACACACACAATACAATATTGACGGTTTTAGCTTACTACATGTACTTAATTAACATGAGAGAGAAAAGATTTTTTAGAAGAAAAAAAATTTTTTTTTAAGTATTATTATTTGCAGCAGGCTTATTGTGGCAGAGGTTGTTTTTATAAATTCACAATATTGAAATAAGCCTATAAAAATTGTTTCATCTAATTAACAGATGAGGGAAGATTTAGCTTCTCGGATCTTAGACCATATACAGAATGGTAACAACAAGAATTTCTTTCTTTACCTTTACATAAATTGTTAGTTACTTTCTTCCTATTTAACTTGTCAATATGTATTTTCCTTTTAATTTTTTATATTTTATCTTTTTATCTTTACGAATGTTGAATTTTGAGTTTTGCTACATTTAAAGTATGTTATTTAAATTTATGTAGTTGGCAAAATGTACATTTTTTTAAATATAATTTATTACTTGTTATATGAACATCTTATTCTCAAATTTACCTCTGTTCCAGTGTCTAAAACAATAATTATATATAAGATATAATATATAAACAACGCGTTATGTTGCACAAAACTACAAATAGACTACTACTAATTGACTAACTACAAATTGAAAACCATAAATTGAAATGCTGTACAAAACTAAAAATAGACTACTACTAATTAACTAACTACAAACTGAAAACTAAAAATTGAAAACTACAAAAAATTACCTCACATTTAACTGTTAAGGACAAAATTTAAAACATTACTTTTTTAAAATGTAAGTAATTTATAGATTTTGATCCCCCCCCTCACCCCCATGTAACGCGCCGTAACGTTTTCCTGTACCCCCCCCCTACACCACGAGCGTTATGTAACATCCAATTGACCATTTTTACCACATTTTTACCCAAATGTCACAACTTTGTTGCGCAAACTAACCGGAAAGTAGCTAAACTACTTTTGTTATCGTTTTAATCGCGTTTTTGGTAGTAATAAATAAATAAAACAATAGATTTTAATACCCTAGTTTTTTTTAATAAACAAAAAACAATGTTACGTAACGCGCTGTTCGAAACGCCCCTCCCTCCCCTGTAACGCATCGTAACGTTTAACAAGACCCCTCCCCCCAAATTAGCGTTACGTAATACTTGAACGCCCCCTTAGCCTTTGGGTACGGAACCCTAAAAATGATGTTCTGCATGGGGTGACATAATTTTCTGATTAGTGTTCACTGTCATGTGAAATTATATTTTCTTAACTCGTTTTGTGAAAATATCAACAATCTTATATCATAATTAATTTTTAGTCACTAATCCATCCATGGCTATTATCGTTAAAGGTTGCATGCAATGTACCTATATAATGATATTTTTCTTATCAGGTTTAAATTATTATGTTTATATTTTTAGTTCTTTTTATTAACAAGAACATAATGATAGCTTGTTTTTTATCCTTTAGGGCGCCTTCAAATTAGCCGCGCACAACGCGCGACAGCAGCGCGACAAATTTGAAGGCGCCGCGCTGCTGTCGCGCGTTGTTATTTACATACATTTACAACGTCGCGCGTCAGCAGCGCTGCAGACGCGCTGCCGCCGCGCGGCTAATTTGAAGGCGCCCTTACTGTTTACGAGAAATAATGGCTTATTTATGAAACGATTTTAAGCAATAAAGAATTATTCGTTATCCAATTAAGTACCTTAAATACATTGTGCATTTAATATACATCAATATGGTCCTTTACAGTATGTAATTTAAATCAATGTTTTCAAAGATATCATAGATTTAAAATGCAGGAACATAGCGGTCGCAGTGGTACCGGTCGGGGTGGCTGGCGGCGCGGCGGCTGGCGGCGTGTGCCACTGTGGTTTGTGCCTATATAAATGTCGCGTCGAAGGCCGCGCTTCACCCTACCCTATTCAATTGATTTAAGCTATGTATTAGCAACATTTGCAAATTTTGATTTTCGTTAAGTGTGTGTATCACCTTATGGCGAAATAAACGTTTTCATTTCATTTTATTTCAAAGAAGCTTGTAACACTTGACGCTCAACATGTTTGGCAACGTCGCACAACAGCGAAGCGACCTTGCTAGTTGACCTTGTTAGTCTTATTGTTTGTTTACAAAAATTTTAAATAATAAAAATAATTTAAAATTAATAGTTGTTATATCAGGCATTCTTCCTCTTTCACACACAGGGTGGGTTCCCCCTTTTACTTTTAGGCCTAACTCTGGCTACCTTTATACACGGGCTAATAAAACAATAGTGGATACTTTTTTATAGTTTACAGGGTTGCTTCTTGTTTTTTGTATAGGTACATTGTTAATCTAACTAATGGTTTGTACATTCACAACTTATCTACTTATACAAAATTTAGTCGACATTTTTATTCTTACAACTTAAATGGTTACGAATTACAAAATTATTTTAACACTTTTATATTATTCAAAATGAAACTGTATACTAATAAATTAATAATATAGGTACAAAGAAACAGCTATTTACATGAATAACAATATTAAGCCTATTAGTTAATTATGTTCTATCATAGAAACTATAGCTTAATGGCAAATAAAATATGATATAATTATATGCTTTTGATTCGATTTTTGTCAAATATCTCGAGAAAAGAGCATCAATAGTAGTATGGTCTCTCGTAAGTCGTAATAAATTGAAGATTCATCGTAAAAAGGATAGCGATAATTTTTGCTGCGGCAATTGGGTTGTGACTTGAAATTTCTCTCATAATGTTTACTCTGGATACGCTACGCCCAACGATTTTATATTTTGTCTGATCAATACCCCAGATTGATGAGAAGATTGGTGCGATCTGGTAGCTAGGGATTACCGAATTATTATTTAGCTTTTAGTACATAACCTAACTACATCATTTTTATTGTAATAAAACCGTTTAAGATAAAAAAATAGTTTATTTTTTTATTATATAGATAAGTATAGAAGATTATGTGAATTCGAATTGTCTAAAATCTAATCCAACGCAGGCGAAGTTGCGGGCACCAGCTAGTTCCACCATACATTGATACACTAGCGGCCGCACTCAGAGACGTTCAAATTAGTCCTTATGGATTCTTAAGTAATTGACATTAAGGCGGCTGTGGGGGCAAAACGCCGCGCTAGCCGTTTTTTGTGCAGTTTTTTGAAGCTAATCTACTTTTTATTGGAAAGAAATATCAAACTAATACAAACACATTTAATTTCTACATAATTTTGATTATATAATAGATGATTTTTTAAATTTTTTTAAAGGATTACATTTTAAATAATCGCCTTACAACGAAACCACAAAAATGAGAAATAATTACTGATACTATGCGTCTCCTCGTAAAGTAAACATTATTTTATTTTGCTACCGACACTAATGGATGGACAATTTAATAATGAACAATTCGCATGAATAAATTTTTCGAAAAGACCTAAATTTGATGTGTTATTGATTTTTTTCTAAAATCTGGGCGTATTCACTACTGTAGCTCAAGCGCGGGGTATCGGAATTCAGTCTGCCGCAAGGTTTGGAGGGCGAAGCTTGTGTCGTTTATCACCGTCTCGGCTAGCGCACGCTCACGTCATATTATAAATCTATACGTCTATACTCTATACATACAAATAAATAAAATTGGAGTGTCCGTTTGTAATAATAAAATAATAGCCTTTTACTAAATGCATATGCATGTATACACGGTACATATACCAAAATAACATTTTTTACAATTGTTGTCTGTCTTTCTGTCAGTTTGTTCCGGCTAATCTCTGAAACGGCTTGACCGATTCAGACGGGACTTTCACTGACAGATAGCTGATGTAATAGGCTGTTACTTTTATTTTTATTTTGTATCTCTGCGAACTGAACAATATATTTTTTTTTAATTCCACGCGGACGAAGTCGCGGGCACAGCTAGTAAACAATAATAAATTTATTAGCATATTGTTAGCATTTTTTGTTGACTTTTGTTTGGGATAGTTTTTTTGTTTGTTATTTATTGTGAAAGGACGCTCTGTGTGTGTATTTAAAACTATGTATTGAGTTTCTTTTAAAGACGCTATTGTTGTGTAGGTATCTAAAAAATGGTTTTAGCACCTTTGAAAATTATAGAAACGACACCCATGATAAAGAGTTTTGCTAGCTAATTTAATTTGACCACGTAGTATAGGTTTTTACTTTTTACCTAGACCTACTTTAAAATAAAAAAAATATATAATAAAATTTACTTTATTGTTGTTATTTTATTTTTCTACTTACACTGTCTGTGAAATGAAATGTGATGAATGTGTTGCTAAGCGCAAATCTCGAGAGCAGCTAAACAGATTTTTCTTACGAAAAATTAGAAAAATTGCCTGAAAAGTCTGAAAACAACACTATTCTATATTCCCATACAAAAGTTTCGTAATAATACTTAAAATTAAAAGTCAATTTGAACTTTAATACCATACCATAAAGTTTAAGTTTTAGTGGAGGGGTTTCAGTAAGGCAAAACAATTGAGTGACGTATAAATATTAATGTCAATATTTGTCAATATATTAATTTATATTTTTTTTTTTTACATTATGTAATTGTTGACTTATCAACTTTCTTTTTTCTTTTTTTTATCTTACTAGCTGACCCAAATTGCCGTTATCCCGAATAGCAAAATAAGTATTTAAAAAATAATAATTAAAGAATCGACTGTTAGGCGGTACGAAGTTCGCCGGGTCAGCTAGTTATTTATAAGTTTAAGTAATATTATACTTCATTATTAGTATTTATAGAACGTAAGTGTAGTAACTGAATTTATTACTTACCTAAATTATATACGCGCCAATTAACATTTATTTCTTATAAAAAAATAATATATTTTTTTATTGAATGCCGTGCGGATCCCTAGATCTGTAATTTTTACGTGTATTCGTAAGTTGTTCACCAAATGCCGCTAATAGTGTTTTACGAGAGGTGGGGTGCGGCAAAGAGGGAACGAATGCTCAAGGTTATTTACCGCCGGGATACCGCCTTAAGGCCCGTATTTATAAATCGCTCTCAGATACGATCTCAAGAGCGATCTTAGCTGATAGGCTCTCAGGATGTAATAACGATCTCAAGATCACTACAATTTAATAAATCGTCATCAAGAAAGTGTTGTCAACTTTATTTTTCAGAAGATCATACCATATACTAGAAAAGATCATATTATGCCTAGTTGCCTACATTTCAAGGAAAAAAATCGTACGTAATGAAATATCAATAAAATAACGTAAATAATTTTAAAACGGAATATCATTATAATTTAAGGCTCGTCTTTAGATTACGGGCCGTCGATTTATGGGGTTTTGTGGGGTGGAAAGGGGAGAGAGGGAGCGGGCTACCCCTTGTTACCATTCCCACCCCGCGGAACTCCATGGTTATGGAGATATACATAGTTAAAGTTTTGAGGTTAGAATAACGCTATTAAGCTATTGCACTACCTTGTGGGGGAACCAGGGGCTAGGCACCTGCCCCCCTCGCCCCCCACCCTAGAACCACATAAACTGACAGCCCGTAATCTAAAGACTAACCTAAATTTAAATCAATATTTATCACTATAGCCTCGCGCGCAACTTCGCCGCGTGGATTATGATCAATTTGTCATACATAGTTTATGCGAAACTTTAACCGCTTACGCAGCGGAAGCTCTCAAAAGAAAAGAAAAAATCCCAATTTTTATTTTATTTTATTTTAATTATACGCCAACAAGGTAGACACCAACAAATTCACAACAATCAACAGCACAGCACACTCAATTATGGGCACATACAGCTTACTTAAGAGTGTTTCATTACAAAAACACGTAAAATTGATACATTTAAAATTAAATCAATGAAAATTAAATTATTACAATAAATTTAAAAACAAATTTAAATTAAATTAAAAAAAATGAAACGATAAAATTAAAATTGACATTACAAAATTAAAATTAATATGAAAGATTAATAATAAAACAATCAATTATAAATTATGAACAAATTCAGTGACATTAAAATCAATAGACATAAAAATTAAAATTAAAATTGATACAATAATATTGAGTTATTACCTACATGAAGTCAAAAAATTAATATTACAATAAAAATTATGAATAAAATAGAATAAGCATTTTGAAACATTAGTCTTATCGTGATGAAATAATTATAAACTATAGCCTTCCTCGATAAATGGGTTATCTAACACTAAAATAATTTTTCAAATCGAACCAGTAGATCCTGAGATTAGCGCGTTCAAACAAACAAACTCTTCAGCTTTATAATATTAGTAGGTATCGACGGGTGCAAAGTAAAAAAAGTTAACTACAATTTTGAGATTTTTTTTTTATTTCAGTAGGTAACTAACTAAAAACTTTATATTTTACAACATGGCAAAATAAAAAATACAAATATCGCCTCATTTCTTAACTACTGCTGTTTTGTAAAATTACACGACGTACATGCGTTCAACTACCGCTGGCTGCTATTACGCAGTCCGCGCGGGGGGCGCACGTTCATTCCTTATTACGTCATCAGTCAGATGCCATGTTCTCCGCCGGCCGGCAACAATGTTAAACAAATAATTTTATGATGTAGAAAAAGACATCTGCGTAATTATGCTTTGAACTTTGATTTTATTTAGAACTAGCTTCTGCGCGCGACTTCGTCGGCGTTTACTCCGCTTCTATTAGTCTTAGCGTGACGATACATAGCCTATAGCCTTCCTCGATAAATGGGCTATCTAACACTGAAAGAATTTTTCAAATCGGCCCAGTAGTTCCAGAGATTACCGCGTTCAAACAAACAAACAAACAAACAAACTCTTCAGCTTTATATATTAGTATAAGTATATAAGATGTAACACAGTCATGAACCAATTTTTTCGTTTGGATAATCATGCAAATTTGACCTTGGTAAAAAGTGCGAGCGTCAAGTAAATTAGTAAATTACTTTAACGTGTTTACTGATTTTTTTATTTATTAGTTAGTATAGTTATTGTAGTTTGATGGTGTAGTCTAGGTAGGTCCTCTAGATATATTACATATATATTTAAAAAATGTGTTACATTTAAAATAGTTTAATTTGAATTTTTGAAATGTGTACCTACTATCTAATTGGTTTTTTTATTAAACAACTAGCAACTCGCCCCGGCTTCGCGGGGGTTTTTAAAGAAAATATCTTATAAATCAGAATAACACACACGCTTTTACATATAAAGATACTAGCTGTGACCGCGACTTCGTCCGTGTGGAAATAAAAAGAATATTTTTCAGTTCGCAGTTACAAAATAAATACATTTGTAAAATATAAGTAGCCTAAGTTACTCCTTATTACATCAGTTATCTGCCTGTGAAAGTCCAGTTAAAAGCGGCCCAGCCGTTTCAGAAATTAACCGGGACAAACAGACAGACAGACAGACAAAAATTGTAAAAAAAGTTATTTTGGTATATGTACCGTGTATAGGTACATCATAATATGCATTTAGTAAAAAGTAGTTAGGTACTTTAATGTTACAACACTTACAACCAGACACTCCAATTATATTTATTTGTAACTAGCTGCCCGGACAGACTTCGTTCTGTCTGTTATGTTTTATTTATTTATTATAAAAACCTTCCGTGGGTTTTTTAAGGAACGTACAAAAAAATTAGGCGAATCGATCGAGCCTTTCTCGAGTTATGCGCTTAGCAACATCCATTTTTATTATATAGACTAGCTGCCCGGACAGATTTCGTTCTCTGTTGTTTTTTTTTTTTTTGTAGTATAAAAACATTAAAAACCTTCCATGGGATTTTTAAGGAACATAAAAAAAAAATTAGCTGAATTGGTCGAGCCATTTGAGTTATGCGCTTAGCAACATTCATTTTTATTATATAGATATAGAAGATTGTGTGAATTGTACAAAATGTAATCCTGCGCAGGCGAAGTTGCGGGCACCAGCTAGTTCCACCATACACTAGGTACCTAAACTTTCGGACGCGAGGCGCGGGGTCACGGGGCGCCCACTCAGCCCGGTCGAATCACGGCGACAAGAAATTAATTTAATTGCGCATTATTTTGATTTTGCTATATATCTCCTAGACCTATGGTATTCATTTAATTTGCTTTGTGTAAAGGAAAAAAATAATCTTCATGAAAATATACTTAATAATGTTTGATGTTAAAAGTCTTATTAAGACATATGACGATTTTTTAACATTTTTTAAGATATTTTAATACTTTTTTCAAACTTATATATCCACCAGGGTTAGTATCAGGCGAGCCGCACGCTTGTTCGCTGAGATAGTTGTACTTAGGTATATGAAAAAAAAGTTTTATCGAAAACGCTGCATAAACGGAGATGTAGGTAACATAAAAATGTATGGTAGAATTATTCCTCTTTCAAAGGTCTACAAAAACAGTCCGTGTTAACTTTTAAAAATATTAGCTACTATCATACTACTATTACTATGTATACACTTGGGTGTAGCACACGAATTGTAGAAAGTAGCGAGAAATGTCACAACATGGTCACAACACAAAAAGTTGAGAAAAAGTCACAAAATTAAGTCCACAGGTTTTTAGAGGGTACTGAGCACTATAATATTAAGGTGCGTACGGATTGCGCGTACCCTGGTACGCGTACTCAGTTTACGCGTATTCGGAACGCCTAGTCCATACCTGCAGCTACGCGTTCACTCTTGGGTACGCGTACCGCGCGAGCCAACTCGCAGCGCGAGCCATCGTCGGTCGGTTTTTGGTCGCGCGTCAAAGAGGACTCACGCGGCCGGCTACGCTATATTTGGACGGCAAAATGAATAAACACGCGTGTTCTTCGAGTTTCAATAATGAAAATATTATCAGATTGATTCAACTTTATGAATTTCACCGAGTCTTGTGGGGTAGCGCACTAACTAATTATCGAAATAACGATTTACGCCAAGATGCATGGAAGGCAATTTTAAAATGAACTGAAAATTCCAATAGGTGAATTAAAAAAAAAGGAGTCATGGCAAATGACTGGGGCTCGCGGAGCGCTCTGGATCGATTGACCTCGCGTACAGGTTCGCGGCGGTCCGTACAGGAGCTGTACGCGTATCCAATGTACGCGTGGACAGTGTTTCCCAACTACGCGTAACACAGGAACGCGCAATCCGTACGCACCTTTAGGTATGTAAAAAAGTTAGGGATTGTCACGCACGACAGATCTATCGCCGCACGCACTCAAGGTTTTAAGTCGCAATTTTGCCCGTCTCCGCGAACGAAAACAGGTAGGTATAACGCACTGGTTTTTCAGTAGATTTTCACAAAATGTACTTCACTAGTTAGAGGGTAATGAGACGAATAGTTTGATATTCAACACTCTACGAAAAGTTAATAAATTAGTTAAAAAATGAAATTTTAAAATTGCTTTGGGTAGGCTACTCGTTCTATAAACTTTATTTACCTATAAAAATAATTTATTTAATTCAGATTCACATCCAAACAAGTGTTAGTAACATTTTATAACTTAAAAACTAATGTTAGTAGTACACTTTGATTTAATATAATTGTGCGTATAAGCACAGATTAGTAAATAAATAGTACTACGTACAGATACTTAATACTGCTATAATAGCCTACTCCTTCGCGTCAGCAACCGCTGCATGCTAAAATGTGCCTAAATGCTCCAGTGTACAGTTGTGATTGCTTCGCACCACGCGATCCCACAGCAACGGCAGGGCTGACTCTTTGATAAAATTAAATTAACATAACTCTTTGTATCTATGTTATTGAGAACTGTGAATATATTCCGACTATATGTGGTAGTTTTAAATTGTATAGTTTATAAAATATATTTTTCTTTATAAATAGGTGCTGACTGTTAAATAAACTGACTGCTAAATTCATTAATACACCTAGATAAAACATTCTTATAGAGGACAGTGTGTAGATAAAATAAATAAAAAATATTCAAAAGTTACATGTGTTTTATGATTATATAATTTTTTTATAAATTTAATACTCGTAATTTCATAATTTTCGATTGAAACAATAATTATCAAAATCGATAAACCCAGTAAAAAGTTATCCGGTTTAATATAACGAAGGTCGACGAAAAAATATCAAGTAAATACGCATTTTAGATATAACTCTAAAAGTGCTTGGGACCACATGATACGCATTCACGCATACCCTTTAATTAAAACAAAATTTATCGAAATCGGTCTACCCAGAGAGAAGTTCTGATTTAACATACATAAAAAATACAATAGAATAAAAAATAATTAATTTAGAACGTCCTCCTTTTTGGAAGTCAGTTAAAAATTGAACTACGTGCGTGCGATTCGTTTGCGACAACCTTATCTGGCCCGAGACCGCTCGGCCGGGCAGTAGGTAAGTATAGCGATTAGCGCGCAAGTACATGGAGTGACGATAGTCTGGTAGTAGGTAAACTGATTTCATGTTCCTTTATTACAATTATGGATACCTATTGACATAAAAAATCGAATCATACTAAAATTCAATCAAAATAAAAATAAAAATCCAATCAATATCAAAACTCAACCAAAATTACAATTAAAATCAAAGTCAAAATCAAAAACACATCCATACCAAAATACAATACAATAATTATTATTAGCCGATATAATATTTTGTTTGATCCGATATAATTATTATCGATACAAAATATCCAATATCGAAAATTGTATTACAGACGATATTTTTTTGAAGTGAAACTTTGTTAGGCGCATGAGGGTAAAATTTTAGAGAACGTGTGACCGACTGGGGAACTCCACGTGACGTTGGCTTTTTTTTAATTTGTTATTTTTTTTTTGTCAATTAGTTTTGCCAAGTGTTATTTTTATTTAAATGTAACTAACTAAACACTGACAGCGGAGCTTTGTAAAGAGCAGTTTTTCAACTTTCGCAACCGGACAAATACTAGTTTATGTAATACTAGCGACCCGCCCCGGCTTCGCACGGGTGCAATGCTGATACTAAATTAATATAAAATATAAAATAAATATTTGCAATCTAAGCGCAAAAAATGTGTTTATATACGACATCAAATTAGAAAACTTTAAAACTATCAGTGTTCCTCTACTATATTATTCATGTATTATACGTATAAACCTTCCTCTGGAATCACTCTATTTACAAAAGAAAACCGCATCAAAACCCGTTGCGTAGTTTTAAAGATTTAAGCATATATACAGACAGACAGCGGGAAGAGACTTTGTTTTATATTAAGTAGTGACAACAAATAGGTTTAAAATATTAATTAGAAGATATTAATACCTATTTAATTTTTGATATTTTGTAAATATTACCCAAAAAGGAATACTTATAAAAATACATTAATATTTTTATTGAGATTTTTGTACATTAAAATAATTTACATTTTATATGAAAATTACTATTGATAATATTGAGCTAAATACACTATTATTTTATAAATACAAAATCTTTTGAAAATTTTATCGATATATCGACGTCGATATTTATAACTATTTTAATAAATATCGATATAGCGACAGCCACCCCGCACAGTGGGCTGAAATTCGCGTTTCATAGACATTCAAATTTATTTTTTCAACTGACGCTTTTTTTAAGATTATATTAGAATACGATTGAGAATAACTGCTATATGCCTTATATAATGATCTTTCATGTTTATAATCGGTCAGGTTATAATTTTATTACGAAATTTGGTGAAAACTTACCATTTTATGTCCCAAACACACTAAACAGTTGTAAAAGAAAAAAGAAAAAAAAAAACAAAAACTTGGTTTTTTGAATTTTTCACATAAATTTTGAGGTTATATGAAAAAAGTGTAAATACTAAAGTTGTAGATCTTTATATTACCTACAGCTTTGCCCTTGAACTTTTTTTCATAGGACTTGTAGTTTAGCCAGAAATTGAGATAAACTGTTCTTTTACTCTTACACCCCCCCTCCCTACCACTGCCCGACCTCAGATCGACCGTAATTTATTTTTCCTATCATTTTCGTTGTACTCACTTTTTTTCCAATGTGTTTCATCCTACTATAATTTTCTTTGATTTTTGCCATTTTTAAAGGCTAAAAGCACTTTCACTTTCTAATATAGTACACAATTAATTTGAGTAAATGTAAAGTATATATACACTTATGTAAAGCTTGATATTAGGTAAAAACAAAAAAATAAAGAAAAAAAATTGGTAATGTTTTTAAAGGTTTAAAAAAAAGCACGTTTGACCTTAGCATGAAGTATGTCAAAAAATCAAAAATAATTTGTATTTTAATAACCTAAGAGGATATTAAGTGCAATTGTGCGATTATGGAGATATCATCATTTATGATGTCGACTCCATACAAATTTTCTTGAAAAAAAATTCTAAGTGCGCTGTTTACGATTATAAATCTGAAAGATCATTATATAAGGCATATAGCAGTTCTTCTCAATCGCATTCAAGCAAAAAAAGCGTCACTTGAAAAAATAAATTTGAATGTCTATGAAACGCGAATTTCAGCCCACTGTGCCCCGCTCTCGGCTCTCCGCAACCAATGGCAGCGCTCCTGCGCGGCCTCCTCCGCCGCTAGCCAGTGTTGACAACATAGGCGATTTTTCACCATTTAGGCTACTCTAAGTGGAAATCGGTGACAAAAATATCTAAATAGCGACTGGTCGCCTTTTAAATAAAATAAATAAATAAGCCTTTTATTATTTCCTATTTTTTACATATAAATTATTACAATTTTCATGTATTCCTTTTTTTTAACATTAAAGTAAACAATATTAATTTGTATTAATTTCCTTCATCATGTTATATTTTTTTAACAATATTTGTTATTAGTTTTAATGCACATTTCTAATTTTTGTTTTTTTTCTTTTTTATTATAGTTTGGTTTTTTTTTTAAAATGACATTTTGTTTACTTTCGTTAAATGTATGTATCACCTTATGGAGAAATACCATACCATATATTACTAATGTAATTTCTAATAATATGAAGAATAATCAAGATCCTTTTTTCTTTTATTTAACTTTTACTAACATTTACGAAAATTATCGCTTTTAAACAACATGCAAGAAATTAGCTTCACCTATAACTAATTCTTAGAATAACACATACTTTTAAGGTAAAAAATGAACTCTGGTCGCCTTTTAGGCTACTGAAAAAATTTTGAAGAAATGAACTTCACAATAATCACAACACAATTCACAATAATCACAACACAAATGAGCATTTAAACGTAGTGTGAGAAAATTTAGAGAAAAAGATGGCCACACCCATCGTTAGTTTCGGGGAATACCTGTAGCTATAACCTGACCAAATTTAAGATGCAATCAAGATACAGTGTTTGCTTCGCTTTTCATAACTATTCTAATTGTGTGTATTATACTTAGCGAAATAGTTCGTTAAAACCGTTATTTTTAATTGAAAAGTTCTACTGTACATAATACATTTGATCAAATTCAATTCAATTGGGCGCTAGCACAGGGCGCTAGCCAGTGAAGTGATTGTTGTGAAGCATACGACCCGGAATCTTTTTTTTGCCACAACAGTTGTTATATCTGATAAACTTCGGAAAAAGAAACGACAAGTGTGAAGTGACTGATGTTGATGTTGTTCAAATATCTTTTTCAAGTAAGAATTATTATTTAATATTTATAGTTGTCTCTCTTTTAAAATTGTCCAGTAATTAAACAAACCTTATCCAACCAGTGTAAATCATTGATAAGAATTATACTATACCTGTATTTTTTTCGTCTTCATATATATTACTTTTAGTTTAAAAAATAATGATGTAATCGTTTTGTTTAAATTATCTATAATAACATAAATAAATTATCTATTTAATAAACAAAAGTAGCCTTAGTTACTCCTTATTACATAGCTTATGTAATTAAAAATAATGATGTAATCGTTTTGTCTAAATTATCTATACTATCATAAATAAATTATATATATAATAAACAAAAGTAGCCTTAGTTACTCCTTATTACATAGGTGATGTAATTAGGAGTAACTAAGGCTACCTACTTTTATTTTAGAAATTTATTTATTTTATACTCTGCGAACTGAACAATAACTTTTTTGTTAAATTCCACGCGGACGAAGTCACGGGCACAGCTGGTCTTAAAATATACGTATTTTTTTTATTACAGATGATAAAAAAATCGCTTTTAAAATTTTATTGAAGAAACGACAAGTGAACGACGACGTTTGATCTCAAATATCTTCTTCAAGTAAGAATTATTTATGTTTATCGTTCTCTCGTTTACAATTTTCCAGTAATTATATAAACCTTATCCAATTAGTTTAAATCATTTATGACAATTATAATATTCCTGTAGTTTTTAGGGTTCCGTACCCAAAGGGTAAAAACGGAACCCTATTACTAAGACTAGACTAATTATATAAACCTTATCCAATTAGTTTAAATCATTTATGACAATTATAATATTCCTGTAGTTTTTAGGGTTCCGTACCCAAAGGGTAAAAACGGAACCCTATTACTAAGACTAGACTAATTATATAAACCTTATCCAATTAGTTTAAATCATTTATGACAATTATAATATTCCTGTAGTTTTTTAGGGTTCCGTGCCCAAAGGGTAAAAACGGAACCCTATTACTAAGACTAGACTAATTATATAAACCTTATCCAATTAGTTTAAATCATTTATGACAATTATAATATTCCTGTAGTTTTTAGGGTTCCGTACCCAAAGGGTAAAAACGGAACCCTATTACTAAGACTTCGCTGTCCGTCCGTCCGTCCGTCTGTCCGTCTGTCACCAGGCTGTATCTCAAGAACGGCGATAGCTAGAGAGTTGAAATTTTCACAAATTATGTATTTCTGTTGCCGCTATAACAACAAATACTAAAAACAAAATAAAATAAATATTTAAGGGGGGGGGGGCTCCCATACAACAAACGCGATTTATTGCCTATTTTTACTCGATATAAATAAATGGTAAGAGGTAGGCCCTTGAAATATTCACAAAATACTTAATTGTGTGTTACTTTAATAATAAATAATAAAATCAAAATTAAAAAAATTTGGGGGCTCATACAACGAAAATGACTTTTTTGCCGATTTTTGCCCGCTATTAAAATCAATGTACCTACTGGTGTTTACCTAGCCAATGGTACGGAACCCTTCGTGCGCGAGTCCGACTCGCACTTGGCCGATTTTTTTTCGTCTTCATTTATTACTTTGTTTAAAAAATAACGATGTAATCGTTTGTCTAAATTATTTATACATCTATACAATAAATAAAATTGAAGTGTATGTTTGTAATATTAAAATAACCGTTTTTACTACATGTTTATGGATGTACTAGCTTCTGCGCGCGACTTCGTCGGCGTGGATTCCACTCCTATTGGTCTTAGCGTGATGATATATAGCCTATAGCCTTCCTCGATAAATGGGCTATCTAACACTGAAAGAATTTTTCAAATCGGACCAGTAGATCCTGAGATTAGCGCGTTCAAACAAACAAACAAACAAACAAACAAACAAACAAACAAACAAACAAACAAACAATCAAACAAACAAACTCTTCAGCTTTATTATATTAGTATAGATAATACACGGTACAAATAGGGTTGCCACCTTTTTTTGTCAATTAAAGTACATTGGGTATTATAGGTAAGAAAAAAAAGTACATAGTATCAACATAAAGTACAATTTATTTTTATTTTTTATTAAATTTGAAAACACATTTTTTATTGCTTTTTGCAGCTTGTATCAAATTAGTATCTCAACTAAACAATTGCACAACATCTTTACACACACTTCAGCTTATCGCAGTCCACTGCTGGACATAGGTCTCCACAAGTACGCGCCAAAAATGGCGCGAACTCATGTGTTTCGCCCATAGTCACCATGCTGGGCAGGCAGGTTGGTGACCGCAGGGCTGGCTTTGTCGTACCGAAGACGGTGCTGCCCGTCTTCGGCATGTGTATTTCAAAGCCAGCAGTTGGATGGTTATCCCGCCATCGGTCGGCTTTTTAAGTTCCAAGGTGGTAGTGGAACTGTGTTATCCCTTAGCCGCCTCTTAAGACACCCACGGGAAGAGAGGGGGTGGCTATATTCTTTACTGCCGCAACCACACAGCAGCCCACACCACATCTTTACAGTCTATATTTAAATTAAAAAAGTAACTCATTTTTTATCAAATTCAGAGACGCTTTGTTTCGTTTATCACAGCAAAAAATCTTTTAATGCTGACGTATTGGGAATAGGTAATAAGAATGAAATTACTTTATACAAGTTTATTAAATTGTCATCACCCTTATTAAATACTTGCTGCCATTTTTGTGCAGTTGATAGTTCTGCAAAACCCTTAGAAGTACATATATAATATTAAAGTAATTTCTCCATAAAGATCATCGATATTTACATTAAGTTTTCGCAGATTTAAATTTTCAATTATGTTAACAATATTATCTCTAAGACAACTGAGCTATGGGTCCTCATCTAGCCGTGTCGAAATTCTTGATATGATGATGTTAGGTTTTTAAGCAAACCTTGGCGTCGTCTATAGCGAGTTCTTTACAGATCCCGACTACTCAAAGATTTAATATTACAATGAATTCTTCGACAAGAGACGATACCATGCTATTTTTAATTCGTTTTTATTTTTATTTTTGTGTTACCCACACATGAGGAAATTATAAAGATTTTAAATCATATCAAAAATTTTTCGACCCAGCGGTATTTGAACCTGCGCCCTCTGATTAAATTAATTATATTATATTATTGGAGTTATCAGGGAATTGGACATACGGTGCCAATCAAAATACCAATTCTAAATTAATGCGACGTTTCAATCTTATATTAGATCTTCTTCAGGCATCTATAAATTTGATCAACATTAATTCAACATATGAAAAAGCTGCTTATGATTAAACAATATTGAATATAGAAAACTAACAAAAGATTTTTTTCCATTTACCTTTACATGTAGTGTATGACATCTTCATACTTAGGGTGCAATGTTAATATGCATAATCATAATATAATGCTTTATACATTTTTTTTTTGTTTTTTATTTTAAAGAATTTTGAAATATTGACAATTACAATACTATTTAAATTTATGAAGGCAACAATAAGTACATTTTTATATCATTTTATTTTATTTTAGTTAATCTGAGTGACAGGATAAGAAATAGTGAGATAAGGAAACGATGTGGTCTGAAAGAAGATGTAGTGACAAAAATTGAGAAAGGGATGCTGAGATGGTTCGGCCACGTCGAGAGAATGAGTGAAGAACGATTGACGAAAAAAGTGTATAAGGCGAGTGTGAATGGAAGTGTTGGAAGGGGTAGACCTAGGCGGACGTTTCAAGATCAAATTAGGGACGTCCTAATAAAAGGCCAGGTCAAGAGTACCCTAAACCGAAGAGCATGTATGAAAGGAATAATGAAAGTGGACGAAGCGAAACGAGTATGTAAGGATCGTAGCAAGTGGAAAGAAGTGGTCTCTGCCTACCCCTACGGGAAAAAGGCGTGATTATATGTATGTATGTATGTATGTATTTTGTTACCTATACATCTTTAGGACATTTGATTCTTAAAATTTAACTCTATTCCAGCATCTAAAACATTAATTACATGTATGATAATTATATATTATCATGCTATGCTATAGGTACAACACCACAAAATGTTAACAACCAAAGTATTACCTCCACATGCAGTGCAACCAGTATGTCACACCTATTATCTTTTAGATATGATAAATCACATCATCAAAGCCATTTTAAATTTTCTCAACAATTAAAAGTACATGTGCTCCATTCCAAATCAATGCAAAACTGTCAAGTCATTAATGTCAAATAAAGTACATTTGTATTGTATTGTATTGTATTGTATTTATATATTGGCTAGACCGTTGGCGTAGTTTGTAGTGACCCTGCTTTCTGCAGGGTCACTACAAACTCTTCTGGGTTGTGGGTTCGATTCCCACCCTGAGTCTGGGTGTAATATATATTTATTTATATACTAGCTGCCCGGACAGACTTCGTTCAGTCTGTTATGTATATTTTTTATTTTTATTTTATTTTTTGTATAAAAACCTTCCGTGGGATTTTTAAGGAACATACAAAAAAAATTTGCCGAATTGGTCGAGTCATTCTCCAGTTATGCGCTTAGCAACATTCATTTTAGGGTTCCGTACCCAAAGGGTAAAAACGGGACCCTATTACTTAGGCTTCGCTGTCCGTCCGTCTGTCACCAGGCTGTATCTCAAGAACGGCGATAGCTAGACAGTTGAAATTTTCACAAATTATGTATTTCTGTTGTCGCTACAACAAAAAATACTAAAATCAGAATAAAATAAATATTTAAGGGGGGCTCCCATACAACAAACGCGATTTTTTTGCCTTTTTTGCTCGATATCAACAATGGCAACAGATAGACACTTGAAATATTCACAAAATACTCAGTTGTATTTTTACTTTAATAATAAATAATAAAATTAATATTTAAGGCGGGCTCCCATACAAAAAACGTCATTTTTGCCTATTTTTGCTCTCATATAACAAAAGTGGTTTGTTTAGCCGCTTTTTGCCCGATATTAAAATCATTGTACCTAGTCAATGGTACGGAAACCTTCGTGCGCGAGTCCGACTCGCACTTGGCCGATTTTTATTGTATAGATGTAGTATTTATATGTATGTTTGTTGAAAAAAAATGTAACTATACCAGTCGGCTGTTACCTATAACACAAGCATTAAGTTGCTTACTTTAGAAACAGACGATCGTGTGTGTGTGTGTGTGTGTGTGTGTGTTGTAGATAATTATATTTATTTGTTTATATTTATTACTAGCCTCTGCGCGCGACTTCGTCGGCGTGGACTCCGCTCCTATTGGTCTTAGCGTGATGACACATAGCCTATAGCCTTCCTCGATAAATGGGCTATCTAACACTGAAAGGATTTTTCAAATCGGCCGAGTAGTTCCAGAGTTTACCGCGTTCAAACAAACAAACAAACAAACAACCAAACAAACAAACTCTTCAGCTTTATAATTATACTAGCTTCTGCGCGCGACTTCGTCGGCGTGGCCTCCGCTCCTATTGGTCTTACCGTGATGATATATAGCCTATAGCCTTCCTCCATAAATGGGCTATCTAACACTGAAAGAATTTTTCAAATCGGACCAGTAGATCTTGAGATTAGCGCGTTCAAACAAACAAACAAACAAATAAACAAACAATCAAACAAACAAACTCTTCAGCTTTATTATAGTATAGATTAGTATAGATTTAAATATATTAAAATGAAAATGTTACCATACAAGTACCTACTTCTTAAAATATTATATGTTGCTACTTACAATTTATTTCGATTGATAATTTTTAATTTCTTACTAATTTTAGGAAAATATATACTATTACGTTATTTAACTTGATTTATTTTTCTATATACATATATTGTTAATCATACGCCGCTGTTTAACCGACTTCCAAAAAAAGAGGAGGTTCTCAATTCGACTGTATTTTTTTTTACTACAAGTACAACACAAGTACTTTTAGAGTATGCGGCTGTCCTTCTTATTATCGACTAGCCCGTTGGCGCAGTTTGTAGTGACCCTGATTTCTGCTCCGAGGGTTGTGGGTTCGATTCCCACCCCGAGTCTGGGTGTAATATATATATTTATTTGTGTACTATTTATAAGTATGTATATCGAAAAAAATGTAGCTATACCAGTCAGCTGTTACATATTATAACACAAGCATTAAGTTGCTTACTTCAGGAACAGATGACCGTGTGTGTATTGTGTAAATATTTATTATTATGACTCGTTTTCACAACTTAAATCCACTCTTCATAGTATTGAGCGTGTTACAACGGAAACTAATTACACAACTCATGTTCTCATCCTTAGTATATACCTATAACTCCACATTGTTAAACTTTAATGTATAGGTAGGAGCCAGCTGAAGTGACAGGATAGAGACAATAAATTTTTATTAATTATTATACTGAAATAAATTTTTAAACCTACACAGGATTAGGATATAATAATCATTTTAATGAATCTAGATTTCCTTGGGCTTTTAACCGACTTCCAAATAAGGTGGAGGTTCTCAATTCGATTGTATTATTACAAGCTTTTATTTAACTTGCAATGTATGTATGTATGTATGTATGTATGTATGTAACTTTAATGAATGTTTGTTCGGGTGAAATCTTGAAACTCAATTTTGAAGCAGATATCTTCAACCAATTGAGCTGAAATTTTGTATACAGGTTCAATTTGGATGACAATGCATGGTTTGTATGTATGCATGTATGTATGTTTGTTCGGGTGAAAACTTGCAACTCAATTTTGAAGCAGCTATCTTCAACCAATTGAGCTGAAATTTTGTATATAGGTTCAATTTGGATGCCAATGCATGGTTAACTTTATGACGTCATTCTAAATCCAATATGGCGGCATATCCAAGAGTGCGGACTAGTTATTTTTAGTGCACTTCTACAATATGGGTATCAAATGAAAGGGCTTGCTAGGAATAATTCGAATAAAGTGACGTGATAACCGACTAAAAAGTCAAAAATAAATTAAAAGTAAAAAACCTTTTTAAAAAACAAGCTTTTATTAGAATGTGCTAAAACGAAAAAAAATAAATTTTTACTTTAAAACTTTTACTATCTACTTATAAAGTCATTACACATAATCTATATGATATAAAAGCTTGTCGCGAGTTTGCTTGTAAACAAGTAAATTAATTAAATTGATGTGATTGATTTTAACTATTAAATTTTTTAAACTATTTTAGTTTATCTGAGGTAGGGCACAGCAGGAAATTTCCTGCTCAAAATATGGAGCAGCCCGACTGGGGTAGTACCTCGACCTTACAGAAGACCACAGCTAAGTAATACTGTTTTCAAGCAGTATTGTGTTCCTGTTGGTGAGTAAGGTGACCAGAGCTCCTGGGGGGATTGGGGATAGGGTCGGCAACGCGCTTGCGATGCTTCTGGTGTTGCAGGCGTCTATAGGCTACGGTCTTACCATCAGGTGAGCCGTATGCTTGTTTGCCGGACTCGTAACATAAAAAAAAAACTAAGGAAATACGAGTACTCATATCTCGCGACAAGCTTTTCTATCATATAGATTATGTGTAATGAGGAATGACTATAAGTAGATAGTAAAAGTTTTAAAGTTAATAACCAATCACAATCCAGTGCTGTGACCGCTGCGCCAACGCGGCGTCATAAATAAAATAAAAGTTTAAAAAAGTCTGATAGCCGTTCATGTCCCAACGAAGTTCTTACGTGTTTTTGACCAGTTTTAGTTTTAGAAACTTCTTTCAACTGTTGCGATTTTAACCGACTTTAAAAAAGGAGGAGGTTACTCAATTCGACCGTATATGTTTTTTTTATGTATGATCGGGGATAACTTCGTCGTTTATGAACCGATTTTGATAATTCTTTCTTTGTTGGAAAGGGGATATCCCAACTTAGGTACCATGATAAGGAAACCAGGATCTGATGAGATTCTAGTGAAATCGTAGTGACGACTAGTGCGTTTGTTAATTTATTTATTATTTATTAATTGTTCATAAAGATTAACTGAATCCTGCAATAACCGATGTAGGATGTTTCCAACTTTTGGGCGCACGCTTAACCAGGGAAAAGGGGGATTGCTTTTTTTTTAATTTTGTCATTTCTGAAGTGAAAACTCTATAGGCACGTATGGCAGTTTTTTTTAATGTTTTTCCCGGGAAGCACGAGATTAATAGTGACACCGTGGATAATATTTTACTAATTTTTGCTTACACGCCTTAGGGGCCCCTGTTGCCCGGGGGCCCCGTATCATTGATACGGCTGATACGGCGGTAGCTACGCCCCTGCCAATAATTTTCAACGGGACATTTACTGGCAGGTAGCTGATGTAATAAGGAGTGACTTAGGCTTTTAATTTTTAATTTATTATTATTTTTTATTTTAATTTAAGTATTATTAATATTATTTACATTATAATGTACAATTGATTTACTAAAGGTTTTTTTTTCAGCGAACGAATGTGTTAACTTATCCGAGCAACAAAATGATCATCAAAAAATAATACAGGAAGTGACTCAACATCATCTGGATTGATCTACAAGTAAATTTGAAAAACATAGATCAATAAAGCTTTGCACTGTAAAATATCAACACTTAAATAATAATTCATTTTATAATATATAATACATAATAATAAAAGAAAAGTTGCACTTAATATGGAAAATTTGGCTAAAATCGGTCTTCAAAGACAGCAAGGTGGAGAATTCTTAAACGGCTTAACGTGCTCTCTGAGGCACGGTGGAGAGACCCACAAGGACTGCACAAACACCCAGACCACGGCAAACATCTGTATGGCCAATACAAATGTTGTCATGTGCGGGAATCGAACCCGCAACCGCCCGCACAACAGCCAATCGCAATCCAGTGCTGCGACCGCTGCGCCAACGCGCCAACCCCACAACATACCGGACCTAAATTTTTTTTTATGACGTCAATTGATTGGCCATCCTGTATTTGTTACTTCCTTTACTACATTGGTCTACAAATAATTTTGAAAAACATAGATTTAATAAAGCTTTGCACTGTAAAATATCAACACTTAAATAATAATTCATTTTATAATATGTTTATTAATATTTGAATTAATTAAGATTTGATGAGATCCAACATCGTTCACTTGTCATTTATTCAATTTTAAATGTGATTCTTTATCATGTAATGAACAAATTACGTATATTTTAAGAGATAATTTAGACAAAACGATAACATCATTATTTTTTAAACTAAAAGTAATAAATGAAGATGAAAAATAAACATGAATATAATAATTCTCATCAATGATTTAAACTCCGCAAAACGAAAATAATAAACATGGTAAATATTCCGTTTTCGAATAGTTTTAGTAATAGAAGTACCCATATTAATCTAAAATCTTGTAATGTGTTTTGTTTATTAAATAAATTTTTTTTGAAAAGTACTGTTTTTTCTTTCAAATACCTTATTTTTTAGTTACGTTATAGTAGATGTCATTGTGGCCACTTAAAATCCTTGGATTTGGCGTTGTGACAAAGTACCTACATAATCATAAATACGAGTCATCAAAGATGACTCAAAATGTACTCATTATATCTCCATTATATTAAAATACAACCCACATGACAAGTATAAACTTTTGATTTATAAAAGAATCATCAAAATCGGTAAACACAGTAAAAAGTTATGACGCTTATTATCACGTAGGTCGACGAAAAAATTCAGGTAAATGACGCATTATTGGTTATAACTCGAAAAGTACTTGTCAGATCTCAATTAAATTTAATTGATTCCAAATGACACTTAATACCTTTCGATTGAAAAGTTGGAATAAATTACAGATGCTTATAAAAGTTAGCTAAAAATTATTTAAAATAGAAAAAAATATTTTTTTTAAATATATTTAATGTGTTTTGTTTATTAAATAAAAAAAATTTTGAAAGGTACTGTTTTTTCTTTCAAATACCTTATTTTTTAGTTACGTTATAGTAGATGTCATTGTGGCCACTTAAAATCCTTGGATCTGGCGTTGTGACAAAGTACCTACATAATCATAAATACGAGTCATCAAAGATGACTCAAAATGTACTCATTATATCTCCATTATATTAAAATACAACCCACATGACAAGTATAAGCTTTTGATTTATAAAAGAATCATCAAAATCGGTAAACACAGTAAAAAGTTATGACGCTTATTATCACGTAGGTCGACGAAAAAATTCAGGTAAATGACGCATTATTGGTTATAACTCGAAAAGTACTTGTCAGATCTCAATTAAATTTAATTGATTCCAAATGACACTCAATACCTTTCGATTGAAAAGTTGGACTAAATTACAGATGCTTATAAAAGTTAGCTAAAAATTGGTTCAGTAGTTTCAGCGTCACGTACGGATAGCAGCGCCACCTACCGGGTCTAACTGAGATAAAAACTACGCTATCTCCCAAGTTGGACCAAATTACAGAGGCTTACAAAATTTGATACAAATAAGTTCAGTAGTTTCAGAGTTACATAACGATAGCAGCGCCACCTACCGGGTCCAATTGAGATAAAAACTAACCTATTTACCTAGTTGGACCTAATTACAGAAGCTTACAAAATTTGATACAAATAAGTTCAGTAGTTTCAGAGTTACATACCGATAGCAGCGCCACCTACCGGGTCTAATTGAGATAAAAACTACCCTATATCCCAAGTTGAACCTAATTACAGAAGCTTAGAAAATTTAGTACAAATTAGTTAAGTAGTTTCGGAGCTACATAACGATAACAGCGCCACCTACCGGGTCCAATTAAGATAAAAAAGTTTCCCATGTCCGTCTCCTGGTTCTAAGTTACCTTCCCACCAAGAGTATAAAAATTATATGGAAAAATTAATTTTATTAATGTCACTTTTTTATTTAACCGATGACATGTTTCTTTTGACGTTTGGAAGGGACATTAATTTCGTATATGTTGGCTAAAAAGTTCGTATCCTTTCCCCGAGATGGCGTCGCTGAGCCAGTGGCGCCATCTCGGAGAAACGGTACGAACTATTTAGCCCATTATATACGAAATTAATGTCCCTTAACTCTACAATATTTACAAAAAAATTCCTCAAAATCCCTATATATCCCTTTTTAAATATAAGGAATAATACGGTCCGTGTCCCATATATAAAAATGACCTAACACTATTCGCTCCATCGAAGAACCCTTTTCCCAAGATTAATTTTGTGTGAAAAGTAATTTCCTAAGACGTTTGGTGTTACATGAACATTGGGCTACAATTTTCCACGAACGAAATGTCTCGGCTCGTACTATACATTAGATATATATATATATATATATATATATATATATATATATATATATATACAAAAATTGCTCGTTTAATAGTATAAGTACCTGGGTGACCGAGCCTAGCTCGGTATTTTTATTTTTATTTTATTTATTTTTTTATTTTGTTGTTTCTCGGTATTTTTATATTTTATTTTTATTTAATTAAAAAATCACGAGTGAAATTAAAAAAAAAGAAAAAAAAAATATAAATCTGGAGACTGTGATTTGAACCATGGTTTTCTCGGTCGATCTCGACCGTCCGATTTCCCACCGGAGCTATTAAAACATTAATGACAACTGCGAAATTAACCTTCCTATTCTAAAAATTTTTTAGCCATTTTTTTTCAGTGCCTAAAAACAGGAATAAAACGACATTTTCTAAAAATGAATCCTAGCTAGATCAATTTTTCGCCCCCGAAAACCCCTAAATACTAAATTTCACGAAAATCGTTGGAGCCGATTCCGAGATTCAGAAAAAATATATATACTTATACAAGAATTGCTCGTTTAATAGTATAAGATAAGATAAGATATAGAAAATATATGTACAAAAACTCTTTATAGAAAAACAATGTATTAGTATGAAAGATTAAATGCTGGTTTTGCTGTAATATACTCGTATTTACAGCCTTTGTATTATTACGTCTGAGAAACGTTTTAAAAGCAAGCGTAGGACCGATAGCTATTCATTTTACCTCGAGTTTGATAAATCCTGAGCACTTTAAAGCAAAGATGGGTCACAAAGTTAAAAGTCATGTTACTTAAAAAGGGTTTAGTGGGGTCGAGAAGCTTCGGGAGAGAAAGAGGATTGAATCCGCACCTGTCGTTACTACTGCCCTATTTGAAGAAACAGTCGAATAGCTTTTGTCAGACCGACAAAAAACGGTCTGATGTAGCAAAAGGAAAAAAACGGCCAACTGTATTAGAACATAGTTAAATACATAAAACGTAGAATGATTTGTTGTTTTATCTTATCTTATACTATTAAACGAGCAATTCTTGTATATATATATATAGAATCTGAATCTCGGAATCGGCTCCAACGATTTTCGTGAAATTTAGTATGCAGGGGATTTCGGGGGCGAAAAATTGATCTAGCTAGGATTCATTTAAAAAAAATCTCGTTTTATCCCTGTTTTTAGGCAATGAAAAAATATCATTAGAATACGAAGCTTAATTTCACCAATGTCATTATAGCTG
This sequence comes from Melitaea athalia, assembly GCA_905220545.2. Taxonomy (NCBI): domain Eukaryota; kingdom Metazoa; phylum Arthropoda; class Insecta; order Lepidoptera; family Nymphalidae; genus Melitaea; species Melitaea athalia. The sequence goes on from HG992187.1 coordinate 9,624,503, forward strand.
TAATGGCGTAATTAGGAAGTCGGCGGGTGTCGAATCGTGTCGACCCGGGTTCCAATCTCAGTCTCTAGAACAATTTTTTTCCTTTTTTTTTTAAATTTCACTCGTGATTTATTATTTAAATAACATTAAAATATAAAAATACCAAGCAAAAAAAAACAAAAAAAAAGAAAATACTGAGCTTGAGAGGCTTGGTCACCCAGGTACTATATATTAAATATCAAAGGCAATTATTTTATCAGTTTGTTTAAACGATACTACATATCCTATTAATTAAAAAAAATCGTTCTCCGAAAACTAGTCACACATTCATCGCATATGAAGTATATAAAACTATTGTAAATATTATTCTTGTTTTAAGTCGTACCTTTACTGGTCTGAAATAAAAAAGCAACAGGGTCAATATAGAATATAAAATCTCTTCTCTATATATACAGGGTGTCCCGTAAAGAATGGATAATCCTGAACGTGCGTGTGTGGAGGGAAAGGTGGGTAAGAAAACCAAAAAAATTTTTTTTTTATCTCATACAGTTCGCGGTCTACGCCATTTTTTGTAAAATTTAGAAAAATCCCAGTTTTTCACACATTTGTGGGCACCACGTCCGCTATTTGAGACCTAGATCGGATTTTTTTTCATCAAAGTGTTTCCTAATAATGCTGTTCCTTAATTATGTTTCAAAAAACTCAACTACTATGAATAGTAGTTTACAAGAAGTCGCTAAACTTAAATTTTAATTTTGAAATTTACTTAACTGCAAAGTTTGAGCACCTGTGGTGTAAAAAAAATGTATCGGAGTTGTCGCGGCCAACTACTTAAAAAAATAGCCTACTTCATAAGGATTCTAAAACAGTACCATACTATCTACTTTATATCGTAAAATTATTGAGCTATAGCTATTAATATGTAAAAATAGGCATTTCATCAAAAAATTGCAAAATTATTTGCAGATATTTTTTTTGAGTTTTTATTAAGTAAATAGAGCTGTTGATCCTAAAAATTAGATTTTACCACTTACTCGGCTTATTCAGATGAATTCTAAACTATGTGAGAGAGGCAAACAGTGCTTGAGACATTTTTCTGAATAATTTTTGATCTTCGATTCTTCTTAACATTTCTCTGCAGAAAACCATTCGTGCTCGGCAGTTGCGTTGTTGTATCGTTTGTACACGTGTAACTTGATACGGATGAAGTCCAAATTTTTTGATAATGCGATGTGCTGTAGATATGGATATTGTACTGGATTCCCGATTTGTGCATTTTGATTGAATTTTGTTTATTTGGTGATAGTTGCGACGACTTGCCATTCTATTGAACATTTGTCTTGTGCTTATCATCAGGACTGTGTGATGTCACGAGAAATTTAAATACTTCCCAAGAGTAGGCTAACTTGCATTTTATTTACGGAAAATGTGAAGGCAATGCAAGTGCTGATATCGGGAGAGATACCTGAACGCACGGCATCCCGATTATCACGTATTTACTAGAGTGCACCAAGCTTACTCAGAGGGCAGAAAACTTGGTACTGGCGTTGGTGACTCAAGTAGCAGAGGAAGACCCGAAAATCCTGTTTTTGAAGAAATCGTCCTTGACATGTTGGACGAAGATTCCAGTATTTCGATGCCAAATATCGAACGCCATACGAAAATATAATCATATTAAAGAATAGCATCGAATTGTAAAAAAAATTGGATTTCATCTGTATCACCTCACACGTGTACAAACGCTGCAACAACGCAACTGCCGAGCACGAATGGTTTTCTGCAGAGAAATGTTAATAAGAATCGAAGATCAAAAATTTTTCAGAAAAATGTCTCAAGCACTGTTTGCCTCTCTCACATAGTTTAGAATTCATCTGAATAAGCCGAGTAAGTGGTAAAATCTAATTTTTAGGGTCAACAGCTCTATTTACTTAATAAAAACTCAAAAAAAAATATCTGCAAATAATTTTGCAATTTTTTGATGAAATGCCTATTTTTACATATTAATGGCTATAGCTCAATAATTTTACGATATAAAGTAGATAGTATGGTACTGTTTTAGAATCCTTATGAAGTAGGCTATTTTTTTAAGTAGTTGGCCGCGACAACTCCGATACATTTTTTTTACACCACAGGTGCTCAAACTTTGCAGTTAAGTAAATTTCAAAATTAAAATTTAAGTTTAGCGACTTCTTGTAAACTACTATTCATAGTAGTTGAGTTTTTTTGAAACATAATTAAGGAACAGCATTATTATGGAACACTTTAATGAAAAAAAATCCGATCTAGGTCTCAAATAGCGGACGTGGTGCCCACAAATGTGAGAAAAACTGGGATTTTTCTAAATTTTACAAAAAATGGCGTAGACCGCGAACTGTTTGAGATAAAAAAAATTTTTTTTTGGTTTTGTTACCCACCTTTCCCTCCACACAAGCACGTTCAGGATTATCCATTCTTTACGGGACATCCTGTATAAAAATGAATCGCTGAATGTGTTGCTAAGCGCAAATCTCGAAAGCGACTGAACGAATTTCGCTAATTCTTTTTTTATTCCTTGAAGTACGAGGATGGTTCGTACCGAGAGAAAAATTTAAAAAATTGCCTGTAAAAGTCTAAAAACAACACTTTTCTCTATTCCCATACAAGAGATTCGTATTAATACTTAAAAGTCAATTTGAACTTTAATACCATACCATAAAGTTTAAGTGTTAGTGGAGGGGGAAGGATAAGTATTAATAATAATAATAAATTAAAGAATCGACTGTTAGGCGGTACGAAGTTCGCCGGGTCAGCTAGTTAAATAATAAAAATAAGGTTGAGATCTGTTACAATAAATACCGCATATTTTTAATTTGCTGTATAACGATAGCGATAAAAAAGCAGGAAGCCGGTAACAAAAAGCATTCTTCGTAATAAATTTGACTTGTACTTATTTACGGTTTAATAATAACCCACTTAAAATTGTATCGTTGTTATCACTAACAGTCATTTCTTCATTAATATAAAATAAATAAATAAATAATACTGACCATCTACTACTGAAATTAAAGGTTTTTGTTTGATTGCTCAAACAGTTTTTTTTTACTTGCGAGATCTTAATCTTAACAAAAATCAAAAAATCTTAAGAGAAGCATCTCTTAAATGCCGGATATTTTTGTAATTTTTTGATTGTTTATTTATTTCGGAATTGAACCGATTGACATGAAACAAACACTAAATATTAAGATGAAACCCCGCATCTAAATCGGATAAGCCGTTTCTGGAATTAGAGGGCACAAACGTACAGACAAACAGACAAAAATTCTAACTGCAATCATTGTTTTGGGTGCTATTTGCGTTGATAAAGGTCCCAAGAATATTTTTTTTCATATGTCTTCCATGAACAGACAGCAATCTGTTACATTTCTATTATATGTATTGATAAAATCCTTCGGATTTCTATTTTACAATTTCGATCAAGCCTTTGACAATTTATCGGAACATCACATTTTCATATACGCGAGCATCACGAACCGTGCGACCGTGTCTCATACATATTCAAATAACAAGGACTGGAGGTACAAAGCAGAAACAGGCTGCGTCCTCGACGTGTCGGAATTACAGAAAAAAAAAACATGAATATATCTGATAAAAAAATGTTTGATGCATATCTCGCAGATAGAAATGGTTAATACTACACATGTATACGTCACGTGTTTAAATTTTTATTATTATTTATAATAGTATTTATTTATTCGTTTCATTTATTATTGTTATGGTATAAAAACATCTTACAAAAATTTTCCTTTGTATATCATATATGATTCCATATTATTACTTCTTTAAAAAGAGTATGAAGGACGCATCTCAAAAGAAATACTCAATATAAACAAAAACTAATGATAATTATAATTAAGCAAGAATAAGTCGTTTTGTATAGGAGTAAGGGAAAAAGTCGTTTTGTATTTTCTAATAAAAAGTTGCAATAAAATCTTTTTGGTAGTATTGTTTGTAACTGACTGGTTTTGATACCATGAAAAGGTGACATTTTTAAAATGAAATTAAAAATTAAAAAACAGTTTACCGCCAAATTTCATTTGTTTTTTGTTCCTAATAGGTAAGTTATTTGAAATGTATTCGGTGTCTGAATATCAATTTTCTATTTAAATATTTAATATTTTTATTTGCAGGTTTATGATTAAAGCGTGATTTAAGATGTAGGGATCTCGTCGTTCCTGACGTTAACAATTTAACTAATATAAAATGTAAAGGGTTTGCTGAAACTACTACACTTGACTACAAATAAGGGTGATTCGCCATTTGAACTTGCTGCTTTATTTACTTCAAGTCTTCTTAATTTATACACTACTGGCTGACCTGGCGAACTTCATACCGCCTTTTTTTTTCTTAAATATAATAATTACATATACCAAAATAAAATATAGCCTATCTTTCAAGTTGGATCAAACTGCACACGGTGTGCAAATTTGATTAAAATCGGTTAAGTGGTTTAGGAGTCCATTGAGGACAAACATTGTGACACGAGATTTATATATATTAAGATGTCATTCTTAAAATGTTCATATGACTTTTTCTTTCTCGTGAATATCTAGCTACATATTATTAATCCAATATAATAATTTCCTTATAACGTCTATCAGTATTGAATTAAAATAATAACAGATGCAATAAATATACGAGAGATGATTAAGACTCGCATAAAATTAGTTTAAGCGTTGATATTGATATATAAATTAACACCGTTATTTAAAGTTAATAAATGTATCATCAATGATTTATGATTTTCGTTTAAGTTTTTAGAATTCTACTATAATTTTTTATTGAGTAGTCAAACCATAGGGTTGGCATTAATCTTTATAGTGTTTCTAGATATGCATCAGTCTATATTATGCTATTTTTTGTCATAGTAATAAGGACACCGCATACAAATTTATTCAAATTAAAACTAGTAGTATTTGATTTACTAATAGTTTAACAGGTATTAATATTTTTCATGTAATATCACTACATTGTAGAAAACAAAGTTGCTTCCCGCTGTCTGTCTGTCCGTATATATGCTTAGATCTTCAAAACTACCCAACGGATTTTGATGTGGTTTTCTTTAGTAAATAGAGTGATTCCAGAGGAAGGTTTATATGTATAATACATGCATAATATAGTAGAGGACTGGATAATATAGTAGGAGACTGATAGTTTTTGCAACCGTGCGAAGCCGGGGCGGGTCACTAGTATAGTATATAATAATAACTTGTAAAATATAAGTTAACACATGAAACATGTAATGGATGGAAAACAGACACTCAAAGGACAACACATTTCGAATTTTCACGCGCTCAAATGTTACCACAGACGAGGCGGATAATCCGCCACGGTTACTCTTGGCAGATTAGCTTTTGAGTTTCTTGTCGACAATTTTACCCAACTATTGAAAATATTTCCTTGCAAAGAAACTGGACTAACTTAAGTTATTTGTTTATAAAGATTTGACTTATTTAAAATTGTTATGTTAGTTTTTCCGTGGATTTAAGCTTATTCGTTTACCCTGGGAAAAAATACAACGCCTCAACAGCCAATTTGTTGAATCATATTTCCTAGAAATCATGACAATTACTTGAAAATAACAGACGCCATATTTTTTTACAAAGGTAACACACGAATAAAGGTAACAATTTAGTTATACTTTTTACAAAGAGAGCTTGAAATTAGAAGCAACCCTTTACTCGTTTTTATTTTAAGAAGAGGCCTTCTTTTAGTTAATGCGTATTTCTTTTTACTTTTATAAATTATAAAGTCAAATAATAAACATATTAAGACCATTTTATGTAACTAAATTATGTTTAAATACGTTGCAATCTAATTTCCAAAAACGTAAAATTGTTTTTATTCACTGCGAGAAAATCAAAGAGAAGTTAAAGAATAAAAAGTTGCTTGGGGCAGTCTACAACAAAAAAGCTTTTAAGCGCTTTTAATAATCGTATCGTTCCTAAAGTTATATATGGAGCATGGCTTGTAATGTAAGGCCAAAGTCGTCCGAAAACCCACCCTTCGTAAGTGCACAATCATGTATTGGTTGCCAAATCCTCCAGCTATGTCCAGGATGTACATACATACATATAGAACTCATGATTCAGTTCATGCGTATTTAATTTATTTAAATTCTCTATTTTTAATTTATAGCTTGTTTTGCTTGTAATATTCCGAAATTTTATAATTAACCAAATTCTATTTTTAAATGAACTGTCGAGTGACTAGTAAACAAATGTGTTAACGGAATTGATCTATTTTGTTAATTTGATTTGGCTTAAAGTCTGTTTGAGAGAGTTAAAGTTGTTTATGTATTTAAACGTTTGAAGATTCACAGGTACGTTAGATTTACTCATCAATTAAGTTAGATAGACTCACTTAATAAGATTAAGAACAAAATCTACTAGCAGGTGACTAATGACTAAAAATGGTGTGTTTGTTTACGAGTTTGTTTCTAACTGAATTTGTTTGAAGACTACAATATGTTAACGGCATAGCTGGGAATTAACTCGTTAATCCGTTAATCGTTAATTAACGAAGTTAACATTATGATTAAAGGATTAACGTTTAAGTTAATTTTTAAAAATGTTAACGGACACGTTAACTTCCGTTAATGTGCAGAAGTCCGTTAATCGTTAATCCAATGCCTACTATTTACCGCACAGCACCGTGGTGCGGCGCGAAAAACAGGTTCAGAATTCAGACAAGTATAATAACAATATGCTATACCCTCAAGCACTGCAGTTGAACGTCTGTTTTCCACGGGTAAAGATATTGTAACACCAAAACGAGCCTCGCTTTCAGACGAGAACTTCAACATGTTAATGTTCATGAAGGGGAATATGCACCTTATACCCGACGATTAAATCACACATTTGAATTTACAAGTATTTTGTTTTGTTCCTAACCTGTTTACTTCCAGAACGTAAACCAACAGGTTTTATTAGTTCACTAATGCAACGATATAAAAATGCAATTTTACACATATTAACTGATTAACGATTAACGTTAACTTGCGTTAATTCTTCCGAAATGTAACGCTTTAACGTTTAACGAAGCTAACTTTTTTTGTAGCGGATTAACGATTAACGAAGTTAACTATTCGATTAACGGTGCCCAGCTATGGTTAACGGTATATTAATCTATTGTCGATGACCACTTTAGTGCAGTGGTTGGCGTGCCGTGTAGGCGCGGATTCGATTTCCGTTCGGGATGGATTGTATTTGTACAAGTATTTGTTTCTGGTGCGGGTGTCTGTTTATGTGGGTTTCCTTACCGTGCCTAGGAGAGGACAATGTCCTCTCCTAACCGGGATCGACAGCTCAATGGAGCTAGATATCTAGCTATCATAGAAACCTGATAGAGATCGTTATTCATAAGTGCAGAATAAATCCGTCAACCGCCCGTGGAGAAGCGTCTGATTAAGCTTTTTTTATGTTTGCAAACTAGCCTACGGCTCACCTGATGGTAAGACCGTAGCCTATAGATGCCTGCAACACTAGAAGCATCGCAAGCGCGTTGCCGACCCTATCCCCAATCCCCCCCAGGAGCTCTGGTCACCTTACTCACCAACAGGAACACAATACTGCTTGAAAACAATATTATTTAGCTGTGGTCTTCTGTAAGGTCGAGGTACTACCCCAGTCGGGCTGCACCAAATTTTGAGCAGGAAATTTCCTGCTGTGCCCTACCTCAGTTAACTGCCCACCTCAGTTAAGCTCAGAAACTTCTGGTGTTTGAGCTATAAATCCTGTAACAAATAATGAATTAGTTACATATTATTATATACCTAAATATGTGCACTAATTTTCCAGAAAATACCAACATCTGTTATTGTTTAATAAAAGGGGACTTATTTAATAATCTTTCTATGAGCATTTGATGTGTTTTCAATATCATAATATATTTTTGCAATATAGTTCATTCTTACGTGGCCTAAGTAAAGCAATATTACTGTCGGTAGTTTCAGCTAACATTAAATCTGTGTTTTGTCTATTGTGTTCTAAGTCTCTATATTTCAATAAACACAAATTGCTTCAAACATTATTGTAAAGATATCTACTGTATTATATGAGTAAAATAAGGAAAAACTTAATACGCTTAATTTATGCATCTCGCGAGCTTCTTCCAGTACCTACAGATTTCTAACGAAATTTTCTTTACTGACGAGCATGAAATGAATTTAAACGACTTTGTCATTTGAAAACTCAACGGTTTAACCCAGATTTAACCTGCGATCCGCTTGATAATGATTCACGTATTCAATCTACTAGGAAATTTGGGCTTAATTGTATAATTGGCAATATTTTATTTTGAGTAAAAAAAATTTAATAAAAAAATTCAGACCTTTTCAGCAATCGTAGTTAAGACCACTATTATTGTGTATATTATAAAGTATTTCAAACAAGAAGTAAATTGTAATTTAAAAGTAAAACAATGAAAGTAATATTTTTATCATTTGCTTAATGAATTATTTGTCGAATATAAATATTTCGAATAATTACAATTTTATGTTTATACCTTTATTTAATAACCGTTGTTTGTTAAAGAGATATTGTACAATTATTTATCAAAATTACAATAATATAATAATCACACTTGATTAAGTAGGAGCAATGGAAATGGCGTCAATTTTAATGGTCGACAAATTAATGTTTTATAATATTAATGTCAGTTCGGCAAAAGAAGTACAGGCCGCCCTCCGACCAGGTAGACTGACGACCTACGGAAAACAGCGGGAAACCGCTGGATTCAGAGGGCACAATACCGAATGGAGTGGCGAGCATTAGGGGAGGCCTACGTCCAGCAGTGGACTTGTAAGGGCTGATGGATGGATGGATGGATGGATGGAATATTAATGTTAATGTTTTTAAATAATATGAAATTTTCTTATGATAAAAGCTGTATGAGTGCCATATTATTGTGGCAATTTTTAGCTATTGATTCCGTGACGTACTTTCAATTTTTGATTATTACACGTTCACAATATTGCCTTATTTATTTTAGTGAAAAATCTTTTATAAAAATTAACTTCAGTTTTGTTTTGAGAATTGTCAACAATAAGTTATATATCTATAACTTATGCTGCAAGGAGATAAATAAAAAAATGTATGTTACACACAAAATGACTTCGTTAATAGCTTTTAAATCTACAGTAGGTATAATAACTATGAAAACTGCATTAAAATAGTCAAAAATACAGACCAAAATAAAAAAATAATAATAATAAAATTTAAAACGACTATTGCTCTCATCCCAATATTTGTTTTTTATAAGTATAGAAATTCGTCTGTTACAGTTGTGTTGTGATAAATAAAAATGGTAACGCGAGTAAAACTAAGTTAGTCGTGTAACTCGTTGTGTAATGTAGTTAAGATTGGTCTTTAATGTCAATCGTAATTATGGTTTTGAAGAAACTGCCATTTGAAATGAGCCTAGGTTAATACAATTTACTTCCACGAATATAAATATTACACAGATGATACAGATTTTTGATAGATTACCCTAAATTACGTTTGTCATAACTCGTTTTTGGTTGTTCTCATGGGAGATTTTCCGTATCTCCAGATAAAAATGACATTAAGTGACCCATTAAATTAAACGTTTAAAAATTTAATAATTTGAAAAATCTATCAAAACATTGACGCCGCGTTGGCGCAGCGGTTACAGCACTGGATTGCGATTGACTGTTGCGCGGGCGGTTGCGGGTTCGATCCCCGCACACGACAACATTTGTATTGGCCATACAGATGTTTGCCGTGGTCTGGGTGTTTGTGCAGTCCTTGTGGGTCTCCCCACCGTGCCTCGGAGAGCACGTTAAGCCGTCGGTCCCGGTTGTTATCATGTACATCTGATAGCGATCGTTACTCATAGTAGGGAATATCCGCCAACCCGCATTGGAGCAGCGTGGTGGATTAAGCTCCGATCCTTCTCCTACATAGGGAAGAGGCCTATGCCCAACAGTGGGATATTACGGGCTGAATCGTGATCAAAACATTTACAGATATAATTATGTTTACTGTTATATTATGAAGATACTACATTCTATTATGGGCAGTAGTAGTAAGTTGTATACAAATAAATTCACTTCCATATCACAGACAATTATGTTAAATACAAGCACGATGTTATCGATGTTAATTTCGGGTCTTTACACGAAGTAGGCCGGTGTGGCACTTATTTTGCAAATGTATGGAAACTAATAGCGGCGTATACTTATTCCGGTCACGTGCCTACCCCAATACAAGAAAAACACAGCGCCAGTACGAGAACAAAATATGCAGTATGAGATGTTCATGAAATTGCCTGGTAAACATTCCACTCTATAGCTAAACTATTCTGATGTACCGTTTGGTTTAGTGAAATTGCTTACATTTGAATTTTTGACGTACTTATTAATAATTTAAAAGATTACAGAATCATTACTGTACCTACTGGAAAAAACTGTCTTAGCCATTTTTTTTCTTTTAGTTCATTTGTCGTTTCCGTTCGTCGTATACCTACCATGACTTAAAAATAATAAAATTTAAATAGTGTTTATATTCTTTTCATTCATGACAAACTTTTATCCTAGACTAGTCAATTTCTAGACTATAACTTCTAAACTGATTCCAGTTAAATTTTTAAATCGTCCATTTCTTTTATTACTACAACTGTTCTTACACTAACATTAATGTTGATCATTCACATTAAAACCAGTCACGTCATATTCAAAGCAATAACGTAGTTTAAAATGGCTAAAGCATTATTTGAGAGCATTAAACATCGTCTCTTAATCACATCACAAAAACAAAATGGTGTCATAGTGAACATAAAGAATGCTAATTGTACCGGTTTTATTTCCTTGTCACGTTTTTCGCCCATTTTGAATGTCCTGAAAACGAATGTCGCAAAACGTATGTACATCGTAAAGTAATATATAAAATACATGACAGAAGTATAACAATTACATTTTGTATAATATTATGGACAAAAGATTACACCATTAATCTAAAAAATAATCTTACTATTTAATTTATTTTAATTTAATTGATATTAAAAACAATATATTTTATATTTAAAAATTGTTTATTTTATAACTTATTAATGCTGTCATTTTTATGTTTTCTAATTTATATAATTGAAACAATAGATTAAGCTAAAAATAAATTTTACAGACTAGAGACATAAAATCATTAGTAAAATTACACAAGTTTATTTTGTTCTCGTTACAAATCATAATGTAAATGCACGAATAATATTCCACGAAGCAAAAGTTTGTTTTCTGGTGGACCGATTTGAGAGTTGATAATAACAATAATAATATTTACTTAAACAACACATTGTCAGATTTACAAACAAGATAAATAATGGAAAAAACTAAGACAATCAGGAAAATTTATATAATTTTCCGAAAGGTTGTATTTTCTGTGTTTCTAGTTTGTTCTGTTAGTCTGTATGACAAATTAAAGGACTCTTAACCTCAAACCACAAAAATAACATTTTTTATACAACTTCTGTAACATATTGTTTCGTAGGATTTGGAGAGAAAGACGTGCTGAATCTTTTTGAGACTTTATTCACTAGCACAAGGTCCAACACAAAGCACAACACTGCTTGAGAGCAGTTTTATTTAGCTGTGATCTTCTGTAAGGTTAAGGTGCGTCTCCAGTCGGGCTGCTTCAAGTTTTGAGAAGGATTTTTGCTGCTATGGAATAATTATAGATACGAAACATAAATTATGCAATTAAAACATAATTCATTTATAATATAACAATATAATTAATTTCTTATATCATAATATTATGTTACACGTAAAAAGAAAAAAAAAATGTTCATTTAATATCATAAATTTCGTATCTTTTTAAGAAAGAATAATACTTATATTCAAGCTACCCAATGAATACATTTCGAGAGGGATTTACATTCATTTCGATCTTCTTCCTAAGCCTTGTTCCTATTCTGCAAAGGACTGTAGTTTTAGACGACTTTAGAAAAGGCAAACCTCGAAAATTGCAATCACGCAAATTGAAAATTAATGGAGCAGGAAATCCAATTTAGTATTAAAGCTTTTTGGTACGCAGTCTTGCTTGCGTTTTTTTTCGCCTTTTATATTTTTACCGGAATATATTTTTAAAGATTGAATATCAATACTTCTAAAGTATTTCAAATTCAATAAAATTTGCTATTAGAGATGGAGGAAAAAATGATAATTAAATTAAAGATCTTCGTTTCCGATTGTGCTTGTCTCGCTAAATTTAAATTAAGATTAAAATGTCTGAAAGATTAAAAAATTAAATTGTATACGTTGTTTGTAAGTTATAAATGATATAATTCACATTTTTGTGAGGTTTCTATAAGAAAATAAAGTGCTTATTATTAATTCTACTATTAAGCTATACTTATTAATTTGTACGTCCATAGATATGTTAACTAACAGATAGCGTAAACATAGAGATTAAGAGCTGGCGCGCACCACGATTTTTAATCGCGCTATTATTTAATCGCAAAAATGCAACGTATGAGCGAGCGAAAAATCGCGCTTCGTCACATTTTCTCGCGACGTGATTATCGCGAAAATAAAATGCAGCGTATGAAATTGTATGATCCCGCGCGCACTACGACTTTAAAATCGCGCATTCGGGCCTCATTCGTGTTCCGTCTTTCCACGAGTAAGCATGTCAGCGCCTGCATATAAAAGCTTGTCGAGAGATTTGCTTGTAAACAAGTAAATTAAATAAATTGATGTGATTGATTTTAACTATTAAAATTTTCAAACTAAGGAAATAAGAGTAGGTACTCATATCTCGCGACGGGCTTTTAAATCATATAGATTATGTAATGACTTTATAAGTAAATAGTAAAAGTTTTAAAGTAAATTTTTTTTTTTCGTTTTAGCACATTCAAATAAAAACTTGTTTTTTTTGGGTTTTTTACTTTTAATTTATTTAAATAATAATTTAGTTGCTGAGAGAGTTGTACTACAGTATACTTCTAATAATTGTAAATATAATAATTATCATGTTTCGTACATTCGTCGTGCTATTGTAAATATTGTGTGTTCGTATCTCAGTAATCTGGCGAATGTTTGCCTTTTCATTCTGTAATAGCCAAATAATTTTTTGGAATACATCCGAAGTTCATGGTATTTCTGATAAAAGAAACTTTTGATAATTCTATCCGCTGTTAAAGGATGAATCCAGTATTGACGAATTTTATTCTTTTTTATTCTGATCCTCCGAAGTAGTAAATAAAGACAAGCGACTTGTACGAAGTCCATGGTGCAACTGAGCAAAGATCGCGATTTTTTAACCGCAGTGCGCGCACCGTACGTTCTGCGATTTTTTATAGCGCGATTTTAAAATCGTGTCGCAAAACAGAAAATCGCGGTGCGCGCCTGCACTAAAGTGTAGGTGTGTGTAGTAATGTAGTGTAGTGTATAACTTTTTATTAATATTACCAAAAGATATTATAAAACATCAACTTTTGGGTCAGTACCTACCTGGTATGTTTGTATATTACTTTGTATAAAAAACAGAGTTATATAAAAAGCGTTTGATTACCACAAATCCTTTGCATTTGGTCCCCCTTTTAATTATGAAATATTCAGGTCAAGAAACATTGAATAGTCGTTGACTTTGTATTTATCCTACCTTTTTGATCAATACTAATCATTATGCGTTTGTTTGTTCAATTTAATATTTCATTTTTTTTTTCTAAAAATTATATAATTACGATAATTATGTATTAACAAAATCTTTTTATTTGAAAATAATAAAATTTTCTGCTGGATTTAGAACACAATTTTTTTATGTTGATTTTAATATTTTTTATATTTTGAATGTAATGAAAAAAATCAAAAATTAGATTAAAGACAAAACCAATACAAAAAAAAACTAAATTAGAATTATGTGCGAATTCTGTTCTGGAACGAAAACGTAAAGGAAATTACACAAGTTTACTAAAATTTAAAAATTTACAGGAATCAAAAATGCTAAAAAAATCTTGTCAAATGATTAACAAGCAAAATTGCACAAAGCAATTTAAGTTCCTGGCTCGCTGTTGGTTTTTCTAGCTTATTGTCCATCGTTTAGACCCGAGGAAATATATTGTGATTGTTTTGCTAGCCGATTAGTTATTTTTAAGACTGAACTAGCCTAGATTAGCTCATCATAATTTATATTGAAATATATATAATTTTTTATATAACTTGGTTGGAAAACAAGCTCACCTGATGGTAAGCGATTACCGTAGCTTATATATGTCTGCAATACCATCGCAAGCGCGTTTCCGAGCCCATCCGCAATGACCTCCAGGAACTCTGGTCACCTTACTCACCAACAGGAATACAATACTGTTTGAAAACAGTTTTATTTAGCTGTGATCTTCTGCAAGGTCGAGGTACAACCCCGGTCGGGCTCCTCCATATTTCGAGCAGGAAATGTTCTGCTGTGGCGTACCTCAGTTAAATCATTTTCAATACCCATTGAGCGATTACCTTATTTTAAATCAGTTTACATTGTTTATAAATTTTGTTTTCTTTTGTACATATAATTAAGACACATAATACAAATATACAATATATTTAAGACATACATTCGTAGATTTTTAATTGATCTGTATGTTAATATACTATAATACTGCTGTTAATATAATATAATACTGCAATGACTAAGATAGACAAATTTACAGTCAAAGTATCCTCTTTGATCCTGTCTGACCCTTCTATCAATCTCAGTCAGCTGTGTTATAGTTAAATTAGTCATCTCAAAGGCGGCATACCTCACCTGTCGACCCAGCTTGATACTTAATAAGGCACACTAGTCTCTAGGCATACATTATTAATTTCTTGTTACAAAGTAGGGACGCCTGAGGAACAGAATGGCATTACAGGGATGGAATTTAACAATTCACACAGAGTTTCAACGAGAGACGTAGAAACTATAAGTTTGAATAATAAAAGGTGAATATACAAACACATTGTGAGATATAACTATTTATAGAGTTTTAAAAGAAAAGACATTGTGAAAACAAAACCTATTGTTTAAACCTATTGTTTAGTACAAAAGAATTTAAAATTTCGTTTTAATGCAAGATGTACATTAGACGTCGTTCACGATTATACATTCTGACCTTCATTGTTTTCCCAAAGTAATACGTGGTAAACGGTGTTGGTGTTACACTAAGTACTTTTTGTTCATATACTAATTATTATATTATACCTATTGTAATACTGTTTGTTTACCCAAATAAAGAGAAAAAAAAAAAAGAATTCTTTCTGAATTTCAGAATAATAATTGTGTTTGCTCACAAAAAAAAGCCGAGTACGATAACATCGACAAGTAAAAAAACGCAGTGAGTGAGTAGACGCAAAATAGTCAAGTAAATCCGCGTTATCAAAGATTACTCAAAAATGAGTCATCAGATCTTGATTAAATTTAAACGGAACCACAAGACAAGCATCAGCTTTCGATTAAAATAAGAATCATTAAAATCGTTAAACATAGTGAAAAGTTATTTGTATTATACCGCATAACTTTTCACACACTTTTCGTAGGTTAACGAAAAAATAGTCAAGCAAATAGGCATTATTACATATAACTCAAAAAGCACTTGTTAGAACTCAATTAAATTTAAATGATACCACACGACACGTACTACTTTTGACTAAAAGAAAAATCATTGAATTCTGTCCACGGAGCTTATTTAGTAGTTTCCGCGTTTTTGTGGCCAAGGTACGAATATACATACATATAGATAGGCAAAAATAAAAACGTTGTTTTGGTTTAAGTATCGGTTATAAAAAACCGTTGTAGTATAAATTTTCAGAATATCTTTAAGGCATTGAGTGGGTCACATTACCGTTTTGTTATAAGTAGATATGTGCAGTAATTTATTTAATAGCAACCGTTTTGATGTAGTGGTGCGAGTAGCCGCCTAAAACACCGAAGGTTTGCGGGTTCGATTCCCGCTCGGGATGGATATCCTTTAGTATGTTGAATGACATTAGCCCATTTTGCGTTACCTGTTATACCGGGAGCCGGTATGGTCAACAGACAGCCCATTTTTGAGATAGACTTTTACTGTAACTGGATTTTCTCCGTATCTAGTAGGAATCAAGTCAATTCAAGTTAAAAATCTTATTGTAAATTGAATAATCTTTATTCACTTTCAACCATTTCTATATAAATACTCAATTATAGCTAACATAGTTCCGTTCATGTTTTATAAACATGCTGATAGTTACAGACCGATTTTTAGTGAAAATTAACAGAACTATTACCTATATAATTTGTATACATAATCAATAATTACTTACCCTTCCATCGTTTTTTCTAATATTCAGCGAATCACTTCAAGATAAAACACAAGTTTTCACCAACAAAAAAAATACCTAAGTAGTCACCTAGGCGATGGCGGAGTTTTGACTGACTCTTGTTTACATTTTTTACACTAAAGCTGCGCGAGATTTTGGCTTCACTAGTCAGCCTGTTTCTTCTTTATGCATTTGTAACGTGTTAGAAAGGATAGGGTATATACAATGACGTGCTTTAGAGCGATTATGAGAACACACTTACCTATACCGGCTCCCGGTATGTCAACAGTTCCGGCGAAAATGTGTTTATACCGGGAGCCGGTGTTTCAATACAAGAGGATATTCTGTATTTATACAAATATTTCTTACCGTTTTGGATGTCTGTCCTTGTGGGTCTCCCCACCGTGCCTCGGAGAGCACGTTAAGCCGTCGGTCCGGTTGTTATCGTAAATACCTGATAGCGATCGTTACTCATAGTATGGACTATGGAACATATCCGCCAATCCGTAGTGGAGCAGCGTGGTGGATTAAGCTCCGATCCTTCTTCTAAATGAAAGCCCAGCTGTGTGATGGTTACATGCTGAATGCGATACGAATAATTTATTTTAACGAAAATACAAAATGTACTCAACGTTATCCACGTATAATGAAAACATTAAAATTCCTTTGATCAGTTTTAATGTTTTTTTTTTTTTTTAGATTTGATCAAAATATACTGTATACAAACAGATAATAATCAAAATATAATCATATTCATTACATACTGAATTAATTTTATTTACTCTTCATATCATCAGATCAAAATATATTTTTACACAATTGTGACTGTTAATATTAAACTGTTAATTTTGTGTACTTGTATGAATTTTGTGTTGTTATTTATACATATTATGTACCAAATTTATAAAGCTGAAAAGTTTGTTTATTTGTATAAAAGCAGTAATCTCTGGAATTATTGTTTCGTGTTTTTGTGTTGGATAGCCCATTTACCGAGCAAGGTTCCAGTATATTTTTTTCCACAATTTGACGCAAGTAAAACTGCGGGGTACAGCTAGTAATAAATATAATTAATAGTAAGTCCTTGGGATATGAATAATCATCTTCTATAATTACTTAGAAGGATAATTTTGCTATATTTAATAGTACTACCTATAACTAAACGAAACACATAGTACAATAGTTTCCACACCAAAATTATACTAACTACTTTAATTGTATTGTTTAATAAAATTTTATGTACAAACTAGCCCCTGTATCCATACACTAACCAGACCGTGTAAGTTTGTCAGTTAAAAACAATTTCAACGACAACACCGGTGTGGGGGCACTTTTATGGTGACCTCCATATGTGGAACGTATCCAAACCGCAGCACATTAAGGCTGCAATAGCTACTGCGCCAGCGTACCGCTCCGAATGAAACTGACAAATTAAAACAATTTGCCCAATTTAAACTGTAATGCAGATATTACAATAAAATAACGCCATTATCGGTAAAAATAGTTTACTAATGGGATTTAATGTTTAACCAAATATATTTATTGCAATCACTTATGGTTTTATTTGTGGTTATTAAAAATAGAAATTATTTTATAATAAACTATATATGTAATCAAAGTTTTGAATGTTAGTGTAGCTAAAACATTTTAATGGTTCACGTATTGGTTTTGAATTAATAAAAAAATTGTTAATTCAAGTACGCTTTCCTACGAAATACATTAATAATACCATGAAGAGTGCAGCTTCCTTCATTATGTAGGAAACTCTTATTTCTAGCCCCATATAACGATGAAAAAATAACGTCAGCGATTTCGGTCCGTATCTTAATGTAATACGGTGGTTTTTTATTGAGTTACTTGCACATAAAAGTTAAGTAACATACTGCAGCTGAGGACAAGATGTCTCTCTATTTTGTAAGTTAAGCGTGACTTGTGATTAAAAAAAATGTATTTGATGTTATGTTTTTAAGTAAAGAAAATAATTTCTTACCCTTTAGGACACTATAATCATTTCAAATAATTATTTGTAACTAGCTGACCCGGCGAACTTCGTACCGCCTAACAGTCTATTCTTTAATTTTTTTTATTATCCTTCCCGGAACCCCTCCACTAACACTTAAACTTTATCGTATGGTATTAAAGTTCAAGTTGACTTTTAAGTATTATTACGAATCTTTTGTATGGGAATATAGAAAAGTGTTGTTTTTAGACTTATCAGGCAATTTTTTAAATTTTTCTCTCCGTAACAACCATCCTCGTACTTCAAGGAATATTATAAAAAAAGAATTAGCGAAATCGGTTCAGCTGCTCTCGAGATTTGCGCTTAGCAACACATTCAGCGATTCATTTTTATATATATAGATACACACAAGTTAACAATGACTGTGATGATACTTACACACATAAATATTTCAAATCATATAATTGGATTAATCTGGGATTAAAATATAGTTGTAATTATTACTGTATATCGCCACACATTTGTGATTTTATTTATATAGTGAAATCATTTCTAGCGTTATGGGAATATTAAGTGAAATACGATTATATTAAAATTTGTAGACATTTCTTTTAAACGCTTCGTTAGCACATCCTCTGAATTTTAAATATTACTAGCACAGCAATTAAACCAGCTCGTTATGGAGGCTGTCCGAAGAATAAGTGCGAATACCCCTCATTTCCCGTGCCAAGAAGGCTCTAACCCTGTACAGTTACCTGTTATATTTCTGAATACAACTCCACGATGAAAAGAAGGGGAGTATTTTTTCTCATTAAAAAAATAAGGTAATATATTTTCTCCAACAAATAGGTCAGAATAAGCATATTATACGCCTATCAAAATTTAAATAGAATCCAATAATGGTTTAAGTTAAAATTAAGCATTTGAAAATTTAAAACATAGTTTAGTGTAATTAAAAAAGGGTTTGCTTCAAAGTGGATCGGTTGACAGCAATTTAGATGTGCATAATAATTTCCAATCAGATGAAAACTTTCTCCTTCTACATGGAGAAAGAGGCCTATGCCCTGCAGTGGGATATTACAGGCTGAATCGTGAGATGCAAACTGTCAGATGTATGTTTAGGGCACTTACTTGAGTTTTTACAATTAAATGTCATTTATAAATTTGAATCAATAATAATAAGACTATTATATTAATTATGATAAAACCTCATAAATTTTAAACTTATTTGGAGCTCCGATAATTGGAAAGTCTTGAATTGTATTTAAAATACGATCACTGGCTTCAAAATGGACGAGCGCCGTGGGAACCAAATGGTCTACGTGCTTTCCAAAGTAATATACCTTTAAAATGATATTATAGCGAGAAAATCTGCCTCGCTCGGTTTCACCACGCCGCCGCACCGCCCGTGACACGTTAGAGCAAAACTTCCGCACGGCGAATTTTTATGAGTGTCGCCTCTAGACGACACACGAGGGAGTCAGTGGCTTTTGAAACGACTGGTAGTCAAAGAGAAATGGAGATTTCGCAGTTACAAATGTGGAATCAGTATGTAACGTCCGTATTTCTTCGCGGATTACTTTCCAGACGGCGTAGGTACGGCAGCATGTTACCGAATTTTTTATAACATACATGAATGAATCCCTTGCGTGCTTTTACGACACGGATGATATAAATATGTGCAAAATAGACCCAATTTATTCACTTGAAGTAAGTCCAGTATTTTCTTTAAAACGTGTGCGATTGTATCATGTAGTAGAAACATTCGCAAAACATTATTCATTTTTAACATTTATTATTTATATACATTTGAGAAAACTTTTTAAATTAAAAAGTTTTAATAGCACAAATTTTAGCATGAAGGTTATTAAAGCCGCCAGGAAACAGCAATTCTCTTCAAAGGCATTCTATGAGATTAGTCGGAGCATCAATTTTCATAACAAGTAGGTGCACAGCTTGATAGGTGGGCAGGCACGCCACCCGCCACCACGCTTATTACGGCTTGATGAAAACTTTACATCATCATATTTTCTAGATCTTTTACCTAAATTAAAGATACCCAGTGTAAACATAAATGTCACTACCTGTTTTACTAATCGAATTAGGAAATGGTAGGTTGTAGGTACTTGGCAAATTTTACAACCATTAAGTAACCGCTTTTTTTCGCTTGTTTCGACATTAACAGGATTCTATCAAAATATTTTGGATATTAAGAATTATATGGTATAAGTAGAAAGTTTAATTTTCTAAGAAAAATTAAAAATAACATGTTATATACAAATTATTTAATCTTAAGAAACAAGATCATACTTGTTTTATTTAATCGTACTTATTTTTTTATTCTTAGTTTTTGTAACTACTTTTGACATTTGAGGTGCTAACGAAACAACAAAGTTGTATAAAATATTGCAACTAAGATAGATTTAGGATATTTAAAAATAGTGGTTATTAAAGTGAAAACCTATGGATACGTTCAAAATCCAACCTTCGCATAAATTTTGAAAACAATACAGTATGGCCTGAACAAAAACGTACTAAAATTACCTTCTATTCAGACCAGCGTGAAATTAAAAATATGAATGTCGTGGAACGCAACAGCTGCTCCGCGGTAGATTATAACAAAACATTTCATATACAGTAATCACAATCTCCTGCGCTTCACGTGCCCCGTTTCTCAAATAATGTTAACAAATCTTTCGATTCAGCCTGTAATATCCCACTGTTTAATAGGCCTCTTCCCCATGTAGGAGAAGGCTCGGAGCTTAATCCATCACGCTGCTCCAATGCGGGTTGGCGGATATATTCCCTCCTATGAATAACGATCGCTATCAGGTGAACATGATAACAACCGGGACCGACGGCTTAACGTGCTCTCCGAGGCACGGTAGGGAGACCCACAAGCACTGCACAAACACCCAGACCACGGCAAACATCTGTATGGCCAAAACAAATGTTGTCGTGTGCGGGGATCGAACCCGCAACCGCCCGCGCAACAGCCAATCGCAATCTAGTGCTGTGACCGCTGCGCCAACGCGACGTCATATCTTTGCTTTTCCTTAATTATTTTTATCATTAAATATTACACTGTGATTTATTTTTAATAAACATTATGGGTCTCCTCATCGTACCTCGGAGAGCACGTTAAGCTGTTGGTCCCGATGGTTATTATATACAACTGATAGCGATCGTTACTTATAGTCGGAATGTATTATTCGCCAACCCGTCGAAGAGCAGCGTAGATTCAAATTCAAATTATTTATTTCGCCATAAGGTATATGTAATACACTTAACGAAAGTCATAAAGAAAAAAAAATGATTTACAAAAAAAAAAAACTAAACAATAATAACAGAAAGTTAAGGCAGCAAAAAATCAAACAATAAAATAAAAATTTATATCTTAACACTAGGTACATTACAAACTTACGTAATGTACCCAGTGTTTGCCGCCTTAACTTAGTCAAAATATTAAGCTATAATGTCTCGGTAGACATTACCTACCTACTTTATCCTCGGCTTTATTAAATCCATACTAATATTATAAATGCGAAAGTAACTCTGTCTGTCTGTCTGTCTGTCTGTCTCGCAATCACGCCAAAACTACTGATCAGATTTAAATAAAATTTGGTATATAGATATTTTAGAGCCTGGGAAAGGACATAGGCTACTTTTTAATGCGGAAAAAAGGGTTTTGATATAATTTAAAATCTTTATAATTTCCTCAGGTGTGGGTAACACTAAAATAAAAATAAAAATGAATTAAAAATAGCATGGTATCGTCTCTTGTCGAAGAATTCATTGTAATATGAAATCTTTGAGTAGCCGGGATCTGTGACGAACTCGCTATAGACGACGCCAAGGTTTGCTTAAAACCTAAAATCATCATATCAAGAATTTCGACGCGGCTAGATGAGGACCCATAGCTCAGTTGGCAGAGCGCTGACACGGCACGTCAGAGGGCGCAGGTTCAAATCCTGCTGGGTCGAAAATTTTGATATGATTTAAAATCTTTATAATTTATTTATTTATTTATTTATTTATTTAATATTCGGAAAACCAACAGCACAAATAACAATACATAGCAATTGAACTGAACAACATTTGGCTAATGATAGGTTTTCACGTTTAAGAACTAGTATATAAATAAACATATCATGCGGACAGAGTGATTGCACGTCAAGATGTTACGCAACCTTTTTTTGTACAATACATATTAATTATTATATTTATCAACAATATAATGCGAAGAAATTCTGGTTTAATATTCGCCTCGCCACCACCACACCCGAACTGAATACATCAAAATCGCTCAGTCTACACAGATCATTTACGCCCCTACTCGCGCGCCACAGGAAAGCATTTTGGCAGTAATTTGTGGATACCAGAGGGAGTTGAATAGGTGTATAATGCCGTACTGATTTCGATGGTACAATGAAATTAATTTTAGAGAGTAGTTCCGGAGAGTTAATTTTATTAGTAATTAGCTTTATTAAAAAAACAATGTCAGCAATTTCACGCCGCTTGTATAAAGGAAGCAAATGGAATCGTGCGCATTGATTCGGGTAAATATTAGAAGAATAAGGTAGCTTTAGACGATAACACAAAAATTTTACAAATTTCATTTGTAGCTGCTCGATTCTGTTTGTGTACTTTTTATAGCGGGGATTCCAAATCTCGGATCCATACTCTAAGATACTTCTAACAAACGTGCAGTACAAAATCTTAATAGTTTTTATGTCTTTAAAATTTTCTGAGGTTCGCATGATAAATCCAAGTGCTTTAGAGGCTTTCTTAATAATTTCATCGATGTGCTCATCGAAGAAAAGCCTCGAATCGTGAATCACCCCAAGATCACGTACCCTCACAAGTCTCTGCAAGTTTTGACCCTTTAGTCGATATTCTGATGGAATGCGGGCTGACTGACGACAGAATGATACGAAAGAACACTTGGATGGGTTAAGATCTAATTTATTTAATTCGCAATAGGTGCTCAGACGTATTAAATCCGACTGAAGTTCAAGTACGTCGGATCTGGATGAGATGGTCTTGAAAATTTTCATATCGTCAGCAAAACATAGCAACTTAGAGTGTCGGAAGCATGATTCAATATCATTTACAAAGATCAAAAACAGCAGAGGACCTAAGAGGGAACCCTGGGGTACACCACTAGGAACAACGACCCAACTAGATATATAGTTATTGATAACTACAGCCTGGGATCTATTAGAAATATAAGACTCAAACCACCTAAGTAAATCACCATTAATTCCAATATTTTCGAGCTTACGAATTAGGGTAGGATGATGTATTCTGTCAAAACATTTGCTGTAGTCGGTATAAATAACGTCTACTTGCCCTCCCCTCCTCATACCACTGATTATAAATTCATTTAATAAGATAAGATTAGATACAGTTGACCGTTCTTTCAGAAAACCATGTTGACAATCGGAAAAAGAGTTTTTAAGTGAAGAATATAATTGTTTATATACTATTTTTTCGAATACTTTAGCTATATCTAACACATAATTTAGAAACAGGTCTATAATTTGAAACATCGGATTTTGATCCTTTTTTATATATTGGTGTTATAAAGGCTGACTTCCATATGGATGGAATATTATTCTCTGACATAGATTTAACAAATAATAAATGAATAGGTTTAGAGATAGATCCGGCGCATTTAACAAAGAAAATAGGAGGCAAATAGTCGGGACCAGCTGACTTATTAATGTCCAATGACAAGAGTAGCTTAGAAACTTCATTTACACTAATATAAATACTGGAGACGTTAGTTAAAGCGGGGGTATTACTGTCTAGGGTCTGATTTGTATACCCCGATGAGGAAGAGGGTTGAATGAACGTCGAATAAAAAAACTCTGAAAAAAGATTAGCAATAGCAGTCCCATCCGTTGCAACAGTGCTACCGCATTTCATGGTATTCGGCATGTTATATGATTTATATCGTGATTTAACAAACGTCCAAAAATATCTAGGGTTATCCTTAATTGATTTTTCGACACATGATATATAATTAAGATAGCACTCGGATTCAAGGTGATTGACTCTTTTTTTAAGTAGTTTATAAGTGAGAAAGTCTGAATGATTACCATAGTTTTTAAACTTTTTATAATACTTAAACTTTTCTTTTATACATTTTATTAAGGACGGCGAATACCACACAGGATATTTATTTTCGCGAAAAATTTTAGAGGGTATATATGAATCTATTATTTTGTTTATGAGTGAGTAAAAAATACCGACAGCGGATTCAATATCTCTGTTCAAAAATTCTTCATACCAATCAATAGTATTTATTTGACGATTTATTAATTCATAATTCCCCTTATGAAAAATGCGTTTGTATCTTGTTTCTGGCTTTAAGGATATATTATGATGGGATTTTAAATTAATAATAAGGGCTTTATGATGCGGATCAAGAGGGACTAATGGATTAAAACATTCATTAACTTCTACGGTGGTATTAGATAATACTAGGTCTAAAATTTTACCGTGACTGTTTAAAACACCATTAAACTGGCTTAAGTCGAATGTACAAAGTTCATCAATTAATACGTGTTCATCAGGACTAGTAACATTGCTCGCCGCAAATGAACCGTCATTGTTATATACCCAAGTTATACCACTCAAATTATAATCTCCGACGATCAAAAAAATGTCATTAGGTCGATTCAATATAGATCTACCGAGCATACTCAAATGATTCTGTAGTTGATCTGAGAAAGTCAGACCCATTTTCTGTTGACACAGATAAATGACGCATAAATTTAGTTTTACCGACCTATTACTAGTATTACATTTAATTGGTAATGATAACCACATGTCCTCTGCGGTAGAATTATACTGGAATTGCGAGGTAACATGAAAATTCTTCTTTACGGCAATTAACACACCGCCACCGCGACTTTGCTTAGTGAAGTCGTAATTCCTATCTCGCCTCCAAACAATATATCTACCATCAAACAATTCCGAGCCACACACACCATCCAATAACCATGTCTCCGTTAAAATAATTACGTCATACGAGTTAAGGCATACATTTCGATAAAAAATTGAAGTCTTAGATCGCAGTCCCCTGACATTCTGATAGTATATGTTCACATTATATTTACTTACAGAAATTCCACTATAAGAATCCATTGCTATGTTTAAAATTAATTTTAAAATGATAACAAAGTAAAAAATAATAATCGAAATTAATAACCCAGAATAATATTAAATTATAGCTACAATTAATTAATAATATTATCGAAACATCGAAAGGACTGCGAACGAGTGAAGCGCGCGACAGAATGTGTAAATAACAATGAGAACTAATCGTACGGGTGCAACGAGGAAGGAATAAGCTATTAGACAACGCGTGCAATGCAATCCTATGCAGCCAAAGCGAGAGCAATGCAATTTTGTTGATTGCTGTGCGTAGTTGAATAGAACCGCAAGGTAAATAATAGCGAAGCGATTCAGGTGGAAGTGGCAATCCAGGCGTTACAAACATTTTATAAAACTTAGTTAAATTAATAATTTTAAGACTACGGAAGAGTATAAAAGCGAAAATATCAAAGCCAATCATAAAGAAAAAATTAAATCCCACGAACATTATAAGCAATGAATCGGGTAAAATGTAACAGGCTATACAAACTTGTTTAAATCACTTAACTTATTAACTATAAACACTCCAGAGTTATCGTTTTTTCTAACATGAATTTTGCCAAACTTAACCCAAACGTAATCATAATTCTTCTCTCTTGCAATTTATTTGACCTTATTTAACAATTGTTTGGACTCAGAATTCAAATGATCGTTCACAAAAACGCGTTGCTGTGACCCGTGAAAACCCAAGTCTTCGGCTTTCAACAGTTTATGATTTCGCGCTGCCGATATAAAATCCTCCTTGATGTAACGATTTAAAAAACATATCACTATTGCCTTCTCCTTTGAGTTGTACGTAGGCACTCTTGAGATATAATTTATCTGTGTTTTTGGAAAGCTATATCTAATTTCCCTACCGATGGCTTCAGCGATTTGGAATAAATTTTCATCTTTCTTTGATGGCACGCCCTTAATTTCCACATTATTTAGTCGGGATCTTTGCTCAAAATTTGACAGCTGAGAATTTAGATTATTAATTTTATCTTCAGCAGCAAACAACTTACCCTCCAAATCGACAACTTTTTTGTTTGTATCAGCAGACTTCACTTTTAGATCGTCTATTAATTCAGCCGAGAAGTTACACGACTTTTTTAAGTCGGCAATGTCCGCTTTCATGGATTTAATTTCTTCCAACAAGTTCGGAAGACAATCCAATTTGGCCTTGATCTCATGAAATTCCGCCATCTGTAGCCTGATCTCCCGAATCTCCTTCAGAATAGTGGCTGATGAATCTGGTTCAATAGGACTGAGAGGAGCCGAACTAGCAGTTTTGCAGGGCGGACATCTCCATACTGATCTGCGGTCCGTGCCCAGTCTCCTCCAGCCAGCCTCGGTTACACCCGCACAGCTAAAGTCCAACTGTTTCCCACACGCGGAGCATTGAACTCCGTCGGAGAACTCGTTGTTACAAATTGCACATTTGCGCATACTGACCAGTGCAAATATTAATATCACTGCGTGAGGTGAGAAAAAGGTTTACAATCCCTGAGATTCTCAGAAAACGACGTACGTGTAGCTCAACTGCCCGAATGAGACTGATAATTTCCTCAGGTGTGGGTAAAACTAAAATAAAAATAAAAATGAATTAAAAAGGGTGTAAGGGGTTGAAAGGTGGGAATGAAAATTTGTATGGAAGCGTGTTCGTGTTTCGTAACTGTCAAACATTTAATGTTCATCCCGTGGATATGGTAAAGTCTCCCCTAAAATTAAAGAACGTATTAAAATAAACGTTTCGAATCGACAACATATATCCACAATATACGGAAAGTGGCGTATTTTAGATTTTAAAAATGTATAATAATGTCTAATGAAAACGGATTGACATAATTTATATTGGTTGTCAAATATATGCGTGCGTTCAGAAATTTATTTAGTGTAAACTAAGGAAAATATATCAAGCTACTGAAAGCTATAAAGTATTTATATAATATATTGACTTTAACTGGGTTGACAGAATAATCTGGAATGTTTCAATGAGACCAATCAATTGAACGGTTTTTTTTTGTATTTAATTCATTTTTACATTTATCATTTATCGTATATTTAAGTAGCTTGATATATTTTTCTAAGTTTACTCTAAATAAATTTCTGAACGCACCGCACGCATAAATATTTGACAACCAATATTTATTATGTCAATCCGTTTTCATTAGACATTATTATACATTTTTAAAATCTAAAATACGCCACTTTCCGTATATTGTGGATATATGTTGTCGATTCGAAACGTTTATTTTAATACGTTCTTTAATTTTAGGGAGACTTTACCATATCGATGGGATGAACATGAAATGTTTGACAGTTGCGAAACACGAACGTTATACATCATAATTCCATTATAGTAGAGGAGACATGGAACATCGATCTTCACCGATCTGATAACTCGATGAGACATATTTTTTATCAAGTATAATTTATAAACAAAATATGCCTATGATAACTTGCCTAACGAAAAGTGGTCATAGCTATTATTATTTTTTTTAGTTTTTGCAGGCAAGCCTATATGATTGGTTTTGTAATTACAATATCTTACCTATGATATCCATTTTGATTCGAACAGATCGATGTAGTATCGAATATATGTATATATTGACCTACCTGTTCACATCTACTTGCCAGGAGGTAGCCGTGACCAAAAATAAGTAGGCAAGCCTACGTAGGCATATTCTGTGTGTTAAAAACTATCAATTGAGATAAAACTCATTCGGTTATCATATGAGTGAAGGTGATGAAAAAAAATTGATTAAAATTATTTAAATTAAAAGTAGCTATGACCACTTTTCGATAGGCAAGTTGTCATAGGCATATTTATTTATAAATTATATTTGATAAAAAATATGTCTCATCGGTGAAGGTCGCTCTTCCACGTCTCTTAGACCATTATTTTATAATTTTCCTGTGGCAGGACTACCTACTGGAAGAGATTCCATCATGGGATAAGTAGTGCCTTTGTGCCAGCATTGTTTATAAGTGCTATTTCGTATTGTTTTCCAGTGTAGATAAATTGTTAAATAAATAAATACAAATTTTCATTACAACCTTTCAACCCCTTACACCCTTTTTTCGCATTAAAAAGTAGCCTAGGTCCTTTCTCAGACTCTAGACTATCTGTATAGCAAATTTCATTTAAATCTGCTCAGTAGTTTTCGCGTGATTCCGCGACAGACAGACATACCCAGTTACTTATGCATTTATAATATTATAGCATGGATTATAAACCTGAAAGTTGTTTTATTTTTTTGTTTTTTTTAAACGCGCTAAACTCAAGAACTACTGATTCGAATCGAAAAATTCCTCTGAGGTGGATAGCCTATTTAAAGATAAAGGTTATGCTTTAAGAAGAGAGAAGGCTATTTTTTTCCCTCAAATCAACGCGGGTGAAACCGCGGGCACAGCTAGTATTACAATAAATAATAATGGCCCTAGTGTAGGCCGAGAGAAAAAAAGCCGGAGGAAAAAAACTCTCGGTACTCTTTTAAAAGATTTAAAGTCAGATACAAGATAAAAACGCAGTAGTGGACCATGAAATGATCAGGACAAACACGAGACAGCCAATCGTGCGTGCCGAGACCATCCCATGCCACCTGCTCACAATATTTGTAACTATCTAATTTACAAGGCGGGTCATAGACATAGCCTGGTCGAGCTTTATTCAATCCCATGCCTTTTCATCATTAAGGTATTCATTGATTGTATAATAGGCTTTATTGCATAATGCTCGCTTAATAATTTTTTTAAACTTTAGTAAAGGCAGAGATTGAAGCGCAGCCGGAATCTTATTATATATTAAGATAGACATTCCTATAAAGGAACTACTTTTTTTTTTTTTTTTTTTAGTTAAAGTTAAAATTAGATTAAGCTTCAATCCTTCTCCTACATAGAGAAAGATGCATAGACTGAACTTAATTGTACTGTTACTGACGACCACAAATTAAATTGACGTAGTGAGCCCTAGGTTTTGTCCATACATATATAATCAGGGTTGTAGGCCGTCATTGTGCATTTCTTATAAAACCTTTGAAATATTATACCATATATGAAATAATATATTTTGGTTAACAAAGACATGGTACTTCTGGTGCGGAAGAAAGAAACACAACAGTTCTTGAGAAAAGTATCGCAGAGACATGGTGAAACACATTCACATAGTAAAAAAAAAATAGTAATACAAAGAAAAAAATGAATAAAAAGTAGAAAGATAGTATGCAAAGCTGATCTTATTGCTTTAAGCAATCTCTTCAAGACAAGATGGATGTGCTCGACTTAGAGCGCGTTCCCACTTTGTCTTGACGACAGTAAATCTTGTAGTTTTAAGTGTCCTGACTCATAATTATGTTTAAATGGAGGTGTTCACATATAGAACGACATGATTTACTATCGTCTACAACATTTTTTGCAGTGACGCAAGATTGTCATGACAGTGGGAACGGCTAGCACGACAGTCGTAAAACGATAAAAAATCGTTTCGACTAAAACGTGACGGCAAATCTATCGTAGCCACGTAGAACGTAGAGGCGACTGTAGATTTGTAGCTTGCTAATGATGTGTAAACGAAAAATCGACTGCCGTGAAACGATAAAATGTCGTCACGATCTAATGGGAACAACTAGATACGATAGTCGCTAAAAGATAAAAAAATTTGACGACAAAAAATCGTTATAATGGGAACAGCTAGAGACGACAGTCATCCAATGATAAATTTTTTGGTTACGACATAGTGGGAACGCGTCCTTATACAGAATTCGCTTGTTGTGTTCAAAGAACAATACCGAATTATCAAGCGGTAAAGGTGGTGTAAGGAAAATATGTCTGAGAGCAAGAAATATATTTTAAGACTTCTTGTAATACAAAGTTATTGGTTTGTCTTAAAATCTAATTAAATACACATCAAAGGGAACAATAATAAAAGTGGATCAGACAATACTAGCTCAAGGCATGTCAATTTTATTCAAGTTTTCAGGTTCTTATACCTAGAATATATAAAAAAAAAACTTTCAGTCAAAATTAACGTAACTGACAGTTCGACGCGTGAAACCTACATCAAACATCAAATTACTGCCCGACCGCAGTACCCAACGTTTCTGTTTGCGACACCGTCGACTCAGCATGATGCCGTCACGAATATTCACGGGGAAGCATCACGTACAAGCCGCATCAATTTATCACTATGTGAATATTTGAACCACGCTTGACTTTTCAAACGCAAAAATTTATTTTTAGTTGTAAATGTTAAATAATTAAAGGTTCAATAAATAAGCAAATTCAATAGTGCTAGATTTTATTTCCTTGTGTATCTACATAGGATCTCGTAATTAATTATCATTATTATACAAAGCCACACAGCAACACACAGCACAGCTGCTGTGTGGCTACGGCACTAAAGAATGTAGCCACCCCCTCTCTTTCCGTGGGTGTCGTAAGAGGCGACTAAGGGATAACACAGTTCTACTACCACCTTGGAACTTAAAAAGCCGACGGATGGCGGGATAACCATCCATGCTGGTTTTGAAATACACAGGCCAAAGACGGGCAGCAGCGTCTTCGGTGCGACAAAGCCAGCCCTGCGGTCACCAACCTGCCTGCCCAGCGTGGTGACTATGGGCAAAACACAGTCATGAGTTCGCGTCATAATGTCGGGCGCGAACTTGTGGAGGCCTATGTCCAACAGTGGACTGTGATAGGCTAAAGTGGATTATACAAACAAGGTTATGAAACAGCTAAAGCAAAATTATTCCTATGAGTAAAGGATCTACATCGAAAAACATCAAAAATTAAATGAAAGATGTTCTCAAAGTAATTTTGAACATAAAGTATATGTTCTACTGATATAATAACTTTTCTATAATTAGTAATTATAACTTTAATTAACGTACCTAATTAAACTTCGTAATTTTTCTTTTAATTTCTTTAATAATGAGACTACTAACATCATGTGACTATTGCTGAGAAAATCGTGATCGTTTGCCGTCGTTGTTTTTTTTTTATGTAACTAGGTTGGCAAACAAGCGTACGGCTCACCTGATGGTAAGACCGTAGCCTATAGACGCCTGCAACACCAGGAGCATCGCAAGCGCATTGCCGAACCTATCCCCAATCCCCCCCAGGAGCTCTGGTCACCTTACTCACCAACAGGAACACAATACTGCTTGAAAACAGTATTATTTAGCTGTGGTCTTCTGTAAGGTCGAGGTACTACCCCAGTCGGGCTGCTCCATATTTTGAGCAGGAAATTTCCTGCTGTGCCCTACCTCAGTTAAGTTGTTGAATATACTCAGCTTTTTTACGCATTTTTGTTGAAAGTTGTATAAGGACATTGAGTTCTTTGTAAGGTACGTAATGGCATGAATGTGGAACTTCCTATGATAAAGGAAAAATATACGAAAAGATTTGAAATTCAGCAGTGGTCTCCTAACCTTAGTGCCATACTTACAAAATATGGTACTGTTGCAACTTCACTTAGTCAAAACATATAACAAAAAAAAAGAATAGTCTAGGTGAAAAAAAAAACTAAAAGATTTATGACTATTCTATACAAAATTACAATGAGTCAGAGCGACAGTCGCATTTAATATTCAGAAATACAAAAGTATTATACATTACAAATGCGCAAATATTAATGCGGAATTATTTTTCCGGTGAAATTAAAAATATACCACACTTCAAGCTTGATAAATATCAAAAATAAAGATAAGAATCAGGTATGTGTTACAACTCGATCGTAAAACTCCATGTTATTGCTGTTAAACTCTCCTCGATAGGAAAATTGGCCTTTGCCCAGCAATGAATGATTTACAGAATATTATAGGTCAGTGAAGTTGAAACTCGATTATATATGTCACTATATAATGTACCTCCTAATTTACGCCTTTTGATATTAAAGATTACTATTATACAACTACCAGTAGTAGTCTATCCTACCTTATTTCTATAACCGAAGTGTAATATCGATTATATTTTCTATTTATAATATGCTAAATTTTAAATTTCTTCTATTCCTATCAATTTTTTTGTTTTATGTGTGTTGCCTCTTAACTTTTTGATAGGTTTACCATTTTGATCGAGATCTGACAACTACTATTTGAGTTATTCTTAATAATGCATATAAAATTAAAAATATATTCGACAGTAAGATGAGCATGGAGAAGACTAAGATTATGGCTAATGTCCATGTCACTGGTGGGATGGGGATGGGCGCTACTCTCGAAATTGTCGACGAGTACATTTACCTGGGACAACTGCAACTGGTAGAGAGAGTTAACTCGCAGAATCTAATACGGTTGCGCATTGTTCGGAAAATTCCAAAGTGTTTCCAGTATACCTAGTTAGTGAAGTCAAAAGTGTATGTTGCCAGTGATGACCTACGTGCTGAACGTGTTCTTTTACCGTTAGCCTTTTCTATAGGCTCAAGGTTGCTCAGCAAGGGATGGAAAAAGCTATGCTCTCTACGTGACAGAATCCGAAATGATGAAATCCGTAGACGAACGGAGATCACCGACATAGTTTTTAAAATCCGCAAGCTAAAGTGGCAATGAGCAGGCCATATTGTTAAGAGGACCGACAACAGATGGGGAAGAAAGGTTTTCGAGCCAGCTACGGAAAATGGAAAGGTCCACATATCAGCAAAAGGAGCACAGACCACACTCCGACAAGATGAACTGACGACCTGAAGAAGACAGCGGGAAGTCGCTGGATTCACTGGGCCCAGGCTATATCCTGCATTGTACTTTTAAAGGTTGATGAATGGATGGATGGACGGAATATTATTACTACCTACAATGTATTAATTGTTACTAAAAATTCAAGTCGGTTTTTTTTCGTTTGCGAGCAAACACAAATATAAGCAATCTATTTCGGTAAATGTAATAAAAAATAAATAACTACTATTACTAGGACATTTTTTACCCAGAGAAAATCCCTAACGGATGCCCCCAGCCCGGGGGGAGATGGTGGGTATGTCCGATTCGCACGGACTAAAACCTCTGGGGTGTTCCTACACTATGTTCCCGTCGCGTCACCATAAGCGACCTCCGAGAGGCTACCTCGAACACTAAGGTTGCCACCTCCTCGGGGGACCGTGCAATTACTAGGACTGGTGTTAACTACTACTAAACAGTCAAGGAATATATTGATGTGATTATAGATATTACAATTTTAGGTAACTTTAAAATTGCCTGCTTGTATTATCTATATAGGTACCTATATAAAAGAGATTTCCACCCATTGACTCATCACGATATCTCTGGAACCATAAGGCGTAGAGACTTGAAATTTGGTAGGAATATTCCTTTCGCCAATTAAAGATCAGCTAAGAACGGATTTTACGAAATTCCACCCACAAGAGGGGGTTGCGGGGGTTAATAAAATATATGGCAAAACAACGTTTGCGGGGACAGCTAGTTTAAAATATTATAGAACCTCGATTTGCATATTTAAATTGGGTTTTGATTTTAATTTATATAAAATATAAATATTTGTAACAGATATGAAACTGATTGCCCCGTTCTAACTTAATATTTTTTATAACTCTATGCCCATGCATTGGGCTAAATATTTATAAAATTTAATTACCGTCAAATGCTGCAACTTTGCACGGATTTAGAAGTTTTTTCTTAATAACTCGTTTTTCTTAAAGAAAGTCATAAGTGATTTCACTTACTATTCAATATTGGACTCTAAGCTATAGTAATAAAGTTGATTCTAACGAATAAAACACATTTAAACCACCAAAATTGTGCTTTAAAAAAGTAGGCAAACTTAAGTTAGAAACTACAACATTGCCTAGCTAAATATCTTTTAAAATAAATAAGTATCAAAGCAGAAGTTTTGATACTCGTTATGATATTATAATTTCTTTTCCACGGTATTTTTCACAGTCTTTAATTACTATACAATATTATTTTAGATATGGTTAGGCAAAGTTGTGCGGGGTTTCTCCAGCAAGTTGTAGCATTTTACGGTATTCTTCTATTTTTACTTATATATTATATATGTAAGTATTTTTGTAAAAAGTAAGTATAAAAAGATAAACTCAAGATTCACTCGAATTTTGCGAAAAAGTGTTATAACTCAGTGTTACGCAAACTTTTTGTGTTCAAGGTACACCTAGGAATAGAAAAATATTTTGGAGGTACACCACAAATAAAAAATCATTTTTTAAGTAACATTAACCAACATTTATTTATTAATCACAAAACAATATTTATTATTAATCAATAAACGTAAACTTTATTTTTCCGAGGCACACCAATAAACGACCACGGCACACCAGTGTGCCGCGGTACACCCTTTGCGGAACACTGTTATAACTTATAACTGTATAACAAGAACACCATGAAAAAAAGTTTAGAGAATAAATAGTACTCGCTTAGTATTGCGAATTGATGCATGGCTTACATTTTTAAATAAATCATAATTAAAAACATGAGAAATAACAGACAGTTTTGCTCACACTCCGATGATGATGACACTACCGATGATTAGATTATTACAATTTATGATGATAGATTGATGACTAGATTTTTTTTTTATACCTATATCTTTACCACATACAGTTTTAGTCATGATAATATCTTAGACTTCAATGTTTCATCTATAGCAAGACCATCGTTTTCTATACAATAGACCACCTCGGTTTTATTGGTATACAAAAGTATAATGGAAATAATAATGAATTAATTACAATTTGGATATTAATTTTATTTGTTATAAATTTAAAATATTATCTGTTCGTAAATATATATTTTTTTGGAATGACCTTTTTTTTAAATAATTTTAAATGAAAATTTCGTAACACATTCTCTTGTTTTTCTAAATAATGTTTTATTATAATCATGTCTTGTGGATCTTATCATTCCGAATTATTTCTTTTATTATTCTCGGCGGTTTTCTTTTGTAAGAGATTGTTTAAGATTTTTGAGACGTAACAAAGTAAAAATCTCGTATTAAACATAAACACAAAGCACTTAGTATTATCGTGAGCTCGGCTTTTGTTTCTATATCCAAAGAGAATACATATATAACGTATTGTTTGGGTGAATAAAATAAGAGCCATTTTTTCTTCTAAAACCATCAAGGTATGTTCTGAATCCCGTGGGAAAACAATTCTAATGATATTATCAAAGGTTTTCATTTATAATATTATATTATTTTTTTGGCTATAACTCGAGTCGTGTAGTACAATTTTATTTACGAAATTACCTTTTTTGTTCTTATTATAATGCTTGTACCGTTACCGTCCATTAGAATATTGTATTATTATCGGAATAATATATGGAGGTTTCAAAAAAGGTAACGATTGAGTTTCTAGCCGATTCTCATCATCGTCATTTCAAGCGAATTACGTTCCGAATCAGTAGTAGCTTCAGGTAAGCTAACATTCATTTCCTACAGACTAATATAATTATACTTTCTAAAGTGAACATTTAAAAGCGCTTTAGAAACCTATATTATATAGCCAATAGCATTTGTTATAAAAAGTTCGTCATTCGTAAAACATATATCATTATTTTATACAACAACGTGAAAACGTATTTTATCACTCGTCCATGTTTTGTAGACACGGGCACACTAGTTTTTGAAAACACCAATTCATGTCAGGAAAATCACCTACGATTTTGTCCATCAAGCTATGTATGATTCGATATGACAACGACATCGGACTACGAAAAATATTACATTCAAATTGTTTTTGAAGCTGATGTATGTTCACAGAAATGTTTACTTTATATGATAGACATTTTTTCATGTAGCTACATTTCATAACGTAGATTAAAAATGTAGTCAGGTAACTTGCAAATGACAATAATTATTTGTTTCATTTTTCAAAATACAAATAAAAAAAAAAACTTTTTATTTCGAAAACAAGATTATAGAAAAATCGCTTTAGCCTGTTAAATCCCACTTCTGGACATAAGGCTTTTTCTACATATAGGAGAAGGATCGGAGCTTAGTCCACCACGCTGCTCCACTGAGGGTTGGCGGATATATTTCCTACTATGAGTAATGATCGCTATCAGGTATTTATCAAACAACCGAGATTGACAGCTTAACATGCTCTCCGAGATACATTGGGGAGACTCACAAGGACAGGCAAGCAAACCGGAAAGAAATTTAATAAATATAAATAAATAAATTTTAGTACAAATACAAATTTGCTTTCCGAGCGGGAATCGAACCCGCAAACCGTAGGTGTTTTAGGCGTTTACACGCACCACTACACCGGAGTGGTTGTTTCGAAGCTTAGAGAATAAATAACAAACCCTTTCTAAACCAAATTTTTATTTTATAAAACATTTTCACAATGTTCCGCATCACGCTTCAATTTTCGTAATACACAAATGAAATGTTACATTACAGAGATAAATCATATAATAAAATTCAGATTTTGCGGACATATTCAAATGTTTCCCTCATTATTACACTTTAGAATTTCTGACCTATTTGTTATATTTTCTAAACTTCTCTCGCTGTTTTACTTGTTTTACATTTATGGAAACTATTTCCTAATTATGAGTCGTCATGTATTATGTTCATAGACTAAATTACTTTCGTATTTTGAAGGATAGTTCAGCTACATTTACTAGGCTACATAACATAAACAAAGCATGACTATAATGGCTACAATATAGTTTTTTTGCTAGAAGAACGTATTACTCGCACCCAACCGACGGATATTTCTGATTTTTTTTTATATTATAAGTATTAGTATTGAAAATAAATTAACAAACCTTAATATACTTTTTTAGATTAACATGGTTACTTCTATTACGAAAATTATTCGAAAACGGGATATTTACCATGTTTATTAATTACAGTCTCGTGAACAAGACATTCGCAGTTAATGTCGAAATATCGAGCTCCGCGAAGAAAAATTAATAAACATGGTAAATATCCCGTTTTCGAATATACTTGCTTCACAAGTTTGAGCAATATATTTGAAATTGAAATAAAATTAAAATAAGTTGCTATGATTTATTTAGTCGGACTTCGGTTGATTTTTAATGAACACACGATTAACTTTTTAGCCGTTTAACGCTTAGTCAGAGTCGTTTATATTAAAATGTTAAAAAAAAATCGGACCAATAAAAGCATAATCGTCGTTTAAATAGAAAAACGGGTATACATCGTGAAAACTCATAACGTAGAGGTCTCGTGGGAAATCTATTCTATCCCCGTTTATTTTGTTCATCTGACTGCTACGGCCAGTCGCACGAATGTCACTCATAGCGTTAATACTCCCAGATGAATTGTAAAATTATTAAACTACGCACTTCATAATGTATCCAGTCCTGGCGGACCTATGAAGTACAGAATTTTAATCAAAAATATATTTACATAGGATAGTAAAACTCGTTTTATTTTAGAGTCATACAACTTTTTATTAAAAACTAGCTGACCTGGCGAACTTCGTACCGCCTTTTTTTTCTTAAATATAATAATTACATATACCAAAATAAAATATAGCCTATCTTTCAAGTTGGATCAAACTGCACACGGTGTGCAAATTTGATTAAAATCGGTTAAGTGGTTTAGGAGTCCATTGAGGACAAACATTGTGACACGAGATTTATATATATTAAGATATTAAACAATAATACACGTATAAGTATATTACACGTAGGTATAAGTCAAAACTTTTCGGAGTCAAACGGTTTGTAGGTATAGAAATTGTGTTGTTATGTAGGTATAGAAAATGATTGTTTTTGATTCAGTCGTATTATCAAATGCAGAAATACAAAAACATTAATAGAACTGGACGTTACGGCTACAATAATTGTTAGACGAATACATATTTACTAGTGGTCGCCCAGTGTTCGAAATTCAACCATAATTAATTTAAATTATAAGTTTAAACATTAAACAAAAGACACCCTACATTTGACACACTTTGTTTTTTTTTTTATTGATTTAATGTATTTTTATGCAAAATCTCTATATATATAAAAATGAATCGCTAAATGTGTTGCTAAGCGCAAATCTCGAGAGCGGTTGAACCGATTTCGCTAATTCTTTTTTTATAATATTTCATGAAGTACGAGGATGGTTGTTACGGAGAGAAAAATTTAAAAATTCCCTGAAAAAGTCTAAAACAACACTTTTCTATATTCGCATACTAAAGATTCCTAATAATACTTAAGTCAATTTGAACTTTAACACCATACCATAAAGTTTAAGTGTTAGAGGAGGGGTTCTGGGAAGGATAAGTATTAAAAAAGATTGAATCGACTGTTAGGCGGTACGAAGTTCGCCGGGTCAGCTAGTTAAAAATAAAAGCATTCTGCACTCACCTCTATATAAACGATAAGTGTGCGAACTTTCATACTCCTTCGTCTGCGGAATTTTCGTAAAAAGGGGTAAAGAAGTGTTTGCTTCACGTTTTAAAAGATATAGATTTATAATTGATAGATAAAAAAATAAAATTTTGGCCCACCCTAAAGTGACTACTATGAGAACGTAGAACTATATTATATCCATTAGTCGTGTTAGAATTTGTAGCATAAACAAAAGTTACAAATATATTTATGTAAATTTTAGTTGAAAGGGCATTGTAAAGTACTCTACACGAGAACAGAACTGGAACAAGGTGAGACCTAGTTTAAAAGCACTTGAAAATTTGTTAATACTTTGCCGACATTATTATTGTATTCTGCTGTTTCATACTCAGTTATTGTGATGAATTCAAGCGATGTTTCAATATTATTTGTATTTTTTAAATACGTGAGTATAAATTTCATGAGGAAAAGAAAGAAAACAGTTATTCTTTAATAAAGTGTGTAATGAAAATGGTTGCTTAATGAAAATTGTGGTACTGCTTTTTAAGTATGTATTTTATTAATCAATATGTACTAGACATGAATCGTAATTAACAAAAATAGAAAAACAAAATAATTTTAAAATAAATTACTGAAACCAATTTTCAAAAACAAACAAAAAATTGGAAGTGACACAATTTCAAATCGATATTTGAATCAAAAGAATCTAACCTAACCTTAAGATTGCTGTCTGTTTTAGATTTCGTTACAAGTTTACATGTTTGAACCAAAATAATTATAGAAACGCTTGAAATTCCACACAAGTAAACAAAATAATAATTTATTATTGTAAAGTTACATATTGAAGAGGTTTTTATATGAGAAACATTTTTTTCAGCATATTTTACCATTGTATTGAACCCGACATCTATGTATATAAAAGAGATTTCCACCCATATATTGACTCATCACGATATCTCTGGAACCATAAGGCGTAGAGACTTGAAATTTTGTAGGAATATTCCTTTCCCCGATTAGAGGTCAGCTAAGAACGGATTTTACGAAATTCCACCCACAAGAGGGGGTTGCTTGGGTTAATAACATATATGGCAAAACAACGTTTGCGGGGTCAGCTAGTGTGTATATAAAAGTCTTGTCTTTATATAAACAAAATATAAACTCGATTATTTTATTTCAAACATAAAACAAATATCGTAATTTATAAAGCGAGCAGTTAAAGAGAGAGTTTAAAGTTATCGACAGCAATAACGGCCAGCCCCTCGTTTACACCTTTATATAACGTTTCCAACAAAAAGATGCAGGTGGGAGTTACTGCAGCTACGTTTTCTCAAATGGAAGGCTTAAAAACTATTTATATTTGGATCTAGCGCTCAAGTGTATGTTGTTTTCTAAATATAGCTTCTATCACAGTTTCTAAAAAGTTTTGAGCATAAGAAAATTGTAAGTTTAAAGGTACGTTTTAGAGAAAATAACAATTTTAGTAAAAAAAAAACAATAAGTATCACAGCACAAAATATAGACAATCATATATCTAGGACAGCAAAAAAAATAGTCAGATTTTTTAACAGAAATGTATTTTGAGACATTGAAAGCCTGTTTTCGAAGTTCGATGGTTACGACAAGTAGAAAAGTGGCAGCATTAATCTGATCTCGGACAGCAAATAGCTCTCGAATGCGGTAGATGAGCCTAATGTTCCGTGTGAGGAATAGTTCCGAGGAGAACTGGGCGCTCGAAGTACCTAACGGCTTATTGATTTACTCATGAGATTTATTCACTTTTTCATATACTTTCACTTCTATACAATAAAAAAATGAATATAGCTAAATACAAGTTTTTAAATGACCTACTATTTTTCACCCTACAAAATTCCGTCTACTGGGCAAAGACTTTTCAAGACTCACTAAGGAAAAGTATCAAAACTTAATTTGCTATGTTAACCTTTAACTAGGGACGTGTAGTCTCACAGGCGTCTCGTGTTTTGCAAATTTTTAGAATTGACCACTTCCCCTCGCTTTCCACGATCCAGCGTCTTAGTAGCTTTTGTTTTAGTTCTAAAAGGACCAGCGAAGAAGGCAGATGTGTTATCGGTTGCTTAACACGTAAGTAATACTAATTTGAAAATCGACCGTAGCCTGTGAGACTACATGTCCCTAGTTGGCATACAAATACTTTTACGAACTACTTTTTCATTTTTAGTGCAAAATTGCAGAAAACGCTAGGTAACGTCAACTCCAGCCCACGAATTCATCAAAAAATAAAATATTACGAACAGACAGTCCATCGTTTGAAGAGGGTTTCAAGAGGGGTTCGCCCTCATGCTGGCGTCAGACTAATCTGAGAGTGAATGTGGTATTGACGAGTTCTTGGTTTCCGATCTTAAACTTTTACATCTTCGTAAAAGTGATCAAGATGAAGACCTAGAGGAGAACATTTCAGAAGAGGATAGCAGCAATGAGAGGAGACAGATCACTGAAGAAGTTGTTAGTACCAATAGTTCTGACGATGATGCGCCTGATGATGAATTATTATTTCGGAAAAAATCGTTGTAAATGGTCAAAGAAACCTCCTAATACTAGGGTTCGCACGCCTCAACATAATATAATTACTCGTGCTTGTGTCTCGAAATTGATAGGCGAGGATGCTAAAGACGCGTTCAGCATTTGGCATAAATTATTTGATCAAAAAATGCTTCAACAAATTTTGAAATGGACCAACAAAAAAATCTACAGTTACAGAATAAAGTTTGCTTCTCAAAATATGTTATAGTCGTCAGAATATACATATATTTTATGAATATGTTTGCA
Organism: Melitaea athalia; assembly: GCA_905220545.2. Classification (NCBI taxonomy): domain Eukaryota; kingdom Metazoa; phylum Arthropoda; class Insecta; order Lepidoptera; family Nymphalidae; genus Melitaea; species Melitaea athalia. The sequence continues at coordinate 9,665,994 of HG992187.1, forward strand.
ATGTTCTTGTCCTTTGTCCAAAAATCGCCAATGATTTTATGCTAAGTTAAGCGGTTGTCAGAATTTTTATTTTTAGTTTTCAGAAGTAGCTTTTTTGTTTTTTTGTTTTCTTTATTATTAGATTTTAAGTAAAAAGTGTGAAATTTGTCGAAGAATTTATTTAAAGTCTATTAAAATGCTAAAAAAGTATCTCATGTCATTTATGGCTGAAAATTACCACGAATTGTTAATTATAGTTTTTTTTCTAAGTTATTATAAAAAAATGATTGAATTAATTTACATTTGTTTTATTGTATACCAATACTTAAATACAAACACAATTTTAAATCATCCACATGCAATTTTGACAAATTTTTAATTTCGAAGTAGTAGCCTGTGAGACGTCATGTCCCCTAAAGTGTTATAAATTTTTCACGTCCCTGGTTAAAGGTTAATATATGCGAGATATTAGTAGGCACGAAGTTTCAAAATCTACTTTGTGTATTTTACGTATATTTAGTTGCATGAAAGCCGATTCCGATATTTTTTAATTCATCAGACAGATCTCTTATAAATTTGATTGATAGCGAATAGAAAACATCCGAGCTTAAGACTAGAACCCTGCAACGGACGACACTAAATCGCTTGTGATTAATACGATAATCTTATCAAAGACTACTTATCAAACAAGAAATGATAACGGTTCATTTGATATTTCCTATATTTACTTTTTAAAAAAAAATTAAACGGGGCATAATAAGAATTATCCTGCCCAAAATCTGGGCCCAACTGGGGAAGTAGGTCGACCTTACAGAAGATAGTACTATACAGCTAAATAATACTGCTTTCAAACAGTGTTGTGTTCCTGTGGTGAGTTAGGTGACCAGAGCTCCTGTCGGGATTGGGCGTAGGGTCGATAACGCGTTAGTAATGCTCCTGGTGTTGCAGGCATCTATGAACTATGGTAATCGCTTACTATCAGGTGAGCCATACGCTTGTTTGTCGGCTCGATTATATATAAAAAAAATATTAGGTAGTGAAGTTGTGTTTGGCGAGGGTGCATCAATTTAACTGTTTTTAAATTGCCGGGTTTCTCCATTTTCATATATTGTGATGATCCGTAATTGACAACAAGAACGTTATCCTTTCTCCTCTCTGCAAACGCTTGTCCGTAAAATCTGGTTCAGATACAAAAATATACAAAAAGTAATATGATTATAGGAAGCATAATAGATATTCTCTTGGAAATAAAAAAAATACTTTACAAAGAATTATAACGTTAACGTACTCTAAATAATTGGTGTAAGTATTTAAATAGTGTAAATTTATATTAAATTTTGTTTTATCGGTTTCAAGAGTTCCAACTTAATATGTAACGTGAAGGACTGTTGATTCAAGCACTAACTTCGTGACCGCATCATGACTAACGTGGTCACTGCGTAATATTCAGTTTTCGTAATATGTGACAGCTGCAAGTAGAGTTATTTAGTTAGCATTTTAGATATGCATTATCTTTACCATCCTACGTAGCAATTGCGACATAACTTGTGCTTGGTACGAATAAATCTAGAAACAGCTACCCGAAAATAATTATTTGTACAAGACTTGTAGGTACTTTATATATATAATTATATATAATATATGGTTTTGATAATCTTATCTTATATTCTTCTATATAATAAAAATGAATGTTGCTAAGCGCATGACTGGAGAATGGCTCGAGCAATTCGCCTAAATTTTTTTTTCCTCAAAACCAATGGAAGGTTTTTATATTAAAAATAGTAATAATAAAAAAAACATAATAGACAGAACGCAGTCTGTCCCGGCAGCTATCTTAATATATATAAATCTCGTGTCACAATGTTTGTCCTCAATGGACTCCTAAACCACTTAACCGATTTTAATCAAATTTGCACACCGTGTGCAGTTTGATCCAACTTGAAAGATAGGCTATATTTTATTTTGGTATATGTAATTATTATATTTAAGAAAAAAAAGGCGGTACGAAGTTCGCCAGGTCAGATAGTATTATATAAATATTTCGTGTCACGATGTATGTTAGCGATAAACTCCGAAAATAGGAACAGACGACCGTGTGTAAATGTTATAAGATATTTATATTTATGTATCATTCAATGATAAATTGCAGCCCTAGATATTCTAATTTAATTAAATCGCCGTTTCATCGTCACGGTATACCTAATAATAAAGTAGCCGCTGTCGAGACGTCAAACTATCTTCATGATATCAATTAGTCTTGTCGTTACAAAAACGGCACAGGCTTTATTGTTGCATCTCTGATCTCTGTATTATAATTTTGGACATTTCTATAAATATTATGAATTTTTTTTTTATTATACCTCGACAAAATAAAGTTATATGGAAATTTAGGCCTTATCTTTAACTAAACTGACGTCTAAAATAGTGATACAAAATATATAGTAAAAAGTAACGTCTGTATTACGAATAAAGGCTCTATTGAAATAAAAATACTTGAAATAGCCGGCAGCTATCTTTAAATAGACGGACGCAATTCGTCGACACCTTATCGTCAGCTTGTTAAGCGTTTCGCTGATTGTTGGATTGAGTTATAAATCACTTGCGGCACGCGATCCGCTTCTTTAATTTTATCGAAATAGATAAGTACGGCGCGGAAACCATCTTACACTGAAAGATCATAATAATTTTATTTATAAGTATGGTGTGGTTATGTAAAATTGTATCTAAAAAGTAATAAGCCGTAAACAATAATTATAATGTTGCTAAATAAATTTTATATTTTGGACCAAACGCTTTCATAAACTGCTTAAAACGATGTTACAGATTTTTCGAGTAATAGTATTTCTATTATAAATTTCTCCTAAAATCAGCCCAGTATTTTATTTTTCGGTTTATAAATTAATAATTACAAGTAAGTAGTTGTATAAAGTTTATTAATTACCTCCGTTAGTATGAATTGATTTTCAATACCTGAAAATAATCTGTGATCTAGACTAACCAAAACAATTTATTTGCATAAAGGTATCGATTATTACTAATTGCTCTTTTGACATTTTAAAAGCCTAAAATGTTTCACACTTTTCAACGTAGACTATCGGGGTGCGATGCATTTTTAAACGCTGATATTTCGAACTGCGAGTCAGTACGAAATATAGATAGATTGATAGTTCCCTCGACACCGTCGAATATTTGCAACTATACGGGCAGTTAAACCCGTTTCTGAATATTACGTTTTGTTATATAAGCTATTTATTAGTTATGCACTTTATGTGTCGATAACTGTCAAATAAAATTTAATATAGAAGTGTACGTATTTGTGAATGACTAAACGTAGTAACTAACGTTACTGTATGTTTATTTTGTGTGTTCACCATTACTAATAAAAATTAGTTCGCGGAAAAAATTCCGCGAATTTTATTTCTATTTCAAGTTTTTAAACAACAGTAAGTACTAGTTTTTCACTCTAATGATTCGTAGAGCGACGTCTTTCAATCACAAATCTATAGGTTTTGTAAAGCAAAAAATATGTTTTGAATGAAACCAACGAATCTTTATATCAGATGATGATTCTCTTAATTAAATATTAACGAATAAATAAAGTGGAAACAATCAGAATCAATTTAATTTCGTTTAAGGAACAGTTCATCTTCTCGTTTTTATCCTGGTCAGTGCTAAATTAATGTAAATAGATTCAGAGAGATGGGTCCCTTGGCTACTTAATGCGTTGGCAACTACGCAGACCGTTAAATTGTTTTCTAAATACTGTTTAATTATTATTTGTTTATCCAGTAACAATTTATAGCCAATTTCACTCAGCAAGCTTATTTATTGAAAAAAATGTAGATTTTACTTTTTGTGACATATCCCTGTACTTACATTAGACTTGTAGGATGTATATAGGAATGGCATAAAATTTGAAGTGCTAACCATTTTTATACCGATTTAAAAAAATGAATTAAAACTATGTCAAACCTAGTATTTAATAATAAATATGGTTTTACATCGGTAAATGAATGACGACTATCGATAAAAATATATAAATTCAAAATATTTTTAGCACGGAACTAGAATAGCTAAGTATGTAATTGTTTAACTCACACGTGAGTTTCAAACAAAATACCTGTTAGCTCACCAAACAAATAACTTCGCGTAGTTCACTCTGGTACGAAACCTTACCATCGTCTTCGTAAGGTAATGCAAAACTTGCCTTAATTATTTGTGCAGAGATTCTAGGAATTTCGATCCAAACACAGGTACTATAAGTTTGTAAAATATATAATAGAAGATATGTATATAAGATGAAAAGTTTATTGTTGTTTGTCTCAATAACTACTGGTTCGAATTTAAAAAGTATTTTTGTGTTGGATAACTACTGTTACTAACAACTTTATGGATGGAAATCTGAAATAAATAAATTATTATTATTATTATTATAACTCGTTTACTGAGGAAGGCTATAGGCTATTTTTTACCTCAAGTTAACGCGTGTAAAACCACGGGGCACAGTTAGTTTGAAGTATATATTAACAATTTCCACTTTAAAAAATCCATTAAATACAAACAGTGTTTTTATTTATTAACTAGCTGCCCGGACATACTTCGTCCTGCCAATATATTAATAGTAAAACATGACAGAATTATTTCCCTTTAAAATTTCTAAAAAAAGTCCGCGACAGCATATGTCTATCCTTTAAGGTTGGCTCACTATAACCTTTTTTATACTAAACTTTGTTCTAAAATAATGCATTATTTGCGAAGGTGTTTTTATAAACATGATATTAATCCTTAGCCAAATAAATACGTTATTCATCACAAGTATTTAATTTAAAACAAAATTGCCCTTCACATAATTCGATTTCAATGGATATCTTAGGAGATATCGCAGCTTTAAAAAAACATCGTAGCAAAACTATTATAAAGCTGAAAAGTTTGTTTGTTTGTTTAAACGCGCTAATTTCAGAAACTACTGGTAGGAATTAAAAAAATCTGTTTGTGTTGGATAGCTAATTTAACGAAGAAGGCTATGGACTATTTTCCCCTTAAATTAACGCGTGTGAAACCGCAGGGCATAGCTAGTTATTAAATATGACAACCCTGCGACAGTAAGACAAAGCGGTATTTTGTTAAATTTCAAAGCCATTGGACCGTTGTATGTTTTACGCTGTCATGTTACTTTGTATTTAACAAAGGAGCTAAATCCGAATTTATTATAAATTGTAAAATTTAATTCAAGCAACATTTAATGTTACATTGGCTATATACTTTTGGGGCTATTTATCATTTCATTATCGATTCCATCGTTTGGTACTTAAAAATATATTCGGCAGCCTGCAATGAAACATTACTATTGTGCTAGACTCAATGTTATTTCTTCTAGTTCTAGAATGACAAAAATCAACTTTACTCATTAAATACTATAAACTGAGGCCACATACTTTTAGGGTATTAATATTGATCTTCTCCAAATGGGCATTGTACTACTTATTAAGAATTTATTTTTTATGTATGTATAATTTGTGGTATTGGGTTACTGGTCATTTTTTGTTTAATTATGAAGTCAAAGGGAAAAAATTAAGCTCAATTCTCAATGCGGGTCTGTTGCAAAATTAGTTCTTAGTAGACGAGTATTAACTATTATTTTTCTTCCTGCTAAATTTCAAGCTTGTATGATAAAATGAAGGACTATCATACAAATTTGTAAGCCCTTAGACCCTTTAAGTCCAGTACTCCAGTCCTATCAAAAAAAAAAACCGTTTTTAACGAATGTCTACTAACTACAAACTACCTCCCTGGCAAATATCGGCAGTTTATGATATTTCATGATGAGTCAACGCCCTAACGATTTTAAATACATTTATAGATATGATTACTTTGCTATTAACAAATAATAATATAAAATACAATAAGACAGTTACTTAAAGTTAATGTCAAAATTTTTGATAAATAATACTGCTAGTATAAGATATTCGCTTTAAATTAAGTACTTTCATTGTCAAAGAACAAAGGAGCCGGAGTTCTAAAAGTGTATTTTATGTAAAATGACTAACAAGCTACAACATTTGAAAAGAGTTGTCTTTTTGATGATTTCTGAAACATTAATAAATTGCTGCCATTTATTCAACTTTTTAGTAACTTTGGGCTCGTTTTATAATCTCGACGTTATAATTTAATCCAAACAAAGAACTTTTACGCTTATTATTTTTATTGAGTTTTAGCCTTAAGCGAAATAATGAAAGGTATAGTCAAATTTTCAATTTTTTAGATTATAATGAGTGTTGTTTCAATATTAACATTTTAAAATAATTTTCACTTCTTTTATTCAAAGTACTCTTTTTATAAATAACTCTATCAAATGTATAAAATCTTTGTTCTTTTGTTTCGAATGCCTTTTAGAAATCTTTTATTTGAGGACAGTGAGTTGGAAGGGGAATACTCAGTTACTTTATTTAATAGATATACTTTCTTGTGTTCCTTTCTATGATGCAGTGTTTTTAACCGACTTCCAAAAAAGGAGGAGGTTCTCAATTCGACACGTTTTGTTTTTTTTTTATGTATGTTAGCTCAGAACTTTTGACTGGGTGGACCGATTTCGATGAGTTTTGTTTTAACTGAAAGGTTTTGCGTGTCATGTGGTCCCATTTAAATTTAATTGAGATCTGACAAGTACTTTTAGAGATATATCTAATAATGCGTATTTAATTGACAACTTTTTCGTCGACCTACGTTGTAATAATCCGCATAACTTTTTACTGGGTTTATCGATTTTGATAATTCTTACTTTATTCGAAACCTTATGCTTGTAATGTAATCTTATTTAAATTTGATCGAGATCTAATGTCTTCTTTTATAAGTAATCTTTGATAACGCGTATTTACTTGACTGTTTTTTGTATTATATCTCATAACTTTTTACTGAGTGCACCGAGTTTGATATTTCTTTTATAAATCAAAAGCTAATACTTATCATGTGGTTTTATTTAAATTTGATCGAGATATAATTAGTACTTTTTGAGTAATTGAGTAATCATTGATGATACGTATTTACGAGCGCCTCGCTACGCAACGCCATCTATGGGACTATGTTAAAACTACTTCAGTTTAGAATCAATCCAAGGATGCAACGTAGTGCGCTGTATTATCCGCTAGGCGCTAGCGTAGCTATACGTTGTATTACTTGTCGATGTAATTGAAGTCGGTTTTTTTTCGTTTGCGAGCAAACACAATTATGCAATAACAAACACGTTGTAAAGATGTTCCTAGGCAATTGTGTGCCGTATGAAGCATCGCGGGTTCGATATCAGGCAAACAGAAAACAGTTTCAAAATGTTAATATCTCAATTATTATTATTCGTTATTGAGTAGATCCTTGTTGGGGTATGTGTATAACTGTTTTTAGAAATAATATACTTAGTAAAATAATGGCTCATGAAGCTATACAAAATTGGAAAAGAATCAAATACTCAAAGTTTATATCAATTTATAAATTTTGTTTGCAGCTTAAATTAGCTCCAAGATTTCATAGGAATAAAGTAATATTTGGCGAATAAAAGTAATATGTCATAATATGAAAGAATTTTGCGACTTACTCCAAGTGATGGATTCACTGAGGTAAAGTAAAAATGTAACGTTAAAATATTATTTGTTCTGACACTGAAATATGGTAGCAAATTTTGAAACGATCGGTAGTCAAATTTGCAGTCAATCCTCCTGTTTGTCGATCAACTCGGAATGGAACTGTGAAAATTGATTCTATTATTTGTATTCCGCTGACTAAAATCGCGTTTTGCCATACAAAAAACAAAAACACATGAAATTGTACCATAAATTGTGATCTAGAATTCAAACCTGAGCCCACTTGACATAACCGTTAGCTCTCCAATTTCGGTATGTTTTGCTGCGTTTGGATGCTGCAATTCTCGCATATCACGTTTGGTGAGCAAAACATTTTATAAAAGTGTACGTAATAAAAAGTTAATAGGTAAATAAAATATGCGATTAATCAGTAAGTTTCAATTAAGGACCGCTCTGGTACAGTTATGACGAATATTTTATTAACGTCAGTTGTTGAGTTCAATTCACATTTAAAAATACGTTTTATACATAAACTTATTTCTGATTTGATTGTTAGTCCTGGTTGTTATCATAAACATTTAAAGACAACCAACGTTACTCTTGGCCGGAAAAATTATACTCCTGTCCACCAAGAGGTTAAGCTTTAACCCCTCTACAAAATAAGAGAATTAGTTCAATAGTATATGTACATTGTACAGTCTATTTTAGTTAGTTAGTCAGTCTACTAATTAAATCATCTAATCTCAGACCGTTTGACAGTTTCATGATCAACGGATAAACTTCATTTAATATTTATGGTTCAGTCAATCTCTTCAGCTACCGCATGTTTAATCAATTTAATTTGTAATTGTACAGATAACGAAAGACAAAGCTATGTTCGGAGTAATGATAATTACGTTTTATCATTACTTACAAGAGGTGATTCTAAATTTATTCCTGATTTTTAAAAATAATTAAGAAATTGTATACAGAAGTCAGTCTTATTTAAGCATTATAGGAGTGACTAATTAAAAAAGTAATACCAATTCACGGTCTGTGTGACAAAAGTCTTAATATACTCGTATAATAACAATAAATGAATTTTGACGTCATACAATTTTATAAAATCATTCTATTGCTTAAATATCTAATAAAATTTTAAAATAGAAATTTGATCTAAAATCCTAAAATAATAAGTCGCATTCAAACCTAAAACTAAAATTATTATTGTTTTTTTTTTTAAATTTGGTATTTTTATTAAAATGTTTCCTTCATTTTCGTATTTAATTAATATAAATCAATTACATTAAATCAAGTGTTCATATCAAAATAAGTAAAAATACCACACATAAGACGTCGGTAAAGACTTTAGCCACCCATAACAAGAGTATTTTACTGTGCTCCGGAATCAATTCCGCAAAATGATAATTTTATTCATAGAGTTCTCGCTAGAATAGTATCGCTTACTTCATCCCTGATTTCATACAAAAATATTGGAACGGCCCATACGAATGTAAGCGTAACTAATATAAGAATATCCAACTTTAGTACGGAGGCATTTCTTTGAATAGTTAATATGTACTAAGACTAACCAAAAACTTTCCACACAACCACTTACGAGGATTTTTAGTTGCTGAAATGAGATCAAATATTATGTTAAAATCGTAGAAATGTTTATTTCAAATTAGTTTCATATATTTAGTTTTTGATTATTTTTTCGTTACCATAATTTATTAATATATTACAATATACCTAATATTAATATAATATTAAAATATTACAATATTTCCATTTGCATGTATTAGACTTAAAATTGTTCGAATTTTACCGTACAAAAAATTATGAAAATGGGTCAAATACTAAGAAGGTATAACATAATCAATTTTTTGTATTCTACTTATTATAATGCATTTTTATATATACAGTCATACATTCTTTATTTGTCTGTAATTAATAAATAAAGAAACTACTAGACCGATTAGATATAAAAATTATTTTACCACAAGAATGTTATGATATCACTAAGAGACATATGCTATATTTTAATAGGAAAAAATGTAAAAGCCAAAATCAAAATCCACACGACCGAAGCCATGGATGGAAAGCTTGTGTAAAATAAACAAAAATATAAAAATTGATATAAGAAAATAATATGAAAATTAATCAAAATTGGGAAAGTTGAATGAATACATTTCTGTTATTCCGAGGCCTGTCAAATTGTTCGCCCTCCTCCGTTTAGCCAAGATATCGTTTTACCGGGATTGTACCGTTTGCGTTTTCTTACAAGAAAAATAAAATGTATATTATTATCATAATATATATAGGCATCCAAGAACTAATTAAAATAAACAAAATATTTTTTAATTGAAATGGGTTATTATAACTGAACTTAACTCATATAAAAGGTATGTGAACCGTATAAGCAAAACTTTTTTATTTTTCAGCTAGTGAGCTGTACCCGCTACTTCGTCCGCGTAAGATATTTTAGAGGGAGAAAAGTAGAGAGTATCCAGATAAGATAGGTTTTTAATTTATTATGTAAATAAAAAAAATACTTAGACTTGACAAAAACATAAATTTTTTGGTATGCAGAATGTAGTATTTTCATTTTACTTGTTAATTTAGGTACTATTTTTAAATAATTATATTTAATTTTATATTTTTTCATTTGGAATTTTACTGGTTCTTACTCGCAAAATTGTCATATTTAACTGAAAAATGTTTGGTTACTTGGTGGACAGTTAACGTAAATCTTGATTTCGAGGGAATTCTGGGATAAAAAGTAGCCTATATGTTACTCCACAGCCTCTATCTTCTAGTGATAGTCCCATAAAATCAGTTCAGCCGTTCCGAAGATTAGCCCGAACAAACAGAAAGACAGATAAACAGACGGAGGTATAGACAAAAATTTTAAAATCATTGTTTGTATTTTAGTATAGTGGAAGTTACTACATACATACACTTAAAAAACTCAGTTATTTTGAAATTACAGACAGACATCAATTTCATTAATATTTATAGATGTTTAAGATTTGTATGGTAGGTAAAGAGATGAATGACAGTTACAGCTCTGTTCCTTATACTTATTGTCTTACAGAGAGATTTCTCTAATAAAAAGAATTCCAGAACAGCAGTGACAGATGTTCTATTATCTTAACAAACAACAACTGCCATCTGTAAGAACCTGACCTCGTAGCGAATGTAAAATAGATATACAATACAAAGTATATAAGTAAAAGAAGTAAAGTATGTGCTTCAGGCACACGCCATGAGTAATGATGCTCGTTTCTCTCTCAGCTCCTTATGAACTCTAGTATATCCATGTCGAACAAAATTTCACTTCTTCGCATTTTGGTAATGAAAATTTGACGAATATATTTTCCGCTTTGTTTATATTTTACTAGCTTTTACCCGCGGCTTCGCTCGCATCTAATTTTGACGTGACAACATCTGATAAATCGATGAACGTCGGCGGCATGAACGAAAAAGGGTGATTCATTGTGGCGTTACGCTCATTTTAGCGTTACGCTCATTGTAGCGTTACGCTCATTGTAGCGTTACGCTCATTGTAGCGTTACGCTCATTGTAGCGTTACGCTCATAGTACGCTTGCGCCGCATCTATCTCTCTTCCACCCCATTGGCCTATGCGTCCGAGGAGATGTTTTGTTATGACGTTGTCACGTTAAACTATCGTCCGTAAACCAACTTTACAGACAACCATTTTTTTTTTAAATAAAAAGTTTTCTATGCTACTTCTTATACCTGCAAAAATTTTTGTACAAAGTTTCATGATGATAAGTTAAGTAATTTTTGCGTGAAAGCGTAACAAACAAACTTACATTCACGTTTATATTATCATTACCAACTAGCTGTGCCCCGCGGTTTCACACGCGTATGATAATATTATACATATACTAGGTGAGCCCACAACTTCGTCTGCGACGAATTTAACAAAGTATTTATTGTTCAGTTCGCGGCGAGCATCTCAAGGAAAGAACGCTCGCGCTGGCTCGCCGAGCTTTAAATGTTTCGCTGCTAATTACTGTGTACAAAGTTTCATGATGATAGGTTAAGTAATTTTTGCGTGAAAGCGTAACAAACAAACTTACATTAACGTTTATATTATCATTAGGAACTAGCTGTGCCCAGCGGTTTCACACGCGTATGATAATATTATATGTACATATACTAGGTGTGCTCGCAACTTCGTCCGCGACGAATTTAACAAAATATTTATTGTTAAGTTCGCGGCGAGCATCTCAAGGAAAGAACCCTCGCGCTGGCTCGCCGAGCTTTAAATGTTTCGCTGCTAAGTACTTCTAACGGCGATATCTTAAAATCTATTCATCTGATTAATATAGTGTAGATGGCAATTTTAATCTGCATTAAATGCCTAAGCTTACTAACATATTCATTTGCATAAGGATTAATACTGAACTAAAGAAAATAGCTTTGAAAATAACGTAATGTTTTAAATTAAAAATTTGATCATAAAAGTGGTTATTGTAAGTCAACCGTAAGAGATAGAGATATGCTATCGCGGACTTTTTTGTAGCATTTTTATAGATTTTGAATTTGCTAGTACATTACTCAACTATATCATAGCTAGTTTACGCGGCGTTCGCGTGGAAAGCTCCCAGTTGGCGAGATTTTTTGCGACCTCTTCAACATTTTTATTGCCGTATTTCTGCTAATTTTCATAAAAACATAATAAATTATATACCTAAACCTTCCTCAAGAATCACTCTTTCTATTGTTGAAAACCGTATAAAAATCCGTTTGTTAGTTTTCGAGTTTATCGCGTTCAGACAGACAGACTGAATTCAGAGGGACTTCTTTTTATAATATGTATAAATTAGGGATATGTAATTGTATGATTTATCCTTAAATTAATGAACATTTTATTTGGATATTTACATGTACTCATCTTTTGAAAGACCTTTGAAGATATTTAAGTACAATAATAGAAAAAGAAACATTTAATATATAATTACACAGTGAAAAATATATTAATATGAAACAAAGAAGACATTATTATAAAACAACTCTAAACAAATAATGAGATCATTTTTTAAACAAAGCGTACTGCAAATTTTAGATAGCAGATAATGAATGTAAGGAATTGCTTTTGTTGTTGCTTGCGAACGTTTTAGAAAAAAAAAAATGTGTAAAAAGCATTTTTAATAATATTTTCTTTTCCGTCACGGATATACTAAATATCATTAAAAAACTTCAAGGTTGATTTTCATACGTTCTTTTTTTAAGTCTCATGATATATTTCTTCTAAGAATACAAAAATAAAGATAAGAAGATTATTAATATCCAAAATATAAAAAATAGCGTTATAATATCCTGACCCATTATGATAAATTAATACATAGAGTAAAAAAGTAGTTCTAAAATATTTTTTTATAATGATAATGATGAAATCACTCTCATTTTTACAAATATTATAAATTTTCAATAATGATGAATTATAAGTAAGTGTGAGAGTGTAATATTCATTTATAATATTTATAAATAAATTGTGCGTTTTAGTTTTTCCTAAGTATAAAATCTCGTTATTTCACAAATTTCAGAAATAACGAGATTGATACTTAATACCTTTGAATTCAATTGTTGAATTGATACGACAGTTCCAAATTTTCATTGAAATATATTGGATAACTTTTCGTACGTATAAGCAGTAGATTATCTAATATTGCTCACGGATTATTATTAGACGAGGTAAAATGATAACTTTATGAAACTTGGCTAGAATGTAGATATATTAAACTACATTTCGTTCGTTGAAGAGATGTAATAAAAATTCTTTTAAAATTACAAATAATAATTCTTTTAATATTTTGTTTGTTGGTTTGTTGGCTTTATATTATCACTAGCTTGTGCGCGCGACTTCGTCCCCGTGGAATAGGACCACCCGATTTTGAAACATTCTTCATTAGTGCTACGCTCCTATTGGTCTTAGCGTGATGATATATAGCCTTATAGCCTTCCTCGATAAATGGGCTATCTAACACTGAAAGAATTTTTCAAATCGGTCCAGTAGATCCTGAGATTAGCGCGATCAAACAAACAAACAAACAAACAAACAAACAAACAAACAAACAAACAAACAAACAAACAAACAAACAATCAATCAATCAAATAAACAAACTCTTCAGCTTTATTATATTAGTATAGATTGACTCTTCTATAAATTGTTCGTAATATTTACAATATTTTACTTTGTTATAGTAAAAAAAAAAAAAAATTCAAGATTTTTATTTTTAATAAATTTAATATAAATAAAAATGCGTAGTTTTTCCAGTATTTTCGTAAAATAAATAATAGATTGGTTACAGATGTGCCGTTTTTACGCATTTTTAGTATTTTGTATTGCCTCCTCGAGCTCGCAATACTGCTGTTATGCGATTAGGCATACTTTCATCTAGGTTTTTGAGGCGAAGCTGTGGAAAATTCTGCCCCACCTCTGTTAGAGCTTCTTTCATATTACGTAGCATGATTGGCATCGGAATCCGCTAACGCATCGCATATGTACGTCGTCTCATTTCGTCCCATGCATGCTCAATAGGGTTTAAGTTTATGCTACGTGCTGTTCAATCCATGCGTCATGATACCGACTTCTTGAAAATAGCCAAATTTTTCTCACCCGTAGGCGAATTTCAATCCTGTATATTATTTACTTAATGAATTTCTGTAATTTGAATATTGATTACTATTTAAGCGAGAACCACTATTCGATTTTGCCTCTATCAGTTCTAAGCACACCTGGAATCTTTCGTAGGTAACCGGAGCGTGTCTGAGTACCCACTCATTTGCTTAACCGCCTAGAGTGTCGGATGTGCAAGTTGCATGCACTAGCATCAAAGACGTAATTATGCTGATTTGCTTGAGCACTCGCTTGTAAGACGCGAAATTAGTACCAGCAGACTTGTCTCATTACGTTGCATTTATAAATTATAATTACGCTATTTAAAGCGAACTCGTGAACATAATTTAAAAATTAGTAGACGTGAAAAATGTAAGAAAAATCGTACATTTTTAATGTATTATTATTTATTTATGTAAGTTACAACATACAGGCAATTGATTCAGATAGTCTTCCGATTGGATGATCAACTCATTGTTTGAATAATGTAATTGCACTATATTCACAGTTTATAAAAAAACTATCGCGCCGCTTTTTCGTTTTATTAGTAGGTATATTTGAACACATGACTTTAAGAGCGTATGTTAAAAAATCTATTACGTGTCTTACACATTTGACTTCAATCTTAAAAACCTTAACTATTGTATGATTTATTTGACGTATAACATTTTATGCAATATTTAGATTTGAAATAATTACCTATAAATGATTATTCGGTAGTTAATTATTGAAAAAAAAGACGACCACTCCAATCAATGTCGATCGAATCTTGTCGAAATAACTGTCGATTAGCTATAATTTTGAAAGTTATGTCAGTAAATTAAAATTACAACAATTAGTGATTTGACAATAATAAAAGTATTGACAGTTCAATCGAACGGCTATTTCAATCGATATATTTATATTTTTACATACATATACTGCACATGTATAATATAAAATGTTATATTTCTTAAAAGGAAAGTTAGATGAAATAACGATGGTAATTTATTATTTTAACAAAAAATGATTACTGACGTGAAATTTGAGATGAAGAGCTTACAATATATAACGTAATTTTAACACCATTATAGTTCGTGACGTCAGTATGAAGGGAGACAGGGCCGCAGCTCCCCGAGGCTGAACATTTTGACCGTAATCACACTAATGGAGAAACGCTGCCGATCCACACAAGGGTTCAATTCAACTGACACCTTACATACGTGGGTTTTATTTACGCGTTAACCCTGCGGGTAACCGCAAAACCTAATTATTTTACATATAATAAAATTATACAGGCCATATCTCAAAGAAAACGTTTAGAAAATTCAATCCTATGATTTACAATTGTTGTTAGATTGTTATAATAAATCAGTTTAATTGCGGAGAAAATACAAACTGCCGAAAAGGTAATTTTATAATTAACCAAAATTCACAAATACAATTCTTTATTTTAACATTTGACTGTAGTATAGTGAAATATAAGTCATAAAATAGGTACACATACTGTCGGGTCGGCATACATAGTTAGGGCAATATATAAACGAGCTGGTTGACAAGATAAGAGTCAACGTAAGTAC
Source organism: Melitaea athalia (assembly GCA_905220545.2). Taxonomy (NCBI): domain Eukaryota; kingdom Metazoa; phylum Arthropoda; class Insecta; order Lepidoptera; family Nymphalidae; genus Melitaea; species Melitaea athalia. Next base: position 9,681,735 of record HG992187.1, read on the forward strand.
CATTGTTGTTTCGAACAATAATCAACCTGCCAGCATTATCTGCAACGCTTGGAACATGCAAATGGAGATTTTTCCCTGGCAAAAATCGTTTTATTTATTATTTCAAGCTCAAAATATGTGTTAGCTAAGTACTGAATTTTTGTGAATAACTAAGGTAATAAAACTGAAGTCCTAATGAAGCTAATAAAATATTAATGGCCTATGGGGTAAATGATGTTTGCGAATAATTTTAAGTGACATTAAAACGTAGCTCTAAAATGAATTGCGATAATTAAATCTTTTATAACTTAATATCGTCTACGTCTCTAACGTTAAATTAACAATAAACCTTTCAGATATACTTTGAAAGGATTCTTCTTTAAACAAGTTCTAATTAACCCTTTAAAAGCATTTAAGTGGACCGTCGTTTCCACTCGGGTATCACGATTTCATTTACCTCCTATAAGCTGAGAGGGACAGCCGTGTCCGGCCCAGTTCCTCTCTAGACTGCTTATCTTTGTGTCCCCAGGTTGAAAATGTGTAATAGATACTTACTTGTAACTAGAGTATAAGTGACAAATTTATTCCTAGTTTGCTAGAATGTTTATAGGTATATTGTATGTAGGTACATTTTTTTTTAAGAATACGATTTATTTATTAAATATCCAAACCGTTAGAGAAAGCATCTTATTATGTTTTGAATAATTATTGGAACCCTAAGCATAGGGTTACAAACCATGCAACTCTATGTTTGTGATTGACGTTTACGTATCACTGAGCTATTTCTACAATATTAAATTACTATTTAATTCTATATCTATAATACATCTCCATAGTTATGATATAGTCCATTCGAAAATAATAACGATACATTTGTGTAATATAATAGGCATTCAAAATGTACGTGATTTGACACATTATTTTAATTGATGATATTATATTAATTTGAATATATGACGAAGGGTTGGTTTCAATGAACAAGAACTGGTCATTTATTATTTATGGTCGTTAAAATTGTAAGCCACTTTTTATTTTACGGCAGTGTACTTGGTGTTTTTGTTATATGTTTTACATATTTTAGTTAATCTATACAAAAAATGAGAAAGTAGCTACCTGGCTTTTTTGTTGGCGCAAATCGTGGAAACAATATCGAAAATCGTCAACAGATATCGGTATATAGGATTCATCAGATATAAGAGGGGGATACAGGCTTTTGTCGTCAAAACAAAATAGAAAGGGGTTGAAAGTTTTTACATAGAGACCACTATTTTCCAAATTCTGGATATGAAGATTTGTATACTATTTTTATAAAACTGAAGTGTAATCGATTTTATTCTTTAAACGCAAATTTGCTTTTTTAAAATTATCGTATGATAAATAAATAGTTGATTGAAATTACTTATTCTACAAAAATATATCTTACACTTTTAACCGACTTCCAAAAAAGGAGAAGGTTGTCAATTCGACTGTACTTTTTTATTTATTTATGTTACCTCAGAACTTTTGACTGGGTGGACCGATTTCGATCAATTTTATTTTAATTGATAGGTGTTGTGTCTCATGTGGTCCCATTTAAATTTAATTGAGATCTGACAAGTACTTTTAGAGTTATATTTAATAATGCGTATTTACTTGACTATTTTTTCGTCTTATTACGTTGTATTTATTACTTGTTGATGTAATTGAACTCGGTTTTTTTTAGTTTGTGCGCAAACACAATTATCTTAGATTAAATCTTAACGTCCAAAAAAAATCATGTCCTCAATTCAATATGTGTTTGTACCTATTTAAATAATAGTTTTATATTTTGTTGTTTTAGTTTATATAATAAATATTGTGGTAGCTATGTATATATCGGGGAATCAATACAGATAGTTATTAATGTCGGTACCTGTGATATTCACCTACCCTACATCATTCTATTGTTCGAGTCATTCTGTCATGCATAAAACGAACGGTGCAACCGCGGCTCAGGCAGTCTTGGCTCTGGCGTGGCGCGGTGCACTTGTGTATCCTGCTAGTAGCTTAACCTCGACTCTTGTAAGGGTTAGTTTGTGTACACGAATTAATTGTTACTTATTGGGCAACTCGAGCAGTGGAGGCGAGTGCCAATGCGCATTGTGAGGCAGCGCTGCCCTAAGCCTACACTCGGGTCACAAGTCCCGGGCACTGACTCTGAGTTGTCACTCTGCCACGCGATAGACACGATACCCGCTCGGTGAGTCCATTTAATACTTAGTAGTTCGGTCATCCGTCATCCTCTCCTCACTTCTGATTCCTACATCAGAAGTGGGATGCAACCTTAACGACCCACATCGCGAAAGTCGTGCGCCGATAGTAAGTTGCAATATTTCGTGATGATTAGTGGGTACATCGATATTTTATATTTTAGTTCTTTTCGGTCGTTCTGTTTTATTCTTATCGGTGTACAAGTGGTTTTTGTTCAGTGTTCGATTACGTAATTCGATTTACCGGTTATTTGTTGAATTTAGTTTTATTGTGATACGTAAGGTAGTTGTGTAGTGATTAATTTTGCTAATAGATTTTGCGATTCAGTTTTTGTTTCGATTCAGTCACAATGTCAGACCGTAAGCGTAATCGTAGTGTGAGCCGTCGCGGTAGTCGCAGCGACAGTCGTTTAAGGAAGATGCCAGAAGGTCATGTACCAATTGAGTTTATAGATGACGATCATAATGGTGAACATTTTAGTGATGTGACAGAAAACTGATGTAAGCACTCTAAAGACTGTAGTGTGTAGTCATCAAGAGGATGATACACTGTGATGAATGTGTGATCCAGGAGGGATACACTGTGACGTGATCCAAGAGGGATACGCGTGGATTGTGGAGCAATTGTAATTGCTGGTTGGAAGGGTGGCTTACATAGTTGTTAGTGTTGTAGAAAATGAATTGGTTATTGAAAGTTTGATTTACGTTGGTACATGACTCTGCGTAGCTATATTTGCTTTAAGTTAAGTTTTTGTGGTTACCCACTTGTTTGTGATAAAGTGTTAATATCGTCTTAGCTTGAGTATTTCCGATTACCCTCTGTAACGGATATTATTGTCTTTACGTCTACTATCTTACACGATATTTTAACTAATATTATTTGTCGAAATACCAAGAGAGCGTAAAGTTAGAGACACCATCTTCCGAATAGTTAATATTAATTTTCTGATTAGTCAGTCACCATTTTTATCATCTATTGATGGGATTATTGTAATTTGTAATTGTATGAGCAGCTATTGTTTAGTTACGTAGTTTTAATTACGTGGCGTATAAGTGATTACTGTGATAATAATTAATTCGATATAGTTAAAACACACACGTATCGTGAACTATAGATTAGAAGTGAGAAATGAGTGTTTCATTGAGGGTTTTAGTCTTTTCTACCTTTGATTGATTTATTTGAACTGTTTATAAGTTGTTTTAGGTGTTCTGTTTAAGAACGTTTAAATTACAGAAAGTTAATTGATAACACATTGGTACAATCGTAAACCTATTACAACAATAGTTGTAGGTAGGTAACCTCAGATTAATAATTTTGTTTATGAGTAGGTAACTATTAAAAATTCTTACTGTACTCTGTAATTACGTAGCTAGTTTGTTAAATAAATAAGTAGACAGGTATGTGATTTTCTAAGTTGATTTAGACTTTATTAACAAAGCGTTTTAAATTTAAATGTCACTAACGCGTGAGTAGTAACATTTTAAGGTAGTCGTTGTAGGTGACTGTTAAAATTCTTGTTTCCATCTGTGTTAAAAATTATTGAGTAACTTTGGGAAGCAAGGGTTGTAAATAGAACTATATGATTTCGATAATTCCTTCATAGAGACAGCTAGGCTTTTTAATATCCTATCGGTGATTTTGTTTTGTTACAAAACGAGGAGCGTAATCAAACGAAACTTGATCCGAAATATCAAGGCCCTTTAGTAATTTTAGTTCGTGTAATAGTTTTAGTTCATGAAAAAAACATCCTCATATTATTATTGGACAAGATATTACTATTCGCAAAGGTGACTCTGAGATTTGTAGTTTATTAATTAATTAAGGATAAACAAGGCCCACACTGACCCATACTGGCCTATTCTTATAATAATTAGTTAATTTTTCGGTTTAATGGAAGTAATCCCAGAATGATTCTGATACTATGTCTGTCAACTGATACAATGACTGCCAATTACTGCGATACTGTGTGTGTGTGCCGACTCTAATACTGACTTTGTACAATATCTTTTGACATTATGATACAAGCTAATGCTCACAGAGCCAACGAAAGTACTTAAGAGATGAATAGTAAATGGAGTGAAAAAAAGAGATGTTTAAAAAAAGATAAAGAGACAAACAATGCGGGCCAGTGTGGTCTCTCCTGCTGTTCTGGGAGACGATCCATGTTACGCTGTAGGGGTCTCGCCTGCTTTAGTGGGCGACGATTCCGACCAGCCTGTTTTACATTAGTATGGTCTCTTCTGCTGTTGTGGGAGACGATCCATGATTCACTGTAGGGGTCTCGCCTGCTTTTAGTGGGCGACGACTCAGACCAGACTTTTTGTAATGATGATTGTAACGCTGTAGGAGTCTCGCCTGCTTTTAGTGGGCGACGACTCAGACCAGACTGTTTGTAATGATGAGTGTAACGCTGTAGGAGTCTCGCCTGCTTTTAGTGGGCGACGACTCAGACCAGACTGTTTGTAATGATGAGTGTAACGCTGTAGGAGTCTCGCCTGCTTTTAGTGGGCGACGACTCAGACCAGACTGTTTGTAATGATGAGTGATGCGCTGCAGGAATCTCACCTGTTTGAACTATAGGGGTTTTCATATTTTAAACCTAGATCAGTGATACTTACCATATTGATATGACTGTAATGATTATGATGATAACCATATTAAATGTGACTGGTGTGACTGAGTGACTTACTAACTGAAACCAATTGTCTCTAGTCCAAAGGGTCAGTGTGTACCGAACCAGATATTAAGATGTTGAATAGATTTTTGTCAGGATAGTCGAGCGATATTTTGTTTTTTTGATTAAAAATACCTAAGGTTGTAATAAATAGCGCGCGAGGACGCGCGCACGTCAGAATGGCCGTATCGGGGAATCAATACAGATAGTTATTAATGTCGGTACCTGTGATATTCACCTACCCTACATCATTCTATTGTTCGAGTCATTCTGTCATGCATAAAACGAACGGTGCAACCGCGGCTCAGGCAGTCTTGGCTCTGGCGTGGCGCGGTGCACTTGTGTATCCTGCTAGTAGCTTAACCTCGACTCTTGTAAGGGTTAGTTTGTGTACACGAATTAATTGTTACTTATTGGGCAACTCGAGCAGTGGAGGCGAGTGCCAATGCGCATTGTGAGGCAGCGCTGCCCTAAGCCTACACTCGGGTCACAAGTCCCGGGCACTGACTCTGAGTTGTCACTCTGCCACGCGATAGACACGATACCCGCTCGGTGAGTCCATTTAATACTTAGTAGTTCGGTCATCCGTCATCCTCTCCTCACTTCTGATTCCTACATATAGAACGGGGATCCTGACTCTATTAGTTTATTGTTATTTCTTAGTAAAAACCTGCGTACACTTTTATACTTAGACAAAATACGTTAAGTGGCCAATGTCCACCACAAAAGACAAGTTCACCTTTTTGTCTCTGTAAATGTATTTATTACGTTTTATATATTTTTAAATAAGAAATATTAAAAAAAATAAACAAATAAATACTTTTAAAGTTCTATCATACGATCAAATTAACGTTTCAATCTGAATAATAATTAAATTACATTTGAAGCTTTTTTAACTTAATGACATCAAGTAAATACTTCGTCATCACGTTTCCAGTTTACTCGAATCAATTAATTAATGGGATGGATAATTTATCGCGTTAACTTGTACTTGGTTGTCTTTCATTTTCATAATGGTCTGCAAATTGGATTAAGTGAAGTCTGCAAGGACTCGTTAAATTTCAGTGTACATGTAGGTAAGAGTATTTAAGTTGACCAATTTGCCCGAAGTGCTTCTATATTAGATTAGAAATTAATTATTATGGCAAGAAATACTGCTTATATAGATAATAAAATACCTGCACATTCTCACGCTTTGCTGAAGTGAAGATTATGGACAACATGAAGTAGGATTAAAATATTTTATTTGATTACTATTGTTACGAATACACAATCCATCAATCAAAAGTTGAAATATTGTTTAATGGATTTAATTAGTTAGATTTAATAATTTAGATGAATTAAGATTAAAGATGATAGAAATAACTGAGGTTCCGGAGTTGAGAATATTAGCTGATATATTAATTCTTTCCTATCTTCCATAGCGGTAAATTAAAAAAAAAATACTAAAGAGGTTATGTTGGAGGGAAAAAATGAATGCTATTAAAGGGCCTTTACATTTAAAAATGAATGACTACTATGCAAACATTTATGATTTATACATAGAAACCCCCTTAGATACCTTAAGACTAATATAGGTGTACGAAATATAATAAAGTTTATAGGTATTTAGTTCTATTTTTTACATAACGAGTTATTACAAAAAGAACTATTGTTTACGTATAAGTATTCGTTGATTAACCAATCTCGACTTTAATTTGTAGGCTACCACCAGGTCATACAGTACAAAAATAGTAAGTCAGGAAAAATTCAATTCTAATAACATATAAAATTAAAATACTATAATATGTTGCGTTCATTTATTTGTCACACATGCATTATTGCAGACGGTAAAGTTATATGTTAATGTACAAAAATAAATATCATGCCATCTATCAACGTGTACATAATAATATAAGCGTAATTTGATAGACCTAGAAAATTAGTTTAGCTATATTTATTAAATATAATAATAACACGAAAGTACAATAATATTCGGTTAAAAATACAGAAAATAAACAAAAAATAAATATAATTTTGTATATTATACAAGTTTACTTTATAATATGTTTATTAGTGTCCGACCGAAGTTTCGGTTTCGGTTTCGGTTTCGGCCGAGTTTCGGCCAAAAAACAAGTTTCGGCGAAAGTTTCGGTTTCGGCCAAAATTGGCCGAAACTTTTGCCGAAACCGAAACTGATTTCGGAAGTTGTCGTGCACGCTCGCCTAACTGTTTTCAATTCAAATGTTTACTGTTGCTTAGTAGTGGGTTACTTAATTCTAAATGCAAGTATGACTGTTCTAATAATTGTGATCTAGGTACCTATCTTTATTAATTCTAACGCCCAGTTTCCCGAAGGCTGATCAACGCAAAAATTAACTAATCATCTGTCAAATGGTCCGGGCTCCCTAGTACATTGTTGTCGCTTGATTACTATCAAGCTAATTTTCCGGCAGTAGCTTCATGTTGATGAGACGATAACAGAGGTAGCAGGGGATAGAGCAACAGTGAACGTAGAACCGGGATAACGTACCACGCAATTTGTAGGACAATATTACTATTAAATTATATAAATATTAACTAACTAAAAGAAAAAAAAATCAGAAAAAAAAAATCATTTTTTGATGACCTCCTGATGAGTCGCCTTGTCGTCGTCAGTCCTACGCTCACTGCTGCTCTATCCCCTGCTACCTCTGTTAGCTACCACAATCGAGAGTTTTCATGGAGGAAATTTTTTAGCTCCTGGGGGGGATTGGGGATAGGGTCAGCAACGCGCTTGAGATGCTTCTGGTGTTGCAGGCGTCTATAGGCTACGGTCTTACCATCAGGTGAGCCGTACGCTTGTTTGCCAACCTAGTTACATAAAAAAAAAGTGAAAAAAAATGTACTAGGGAGCCCGGACAGATTTGACAGATGATTAGTTAATTTTTGCGTTGATCAGCCTTCGGGAAACCGGGCGTAAATGTGTGATTTGATTATCTTTGTCGAGACTGGAACTAAGAGTGTAATAGTAATTTTAGTAATTATTATTTTTATATAAGAGGTAGGTACATAAAAGAGGTTGATGATTCTTCTAAGTACAAATACTAACCAAAGTATTATTTAATAAGATTTCAAAATACCAATACTTAGTATTTAATGAAACAGTGACAATTAGTGATTTGATTATTGATAACTGATAAGCATTTTGCTATGAGAACTTAATTTGAATAAATAATCAAAATATTATTAATATTTTTGAAGTGAAACTTCTTTAGGCGTATGAGGGGTAAAATTTGAGCGACCGGTAACGCGGCAGCGTCATGACGTTCAGTACTTGGATGGGTGACCGCCTCACGCCTGGGAACACCTCGAAACGTTGTCTTTTTTTTCAACTAGTTTTTTTTGTGTATTTTAATTCGTTTTTTTTTTTTAAATTAGTGTGAATTGCAAAACCTTGTTCAAAACAAACAGGAGCACAAATTAAACCAGTACTAGAGATGCTTCAACTTGATATATTGGATTGTTCAATAATTACACAAATGTATCGTGGCCATATATGTACTAACAAGAAAGAATTTTGCTAGCGCGATTGAATCTACTACTGGCACCATCTAGTCGTAGACGTGTTAAACTTAAACAAAAAAAAAAAAAACTTAAATATTTGTAAGTTGCAGCGTTAACGATTAGTTTTTTTTTTTTAAATTAGTTTGCCAAAGAAGTTTCACTTCTGACATGTGTACTTTGTACGCACGCATTTTTTTTTTCTTATATTATCTATACTAATATTATAAAGCTGAAGAGTTTGTTTGTTTTTTTGTTTGAACGCGCTAATCTCAGGAAGTACTGGTCCGATTTGAAAAATTCTTTCAGCGTTGAATAGCTCATTTATCGAGAAAGGCTATAGGCTATACATCGTAAGGTTAAGACCAATAGGAGCGGCGCACCAATGAAAAATATTTCAAAATCGGGAGGTTTTTTTCTTCATTTTGAGAGCTTCCGCTGCGAGCACTCCGTAAACAGTTAAAGTTTCGCAAAAATCATGTATGACAGAATTGTTTCACTTTAAAAGCTCTAAAAAAAAGTCCGCGACAGCATATGTCTATCTTTTAAGGTTGGCTCACTATAACCTTTTTTATGCTAAAGAAATTTGTTGTAAAATAGTGCAATATTAGCGAAGGTGTTTTTATAAACATGACATATATCCTTATGCAAATAAATACCTTTTTCATCACAAGTATTTAATTTAGAACAAAATTACCCTTAATACCATTCGATTTCAATAAATATCTTAGGTCCTAAGATATTTAGAACCTATGAGATATAGCAGTTTTTAAAAAACATCGCAGCAAAAATATTATAAAGCTGAAAAGTTTGTTTGTTTAAACACGCTAATTTCAGAAACTACTGGTTGGAAATAAAAAAATCTTTTTGTTTTGGATAGCCAATTTAACGAGGAAGGCTATTTTTTTCCTTCAATTAACGCGTATGAAACCGCGGGACACAGCTAGTATTAAATAAATGATTACAACAAAATTAATATACTGTGTTTCCATTTCATGTCAATAAAATGTGTGTAAATGGGTAACATGCACGAAATTTCAGTATTTTATACTTGACCACGTGAGTTTCGGTTTCGGTTTCGGTTTCGGCCGAAACTGTAGCCACGGCCGAACATTCGGTTTCGGTTTCGGTTTCGGCCGCAAACCGACTTTCGGTCGGACACTAATGTTTATGTTTTGCCGTCATTACGCTGACTCTTTATATCACGTATACATATATAAACTATATAATATATATGCATTATCATTATATGTATATTTATAAAAATAATGATTTCTTTACCGCCAGCCTTATTTCGAAATACAGGTACCTACTTGAAAAATCATGTCTGCTACATCTAGCTCCATTAATTATTATCATTGGCAATACGCCAGAACTAAACGAGTCTGTCGATTTCGATTGTTCTCGACTTTAATGCGGATAAAATATTATTGACTGCTTGTAGTAAATAATTTGTTTTGAAATAAATAGAAAAACATATAACTTAAACTTCGATATTATAAGCAAATTCTTTTTTACATCTAAATAGATGAATCGCGATTGTCCAAGTAAATAAAATATAGATAGATTGTGAAATTCTTGTTGAAAGCATGTTATATGTTATTTATTTACTAACCGACTTAAAAAAAAGAAGGAGGTTGTGAGGTGCAGCTTGACCTGTATGTATGTATGTAACGGAATCTTTGAACTTCATTGTCACCTACTTCTAGGATTAACTTGAAAATTTGCACAGGGGTCAAGGGCCGATGACAATACAATATAACACGCTTTTTTTTTAATTGTCGTCTTGTTACTAAAAATTCAGAAAATAAGTTATAGTTTAAAAAAAAAAGAGACACGCTTTAATAGCAATATAACTAAAAAGTAGAAAATAAAGTGAAAAAGCGTTGGGTGCTTAATCATATTAGTACCTGGGTGACCGAGCCTAGCTCGGTATTTTCTTTATTTTTTTGTTTTTTTTTTGCTTGGTATTTTTATATTTTAATGTTATTTAAATAATAAATCACGAGTGAAATTAAAAAAAAAAAAAAATTGATCTGGAGACTGAGATTGGAGCCCGGGTCAACACGATTCGACACCCGCCGACTTCCTAATTACGCCATTACAGCTATAATGACAACGGTCAAATTAAGCTTCGTATTCTAATGATATTTTTTCATTGCCTAAAAACAGGGATAAAACGACATTTTTTTTAAATGAATCCTAGCTAGATCAATTTTTCGCCCCCGAAATCCCCTGCATACTAAATTTCACGAAAATCGTTGGAGCCGATTCCGAGATTCAGAATATATATATATATATATATATATATATATATATATATATATATATATATATATATATATATATATATATATATATATATATATATATATACAAGAATTGCTTGTTTAATAGTATAAGATTATAATAATTCTAATATTGCAAACAGTAACTAATAAAATGATCCTCGCATTCGATACCAAGCACCACACGCTTTTTCACTTTATTTTCTACTTTTTAGTTCGATTGCTATTAAAGCGTGTTTTTTTTAGTTTTTTTAAACTATAATTTTTTTAACCGACATTCAAAAAAGAAGTAGGTTCTCAATACGACTTTTTTTTTAATGTATGTTACCTTAGGACCAGTAAAAACTGGTTGGGACGATTTCGATGGTTCTTTTTTTATCAAAAGGTTGTGCGTTATTTTTATTTAAATTTTGACATAACAGAACATAGAGAGAACATAACAGATATACAAGGACGCTTAACATAAAAGATGAAAACCATCTTAAACATAGATAGTTTTGCATCTATGTCTGGAATTAATTTTTCTAATCCTATACAACTTAAATATTTTTATCCTGCAGGGGATACGATATAACCTCAACATATTTACTTGCCACTTAATTTTCTCCTCAACGGAAAGTAATATAAAAAATACTTTCGGGAGAATTTTGATAGGGCAGAATAGTATTTATGTAACCCAGAAGTGCAGCCCATTACGGTACCGCACAAGGTGATGCCGCATACCGTTTCGCTTCAGAACCGAGCAGACGTGGGTTTTCTTCTTGTCCTGCCAGGTATTTGCTCCAAAGTCTAAACGTTTCCTCTCGAGCAAAGATGTCAGCAGCTTATCCCACACTTTTTCAGTCAGGGAAATGTGGACTTTAGATTTTGATGTCACTGCATTAACCGACGCACCCTTAGCGATACGCCACCAAGGTCTCTAGACACTAAACCGTCCCATCTCCTTCATGTTGTATGTTGCATGACGTGTAGAATTAGCTTCTTCTTTGATCACACATGCCTTTACAGAAAGCTTGTGCTAGTTAGTTAACGAAGGTACTGTCACTAAATGTACCTCTTTATCCACCTCGATGCTACTAAACGCTGCGGATGACATCTTCCTATAAGGATATAGAGATTTTTTATCTAATTATATATATCTTATAAATATTTATATTTTTTTGTAAAATCTGATATGTACCGGTTGGCTGTTACCTAAATGGGCATAGAGTATAATTATTTATTACTAGTTGACCCGACCCACGTAGTCCTGTCTTGCGAACTGACAAACGTGTTGAGTTTATAAATTTTTTACATTTCTTGATATTTCCAATTTTATATGAAATTTCCTTATGTTTTCATTCCTTAAGAACAGTTGGACCGATGGCCGTTGGAGCAGATGTGTTCTGGAGTGGAGACCGCGTCTTGGCAAACGCAGTCTGGGACGTCCTCCGGCCCGTTGGACCGACGATCTACATAAGATTGCCGGTGTAGGCTGGATGAGGATTGCGGAAAACCGGAATGTCTGGAGCGAACTTTGGTAGGCCTATGTCCAGCAGTGGACTGCAATAGGTTGATCCTAAAAAAAAAGAATCAGTTGAATCGGTCAGTCATTCTAGAGTTTTGCTCTTGGCAATTACATTTAGCGGTTCATTTTTATTTATGTAGATTAAAATATTCATTAAATCATCAAATTATGGAATGTGGAAATATTTAAGCAGCAAAGAATATTTCAAACAAATGAAAGATGCATGTTATTACTTGTGGAATCTCTTTGTCTCAAAGAACTTTTGAAAAAAATTTAAATAAACAATGTTGAAGCATATTTAACAAAACTTCTTAAAAATAATTTGTGTTCTGTTTTTGAAAAGATCTTTGTAGTAAGCGCTATTTTGTTTTATAAAGTAAAATAAATAAGATTTTTTTTCATGTATTCGTTTTTTTCGTTCACGTTCCAGAAAAGATAATAAGATATAAGTTATATTTTGTTGCTTATAAAAAATATTATAAAGGTATGAAAGGAATAGTATATTTTTGTATGTATCGAAAATTATAATAAGCTCATCGTATATAGTTACGAGTCTACAATTATTGTGCTATGCGTAGATAAAATATATGATATACTCGTATGTATATCTTAATTTTTTTTATTTTGACGTTAATACCTCCTAAAAATTGTATACTGGAAACGTCTAAAAATAGCCGATTTATATTAGTAATTTTGTATTAAAATTAACTATTTCAGTAGGTATAATTAAAACGGTTTCTCGTTTTTTTACTTGTATTGTTTTATTTAATATTTTAGATGATCGTTGAGAAGTACTTAAGAATATACAATTACAGACTTTAGCTCATAAGCTTTCTGAATAATTAATAAGCTTTTTATATGAAATATTAGCTACAATTTCATATTTCGTAATTTTACTGTAAGATCACGGCAGATTCGAAGCATCCCAACTGGGGAAGTACTTCAACCTTAGAAAATATATACCCAAATAATTCTGCTCGCACGTAGTGTACGGAGCCTCTGAGAAGGGTTGATGGTAGAGTCGACAAAGCACTTGCAATGCTCCTGGTACTGTAGACTTCATAGGCTACGGTATCTGCTAACCAGGCGGACCACAAGGTCATTTACTATCCTAGTAGTATAAAACACATGTCAGAAGTGAAACTTCTTTGGCGAACTAATTAAAAAAAACTAATCGTTAACGCTGCAACTTACAATTAGGTATATAAAAAAAACGAATTTAAAATAATAAAAACACTATTTAAAAAAAAACGGGCACCCATCCAAGTACTGACCGTCATGACGCTGCCGCGTTACTGGTCGCTCTAATTTTACCGCTCATTCGCCTAAAGAAGTTTCACTTCAAAAATCAAATGTGATATTTCTATTTACAACCAGTGAAATCAAGAATATTAATTTATAAACCCCGAAGACCTATTATAACATTACGATCTACGTAAGATTGCCGGTGGGGACTGAGTGAAGACTGTGAAGAATCGGAATATTTGGCGCGAACTTGAGGATTCTAAGTCCAGAAGTGGACTGCAATAAGCTGAAGCGACCGAACGAGCAAATACCTACTTTACCTACCTTACATACTGCCAATTAAGTCAATGATTATCTATTTAAAGCTGTTGTAGGACATCACTTTTATCAGCAACCAATTAATTTTGGTCTATAAGTTGTAAATTGACAAACAATTGTGAAGTTAACAAAATGATAAATATTCTTTTTACAAAAAGGCAATATTTTCTATGTATAAATGATCAATATTAATTACCTTTATTTAATTTGACTTCTATTCCATTTCACTCAACTAGCGTCGATTTCACAAATTTCAATTGTCAATGCCATTATGCCGATTTTGCAATTATCGTCATAACGTAATGAGGAATGTTCGTAATGAAATGAAGAAAGTTTTAATAGCGAAAATTTCGTTTTAAATTTTAGACCTTTATGAAAAAATCCATTTCGAGTAAACCAGATTGCCCTTTTATAATATGTATGTTATGTATGTGTTTGGCTTATAATACATAATTTGTGGTTAATTTTATTCATTTTTTACAATGAAACAACTTTTTCGGATTTTATCGCGGTTTATTAAGTTTTTTAAATCCCCGACGTTTCGGATACTTTACAGCAAACGCTGGTCACGGGAGGAATGATTTATTTATTATCTTTATTTTATTTTAAATACTATACCTAAACGAAAAAATAAACAAAAAATATAAAAACGTAAAATTTAAGAGTTTGTTACATTTTCATTTTTTAGTTTTGAGAATATCAATTTCATCCAGACAGACAGACTTCAAAGAAAAAAGTTATTGAATGAGTTTATTATTAGTGCAGCGTTCGATGTTCAGTGAACCGTGCAATGTAATATAATGGAACGTTTTCACTCATTTGGCTAAAAGCACTTGATGTCATAAAGAAAACGTCGCTCGTTCTGTATTACGTTTATTCGCTTAATTCGGCCCTACTAACAAGATATTGGTTTTTTCTTTTGTCTCAAGATCACCCCTATTCACATGTTTCTTTATTTAACTTCGAAGGGTCCGAGTATTTTATCGAATTCACTTGAATTACAGTTGTTTGCTTTTCATGGAATTTTTAGACCTGCTCTCACTTAATACTTTTATTTTTATTTCAACTATAATGTATCTAAGTTCACATGTGTGTTCTGTTTCTAAATGTTTTCAATTAAAAAAATACACATCTATATAATACACATCATATGTATATTACCAGTAGATACCTATTTCAATTGTATTTAGTTATTTTAAATCAAGGATAAATTTGTCGTCGAAGATGTACGTACATTATTAGATCGTAAAATATTAGGCCACGTAACTATATAGATTTGTTATCAAATTGAAAGAGGTTAATTTTAAGCCGATAAACGTCCGACTGTTTGTCCTATCAGCCTCCGTTAGTTCCACAGCTACAGGCGACTGCCTGAACTAACCTGACTAGCACTGAACTAAACTCAATCAGCATGTAAACATACTGTTGCTAGATAAAAGATTCTTCAACATTTAGGAGAACGAACATTATCAGGGGGCCAACGGCTTTACATTCTCTTTACTGCAAGATGGAAAAGTCTACAATGATAATATCCTGATAAGAAATATGTATTTGTGTATATAAAAATGTTCCGAGTAAAATCAAACCCATAACAGTAAGCACGTGTGCGTGAAACCTTTGGCATTTTTTTAACATTACGTTCATTTCATTGAATAACAACTGTTTCGCCACACGAAAGTTCAAACATGTCTTACTAAAATGACATCGCTATGTCAAAACTTCGTGAAGTCACTTCCGTAACTTTCTGTCTTTAGTCCTGCAGTCCAACATTTATGATTCTGGTGTTTGCTTAACGCTTTACCTATATCGTATTTTGATATATGTGGAAACATGACAAACAAATAAATTGACATTGTAACTATGTTTAGTGTTCGATCGTGCAGTCACTACGTACGTGACAAATATATGCTGAAGCAATTTGTTGACGTTTTGTGCACAGTCTGTTATGCAACGAGGTATGTTCAGGTAACTGGATGTATTTAGGTAAGTTTCAGTTCATAGTTTTTTACAGTTTATATCTTAAATTTAGATTTTGAATCATACGATATTTCACATTTTGTTCACTTTTGTATAAAAAAAAACGTAATAAGTGTTTTAAATGTACCTACCTATTATAAAAAAATATATACAGAGGAGCTAGGCTTTACGATTTTCGTTAAGATATGTACCTATGTACCAAAGTGCTGTGTGGTTACGGCACCAAAGAATGTAGCCACCCCCTCTCTACCCGTGGGTGTCGTAAGAGGCGACTTAGGGATGACACTGTTCCACTACCACCTTGGAACTTAAAAAGCCGACGGATGGCGGGATAACCATCCGTGCTTGCTTTGAAATACACAGGCCGAAGACGGGCAGCAGCGTCGTCGGTGCGACAAAGTCAGCCCTGCGGTCACAAACCCGCCTGCCCAGCGTGGTGACTATGGGCAAAACACATGAGTTCGCGTTATAATATCGGGCGCGAACTTGTGGAGGCCTATGTCCAACAGTGGACTGTGATAGGCTGAAGTGGTGGTTGGTTGTGGTACCAAAGCAATAAAACAAATCAAATCAAAAGGGTTTATCCAAGTAAACGGGCAAAGATTCATTGTTGTTCACCCACTAAACTATTACCTACCAAATGACGATAATTATTTTACTAAGCATTATATTGGTTTGGATAACTTGCTTTAGATTGTTCCTTTTTTAATTGAATAAGTACCTGGGTGACCGAGCCTAGCTCGGTATTTTTATTTTTATTTTAATTATTTTAGTATTTTGTTTTTGTCTCGGTATTTTTATTTTTTATTTTTATTTAAATAAAAAATTACGAGTAAAATTAAAAAAAAAAGATAAAAGAAGTAATCTCGACTGCGATTTGAACCATGGTTTTCTCGGTCGATCTCGACCGTCCGATTTCCCACCTGAGCCATCATAACTTTAATGACAATTGCGAAATTAACCTTCCAATTCTAAAATGACATTATCTAAAAATGAATTCTAGCTAGATCAATTTTTCGCCCCCGAAATCCCCTGTAAGTATACTAAATTTCACGAAAATCGTTGGAGCCGATTCCGAGATTCAGAATATATATATATATATACAAGAATTGCTCGTTTAATAGTATAAGATACGATTTCTTTTTAAATTGAATTTTTAAAACACCATTTTACAGAAATCTATACTAATATTATAAAGAGGTAAAGTTTATAACTTTGTTTGTATATACGGGGTAATCTTCGCAAATACTGATCCGATCATGAAAATTCTTTCGCTAACAGAAAGCTACACTATTCAGGAGTGACAATATAAAAGGAAAAAGATAAAAATATATAAAGATTTTAAATCAGCAGGATTTGAACCTGCGCCCTCTGACGTGCCGTGTCAACAATTCAATCTAATCAAGCATCTAATAATATTTGCCTTAGAAATTAATTGGTGATTTTAAAACATTTATATTTATCTGATTTGCTGAAAATAGTGATAGTGTATTGGAACATATCAAATTTCACCGTACCCTTCTTATGTGAAATGGATTATAACGCCCAACGAAGTGGGCACGGGTCGGCTAGTATTATATACAGGGTGTCCCGCGATAAAGTGCAACCCCGAAAGAGGGTGAAACTAGACCATAAATTATCGACAAAAAACAGAAAAAAATTAAAAAAATTACAATTTTTTTTTTATTTTTTTTATTGACGAATTAAGATTTTTATATAGCTTACGTAGCCTCTTTGTACAAAAAATGATGATTTTTGTACGTGTTTTTTTGGATACAGGCGTAATTTTTTTTTATTTGAATGGCAATATGGTAAGAAATAATAATAAATCATAAAATTTCCTGGTATTGGGGGCATAATTCTGAGAAAATTAGAGATCATTGAAAAAAACAGTCATAAAAAATGGATTTTTTTTCACAAGAAGCATAGTTAAAGACATAAAGCCACTTTTTTGCGAGCTAATTTTTATTTTATCCTTACCGACAAGTACTTGGCGTAATATCTTATTTTATTTTAAAGTAATCGACCTACTACATTGGAAGAAATCATCATTTTTTGTACATAGAGTCTACGTAAGATATAAAAAACTTAATTCGTCAATAAGAAATAAAATATTTTTTTCAAAAAGTTTTTTCTATGTTTTTTGTCGATAATTTATGGTCTAGTTTCACCCCCATTCGGGGTTGCACTTTATGGCGGGACACCCTGTATTTTTCTTAAGGTCATACTTAAAAATTACTAGGATTTAATAATAACATTTTTAATACCTACAATTAGGTACAATCATAGATGGTAAGATATGCTTCAGATTCAATATAAATTCAATATAAAGGCTTTGTATCGAAAGAAAAATTGAAAAAGGCGAACAAATATTCAGACTTAATGCAAACACGAACACTTCATCTGTCAATATCGATTCAATACAACACAGAGTACAGATTCAGTGAATTATATTATCTCTCATGGCCTATCTTGCATGAGAAAAAGCGTAATATGCAAAACTATCCGAAATCTGATGTCGGCTCCATCGATCATTTCATGCGACAGGGCCCGAAGGCTTGTCGACCCTAATCGAACAAAGAATCTATACAATGTATATCGAAAATATACATAAGAACATTGCTCTATACATCTGTAGTCTATTATTGTCTACGTTTAGGGCCACTTTCACCGTTTGCTGATCTGATAGATATATAGTTATCTGACATAAAACAGTAGTTATTATCTATTATTAGTCTCTGGTAGGATGCTAGGTTTGTTTTTTGTCTCACCATCAAAATCCACTTTATCCGTGAGATATTTCCACTCATAAGCTGTGAAATCATAAAATAAAGTTACATATACATACATACATAGTATCTATTAGAATTTTCTCTTTCCGCATTTAATATTTTAATCTATTGATTATTTTCAACTTCAGAATTATTAATATTATTATTATTTGCTTATATGGCGTTACCGACAATCAAAAACAGTTAATATTGTACTGGCGCAACAAAAAAGATCTGAAACAATCTTAAGGTTGGTGAAATAGACATGTAAATATTAATAGTACCTAATAATACACATCTTTATTTGAATATGATATCTCTTTAGCTTGATCTATTCGTTTTACTGTTGAAAGTAAATATCAAGTTTACAATTATAACCAGGTGTATATAAAAAAAACATAAAATAAAACTAAAACTACATAATGCGTTAAAATCAAGATATAAAAATTTTCTACATGAAATACAAAATGTATAACGTTTTAAGTCAGTAAATAAATCTGAAAATGTTAAATTAAATACATTTTACAATAAACGCTGAATAGGCGCTTACTTTTTTATTAACTTAAAAAATCTAGACTCCAAAGCTAAATCACAGAGTATAATCATATAAATAAGTCTACGTCACTGGCCCATTCATTCCAGTCCGAAAAAGATTAAATGCAGGAAGCATACTGGTGTCAGTTTTCTATGTTGGATTATGAAACGAGTTTTAATATCACGAGTAATACTCGTAGATAGAAACAGAAGATTCGAAAAAAAAACATACCTACGTTCGTGGTATTGCTTCAAAATGGAAGTTTGTATTTTAGCTTTCGTTAGATATTGAATTAACGAAATATCAATTATATATCTACATAAGTTTTAGAAATTAAATACAGGTTTACCTCCAAGTGGGAAGCGAACGAAAGACCTTCGGCATTAAGAAAGTTCTCGCATTTCTTACATATTTATTGTTACATGTAACCAGCGTATTGTGAACATCATTAGCTATTTGCGCATTGCAATCTATTGCCATTTGACTGTTTGTAATAGATTAATTATAAAGTACCAATATTTACAGTAATACAGTATACAATTGCAATTATATTAAACATTATAAAAGAATTTAACGCACGTGTATTAAAAAACAGCAATGTTTCATATCGATGAACAAAAATAACATTACACCTTTAAAGTAAAAGTCACATCTCGTTACATTAGTTGGATTATAAACCATAAATATTTAAAAATATACAACGCATTTAATTACGAAACTTCGGCGTGGTCCACTTTGCTCATGGTACTCGAATATTAAAACATGGAACACTACTCACTAAATTACTTCGAAAACTGCCGAGGACGCTTGTGAAGTTTTACTCCAAATTAGTTTTTCTTTCGTTAATAAAATTTTACTTTTCATTTTTTTGTAATATTTGCCTTTATATTTGTAAAAATATTTAATCTGCGTGATGACACCGGCGGGTTAGCGTAGTGGTATTATCTATGGCGATGCCTGTGGCTATGGCTCACTGCTGGGAAATGTTCGCAAGTTCGAATCTCACTGCACAGAAATAGTACACACACATAAAAAAGGGAATAATAAAATAATTGAGCACAAGACCAGTCTTGAGAGATCAGACTGAGAGAGATATGGGATGGTGTGTAGAATATTAATAAAAGTAATTTTACTTTAATTAGTTTTAAAGCTGATCTTGGTCTGACATTTGGTCAATTTAGATTAAAACTAGCGGACCCCGCAAACGTTGTTTTGCCATAATATATGTTATTAACCCCTTAATCCTCCCCCCCTCTTGTAACTTAGGGGTATGAAAAATAGATGCTGGCTGATTCTCGAATCTACCCGATATGCACACAAAATTTCATAAAAATCGGTGCAGCCGCTTCGGAGGAGTATTGTAACTAACATTGTGACACGAGAATTTTATATTATATAAGATTACTTATTATAGGAGTTGATGGTAGAAATGTGAAAATTTAGGGTTATATGTACTTTTTGATGCCAAATGATCAAAAAAAATATATCGGGAGACGGATTCCTATTACCTAGTGGTATAAAAAATAGGCTATGAACTATTCTCAGACATATTAAATATGTATATACAAAAAATATTCAAAAAAATCGGTCAAGCCTTTTCGGAGGAGTTATGTAACAAACACTTTATACGAGATTTTTATATATTACATGTATTATTTATAACATTTTAAAGTTTTTATAATGGAAATTGTTATATTTTCTCTATGAACACTGCTAAATAATTTTGTAATTATTAAACATTAAAACATCATTTAGGCAAGTTGCAGCACAAATTGTTTCACCGCTGTTGTTTTACTATTAAAATGCAAAGTAGTCTTGTAAAGTTATTTATATACTTATGTATTTAATTGTTTCACTCGTTTCAGTTTCAAATTCAATTTATGAATATAAATGTACGTGTATTATAAATTTATGTTTAAGTAACAGCTAATTAATTATAAAATTCAAGTATTTATGTTAAAAGCTTGTTTTTGGATTCATTGGTGAAACGATATGAAATAAATAAAAAATGTGCGTGCTATGTATATATCTGCACATTATACTATATGCACATCATTAATGTGAGTCAGTTTTTAATTCATTACAATTTACAAAAGCTGCAATTACTTGTTTGAGCTATTTATATTTGTTTTCTATTCAAAGTTAGTATCATCGGGTTTAAATTAAAGGACTCTTTTTACAATGATCCCAATCGTAAGATTCAACACGAACATTCACTTAATGAAACACAACGAAAATATTCACTTAATGAAAAAGCAAAGATCAAAGCTGAATCGTCAAAGATTCTCAATTAAAACTACAATTACCTTCGCTTCGCTGAATTATTGACACACGCTATTTTGATGACCGATAAAACCGAAAAAAGATTAATTATCTTTTGGTAATAAAATTTAAAAAAAAATCGGCCAAGTGCGAGTCGGACTCGCGCACGAAGGGTTCCGTACCATTGACTAGGTAAATTGATTGTAATAACCGGCAAAAAGCGGCTAAAAATCACTTTTATTGTATGAGAGCAAAAATAGGCAAAAATGACGTTTTTTGTATGGGAGCCCCCCTTAAATATTAATTTTATTTTAATTTTTTTATTTATTATTAAAGTAAAAATACAACTGAGTATTTTGTGAATATTTCAAGTGCCTACCTGTAGCCATTATTGATATCGACCAAAAAAGGGCAAGAAAATCGCGTTTGTTGTATGGGAGCCCCCTTAAATATTTATTTTATTTTGTTTTTAGTATTTGTTGTTATAGCGGCAACAGAAATACATAATTTGTGAAAATTTCAACTCTCTAGCTATAGCCGTTCTTGAGATACAGCCTGGTGACAGACGGACGGACGGACGGACGGACGGACGGACAGCGAAGTCTTAGTAATAGGGTCCCGTTTTTACCCTTTGGGTACGGAACCCTAATAATAGTATTTCATAACAAGTATTCCCAAAAACAAATTATTAAAATATTTTCAAAAGTAAAACACAAATTCTCTAATCATACACGATCATAACGTTTTAAAAATTCTTTAATTTATGCCATTAGGCAGACATCTTCATATTGATTTCGGATGATATATTAGTAGATAGTTATGTGTTTCATTTATTTTGATATCGTGAGATTATTCACAATAATTACATGTATCTATCACTTATTATCAGTGATAAGAATCATACGTAAATGTATCATTATTTAGACTCCAATTAGTTCTGAAAGGTAGCATTGTAACTAGAACAAGCTAAAATTGGTTTCATTAAATAAAAATATTATAATATTCGTGCAGAAATATAATTACAATTAAAAATAGGTTTTGTTAATTAGATAGGTGAAGATAAATCGTTTACCACCAAATCGTCAGCTTGTTGCGTGACTGGGCCGCGATTTATGACTTAATAGCGAAGCCCAAGTTAAGCAGGTCTTAGATAAGGTGCCTCTAAGTGATTGTCGGCGCTCACAACAATTGTAATTACTCCAAACTGCTATCTTCGTGAGACGCACGCGATCTCTCATCGACCAATTCGAATGGTACTAATAGCTCGTTAAAAGTTATACAGCATTGATTTGCCTTTGATGGGTTTTCTTTAATATCTAGCTCAGTAACTTATTTATCGTTAGGTATAGTTTGTTACACTGGCGTCGCCTTAAGGCGACAAGTTGAAACTTGACATTATTATGTTTAATATAAAAAACACACAACAGACGTAACATAAATAAAAAGTATATTATATTATGGGTATGTTAACTAAAATCCACGTCGTGCGTTTTAATAAAAACACTGACGGAAAGTTTAATACAAATATGAGGCTATGGGCGCCTTCAAATTAGCCGCGCGGCGGCAGCGCGTCTGCAGCGCTGCTGACGCGCGACGTTGTAAATGTATGTAAATAACAACGCGCGACAGCAGCGCGGCGCCTTCAAATTTGTCGCGCTGCTGTCGCGCGTTGTTATTCACATACATTTACAACGTCGCGCGTCAGCAGCGCTGCAGACGCGCTGCCGCCGCGCGGCTAATTTGAAGGCGCCCTAAATAAAAGATGACAGACAGAAATAGGCCACAATTTTTTTTACAGTGTTGCCTGTAACTCAACGAATTTGCGACCAGTGAAGGTATACTTACAATTTATTACTAAAACTATACGTGAGTCCAACATTTAAATAAAATACTGAATAAATATGTTACTGGCGTTTATAGTGTGGAAATTATAATACAACGAATCTTAAGGGTTTTCAATTGGTTTTCAAAATCTATCGATGAGCAATTCCATTTGCCGATAACGTTACCGTATTAACAATATTTGAAGTAAAATAGGAAGCAATTTAAATTGTTGCGTCAATAGTGTTGCCTTTAGTTATGTTTTGTTTTTCCTGTGCGTCGTATTATTTATATCGAGTATTGGCAATCAGTCAATAAAAACGAGTCGATGGAATCTTGAATATTCTTTATGGATATCTCATTTTTTTTTAAATTAATCTTTGAAACATTTCAATGCTATTAACAATGTTTCTATTTTATTTGGTAACAAGTAATTGCTACGTAGGTATGTATGTAGCATCGTCAAATGCAAAACCAAATCAAAGCAGGTTATAAAATAACGTAAAGTAGTGATGATAATCAAATTTAGTTTTTATGAAAACATAAAAACTAAATTTAATTATCATTAATATAAGAATAAAATTCAGAAAATCGCTAAAAAACGCATTCAGAATATTATATTTGATTTTATTTTGCATCAATAACATCATTGAATCCACCACCACTTCAGCCTATCACAGTCCACTGTTGGACATAGGCCTCCACAAGTTCGCGCCCGACATTAAGACGTGAACTCATGTGTTTTGCCCATAGTCACAACGCTGGGCAGGCGGGTTGGTGACCGCAGGGCTGGCTTTGTCGCACCGAAGACGCTGCCAGTCTTTGGCCTGTGTATTTCAAAGCCAGCATGGATGGTTATCCAGCCATCCGTCGGCTTTTTAAGTTCCAAGGTGGTAGTAGAACTGTGTTATCCCTTAGTCGCCTCTTACGACATCCACGGGACGAGAGGGGATGGCTACATTCTTTAGTGCCGTAACCACACCGCACACATCATTGAACACATGATAAGAATCGTTGGTGCCCTGGTTACCACGGTTGGACCAGAGCTCCTGGGGGGGATTGGGGATAGGGTCGGCAACGCGCTTGAGATGCTTCTGGTGTTGCAGGCGTCTATAGGCTACGGTCTTACCATCAGGTGAGCCGTACGCTTGTTTGCCAACCTAGTTACATAAAAAAAACTGTTTTACTTATATAATAACTAAATAGGTCAAGAATTGGTGCACCAATACCTGGTACCCGCCGGCGGCGGATATCGTGTCACTTGCACCGGGTGGCTCTGATGTCGTTCGAGATTGCAATTCAATCTTTTTGCATCAGTAAACGCGTCTCAGTGGTTAGCGCGGTCGCGAAAATCTTAGAACCTTCAATGAAAAAAAAAAACTAATTGTGAGTTAAAACTGTATTAAAGAAAAAGAAAGCAGATTTCACTTAGTCTTTACTCCAAACAAAAAATAAAATTGGCGTCTCTTTTATTTGCGTTTGTGAAGTAGATATTTGTTTAAAATATTCAACTACTATTTTTATTTTATTAATCTCGTTATTTTTTACCATACTATATACTATACAGTTAGCCTATAAATAAAATTCCTTAAGAAAGAACGAAATTTAATCCAAGAAGGGGATTTTTTAATCTATGGTTACGGGTCAAGTTGTTACGTTTAAGTTTCTTTTCATCAATGTTTATGTTTTTACAGTGTAAACTTCAGACGTTACTTTTATATTGTTGAAATAAAAAGAGGAACATAAAAGAAATATGTTTTGAAAGATATTCCTAAAAGACTGAAGTTGAACTAAAGGCTAAAAATACTTTATTCAAGATTTGTAGCATATAATATATATTTTTAAGTTGCATTTTCATAATTATTGCGTTCTTTATTATACTTTAAATCAAATACAGTACAAAATTACAATTTGAGATATCTCCCAGTCTACCGGCAATAATCTCTATTTTATTTTAAAATAGAGTATAATACTTTACATTATTTAATTAGAAATGGCGAGTTACACAAAATAAGTCCATCATATTACTTCGTACAATATATAATTATTGTCCCACAACGTATACTGTATGAAACAAAGTTATTCATTTGTACAGTGACTAATTATAAAATTTGCAACAATATAATTGAAGTCCCTATTATTTAACAAAATATTTCAAAACTTAAAATGAAATTATTGTAAATGTTTTCGAATTAGACAGAAATTAAAAATAAGATGGAAGCCAAAACAATCTAATAAAATAAAACGTATCATCATAGGCCTTTACGTCTATTACAGACAATTCAATCAGTGCCTGAAGAGCATAATAAAACGTAGACCAAAGACAATCTTATAAATATTTAAAAAACTCAAACATATGCATAGGGACAGATACTATAATACCTTTGGTTATTACTGCAAGGTAAGCAAGGTTTTGATAAAATAGATAGCTTATGTTGTTATTTGGCAAATGAATCGACTTATTTACATGTAGCATTGATTGTGTTATCTTTGATTTACAGTATAAAATGTAATTAAAAGGCAAAGATTAATAGCTATAAATGTTTTTCCCTATTCTGAAACCTTTGTAACGAAACAACGAAAGATGAATAAATTTTTCCAAAAAAAAAAACAAAAAAAAAAACATGATTATCGTGCTGTAGTAAACTTATCTGTATTACAAATAGTACATCATAACCATTATTTATACATATTATGTTAAAATCTAAATACTACAAACTACAAAGTGCCAAAATGTTTCTTTGTAGGTACTAATGCGAATTCTCATACAATCTACGAATGCAACTTTTTATTTTTTTGTCACGCTACAAAGTGCCCAGTTAATTGGCCAATAAGCTATAAAAATCACGCTTTGGTTCACAGAAGTAGTAAGGGCTAGAGTTATAAAAATATATTACTTTTTAAATAATGACATATGATAGACATAACACTTTAAATTATTCGAGTGCAACAAACGCTGAATTACTTTTAACCACAAATGACGCAGTCGATTACGTGTTGATGAAATTAATTGAACAGCCGAAAACCGTTCAATTCGACCCCTTGATGTTATGTACGTAACATTTTACATGCATTTAACAATTATATCAGCGATTTCCATTAGTCAGTATTCCCTTAACATCAATGAAAATACGTAAAACGAAAATACGTACCTGCAAATGTATGAGATGTATGTTTTTATAAGATTACTACAAAACTCTTAAGTAAAGAATGTTGTTTGCAAATAAAATAATATTAGAATTAAAATTATTTAACGATACTTATGCTACGCTCCAGCCTATCATATTTCACTGCTAGGCCTCTTCCAATGCGGGTTGGCGGATATATTTCCTACTATGAGTAACGATCGCTATCAGGTGTACATGATAACAATCGGGACCGACAGCTTAACGTGCTCTCCGAGGGACTTGGACAGGAAATAAATATGTGTATAAAGACAAATATACACTTTGAGCGGGAATCGAACCCGCGACCGTCGGTGTTTGGGCACCGCAGACACGACACACGTTCCATTACACCAGAACGGTCGTCACTCCGTCGGATACTTATTTATTCAAATCATCTTAATTTTACATACAAAAAAAGTACAGAAAACAGTAGGACCTATTGTTAAACCAAGATCTTTTCATGACAATCAAAGGTTATAAAATAATAAATAAATAAATATCTACACAATACACACACGGCCGTCTGTTCCTAAAGTAAGCAACTTAATGCTTGTGTTATAGGTAACAGTCGACTGGTCTAGCTACATATATTTTTTTCGATAAACATACATATAAATACTACATAATAATATAAATAAATATATATTACAAACAGATTCGGGGTGGGAATCGAACCCACTACCCCCGGAGCAGAAAGCAGGGTCAATACAAACTGTGCCAATGTGCTAGTCAAAGCTAGTCAAAATAATGTAAAAAAGTTGTGTACTACTTTGGCTCGTAAAAATTTCGAAATTACTGCAGTGATTCTTTAAATGGCCAGGTTGCTATTAGAGTTTTGGCCACCTTTATATACAACAAAGCGATAAGACAGCTACATATGAAAGCTTTTTTCCTCACCTCTAAGCCCCATGATTTCAATTGC
This sequence comes from Melitaea athalia, assembly GCA_905220545.2. Taxonomy (NCBI): domain Eukaryota; kingdom Metazoa; phylum Arthropoda; class Insecta; order Lepidoptera; family Nymphalidae; genus Melitaea; species Melitaea athalia. Next base: position 9,708,952 of record HG992187.1, read on the forward strand.
AAACAGAATATGAAATTGTATTGGGTGATATATTTCAATTATTTCTATATTTCTGATCCTTAATAATTTGAGCATTGCACACCGCGCTGGTCCAGATGACGATTGTAATGACACGCTACTAAAGCATTAGTACAAGAATGAAGAACTGTCCCAAACGAGTGACCTTTCTGATTTTCTCGGAACAAAATAATGTCATACCGTGAAATCTCTGGCGATTACTGTGAAATAGATTATAAGATTCCACACTACAGGATCATGTATATTTTTTATGAAAATGCTGCTCAATGTTGGTTCATATCCTTTTTCTAAAGGTTGGTTGTCTAGAAGAGATTGCTCAAAACGATAAGACTGTATTTGTAAATATTTTTTTTTACTGTTATATACCTAACTTTTTCATAATTACAGTTTGCATATTATTTAATATTTCAGTAATTTGTAAGGAGTAACGAGAACTTGTAGTAGTGAAACGTTTCAAATTTCAGATTTCAATGAATGTACATATCTGTTTTACTCACTCATGGAATCCATTATAATTAGTTTCCGGTGTGACGTCTGCATATATGAAACTATTGGTGCATCATTAAATAGTATAAATAATCGGCCAAGTGCAAGTCGGACTCGCGCACGAAGGGTTCCGTACGATTGGCTAGGTAAACAACAGTAGGTACATTGATTTTAATATCGGGAAAAAAGCACCAAAAAAGTCACTTTTGTTGTATGAGCTCATTAAATATATTTTTATTATTTTAATTTTATTATTTATTATTAAAGTAAATTACAATAAAAAGTAAATACAATTAAATATTTTGTGAATATTTCAAGTGCCTACCTGTTACCATTTATTGATATCGAGCAAAAATAGTCAATAAATCGCGTTTGTTGTATGGGAGCCCCCCTTAAATATTTATTTTATTTCGTTTTTGGTATTTGTTGTTATAGCAGCAACAGAAATACATAATTTGTGAAAATTTCAACTGTCTAGCTATCGCTGTTCTTGAGATACAGCCTGGTGACAGACGGACGGACGGACGGACGGACAGCGAAGTCTTAGTAATAGGTTTACATGCATAATACATGCAATTAGTAGAGAAACACTGATGGTGACTGGTCACTAGTTTTGCATAAAGCGAACTTGAAAATATTGTATTAAGGATTTATTACAATAGTGTTACTACGAAACACGTTCAGAGAGTCGTATGTACGTATACGATTATTCGTAAAATAGACAACATTATGTGCCAAAAACGAAAACGTTAAATTTGTTTTGTTTTACGTTTATCTAAATATACAAATCTCAACGTTTAGTTCCATAACGATTACAATTTAAAACAAGTTTGATGGAATAGTTAAAACCTGTTTAAATCCCCTATCAGCTTGCTCTTATTGTAACAAGTTAGGCACGATATTCATTCCTCTAAATCGAAAACTATCGTAAAACTATTACAGTCTATCAGTTTCCCAAACCTATTACCCCATTTCTGTGTGTGAAGTGATTTAAAGCCCGTTTCGCTCCCACTGGGTATTAATATTGACACTTTTATTGTGAATGTACATCCTATATTTAAATTTAGGATCATTAATAAATCATATTTTGACTTTGTAATTGCTTTTATATACGATTAATTTTTTTTATTCTATTTTATAAAGCTGTAAGTTAAACGTTTCAATGGGAAAACAATGTTTGAAACTTAATTTAAAAAAAAGGATTGTGAAAATTTATTTTTATTAGCACAACGTAAGCAGCATGACTTAAATTTACATAAAATGTTTTATTATATTATTTAAATCTAACGTGTTTTATATTTAAAAATGGTAATCGCTATCAACGTTGAAATATAAGTATAAATTCTATAAAAAAAAGTATGAACGCGGCCTCGCTGGTGTAGATTTTGGATTATTACGCCGTGTTGATTATTATGTAACATTTCGTTACAAAAAATCTTCTAACTTTGAAGTTAACAGGAACACCTAATTTAACTTTTTGTTAACTTTTGATTTTTAATTATTTTATTCACTGAGATAAAATAATAATAATAAAATCCAAACTTCTCAAAAAGGTGGAAGACTCAAACATGAGGAAATTTTCTTGAAAAATTATCATATTTCAATGTTTATGACTGCCCTATATGGCTACCAACCAAATTATCGATTAGCCATTTTCTTTTCTTGATACTACCGTTTCATTTTGAAGGCTTGACAAGTCCTGAAATAAACGGGTTGGAAAAAAAAATTGAGTAGAGCTTTATAATTAATATGTAATTAAAATTTACTTATATAATTGACGATTTAACAAGCAAATAGCAGGAAGGAGTAGTCCTATTGTTTTCTGTTGCAGTAGCTCAGCTAGCTGAATAAGTATTTTTCAAAGTATTTATTTAATTAGCTTATAATAATAACAATAATGAAACCTATCTCTTACTAAAATGAAAATACTTTAATTTTATAATTATATTTTAAGAAAAAACCGTCAAATTCGTTTAAATTTTCTACGTAATAAAATTAACTTGAAGTACTTGGAGACTGATTGCGGATTTTTAGAAAAATGTCACATTTTTTTTAGTAAGCAAAGGTAATAAAAAATAACGTTATTTGCTTTTTGTATGTATTTACTATAACACGTATTTATATTAAAATCTTACACGTTTTATTTTTTTAATAGTTCTGAAAAAAGATAAGCTAGGTATAAGTTTAAAATAATTTCAAAGTGGCAATCACATTTATTAATCTATACAAATAAATAAAATTAGACTTTCTCTTTGTAACATTAAAATAACCGCTTTCTACTAAATGCATATGGATGTATATACAATTAGCTGTGCCCGCGGTTTCACCCGCGTTGATTTGAGGGAAAAAATAGCCTTCCTTCTTATTAAAGCATAACCTTTCTCTTTAAATAGGCTATTCACCTCAGAGGAATTTTTAAATTCGAATCAGTAGTTCTTGAGTTTAGCGCGTTTAAAAAAACAAACAAACAAAACAACTTTCAGGTTTATAATCCATGCTATAATATTATAAATGCAAAAGTAACTGGGTCTATCTGTCTGTCTGTCGCGGAATCACGCCAAAACTACTGAGCAGATTTAAATGAAATTTGGTATACAGATAGTCTAAAGTCTGAGAAAGGATCTAGGCTACTTTTTAATGCGAAAAAAGGGTGTAAGGGGTTGAAAGGTTGTAATGCAAATTTGTATTTATTCATTTAACAATTTATGTACACTGGAAAACAATAGGAAATAGCACTTATAAACAATGCTGGTACAAAGGCACTACACTACTTATCCCATGATGGAATCTCTTCCAGTAGTCAAATTATAAAATAATGGTCTAAGAGACGTGGAAGAGCGACCTTCACCGATCTGATAACTCGATGAGACATATTTTTTATCAAATATAATTTATAAATAAATATGCCTATGATAACTTGCCTATCGGAAAGTGGTCATGGCTACTTTTAATTTAATTAATTTTAATCAATTTTTTTTTCATCACCTTCACTCATATGATAACCGAATGAGTTTTATCTAAATTGATAGTTTTTAACACACAGAATATGCCTACGTAGGCTTGCCTACTTATTTTTGGTCATGGCTACCTCCTGGCAAGGTACTGAACAGGTAGGTCAATATATACCTATATTCGATACTATATCGATGTGTTCGAATCAAAATTGATATAATAGGTATGATATTGTAATTACAAAACCAATCATATAGGCTTGCCTGCAAAAACTAAAAAAAAAAATAGTTATGACCACTTTTCGATAGGCAAGTTATCATAGGCATATTTGTTTATAAATTTTATTTGATAAAAAATATGTCTCATCGCAACCCGCATTGGAGCAGCGTGGTGGATTAAGCTCCGATCCTTCTCCTACATGGGGAAGAGGCCTATGCCCAACAGTGGGATGTTACAGGCTGAATCGATGTCTCATCGAGTTATCAGATCGGTGAAGGTCGACGTTCCATGTCTCCTCTACTATAATGGAATTATGATCTATAACGTTCGTGTTTCGTAACTGTCAATGTTCATTTAATGTTCATCCCATCGATATTGTAAACTATCCTCTAAAATTAAAGAACGTATTTAGATAAAGGTTTTAAATCGACAACATATATCCACATTAATAGTGGCGTATTTTAGATTTTAAAAATGTAGAATAATGATTATTTTTATATACAGTCTTAAAGAAAACGGATTGACATAATAAATATTGGTTGTCAAATATTTATGCGTGCGGTGCGTTAAGAAATTTATTTGGAGTAAACTTAGAAAAATATATAATCAAGCTACTTAAATATACAATAAATGATAAATGTAAAAATTAATTAAATACAAAAAAAAACGTTGAATTGATTGGTCTCATTGAAACATTCCAGATTATTCTGTCAACCCAGTTAAATTCAATATATTATATAAATACTTTATAGCTTTTAGTAGCTTGATATATTTTCCTTAGTTTACACTAAATAAATTTCTGAACGCACGCATATATTTGACAACCAATATAAATGATGTCAATCCGTTTTCATTACTGACATTATAATACATTTTTAAAATTTAAAATACGCTACTATCCGTATATTGTGGATATATGTTGTCGATTCGAAACGTTTATTTTAATACGTTCTTTAATTTTAGGGGAGAGTTTACCATATCCACGGGATGAACATTAAATGTTTGACAGTTACGAAACACGAACACACTTCCATACAAATTTTCATTCCCACCTTTCAACCCCTTACACCCTTTTTTCCGCATTAAAACGTAGCCTATGTCCTTTCCCAGACTCTAAAATATCTATATACCAAATTTTATTTAAATCTGTTCAGTAGTTTTGGCGTGATTGCGAGACAGACAGACAGACAGAGTTACTTTCGCATTTATAATATTAGTATGGATTATACACGATACATAATTAGACCAAAATAACATTATTTACAATTTTTGTATGTTTGTCTGGCTGGCCAAATGGCTGAATAATATAATGGCGATAAAACAAGAAGCAGTGATGAAAATATTATTTTATAGTAAATCGTATGTAAAAGTATGATCACCAATTCGAAATTAGTCTAACTAAAAGCCCTTTCCGAGTAGGTACACTTACCCATGTAACTACGAGTATAATACAGTTTCGAAAGTTACCTCATTTAGTGGCCGGCTTAACGAAAGTTGTCGGATATACATCATATACTACCAATTTTCGCAAGTCGAAGTTATAAAAGCTTTTCAATAGATACATATTACTCTCTGTGAGTATTTGTACTATTTTTACACCCAACCAAACCTAAGAAACATTATATATATTGGTATATTTGCAAATCTTTTATTTTATTTTATGGAAATATGCGAGGAGCAAGCGTGTTAATTGATATATTATGATAAGTGATAAAAGTCGTTTGTCCAAACCCCATACACCAAAGGAACAGCGTGTGCTGGATATAAATATTCATGAAGTTATCTAATGAAGAAGGTGGCTGGGTAATTACCAAGGTGAAATCCTTTAATCGATTTTTAAGCAGATCAGTGAAATATATCCGTTTCTATGTTCGAAATGTGAAAATTAAAAAAAATTCAGAAGGTGGCTATTTTATCGGGGTAAGTTTTATAAGCTTAGCTTAAGTAAGAAAATAAAAAGCAGAAAATATTGACTTGAATTTTAGTATGATAATATTTATAATATTGTCGTGCCCGTTGCTGTTTTTGCTCCAGGATTAAGGGTTGTAATCGACAACAATTACAATTACATTTTAATTACAACAACAATTACAATTTACAATATACGGTATAATAGTGTCTGTATTTTTATATGTAAAATTATTCTAAACCTCTTCACATTAAGAGTAAACAACTAAACAACCATGTGCGTATGTTAAGCACCAATGGATATTGTCAGCAGCACCATGTTATTCGCATAGATTGTATTGGCCATACAAACTCCATCAACATGACATACGACAATGGTGCTACTAAAAATGAAGTAATATTTTGTAATTTTAAACCTACTACTACTTCTAACAAGTGTTCACAACCTGAACCTGGGCCGTAGGATGAAAATTATCGTATCCGTCAAATTTGTGTCAATCTAGATCGATGTACGATAATTACCGTACGGTTGCGAACACTGCTTCTAGCCCACGAGCCCGCGAGGGCCAGACCTTCGTCATTTTATAAAAACTGAATGTTTCTCAGCGCATGCTCCCAACACAGTTAGAAGCAATGACAAAATTCATATTGAGTTAAGCTCATAGTGGTTTTGGCAGATACCAGGTAGCAAATCTATTGTAAATATTTTTTTTAATTTTTGCCTGACAGGCACTAACTTATATGGTTATTACGATTAAAAATATTTGTACATATTAAGAAGACGTAAAAAGGGCTGTCTGAAAGAGACCACTATTAGTGATAACTAACACTTCCACTTTTTTAAACTTAAAATATTGTTATTTTCTTTATCTTATTAGAAATGTGCAAGAAAGTGTTGAAAAATAAATAAATAAAATACCAAGACAGAACTTACAAGGGCGGTTTCGTAACCATAAAAGACAACAGACTTAAAACTTATTGATGCTTACCGTGGGTTAAACTGTGGGAGCTGCTTAAACTCTTTTCAAATTTTTTGGTAGTGATGTATTATAATTAAGTTATCAGCGCTCAATCATTTACATCATTTTTGAGTAATAAAGACGATATAAAATAACCCCATTAAATAGCATAACGTATAAAATAAATTAAAATCTTTTCAATAGCTCCTTATATTGCCTTAACATGAACAGTCAAGTCTACAATTCATCTATGAAGACAAAATCACTCAGTGTATTTGTATTAAAGGTCAACGTGCTTATGATGTTGTAAGCATCCATAGGCTATGTTAACCGATTACCATAAGAAGAACCGTAGTTATTGTATGTGATACGATTGTGATATGTCAAAAAAAAACCTATATTTTTTAATGTCGATGGTAGCTATAAATCCAGAAAAGTGAGACTGTACATTGTACATCAATGATATAAGTGCATCTAGTACTAGCCTGCATTAGTACAATGTTACAGTTTAAGTCCCATAATATTTTCTTAGAGGCCTTTCGACCTTAGGACAAGTTACGAGTCTTTAGATAATTACTGCTATTAATTAGTCTAGACGACTACTCGAAACATTTATTATACAGTCGTTAGTCTTACAGTTTTATTAAATCTCTTTAATTTATTACGATAGCGTTAGTCCTAATTCATTACATTGAAATTATAAAGTCTACAGAAAATAAATCAACGACTACTTAAAGACTTGGGCATCATAAATTTATATTAGTATATACAAAAGTCAGTTTTAACGAAGCTCTTGTGGACTTAGCCGCTGGAATGCAAAATCACGAGCCCAATTAGTGAGTTACATAGACTTCCGGCTACATTTTGCTTCTTATTTCTCTTCTTTTTCTCTTTGATGAACAATTGTGTGCAAATTAGCAGTGACGACCCGCGGCACGGGACCGCATCAGCGTCTGCGACACACGGCTGCACTAATTACGAATTGCAGTTTTTAACCATATTCTCATTTTTAATATATTTTAAAACCATATGTTACAATGTATAATTAAATATTGTTTTCTTATGAATACATTTTATTTTACGATCTAAATATTCTATACTTAGATTTGTCCAAAATGTGGTATTAAGAGAGTCTAATGAGGGTTATGTGTGCTAGATATAAAGAACCTAGTAACAATTATTCGTATCTATGGACGAGTAAATGTAATCAGCGAGCGTTTATCCCAGGGCTATGAGAAGGTTATAATATTTGCTTTAGAGAGTTCGCTTTGATAGACCCAAAATAAACGGTGCGGAAACACGAAAGGGTTGATAGGTTGTATAAATTAAAACTAAAACTGTTGAATTTTAATAATTTAATAACCATTTCATCATATATTCTCCATTATGAATAAATAAATGATAAATATAATATTTATGTATTCATTTTTATCAATTTGTCTTCGTAACTGCAGTCCTTAATGAACAAATTATTGCTTAATATAGATTTTATTCATCATTATGCTTTTTATTTCCGCTGCGAAGCGGTAGAAAACCAAGAGAAAATGATACCTGGAATTAATTACGACAGCTTGAAAAAAGGAATTAGGATCTTTTGAAGTTTTTAAAAGTAATAAGAAATTAAATAGTGATAATTTTAAATATCGTTTTTATCTTATATATAGATAGCTTTATAGTTAAAAGTTTAATATTCCTATTATATACTATAATTACTATTATTATTAGCAAATAATATATTATTTGTTTTTTTTTTCACAGAGCCGTATGTACAACAGAATATTAATCGACCTCGCAAATAGTTGAGACCTTTGTTATGGTCTTCTATTTTACTAGCGCAACTAGTTCAAACGTAATACCGCTTATTATAAACTCTTGTGAATATCACTACATATTATAAAACAGAGTCTCTTCCCGCTGTCTGTCTGTCTGTATATATGCTTAGATCTTTAAAACTACGCAACGGATTTTGATGCGGCTTTCTTTAGTATGTAGAGTGATTCCAGAGGAAGGTTTATATGTATAATACATGCATAATATAGTAGAGGAACACTGATAGTTTTAAAGTTTTCTAATGTGATGTCGTAAATAAACACATTTTTTGCGCATATATTGCAAATATTTATTTTATATTTTATATTTAGTATCGGCATTGCACCCGTGCGAAGCTGGAGAGGGTCGCTAGTTTATATAGGAAATACATTATTCTATAACTGTACACCTTTATTTATGTCTGTTTAACTTTATTTTGTTATTTAACGTGTTTACTACCTTTAACTGGCAAAAATAAATTTATAATTTTTTTCCATGATCTCTACAAACTCTTTTATATTTCAATTTCAATTTATTATATTTTCTGCTTGAAGTACTTTTATTAAAATGATGTTAAATGATTTTTGCTTTAACGGTCAAGATTTTGAACTCCGACTATAATCAATAAATTTTCAGGTGCAATTTGTGTAAAATTTATGCCGTTCTGAAGGGCGAAGTGGAACATTGTAAGGAAGTTTGCATGAGAAACTTTGAAACGTGTGAGTCTAATGCCAATGTGCAAGAGCGTAGCGGCTAATATCGACGGGTGCAAAGTAAAAAAAGTTAACTACAATTTTGAGATTTTTTTTTTATTTCAGTAACTAACTAAAAACTCTATATTTTACAACATGGCAAAAGAAAAAATTAAAATATCGCCTCATTTCTTGTACTTTTGTCAAGTAAAAAAAGACAACTACTGCTTTTTTGTAAAATTACACGACGTACATGCGTTCAACTACTGCTGGCCGCTTTTACGCAGTCCGCGCGGGGGGCGCACGTTCATTCCTATTGCGTCATCAGTCAGATGGCATGTTCTTCGCCGGCCGGCAACAATGTTAAACAAATAATTTCACGATGTAGAAAAAGACATCTGCGTAATTATGCTTTGAACTTTGATTTTATTTAGAATTTAACACAGTTATGGACTATTTTTAATAATTGGAATAGTCATACTTTTTATACTTACTGAAATATATATGTATGAAACATACTTTATTAAATCCAGATTTTTAATTCCTATGTAGAAACGACCAAGTGGTAGTTAACTCAGTTGTCATATTTTTAAGCACAGTGTAGAGGCGGACAACTGCAATATCTCGTAAATTAAACATAATTAGAAGAAATGAAAAATACAGGTGTTTGTCTTTGTAAATAATGTAGCAATGTTGAAAATTTCAATAAATTTGGTTTGAAATTGACAAAATGGGAGCACTTTTTCCTATTATGCGCTCTCCTGAAAAGTAGCTGTTTTGTATATAACTCTTTTTACTTTGCACCCGTCGATATAATATGAATTATTATTCTTATTAAAATGTCTGCGTGTAGGGTAACACACAGGGCGTGTAGTACAACAGTTAAATTTTTTTAGAGTCGGATTCAAATCTAGGCTATTGCCTTCGAAGTTGCAATTTGCTTCTAATAAAGATAAATCCTCCCTAACAAATACATCGATACATTATTATTTTCATCGACCAAGCAGTTGTAGCGAAGTTCAAAATTTTATGTTTAATAGGACTTACGTAGTTCAATTGCTTGTTCACATTAGGAGAAAATTTCTTATTGTTCGTCTCTGTCGCGCAGTACACGGATAAGATTATATTATATTTTTTCAACGTACCTTAGCATTTTACAATAGGTTTTAAGAGATTGTATGCAAGTCTGCGTTAATTTGACTTATGGGTATCATTTCAATATAAGTTATTAAATTTAAATAAAATTTTCAATAGCCATTGTAATTTGTTTATAAAATTTTAACCGTCGTTTGCAATTTAAAATTTCATTTCTACAAATGAAAATCTAAAAGGGACGATGTAACTTTATTACTACTTCTGTAATTGCTTCAGAAGTTAGGAAATGAAAAGACCCTCGGTTATAAGAACAAAAATAAAGGATTCATTATGGATGGAACAGAATAGTTATATTGTTTGTTTAATTATTTCCATTAATAGATAAATAGAATATACATATAATATACGATTACATTTTATTTTATTTCAATTTAAAAGATTTACCTCTAGAAATAAAAAATAAGTAATTTTAAGTATAAAACTAAGACAATATAAGCAATTTGTATAATTTTCTGCAGTCGTCGGCTTAAAAAGATTCATTGGAATAAATTATAGATATCGCAATCAGCCCCTTTTCTTTTCCTTTTCGTCGTTAAAAAATCAAGGAGTATAGAATATCTATATCATTAAATTTTCTTTTTTAAGGGTTCCTCTTTATTCACGACGTTTATGAGTGTTACATTACAATGAACGCAAGAATACGTAGGCCAAAACGCTGATTGTAGTAAAGTCTATTATTTTTTACGAAAGGGTGATGTTTCTTTTTTTCAGTTTACCATAAAAGAATATCGATAATTCTATTTACGTTAAATCTAGGAATCTAAATTGTTGAAAACAACAAATTAAAGTTCCATACAAACAAATATACAGCATTAAGCGATATACATAAATATGCGAGGCAAGAGCCTGTAACATTCGCGTACAAAGCATCAATTACAATTATGTATGAATTGAATTGAGTAAGAAGCAACTTTTTGCAATCAGTTGCTATTTTACTACATATTCATTACAGTAAAATTTAAAGGTAATATTATAAAACATCAGTACGCTTGCGACAGCTAACGAGTTTTACTGAATACTTATCCAATATTTTTAATACTTGGCCAACATTGCTAAACACGATGACATTTAACAAGGACTACATTTTGTTATAAGTTCAAGTCCAATCATATTTGGAATTGGTATTCAATAAAAAGTGGTGACTAGATATCAATAATACCTATACATAATTAAATTTAATGAGAATCAGTTCGTAATTTGTACTGCAAAATTAACGAAGACCTATTCAATTGCTCATTATAATTAGGAAAGGGCTTTCATTAGCTTTCTACTATATCGAGTTACGATTTCTCCTCGCAGTTGAAACAACGCCGAATTCACAATTAATTTTGAGGCGCTGATGGGAAGCGATGCTTATTGAAACAGATAACGTTTTAGTAATATTCTAAAATCAAGTCCTTTTGTGTATCTACAAAACATGATAGCATGCATTTTTAGTTTTATTAGTATGCATAGTCAATAAACCGCGTTAAATTAGGTGGTTTCCCCATAAAAAATCAAAATTCTTGATAATGCCTATATAATAACTAACAAATATATTACTCTTTTAAACACGACACATAATAAAAAATATACCATGCAAACATCTATATGAGTCTAATTTAAGTCCATCCGACTAACAAAGCTTTGCTTTCCATGATATTATTAAGTATAAAATGTGTTAATAAATACTTTTCTACCGACTTTAAATTTCACATCTACACCTGCGTGTAGTTTTAATTTATGTTAGTAAAGTCCGACACATGAATTGACTTGAGTAATAATTACAATAAACATAAAATAATATCGAAATATCATGTCATATTTATTTACGACTTAAAATGTAAACTCAGATAGTATCTAAAGTATCGATTATGATATTTTTAGTAATAAGTGATTACGATTAGTCAAATCAATAATTCACGTAACTGAAGTTTGTTGTGTCTCATATTGGTAATGTACGGTTAATTTATTTATAATATGACTAGTGATAGACTAAATTATGAATTTATTCATAAATAATTTTCTTTGATCTGAAAATTTAGATAAATTAGCAGATCTTTGCCATTTGTTGTTCGTTTAACCGGTTGCACTGCAGCGATGACTAAGTGATGCCAAATAAAGCCTTTTAAAATTATCCCAACTAATCGAAGTGATATATAATTGGATCTGCATCTAAACTATTTGCGGTAGGAGTTGCTTGGGTTAATCCACCTGCAGCCTAAAATAGGCAAGTAGCCAACGCTTTAATGCAGGAGCCAGCTGACTAATTCTTAAAGTTGTCGATAGTTTATTTTGAAACTAAACCATTTTCTAATTTATTATTAATTTGCACTTTTTAATATTCTTACCTTTGTAAATACATTAAAATAAAATTTTATATCTATCTATATTAAAGCTATTGATGTAGTACACACACGCACGTGTGTACTGTAGGTGCCTAAACACCGGCGATTGAAGGTTCGATTCTTGCTCGGGATAGATATTTGTATTTCGGCAAATATTCGTTTCCGGTCAGAGTGTCTAAATTGGTTGGTCTTTCCTTACCACTGGAAACACGTGAAGTTGTCTGTCCCGATTGTTGACATTGGATAGTGATCGTTACTTTTAGTGGGGAATATTACGCGCCAATCCGCAGTGGAGTGGCTTGGAGGTTTAAGCCTCAACTCTTCTTCTACGTGGAGGAAAATGCTTATTTCCAGCAGAAGGATGTTACAGTTTGATTCACAAAAACAAAAATTTAAAAAACAATTACAATAAAAAAAATTCTTTTACCAAACAATCAAAACAAACTGGAGTGAAACTCTATGTAGATAAGGCATATAAAAAAGGATTAAATCAGTTGGTCTGTGTTGTAAGCAACAAGTACAACGAGAAAGATCAGATTTACATTGAAAAGAAACATAGAAGCTTGACACGCCTCGGTTGGACGGCGGCGTGTCACTAGTTCATTAATATTAATCGTCGCGGCAAAACCGAGCGGCCGCTGCGTTCACTTCATGCATAATTTCAGTTCTTATTATTCAGAAATTTTTAATTGCTGAACTTATTTAACACCATAACTTGGAACAAACAAATAGGTCTCGCTGTATACTATAAATAATTATACGAAGAATAAAATAATAAACTGTAGACATAAACTATTATTTAAAACTGGATTGTGTACTTTCAAGTTACAAAGTGAAATATGCTCCCTTTTTCGAATATAAATATCAATAATACCAAAATTAATAATGATGTAATTTTCTTTTTTTACAAATATTTACTGCTTTTTCAAATTTTTAAGCAATGTTTTACAAAATCAAATCGAATGGAATTAAAAAATTAAGTGGGCGCTAAGTAAATTGTAAATCTACGTTTTACACTACGTTTTGCCCATTCTATACACAATCATCGAACGAGTGGAATTTATTTCCAAAAATAGACTATGAAGTAATAAATCCATTTCTGAAGAGCATTTTATGATACAACCCACGCCGGGTTTAAGCAAGATTGCTAAGATTACAATTGTAAAAATAGCATCCAATTTCATGCAGCAGATTTTGCGTAATAACGAAAACGTCCAATCTATAAAGTAAAATAAAAATATATTTTTAGATTATGTACTATACACTACTACTTACTCTACGTCGTACTACTCTTATTAGTCGTTTTTCGTAAATTAATATAATCAGACATTGACTGATTAAAGTTTTATTGTAAGTGTATTTTACTCATAACTGTATATAATAAGTGTATTACTTTTTATAATGAATTAAAGTTAACAATAAGCTAGCTATTAGCGATTTAGAAATAAATTATACTGAGAAGAATTTAAAATAGTTTAAAAACAGTTTTTTTTTAATCTTTATAGAACTTGAGTACTTATATACCTACCCATAAAGGTTTTAAACAAAAAATTAAATTAATTAAATCAGTCATCTGTCCTGTATGAAAGCCAATCCTATTAAACCTAAATATATTTATATCTAAATAAATATACTGTGACAAAATAGTTCCATCTAACTAAAAATTTTCCGATATAGGACTCGTGCTCCGAGATCATTAAATACAGCGAATAGCTCTATTTTATAGGGTCATAAATTACAGTTTTAATATCTATAGCGTTACCCCATAGTATTATGGTTTATAGAATTAAGGTTCTTCAAATGATACTCACGTATCAATTACAACTTTAAATATTTACTAGCAGTTACCCGTTGCTTCACTTGAGTAAAAATTGATAATCTTTACATAGAGGTGCCAGATGTAGAACTACCAGGTTTACAAATCTTGCTCTCAATCACGCTTCATAGAACAGTCGTGCGAATCTTCCCTTAGGTTTCTCAAGCCATTTTAGGTAATTTAAAAATTAAAAAGTGAGTACAGTTTCCTGCCACTTTTTATTCATTTTTCTGTAAGGCTGGCTAAACAAAAAAGCTCGATATATGGGTGCCTCATGAACTCACTGAAAGAAACGTATTGGACGAGTAAGTTATACTCATTTGTAATTTGTGATTTAAGACGCAAGTCAGTCTAAGTAAGTCTTTTAAGATGTAATGATATCGAATCATTTTTGAAGAGATTGATCACTGGTGAAGAAAAGTGAATCACCTTCGATAAGAATGTACGAAAGAGATCATATTCAAAGGTTGGTCGAGCTGCACACAATATTGCAAAATCCGGGTTGCACGCAATACGGTGATATTGAGTTAAGGTGTGGGATTGGAAGGACATTATTCATTATGAACTTTTATCGCCGGGCAAAACCATTGAATTAGATTTCTTCTGTCAACAGCAAATGAGACTTAAACATGAAATTGAGAATAAGCGGCCAGCATCGATCAACAGAAAAGGTGTGATCTTTCATCACGACAACGCCCGATCACTATACGTTTTTAGCCACTCGACACAAATTGAGAGTTCGAATGAGAAGAATTTGTCCAATTTGTTTAACTATAAAACACTTTGCTTTTTTTATTCGTCAAGTATTTTTTTTTCTAGAGCATATTTACTATGACAACAACAAAATATGGTTTCAACTACTTACTATACTTATATACTAATCGAATGACGTCAACTGCGTCGGTCAGTTGACAAACTTTTCTAACCGCTAATGCTATGGAGTTGAGTCTCCAAGTCAGGGATGACAAATGGGAATTCCACTGAAGTTTTGAATCTAAAATCCCTAAGAAAACTATAGAGGCAATGCCTATTATTGACAAAATAATATCGGAATCATCTCAGTTTTAAATCAATGTTTAAGCAGCATAAGCATTGGATTAACTAAGCCCGGCCAATTCTTAACATACATTATATATATATATATATATATATATATATATATATATATATATATATATATATATATATATATGTCTCGCAGCTTAAATGTTCCATTTAACTACAAAATCGTTTAATTGATACGAGTAATAGTAATTTATTTGTTAGTTCAAACAATATATTCATGTCCTACAATTAATTTAATTATTTGATTTAATTTTCTGAAATATTATAAATTGACATGATCCTATTTATTGCTTTTAGAATATTAATAATTTAAGAGAATGTATAAAATATAATGAAATTATATGAATATGTAACTATAGGCATAATTAATTACTGTAATAATATAGAAAGCGATGAGTTCAAATTACGTCTAATATTCGTTTATTTAGTACAGGTAGAAACATTTTAAAGGTCTTAATGAAAGCAATTAATGGTATTTATAATAAGCTTAATTTATACTTTCTGACTGCGCAAAACACAAAGTCCCAAAGCTCATTAAATGCTGATTCAAAAAAGTTGTCTCGTGCGCCACCTCCTGGGAATTGAACCCACGCGCACCAGATTTATTATTTACTGGAAAAGAAAATATTATTTTGTAAAATGTATATTTACTCACTATATAATATAATTAAATTATTATTTTAATATACATATTTGCAATATAATCGAATACGTTGTTGTAATAATTATATTATACTATATATAATGATATTTTAACTAGCCAATGTCTGAGACGAGAGCCAGTTAAGAAAAATGAAACAGGTCGTATAGAAATAAGAAATCAATTTTTTTTCTCTTTGGTATATCTGTGATGTGTTTCTCTATCATTCTATCTCTTTTTATTAAAGTAGAGTTGGCTATAAATCTTGTGTATGTTATCTTAAATACATCGCTTAGGAGTGAAATTATTTATTTACTTGCGTAAAAATTAACTAAAAAAAAGAAAAAAACAGCGGGTATCATTGTAGGGACGCTTTTGTTCTCCCAAAAAATTGAATTTTGTATATTGGTATATTTTTAGTAAAAAAATTTTTTAAATTAACATTAAGAAACTTAGTCCCCAACTAAAATTACCTAAGCCACAAACCCTTTTTACTTGCAAAGAAAAAAATAAAGTTAACTAAAATTATTGCACGTCCCGTGTCACGATTATATTATTTCCACGAAACCTAATTGCACATATTTTGGTACAAATTAACAACTATTGTGCTTTACATCCAACTACCGCCACGTGGTCTGGTATGGTCTGACCTCTGACAAGACACTGACGGCATAATGGAGTATCCTTTAGCGCTCATGTTGAGAATACCCTTACGGTTAAGATATGGAGTAATGTGTTCCCTCTTTGGAACGCTATCACAAAAACGGACACAGGCGTTCTGAACCCGTCGAATAGCTCTTTCCGCCTCTGTATTTAATCTAGGTACAAAAACTGTAGGTACTACAGTAACTTACTGGTAAGAGAACAAGGGATTCGCACAGTAGCAATCAAACCTCTTCTTTAATGAATGGTCTTGTTTTGTACAGAGTTTTCAATTTCATGAAAGCTATCCTAACTTTATTACGTACATACGTGTTCTGTAAGTTTTTGCTATCTATCCAATATTAGTCAACGTCAAAAGGAACCTGTCGGATTTCTGCGTTGTCAATTTTGATTTTGACCACAGCGTCTAGCACAGTTTCATTTGGCTTTTCGTACCCAGCATTAACATTGAGGATTTTTGAGGGATCAGGACCAAACCAATGGGCTATTTTGAGACCAGATGTGATGAGACAAATACTAGGATGTTAATAATAGGTCTAGGTGTTAATTCTTGCAACGGTATTCTCTATGTTCTTAACGTCTTTGCTATTAATAGTTTTATTATTACTATCACACTTTAATTAAAATGTATTGAATTCTTAATTAGATTTTCAAGTAGGTATTTTTAAATAAAACATTTTTATTCACTTGTTTTGTACAGGTTTTTATAATTTGAAATTGAATACAAATAGATAATTATGTGTGCTGATAATGAAATGGATAACGTTTTAATTAAAAATCATAAACCATGCAACTATTACGCCGCGGGCACGAAACATGCGACAGCCGAGCGACGGCGACTTCGGGGCGATGCACAGTGGGCGGAAACGATCAAAACTACGCGCGAGGCAGTAATCATTTGGATTAGATTATGCCTTGCGCGTAGTTTTGATCGTTTCCGCCCACTGTGCATCGCCCCGCTGTCGCCGTCGCTCGACTGTCGCAAGTTTCGTGCCCGCGGCCTTATGTCTCCTGTTTACATTGATGTCTGCTGAAACCATATGCTACGTGTATATTAGTGCATTTTGTCTATTTAGTATATTTGTGTACCAAAAGATATACTAATTTATGTGGTTGGCATTTACCTAAAGTGAATACAAAGCAGCGTGGTGGATTAAGCTCTGATCTTTCTGGTACATAGGGAAAGAGGCATAATTATGCCCAGCAGTGGGATATTGGGGCAGCCTGTAGGCTGAAGCGAGTAAAAATATAAATATACAGTACCTATATTGATAGACGAAAAAGAAGGCTTTTTATAGAAACTAAAAACTCACAATGCACAAAAATTAAAATTTTTACTCGCTAGATTCTCGGATGGATCTCTTTCGTTCAATATTTTAAATGTAAACAGTTTTTAAAAAGGAAAACTACACCAACCATCAATTTTGATTTCCTAGCAACCATTGAAAATTTCTATCACAAAATATCTGTCTGTAAATCTGAGTTCATGAACAAATCGTTGTAATATTTTTATTAACCCTAGGAGAGGTTATATATTTTACAAATATAACACAAAAACAATTATAACATAAATCAACACAGAACTCTCGAATAAATCGATTTTTATAAGATTTTATAATAACGCTTAATGTTTATGAATATGGATATACTTTTAGAGTAAGCTCTTTCAAATAAAAAAAAAGACTTTTTTGAAATACAAGAATTATATACGAGCAGCAACCTTTTCTTTTCCTTAGTTGTAAAATCCGAATACAGTATAGGTACTTCAAACCAAAGTTTGAAAACGTTATATATTTTTTATGGGCAAAGGTGTTCGCATCTGTAATAAAATCTTGTAAGCAATATTAAATTTACCACGTTGTAAATTTATAGCTCACATTACATATATTTTTGATAGATAAAATGTATCTATTATTCAAAGTTGTATAATAATATGTTTGAGTCTCTTTGTAAGTAATTTGTTTACCTGGTGAAGGATCTGCTACGCTATTATCTTACGATAAGCCAAATTTTCGTAAATTATTATTCATTAAAAAACCGATGTGCAGCAATCGAGTTTTCAGATGAGAAGATGTATCTAAATTTCACAATCATTCCCCAACCGAATTAGATTTTGTGTTATTCAATCACTTCAGTCTATCGCAGTCAGTGGACTGTGATAGGCTGGACATAGGCTTCCACAAGTTTGCGCCAGACATTATGTGCGAACTCATGTGTTTTACTCATAGTCAAAACGCTGGGCAGGCGGGTTGGTGACCGCAGAGCTGGCTTTGTCGCACCGAAGACGCTGCTGCCCGTCTTGGTTCTTGTGTTATTCATAGTACCTACTTGAAATTCCACTAAATTGTATTTTGACTGAGATAAGAATAAATTTGTCAACAATTTCACGCGATGAGTTTTCAGGAGATGGAGACCAGATGGAGAATATAACATAGAATAAAGCGGAAAATAAATATTTGATGATACATTCATTGCATTAAAAATATTTTAATAAATCTAATGATTAAATTTTATATATTTACTATATATAATGTTATGTTGATAGCATACTTAATGTGAATAATGTATTTGTTGTTGGTGTTATCTATAAATCAACAATGTATTAAACATTTTCTTTCCAATACATGATTACTATAATTGAACCCTGTCTCCTCATCCTTTTCTAATTTTAAGCATGGAAATGAACTACAGTAATAAAGCCTAGAGTTGTTGTAAACCCACTCAGAGAATGAACGACGAAGATTGAAAGATCGACACAGTATTAAGAATTAAAGTACGAGAAGCATAATTGATAGAACTGCAATGAATGAGTTAGCTAAAGAACAACCTCCTTCCCAGACTTGTGAGAGGCCAAGTTAAAAATAAAATGTGTACTTACTAGACATGTATAGATGACCAACTCGTAACATAGCCGAGAAGTCGTTACTGTTGTTAGTAGCAAGTAGGTTATATTTTCATTGACTTGTAAATAAGAATAGTATAGCAACAAATTAAAAGACCTTTCGAGAATATTCAAGAATATATACAATAAAACTTAGAAAGCCAATTAATATTATTAGATATTAACAAGTGTTAACAAATAATAAAAAAGATGAAATGTCATCAGATAATTACAATATTATACACATAGATACCAATAGTATTAAACGAAATTGTAGGAAATGTAAGATACGGCTAAAGCAAATGGCAGTGGGGTGAGCGCTAAGCGTGGAAAATAATGTATTTGAGGAAAATTATTATAGAGCATCAGGGACACATCTACAAAGAAAATCGAGAATGTGTAGACTAAGTGCCTTTTTTCAACTTATTACACGCCTCTTTTATGGTTACGTATCCGACATGTTCACGCAAAAAAATGCCAAAAAACATGGACATGGCTGCCTTAATGCTCCTATGTAATCGTCTAAGCAATCTCGGAAGTTGTGATGTTATCCGGATTTTGTTTTTTAAAAAGAAAACATTAGTAAATGCGACATTCAATTATGACATAAAAGTTTACATTTCCAAAAAGTCTCCTTTTTACTATAGATATAGACGTAATAGAAAAATAAAACATAGATATCATATATGAATACATAATATATGATACTCATTGCTATGTTACTATTGCTATGCTCGTTATGTGGACTTACTTTATGCGGGATTAGTATAAAATATTTCTCAATATATTCTCTTCCATCAACCGTCGTCTCGACTATCTCAGCTCTCTTATTCATATGATCTTTCTACATGAAATCTACACGTTTTCCCTCAGCCAACCTCTACTTACTTATTATTTTTGGATTTATGCCATACTTAAGAAACTTTTTTTTTGTTATTTTACATAATTTAAACAATGGACTTCCAAAAAAGTTCTTCGAAAAAAAAATTCTATAGTATTTTCACTGTAAGGTATATTAACTTTCTGTTTTTATTTTTCGCCACAGCCGTTATAGATAGTAATTTGTAGGTGCGTATTTTTCTCTATATTTACCTATATTCTATATAAGGAGAGGCTATATAAAGAGAGATATACACAAAAAAAGAGCAATAGAACTTCTTTAAAAACTAAACCTATTGTTTTGTATGCCCAATACGTCATAGATTTTTCCCAGCTTTCTGATATAGGTTAATAGTAACGTATTTATTTCTCACTCGTCAGATACTCTCAGTTACTCAACGTGAGAAAAAATTGTTTTTGCTTGTTGTCATTACTTTGTATAATCACTGCCCAGTTCTACAGCCTATCACAGTCCACTGTTGGACATAGGCCTCCACAAGTTCGCGCCCGACATTATGACGCGAACTCATGTGTTTTGCCCATAGTCACCACGCTGGGCAGGCGGGTTAGTGACCGCAGGGCTGGCTTTGTCGCACCGAAGACGCTGCTGCCCGTCTTTGGCCTGTGTATTTCAAAGCCAGCATTGATGGTTATCCCGCCATCCGTCGGCTTTTTAAGTTCCAAGGTGGTAGTGGAACTGCGTTATCCCTTAGTCGCCTCTTACGACACCCACAGGAAGAGAGGGGGTGGCTACATTCTTTAGTGCCGTAGCCACACAGCACAGTTATTAACCATTAAACTTTAAAAGTGTCTTATTGTCGTTTGTAGTAGTTTACAAAAACATACATATTGCTTTTAATATACGTATTCTAATTTAATGTAATCGTGTAAATATGTTTATATTGCTTAATTTTACACGTCCTATACGCATGTTTACATTAACATATGTTTACTCTGAGGTGACGTGGGGGATGATAAATGTGGATCATAAATGAGGTTCAAGTTACTTTAAGACACCTCTTAATTTTTAAAGTGTTTCATTTGCATATTAGATAACAATGATCTCCTCAGTGACTAAAACCAAGGACGAAACACTCATGTTTCTAATTAAAAATGTAAGGAACCTTATTGATATTATATAGTTAAATGTTTTAACGACAAATAACACACTTTTATAGTCAAGTTCATTTTTAGTTGCAACGAATAGACGGATATCAAACCGAACAAATGTTGTCATTTGTTCAGTCCTTGTGGACTGTGGAGGAAGGAATTACAAAGGACAAGGGCAATACTTTATTTTCTGTACCACTCTTTTGGGGTAGTAATTACAAAAATACCTACTATGCACACAGAAAAGCGCGGGTTCTAGCTCGACCGGAGTGGGTCATTTTATTTGTAGAAATATTAATTTGGTCTAGGTTTTTTATCTTTCTGCATTTCCCAGTCACGCTTCACATAGCAAGTATGTACGTCGTTCTCGCTTTTTATTACAAACATCTGATGACGATGATTAAATTATTCGCTATCCGTGAACCGTTGTGGTAGAATAAGTCCCAATGCTTCACCTACATAATAGGAGAGAGGTTGTTTGTCCTAATGTAAGATATCACACAGCAATTTACACGCTCTTAAATTTCAGTTCACATCGTCTGTAACTACATGAATAAAATAATATTATATCATTATGTACAATATTTGGAATTTATCAAACTGGGTTCGATTGACATTGTAATAAAAATCGACTTTTTACTAAATCTTACCTAGATTTTGAAATATTTAGTGACTGCAAATCGCAGGACAAACACTTTTTTGCTTCATATTTCTCTACTATACTTTAAACTATGAAACGAATTATTTAATTTCTGGTAAATTTTGGTTACGTTAAATAAATACAACATATAAAATATTGAAGCTTTTATTTACAAAATTACCAACATATAATATCACTTTGGGAATCGCAGTTTCACTTGCATAACACCATGAATATACATAACTAGTATTATATAAAAACAATAATGGTTACAATTCCTCCACAAACTGTTTTTACATGTAAATCTACATACATGATACATATACAAAATAGTAACTGCCTGATTGTAGATTTAACTTAGTACATATATATAGCAATTAAGTTGATAATATAATTAGTTTTCAAAATACATACAAATCAAAATTTATACACATTTTTTATAGATATGCGCTGAAATTTATTCAGTTATAGGTCGTTTAATAAATTAAGACATAATATTTTACATAAAACCTACCTACACAAAATTAAAGTTATTTTAAGGTTACAAACAGTGATGAACTGAACTTCAATAATTTATTTATATTATTGTCTATTAAATCTTTTTGACAATTCAATTCTAATTAGTAATTACTGAAGCGATTTAATTAGCTTCAATTTATATATTTTTTTTAATTTCCAAATATAACACCTAAATAAATAATAAATACTCGTACAAATTAATCATTGCTTTATACATAAAAATTATTAAAGGATTATAATAATTTAAATATAAGTAGTTTTATCAAAATTGTGTGTTTTTAACAAAATTTGACTTTAAGCAGAAACAGTAATGTTTTTTTTTATTAATTGTTGTAATGACGACAATGATTCACGAAATCTATTATGACAACCGAAATTGTAATTAAAAAAATAAATAAAATTTATTTGAGCCTATCCAATGTCAAAATCAATATCTTATACGCATGTTTCTTTTATTCTTATTTTATCAAAATAAAATATTAGTATTTGAATAGAAAAGCTACATTTCTTCGATTTGTGATCGTTACTTAATAAAAAAGCCATACAAATAAACAAAATAAAAAAACGGTAATATACGTAACACATTAAATTATTCATTCATTTCATGTTAATATCACTGTAACGTTTGAAAATATTAAAAATTGTGATATTTTATTGTATTATAATTTTTATACAAAACACAAAACTCGATGTAAAAGAAAAAGTCATTTGGCGTTCGTCTATTTCTAAAAAGCGTAATTTATATTTATTGTCACAGGTGTGAGAAGAAAATGACAAAAAATAGAATTATCAGAGATTAATAGTCAAACTTTATCCGCTATGTATGACAATAACTTTAACACATTTTATTTACAACAATTTTATTTTACATTTACAATACGAATTAACAATCTTGTGTCAATAAATTATCTAAGTAAACTTGAAATAGATATGTTTCAGACTTTATATGAAATAAAGAACTTATATTGAAAAGTTTTTATTACAGTTTAATTCAATAAAAACATAAGATAAAACAGTAAAAATGTTATAATTGATTTTAGTATTTCATTTTACTTTAAAAAAAAAAACAGCTTCTTACTAAGCAAAAACAAAATTTAAACAAGCCTTTCAATAATTCTATTACTAATTTTTTAATTAATTTTTCGATGACTTTTTCTCAACCTAAGTATATATTATGACGCAAATGAAATTTTTACATTTAAATAAGTATACACTAGCATTTTATGCAAGCTCTTCAATCATCAAAGATAAAGAAATAGTACTGGAAGACGAAACAAATCCTTAACGAGATAAAAATTATCGTAATTAAGAAACAACGGGAATAAGGAATCCCTCATTAAAATATTTTATTTCTGGCGTATAAAATTGTCACATTATGTATCTATTTACAGTTCTAACTACATATAGCGTTGTTTATAGACCCGTTCTGGGGTTTTGAAGTACCACAAGATAAAATGTACAAGTAATGAAAAAATTATGCATATGAATAAAATGGAAATCCCTTTTGTGCATATTTTATATTTTTAACGGAGATTATTGAATAATTGAATATTATACCTAATTGTATTTTTTTGATATACAGATTCTTAACACTTATGGTATAATTATGTGTAAACACTTACCCATTATTTTTTTGCTTATCAAGGACCCGAATCTATTTCAATCATGCTTTAACGGTAAGTGTTATAAAAGGTACAAGGTATTTGGCATTTACTTGCAATTATATATTATGTATATATACCTATTTACTTGAAATAAAAATGGAATGCTTAACACTTACAATATTTAATTCCAAGTTCGATAAATAAATTGATATATTTTACTGCAAACATTTAATGTCGATTAAAATCCACAATTTTGTCCATGTTTCGTTAAAAGTATAAATAAATAATTTTTCAATTTATAAATAACAAAATATATAGAAACATACTTATTAATATAACGTTAGATAAATTATCACAGAGGAAGATCAATGATTTAGTACTGTCTTAATGCAAATAAACCAAGATATGAGATAAGAAGAGAACTAACTTAAGTTCAGTTAATTCTTCTCCTACATGGGAAAAGAGGCATATGATCAACAGTAGAATGCTACAGACTGAATCGTAACTTAAGTTTGATCACAATTATAAATAAAAAGCGACTTAATAGTTTTTACGAACTTTGCTTCTTAAATTTTTAAATGTTTTTTTTTGTGTATACAGCGTGTTATTTAACATATGTCCTTCAGTTTAGGGGCATTTAAAGATGATTACAGCTCATTACTAAGGAACTTTAAAATCGACATATTTGAAAAAAATGTTGTGAAGACAGGTAAAGAGGATATAGATAACCGACTTAACTGTAAAACTCAGGTGACTCGGTGAATGACTCGACACTCAAAGTACATTAGTTCAAAAATTAAAAAAAGCTGTTTTTATTTACCTACTTTTCATTTTTTTTTTAAATTAAAATTTCGGTTATGGTATCGGCATACCTACGTGTATCACTATATACCCCTATGTATACCCCTGAATTGAAGGACACATGTTAAATAGAACGTTGTATAAGTAAATATAGTTTAAGAAAAAACAATTCGAATTAACAAAATTATAACAATATTTTTAAAATTATACTTTTTCTAAATAAATATAGGTTTTATATCTACATTTTGGCAATTGACACTTCACGTTGTATGCAATTTGTGCTGAAGACATTTAATATTTTATAATGATGTTTTTCGTTGATTGCTCATTAGTGTTCGTACTCGCTTCAAATTCGTAATTGTGATTTCGTCATTAGGCTTCAACTGCAAAGCCCGACGATATGAAGCAGCGGCTGCCACATATTTTCCATTAAGATGCAAAATTGCGCCGAGATTTGAGTGATATTCTGCATTCTATAAATAATAATACATTAGCACACAATATATTATTTTTGGCACGACACTAAATCAAATATATATATGTATATATCACTAGGTACATAGTATAAAACAAAGTCGCTTCCCGCTGTCTGTATGCTTAGCTCTTCAAAACCACGCAACGGATTTTGCTGCAGTTTTCTTTAGTAAATAGAGTGATTCCAGAGGAAGGTTTATATGTACAATACATGCATAATATAGTAAAGGAACACTGTAGTTTTTGGACCCGTGCGAAGCCGGGGAGGGTCGCTAGTTAATTATTATAAGTCATATCTATAATACCTTTACTAAACTATTATTAACAATTTCCTAATGTCGATCATCGAGGATACAAAGCAAGTCTGGGATAATTATGTTTAGACGTATGATGTCGACAACATTAAAATTCTCTAGGTACCCCATGGAAAGCTTCAGTACTTCTTAGAATGCCGATACAAAGGGAATAAAACTGGCGTAGCATTATGCATGTACCTAATCATCACCTTACAAAGTACCATACCTAATAGGAATAGTGGTAATATTACGACAATATACATACGTCTGCGTATTTAAGAAAACCTTAGAGTAAAGAAAACGCACAAATTTACTGCTCATGGTGGTGGATCACCTCCTGTGTCGTATTACCTTTTTTTATTTCTTCACACATTTATTTTGCAATAACGTTATTTCTTTAGTGTTGTTTATTTTCTCGTGAAAATTTAATTTTTGAAAAGTCATGCAATGTTAATTTTTTTTTTCAAGTCACACCCCTAAACTTACCTCTGGACTTAATTCTACAGCGCGCGTATACCAACGCTCAGCGGAGCGGCAACGTCGCGCATCCCTGAGGGCGCGCGCAGCTGACGCAGCGCGTACGCTGTCCGTCGGCATCAGTCGCGCTGCTTCTACCAGCTGCTCTGCGGACTCGCGAAGCCGTCGTTGTGATCTCAAAAACATACCTAATTAACAATGTTGTATTTAAATAAAATATTAATAATTCAATATTAAGTAATTAAAAGGAACTTAAAGTTTGGAATCTGTTATTTTAATTAATTATAAAAAACTATCATAACATTTTTACTTCACATTATTATTGTTCTACATGGGGAATCCTCTCCTACATGGGGAAGAGGAAGGGAGAATATCCTTCTTCTACATGGGGAAGAGGCCTATGCCAAACAGTGGGATATTACAGGCTGAATAGTGATAAATAATGGTAGTATTATTGTCATTTTTTTAGTATCTAACTGCCTAATAAATACATTAGTATTAAGTACATAAAGTTTTTTTAGGTAAGTAGATATATTATTGAAATATTCAGAAAAATATTTTTAAAAGTTCATGTCTCCATTTATTTTACATGTAGGTATGTATTATTACAAAATCATCGTAAAATAATTTGGATATTTGTAAAAAAGTAAAAAACATAGAAATTAAATATACTTATTTGTATTTAACACTAAACAAAGAAAATCAAGGACAATTAAGCATAATAAGTCTTACCGAATTTATCCCGAACTAGGGGATCTTCAGGCGCTAAAGAAACAGCTTTTTTAAACCAAAGTTCTGCCTCCATACTTCTACTTGCCTGTTGAATGTTAAATCCATATAAATGTTTAATAACATTAATATAAAAAAAAATCACTATATAATCTTATTTCTTGTTTCTATTATTTTTCCTGACAGGGTTTATATGTCATGCAATATAACAGCGCTTACATTTCTAGCGAGTATTTGTGCGAGAGTGATGTGTGTTCCCACATGATTCGGAGCTAGAGCCAACGCGGATAAAATGCTATGTTCAGCCTGCGGCCATTGATGCAGTTGAATGTATATTTCACTCGCCATCGACAGCACACTCTGTTTACAAAAAGGCAACAACTAAACAAATGTAAGAGAGCAAAATAGTGCCTATTTAAAAATATAAGATCATTAATTAAGATTTCTTATTTGTTTTGGATTAAAAATCTTTTTGTCGAATTACAATAGCTGTAAATTTTTTTGGTTTCAAGCCAGAATAAAGATTTCAATAGTACATACGTGTCGCGTCCAGCCGACAATTGGCGCGTTCGTATCGGGTAATATTTGCAGCGCGTCCTTGTAGGCCGAGAGTGCTTTGTGCCAGTGCCCTCTCTGTGTGTGTAGGGACGCTAGTTGTACTAGCGCAGACACGCGTGCGGCCTCGTGTTCGCGTCTGTCCCTAACGCGCACACCCTCAGCGCGGGCGCCAGCTCTCAGCGCGCTCGCCGCTTCCGCCAGTCGCCCATCCGCCATTAATGACGTTCCAAGATTTACATATGCCACTAAAAGTTATATTATCACAATTACCCATTTAGCAAATTACTTATAACGAGGAATTTAAATAATTTTTTATAACCTGCCGGTCAGTTTTAATGGAAATATAAACCTAAAAAAACTGATCCATAACGAATTTATTCAATAAAATTGTGTATTATAAAAAGTATTTGGGTTAGTACTTCATACATTATTTCCTATTAAGTATACTTACAAGCCATGGAAGGTCGAAAATAAATTGCCCTTTCAAAACTTTTGATAGCTTCCCCGAACCGCCTTTGGTTTTGATGTAAAATTCCCCTAAAACAACGGAACGAATAAATTGAGGCGTTTGTATTTACATGATTTGCTAATTAAATAAGTATGTAAATCCTCATTCGTTTAGTAGGAAAACACTATAAATTCATTTACATCAATTTGTGTATACCATAAAGCTTACGATAATAATCAAACACAAGAGAATAAAATTACAGTTACAATAATAAAGTATAACCAATATTGATTTTGCAAGTGAATGCCTTTGCGAGGCAATGAAAAGCTTTTTTTTTAAATAGGTAATAAAAGTTCAAGAGTTTCTGATTTGCAACATTGTTATAAATAACTAGCTGTGCCCCGTGGGTTATCCTTGTTAATTAGAGAAAAAAAACGTAATAAGATATTATATAGCCATTATAGTCCATTTACTGAGGAAGAATATCCTCAGTAAATGGACTATCCAACACAAAAGTAATTTTTCAATTCAAACCAGTAGTTAGTAAGATTGGTGCGTTCAAACAGACAAACAAAGAAACTCTTCAACTTTATGATATTGACTAGCCAGGCGCAGTTTATAGTGGCTGCGGGCCCCCGGGATGCGGGTTCCATTCCCGCCTGAGTTGAGTGTGACATTTACATTTATAGCATAGAATCAGACCATCGTGTGTTATGTTACAAGATATTTATTTATAATATTAGTGAAGATGAACCCAGTAATAGTACAACATAGAATACACACATGTACATATATTTTTTGATTTAAAGATTCCAGGCAAATAATTGTATCTTTCCTCTGAGAGCCAAGAGCCGCGAGCTGGTAAAATAATGAAGAGAAGTCACTTTTGTGAAATTACGTCATTACGTGTATTGATTTTAATTTACATAGGCCTCTTTCCCCATGTAGGGGAAGGATTGGAGCTACTATGATTAACGATCGCTATCATGTATTTATGATAACAATCGGGACCTACGGCCTAACGTGTTCTCCGAGGCATGGTGGGGAGACCCACAAGAACAGATATCCAAACCGCAAAGAGTGTTTTTCAGATATGGAAATATGATAATTAACTTCTCTTTATAAAGTATAATTTTTTAAGTTATTTTCTGGTCTTGAGAACTATCTAGAATAGAGGAGAGCTTTTACACATATATGTTCATTCAATTGCATTTAGGTATGTATGATGACAGTGATTTTCATTTCTATACAAACCTTTAAATTTTATATTAAAAAAATATTTCTAAATTGTTGTCTCTGAGTAAAGGATCAAGGATGACAACTACCGAGTAGTCTAGTCTAGTAGCCTTAACACCGCCGGTCGTAGGTTCGCTCGGAGCAGCTATTTGTCTTTGTACATATATTTGTTTCTGGATTGAGTGTATATATCCTTGTCGATCCCAGTCGTAATCACTGATTAATTAACTTGATAGCGATACTCGTAGTTGGAAAATTATTCGCCAACGCACAATAAAGCAATGATTCATCAATTTCCAATCTTCATGTATAGAGATATAGACCTATATTGAACGTTTAAAAGCTAAATCAGAATTAAGGATAATTATTTTTATCGCTAAATTTTTCACATTCTACTCACCACCTTATCATCTCACTGCTAAGCTAATAGTCGTTTGTATGTTGTGTTTACTCATTTAGCAAACTTACGCAAATATAAAGACGCGTTTACTTAATTAAGAGTGGTGTAAGCCGTATACAAACCAGTAAAGTTGCCGACAGAAAATGTGAGTTATTCTCTATACATTTAAGGCACCGAGTAATTCTAATTAATACGCTAAACTTATAAACTGATAATACATATAATCAATTTACAAATATTTTATAAATATTCAGTCTCTTGTTCGAAAAATTATTTTACGTCGAATGTATTTTAATAGCCTAACGTCTGCTTTTACAAGTTTTTATTAATTACTAACGAGCAAAAAGGACACCAGATTCTGTATGTAAGCAATTTAAACACGACAACCTGTCATTTGTTTGGTATGATAAAAACCTGTACTTTAATAATAGGTACATAGATGCGACGGTGCAATATGTCCGCATGAATAATGCAAGTCTACTGGGTCGAGGCAACGTGGGCCAAGCGTACACTAATGAGAGGCGGCCCTCCCTGGCTATTTTACCCCACCGACGTCAGCGATAATTTGTTACTAATTCCCCTCTAATTATAGTGATGTGCTTTGAGCGATATTGCATTCAACACTGTGCTTTAATTTAAATGCTACGTATGTATTGTACGAATCAATTACACGTCAGAGTAACGTTGTACTAGTGATCGTAACAAAGACCAAGCCTTTTCCCAATATAATAATACCGTTGGATTAATAAACACACAGAAATTACTCAGACCTAGAAGCGTTTCCATGTTCATGCATTATGCGGTTAAAGTTATTAAGCTAATAACAGGTCGCGATGTGTTGTATCCATTTGTTACTTTTGGCAAAATAGACTTTAATTTTACTTTATGTACTTTGCATTTTAATTACAAGGAATTTCATTATTGAAATGTACGCTAGTGAAAATTAATTTCAGATTAACGAATAATGTTTAGCCAATATCATATTGTCAAATCGTATCGCAGCTCTTTAAAGTACCTATAAGTATTATTTTGCTTATTAAAGCTTATCTATCTATATATTAATACGTGAACAAAACTTAGTACCCCTTTTTACGAAAATGGCGCGAACGGAGGAGTATGAAACTTTACACAATTATAGTTTATATAGAGAAGGAGTGCAGATGGCTAATATAAATTTTTTAAATAATGCCTAAAAATTGTGTTGGATTGGGAGGACGAGGCATCAACGTCAACGGCAAATACATCTCTCGCCTTCGTTTCGCCAAAGATATTGTCATCTTTGCAGATACGATGGAGAAGCTAGGCCAAAAGCTGGGCGGCCTAAATGCGTCGGTCTCGGTATGAATTTGGACGAAACGAAAGTTATGCTATCAGTCGATTCTACCCTTCTCGACGTTGTTCAGGATTATGTCTATCTAGGCCATACCATCTAACTAGGCTGAAACAACTTCGAGAAGGAAGCTGATAGGAGAATTCGGTTGGGCTGGGCGGGGTTTGGCAGGCTTTGCCGAGTCTTCACTTCAGCGATTCAGTAAGGCTTGAAGACAAAAGTCTTCGAATGCGTATTGCCTGTGTTAATGCAGAGACCAAGACTGAGACTGTGTAGGTGCCGAGACGTGGACACTGACGAAGGAACTGGTCCTCAAATGTAAAGTCACACTCAACGTGTAATAGAACGGGCTACGCTTGGTGTCCATTGTGTAATAGAGCGGGCTATGCTTGGTGTCTCTCTCGACGATAGGATAGAAATAAGACTTTCCGCGAGGGAACAAAAGTAATCGACATAGCCCATATAATTAGCAAGTTGAAGTGGTACTTGGTTGGTCACCTGTGTCACGGGGCCGATGGCCGTTGGAGCTGACATGTCTCAAAATAAAAATAAAAAACAACTTTATTCAAATAGGTATCAAAAGCACACTCGAATCTTCATTTTATAAATAAAAATTTTAAGGCCATTACCACCTTTAAAAGTAAAGCTATCACTGATTTGGAATGTAGATTCTGTAGAGAAGAATCAGCAAGAAACTCCGCAGTTAATCTTTTGAAAATAATATATAAACTGTGTTTTAGTACTAAATTAGTACCTAAATATCTTGCATGAAATACAGCGTCACTAAGTCCGCAAATTTTTATCAAGTATGTAATCCTGCATAATAATTGTCTTGGACTGAAGAGCGCGTATTGGCAAACGTGGTGTGGGACATCCTCCAGCCCGCTGGATCGACGATCTACGTAATATTGCCGGTGTGGGCTGGATGAGGATTGCGAAAACCGGGAAGTCTGGCGAGAACTAGGAGAGGCCTATGTCCAGTGGAGGACGGCAATAGACTGAACGGACTGACTGACTGATTTTAGTATAAAAGAACGTTAAATAATAGTTTTAGTTTTCGAACCTTTAGGGATGACTAAAATGTACAAGGCATGATATAATAACGCATAACAAACGCCTTCGTTACTGAAACAGTAGCGATTTCTTAATGTTGACGATGCATTAATATTAATAGCGCTGACAAATTATTTGTTTGATGAGGAACGTTTGAATACAAACGCGGTGGATGAATTGAAAGTAATTTATGCACCGAAAGCTCACGAAAGAGCTCGGATGCTTCCGTCGGGCGCCAGTCACACGGTCACGCAATACCGACATTCCGTTATTCAAAAGGTGACAAATACCAAATTTAATTCATCTTTACCTATTAAATCACATCAAACACATAATAGCAACGCTAATTTGTAACATTTCTCGTTATAACTTTATGTCAGATAGTTGAACAAATTAAACACAATTCAAAGCTTCTGTTGTGTTGATTTCATTTCATTCCTGGGTATGTGTGTACACTTTACATGTTATTTGGCTGACGTCTGCGGCTACGCATTTACAAAAACATGAAAGATTTGCATTTCTATTTTAATCAAATTCTTGTTACACTTTTTACAATTTTCTAAAGTTTAAATACATTTTTTGTAACCTACTTCAAAATAACTAATGAATGAAATATGAAAATATTTTTTTTTTCAAAAACTTACATGGCTCTCATCATCTCTCGTCATCTCGACTTTCTATTTATTCCGTAAATATTAACTTATTACGTATAACTCAAGTAAATAACACAACTTATAGTATATAATAAATGCTTAGATACAGTTATGTTTGTTTCAATACTATCACAAGCAAATGTTAAACTTCTAGGGTTGAACTTATGATGGCTCACGAAGCTTAAATATGATATTGTTGTTGAATAACTTCCGTAACGAATTTACTGAATGAATATATTAAATAAATATGTATAGGTCCAGTATAGTCCAAACAGATTCTAAGAACCCTACTGCTATACTAATGACTTTTCTTTATATAGATGAAGAGTTAGAGCTTATCGCACCATGCTTCTCAGCTGTGGATTGGCAAATGATTTCCCTACCTAGAGTTAAAAATCTTTAACAGTTGCTTATAGATAGGTATACTTATATAATATAATAACAGAATTGAAAGATTTATACCCTTATGGGAACTCGTAATAGTCTATAAAAAGGCACAATATTTTTTTTCCATTTATATATATTTTTAAGCATTTTTGTGATAATTAATTCGCCCGAAGAAAGAAATAGAAATTAGATTATATTCGGCAAGAGGAAAAAGATAATAATTGTTTGGGAATTACAGCAATGGACAAAGCGAGCAATTACACTATCAGGAATTATGCAGGCTTATGTTACGTATAAAAGTAATGAAATGAAATCGACCTAGATGATCTGTTCAATGGAACAAGTAGGATGACAACAATTTCTGAATGGGTAACCAGGTGAATATTAAAAGATAAGTCAACGCTTAATAGAATGGGCACAACACACATCGAAGCGCGTTTTAAAAGCAGCTAGCAGTTTGTTAGGATTTTTATTTATACTCGTGGGCTTTAACATCGCGACTATAGTGTTGTAGTTATCGACACTTGACTTCACTTGGTGACGATCGATTGCCAACTATTTTTCTTTTTGCTATAATTTTTTAAATAAATAACATGGTGCATGCGATTAATGCTGACTCAACCAACGCTATCGTGCTACTAGTCTAGTCAACAAGTTCAAAAACGTGTTAAATAGAAATAAAGCTCCTAAAAATATGGGCGATAGCTCATTCGATTCGTAATGATGTTTAGAAAAATGTTTTTTAAGGGTTTATTAGCACATAAAAAATTGCGATTGTTATTAACAAAATAACAAAAAAAGAAGGTATTTAGTTTTTCGTTTATAATTTCTAAAATGATGATATTTAAGGAATTTTAAAAAAAGATCCTGAAAGAAGAGAAAATTTTCAATAGAAAAGTCCCGACTCCCAGAACTCTGTCTCTATTATTAATTTATAATTTATTTTAACGCTAAAAATAGTACTCCGCGAGGTCGTTACGCCATAGGAAAAACGCTATTTATTTGCCTTTTTTGCTCGATATCAATAAAGGCAACAGGTAGGTACTTGAAATATTCACAGTTGTATTTTTACTTTAATAATAAATAATAACATTAAAATAAAATAAATATTTAAGGGGGCTCCCATACAAGAAACGCCATTTTTGCCTATTTTTGCTCGATAACAATAAATGGTAATAGGTAGGCACTTGAAATAATCACAATACACTTAATTTTTGCCCGATATTAAAATCAATGTACCTACTGTTGTTTACCTAGTTAATGGTACGGAACCCTTCGTGCGCGAGTCCGACTCGCACTTGGGCGATTTTATTATTTTTCATTTTTATTACTACTCTTTATAAATTATTATTGATTGCTGTTTCCTCAATTTTAGGACTAAGTGTTAAAAAAATTAATACTGTATAGGTATAACTATATTTATTAACGTCTAATATCAATTAAATTAGCTTTTAATTTAATGAATAGGTACGACATTTTTAAATATTATTTGAATATATAATATTGGTAGTATTTTAAGCAATATATTTGAACTCTAAATAAAACTAATATAATAGATTATGCAATGTAAGGGAAATTGTCTCTACTCTCTACCGACTAAACGTTCGCTTTCTAATATAAGACGATATAATAAAACTTTCCTGAATGTTTACGAGTTCCTGTTGAAGGAAATATAAGAAATAAAGTAATAAAAGATTCACAGAAACAAAAGATAACGAGATATTTCGAATAAGGACACTAAAATCATTCTATAAATAACATTACAAATGTATATTTGCGAATTTTTGTAATGAGTTTTGTAGTAAATCATCTGGCAAGTAAAATCATATACGAAAATATAAATCTCACCATATTACGTGACAATGTAAATCACAGTATTTTTTGTGCTTATAATAAAAATTCACATATGCTAATCTGCATTTGAATCCGTGACCATTGGCTAAATACAAATCTGCCATGTTTTAATTTTCATTCAATCAAAGATTAATTCTTTTGTAAAATAATTTTAAGTTTAATATTATTTAATAAAATACTGAATGCAAAATTTAAATAAAATATTTTTAAAGAAAACGAAAATATCAGCGGGATAGAATATATATTTTCTGCGGATTGAGAACCTAAATTGTTTTCTATTTCAGTCTGCAATTCCTTAAGCAGAGACTGTTTTTAGACGTAGATAAGTTTCGACAAGTTAGGTAGTACTATTTGAACGTCTGTAGTCACGTTAAGGACAAGCACTCCACCACGGACTCAAATATAGATTTAACTTCTTAGATTCTACTCAGAAAACAAATGAGTTTACCGTACATATCTTTGATACTAATCGAATTTTATGCATGCATGATAATTTATCTACAGTCAAAAATATTTTGTTATATTAAAAAATTATAATTTATTCCTTTATTATGTTGTTTAACTAATAAAATTTACGATATCATGAATAGTTTTTTCTGAGTTCAGTTTTTGTTAAAAAAGGGTTATGATTACATAAAAAAATCAAGGAAATCTGATGTGATTAGCATTGTAGTTATGTTATAACTTATATGATACAGAATTTTTATGAGGATCCTTTTTAAAATTACTCTAAATATATTTTCACAGTCATTAATATGTCAAAAATACAAGCCCTAGGACATTGAGAATTTAATTGACGGAAAACATAATTCTACCGCAAGTAACATTTCACAAACTTTAAAGATAATTTATTACATCTAAACGAACGCGATGACCCCATTCAAATTTGAGACGCCATCTAATGAGATGCTATATTTACGAGTCTTGACACCGCGATTGGTTGAATGAACCGTAGCTTTTGGATTATGCTCTGATCCTTCTCCTACATGGGAAAAGAGGCCTATGCCCAGCAGTGGGATATTACAGGGTAAAGCCAGTTATGTTTAGCGCCGAAGATTACAAATTAGCATCACAAGATGTGTATGAACGACTCCAAAAAAAAAAAACCGCCATCGACCTCCGGTCTTGGAGGGGAGTGATGTGGCGATATCTATCGAGCCACAAACGAACTGAAGATTCTAAATCGCGCTATCGAAGTTTTCAGAGAAATCGAATATACTCGTATATACAAGAACCCGACAACAACTGTCGGGGCAGTAGCCCTACCAGACACTACACCCGTATGGTTGGAGGATTCTCCCTTTTCAGTGGACGAACATCTCTCCAAATATGTACCTCTACTATAATTAGTTCAATTAATTATAATAGTATATCATGTTACTTAATTCATATTAAAATTCCTTAATATCTTTATTTCGTAATTAATTAATGACATTATTCTAATTAAAGGTTTATTTAACTAATAATATTAAGATAAAGACTAAATATTTCTGATTTATATTTTTACAGCAATGATGCGTGATCAACCAAAGAGGTCGACCGATGACTATAAATATATGTCATACCATTAAATATATCTTCTTCTTTAAAAATTAATTTTTTATTAGTTAAATTTGAAAAGAAGATCTAGTTTAAAATAACGTCAACAAACATTTAAACCACGATATCAACCCCTAGAGCTAGCAAATACGTTCAAACCAAATTGTTTTGTAAACAAACAATATGCAAAATACCTCGCATGTGTTGTCGCGAGTCTAGCTGGCGAGAATGTTAAATATGTGTGTGTGAGCAAACATGAGTTTAATCTACGCCTTATCGGCATTGGGACACGCTACTGCTGTCTCGACTACGCTCGCCTCGCCTCGTGCCTATTCTACCTACGATTTACACATGTGCGCTGTTCAGTTCTACACGTACAACTATATCTACTGTACACATATGCGCGACTGTACTGAGTTCGGTATGACTATACGAATTTCCATTTTCTCGTAATGGAAACGGTGTCAAGTGAATCTGGATTTGCACAGCTAGTAATGGAATTTATCCATTGAGTACATACATTATAATATAGAACTTTAACAATTGAATTAAAATGTCATATCAGTAGTTGTTTTTATTTTATCCGATAGACCCGTTTATTTTGGAATACTTTTGTATGAATTTATTTCTTTAGTAAATGGCTCGCACGATATCATCCACGTTTATGTTTCGTGTTTTTATAAATCGGAACATGTTAGATTAAAACCTACAATCTTCATCAAAAAATTGTTTTAATATACAATATTGTACATGGATTGTATATATATTATTTTATATCAGTGAACGTTAAATGAATAGAAATAAAATAGGAATTCTGTATAAATAAATAGATTGTATTTAATTCTCTAATTCTACTTTTGACAGTTATTAATAAAGGGTACATAGATGTTCGATTGAAACTTTTCGAGTTATGAAACCAACCAAATTTAAAATAAATTCTAAAAATAACAATATAAAATATACTTTCATCAATTCTATTCCCAGTCTATCTAAGTTAAAACACTATTAATAAATATATTTTCTATAAGCTCGATAAAAGTGCGCCTCGGCCTTCCGTGCATAAATGTAGCGACACGTACGTGCTCAAGTGATTTGTTACCGCCTGAATTGGAATAATCTAATCTTTGTATAAAATCACAGTTTCATCTTCTACCATCCGATTTACCTGAGTGTAATAGAATGCATTAATTTTATTGTATGTATGTCTCTACGTGGTCTCTACTTACTCTTTTTGTCTTGAACACGT
This sequence comes from Melitaea athalia, assembly GCA_905220545.2. NCBI lineage: Eukaryota > Metazoa > Arthropoda > Insecta > Lepidoptera > Nymphalidae > Melitaea > Melitaea athalia. Next base: position 9,746,775 of record HG992187.1, read on the forward strand.
GTTTTTCGTTAAGCTCAAAATTAAATCAGACATGACAAAATACGAATACAACGAAGGATTATATATTATTATACCTACAATGTTTCCAAGAAATCCTGTAACGTATATTAGGATTCTCTTTAACTTTCAGCTTTATTTTACTTTAAAGTAAATCACAGCCAGATAGCGGTACCTTTGTAATAAGTAATAACTATTATTTGGGAACGAAACGATAAAAAGATTAATTTTTTTTTAATGATTAGAAATTTTTGGAACCATACATTCTGGAAATTAGTTTTTAAGTACCCCAGAAAGACAATGTATGACATTTTACGTACTACCATCTGCTTGCTTTATTCAATTTAAAACGAGGTTTATGCTGTCGAAGTTGATACATCACCTGAATTTTGTGAGATATGCACAGTCAAAGGTATAATGCGAGCTACGATTCTAAGCCGCTCATTTGATATACTCAACACATCCGTGTTGTTTCATTTCAAGGTTTAAAGACGTACGAACGGTAATTGAATAGGTATGTACCTCGTTTGTCAACTGTCAGTCACCTAGGAAGCAGAAAGTTCTCATCGCGTCAGCGAATGAAATGAACGAATATTAGGTAGGGATCCCTAGTACATATTTTTCACCTGATTAGTATCAAGCTAATTTTTCGGGAGTAGCTTCATTTTGATGCGACGAACAAAAAGTTCCTCTTCGAAAACTCTCGATTGTGGTAGATAATAGAGTTAGCAGGAGATAGAGCAGCAGTGAGCGTAGGACCGGGATAACGCACCACGCAATTTGTAGGACAATATTACCATCAAATTATATAAATATTAACTAACTAAAAAAAAAAAATCAGAAAAAAAAATCAATTTTTGATGACCTTAGGAGGTCATCAACTTGATGATCTCGAAAGGTCATCAAAAATTATTACTAACCACCTGATTTTTTTCTTTTAGTTAGTTGGTGGTGTGGGGCTTCCTTCGCGGACAGAACGCGTACGGACTACTCAAGGTACATAGGTAGATAGGTAGGTATAATATAAGGTAGGTAGCCATTACAATATAAAATAAATAATTGTAGAAGAGAAAGTATTCACATAATTATTCAGTCTTGTAGGTTTGTAGCTTTTATGTGCTTTTAGAAAGCTAAATATAATAAGCAAAAGATGACTATAAACGGGTTTAATAAGCTCGGAATCGTCTCTATGTTTATTAGATTTTTGTTACTGAAAATGATATCTAACTAAATTACAAAATTTTTAAAGTTAATTAATTCTAAATACATACATGGTAGGTGTATTACAAAATATATTTAATTTATTAAAAATATTAGAAAACTCTAGTGTATCGACCCTGCTTCACTCAATAATTCAGAGTATATTATCTTATTTAAGATAATATATTTTTTTTTATTTTTTTTTAGTACAATAGTTTATTAAACATTATACATATTTACAAATCACAACTTAAGAACTAAATATTTACAGATAGTTATGGTACAAATCATGTCCGCGTGGAATTGTGCCAAGAATGCTGGCAGCATTTCCCCGTTGAATCGCTATGCCGATTCTCTGGGCAAAAAATGCACCAGCCCTCTTGTCACCAGTGGAGGCAATAAGGCGAGGAGTTATCTCATTTAAGAATTTTTTTGCACTGCTACTCCAAGGTCCAAGTGTTTCGACTGCAAACGGCACAAAGATGTAATTTGGAATTAGTGACGAATATTTGTGCCGTTTAGTCGTTTCAGCTTTCTCCGCCGCGGCTCCCGCTTTTAAGGCTGTTTCCCTGACATGAGACGGAGCAAGTGTGTCAACGCAGGTTGCGTCCCACAAAAGCGCCCGTCCCCTTTCCCAGGGAACCAACGTCAGTCCATCAGGTCTCTTGCCATCATCGCGACTAATTCCAGTAGGCTCGATAAGAGCAGGAACGTCGATGGTGGCAAGAGCTCTTTTTATGGTATCATTTAGGGAACCGTGGCGGGAAAACCTACCTGAACTCTTGTTGCAGGAAAGGCCGTGTAGTCCGAAAGAATCAACCTCCTTTCCGCACGGACATCTGTGTTCAAAGCACAGTGGAGTTCCCAACCGGAGACCGACAGCAATTCTAAAACTTTCATTGTCTAAAAGTGTCCCAAGGTTTTTTGACGGCATTGCGTGTAACCAGTGACCTGACTCTTTATTTGATAAAGCTAGAAGCCTGGCACGGTTTTTGTCACTTGTAAGATTTAGCGTCAGATTTATATGAGTATTGTGAACTATTGGCATATCCCAAAGTTTTTGCTTTGTAACATCCTTCGGGATATCGTCATTAGAACACCTTAACTTCCAATTTTCTATTGCATCTGTAGCATCTGTAATTTCGACTGAATTTGATTTTAAAATATCAGAACATAGACCCTTAATACTATGCACAGAAGCAAGAAAAGCAGGAAGAGCGACACTAGAAATTTTTCTCACGCCGATGCCACCGTCTCTAATAGGTAAAGTAGCTTGGGTCCATGAATTTTCATCAAAAGATAAATTTAGAATTTTTTCTAATGAATTTTTTAAAGTGGCATCAAGTTTTTCGGTCAGTCCAGGAAATTTCCAAATTGGGCTTGCGCGTAATATATACATTAATTTTGGGACAAATAGACAATATTTTAAAATAGTATAGGCAATATGAGAATTTAGATTAGCCAATTTGTCAGTGTTTTCAACGAATATTTTAATTTTATTATCCAAAATTGGCTGTATGCCTTCATCAAAAATTGGTGCACCTAGGAGACAAAGTGTACTTCTTTGAAGTATTTTTAAATTAGGAGCAATTTTATTAAATAATTCCGTTGCCAAATTAATTTTAGAAAGTGATAAAAGATCCGTGAAAAAAATTTCACATTTCGAAAAATTTAATTTGAGACCAATTTTATCAAACTCGGTTTTAATTTTGATTAAGTCTTCAACGACATCGTCCACTTTACCTCCTATGGTTCCATCATCTAGGTACCATATGTTCAATTTTGATTTTAAATTTGCAATGCATTTGTGGATACCTAGACTAAAAAGAGCCGGACCTAGTGGGTCTCCTTGCTGAACGCCGACATTAGATAAAATAGTATTTTCACCAAAAAGTAGTTTAGACGGTGAACTGTAACATTGCCAAACATAAGGGTAAATTTCAGGGAGATGTAATGAAACTTCGTTAAGCAAGGTTGCTCTGTCTAAAGAATTAAAAGCATTCTTTACATCAACTTTCAGCAGAACTTCAGCCTCATTGCTTTTTAAAAAAGTACGAGCCGCGTGAACTGCTGCCTCACAGCCTCCTTTGCTTCCAAAACCTACTTGTATTGGTTGGAATTTTGATTTTAGGGTAGAGACTATGTGTCTACATGCTAATTTAGACGCCAGGCGGCGAAATGTGGTCCCAATAGCAATTGGACGGATGCTACCGTCTTTTTTGTTAAAGGCACATAGTCTCGCACCGTAAATATGAGACAAAAAAGATGAAGTTACCTTGCCAGATAACATGAAATTACAAAGAATGGTTATGTCATTCAAGAGAGCCCTGCCAGCGTCACCGGCTGAGACACTCATATTAATAATATTACGAATATTAATACGCTAGAACTAAATATATATTCACTAACTTCATAGAACAAACTCTCCCTATTGAGGATTATTATTAGTTAATTTTTTGTGTATATCCAAATAAGTACAAAAGCTTGTTCATTCAACAAAATGTGTTAAAAACCTCTTATGTAAGAAATAGACACACATTTCCGACCTCGTTGACTTTTATGAATTCTATTTCACTACTACCGCAGTTTAAAATTTTAAGCCAATATCGTTTTACTTAGCTTTGTTATTAGTAAAAAAATGCTGCACTCTCAACGGCTCAACTGAAACTTGTAAACACCACAGATAAAAAGACCCAGACAATAACAACTATCCGTATGACCTAAAAATCTAAATAATACCTTCACGTACGGAGACAAAACCCGCGACCGCTAAGCGCAAAATGCGCCAACGCGCACAAATGGGATGATGATCATTAAACTAGTAAGTAGACATACATATATACGTATTAACTACTCGTTATTATGCTACAAATTACAAAAAAAAAGTGTAAAATGATTTCTATATGACTATATTTGCAGGACTACATTAATTCTGCCGTAATACAAAAAGACTATAAATATAAAACAAACTCAATTGTAATATTGGAGTTCACTTTTATTCAATATTATTTTTGTGAATGCAATATTCGTAAAAGTGTATGGTATTTTTTGCATTCTTTTACAAATAATGAAAATAACGAACAACGCACGTTTTTAACTTATTTGTTAATTGGGTTATGTAACTAAATATTCAAAGATTAATCCGTATAAATTTTTAGCTTTTTCAATTTTTAAAGGATTATAAAAAATAGCTTTAACATTTGATTAAACGCAATTTAACAAATAGTCATTAGCGGTCATAGATATATACCTAATAGGTATTTTTCAGGAAAAATTCAGAGATGTTTACTTTCGTGATAAAACGCTATATTTTTCTGTCCTTTTTCGTTTTTATTATTAAAAATCTAAACTTATTCTCACAAATATGAAACAGATATGACTTTTTAACCGACTTCAAAAAAGGAGGAGGTTACTCAATTCGACCGTATATATGTTTTTTTTTTTAAATGTATGTTTGGGCATAACTTCGTCGTTTATGAAGCGATTTTGATAGTTCTTTTTTTTGTTGGAAAGAAGATATCCCAACTTAGGTACCATGATAAGGAAACCAGGATCTGATGATGGAATCTCAGAGAAATCGAGGGGAACAGTCAAAAATCGTAGTGACAACTAGTGCGTTTGTTAATTTTTTTCGTCGGCTTACGTATTACTTGTCGATGTAATTGAAGTCGGTTTTTTTTCGTTTGCGAGCAAACACAACTATAAATTTTTAAATTAAGAGCAACCAGCCAGCTAACCAACCAACCCTGATTACTTTTAGGACGAGAATAGGACACCAAACAATGACAACTTACTATTTATTTTGTATAGGAAAATTCGTCTTAGCTTAAAATTGTAATGCGTAATATCTTAATAAGCATATATAATTCTTCTGTATGTGTGTTTGTGACCATAACTCCTCTAAAATGGTTGGACTGATTTTGTTGAAATGAGGTGCGTTAATTTCAATGGATTCATGGATAGTTTGAAAACATAATTGGACCTAGGAGGTGGTGCTGATGTCGGTAGGTATGACAGCAATAAAATTTCCTAGCTGCTATTCAGACCGCCGGCAGACGCTGTCATGCCCGGTCTACTAGTAGTAATATACACAGGGAGTCTTTAATTTGTATCGTCATCTATTGTCAAGGAAGAGGCTTATATTGGAATTGATGTCGCTCAACGATTTACTATTACTATTCGATAATAGATGTCAACAACTCAACATAATTATATTATGTAGGTAGCATCGAACTACTGATGTGTACTCAAAATTTAAACCGTAACTGTATAGGTACTTTAAGATTTTGTGATTAATAAGAACTAATCATATTTATACAGAAGAGTCTTAAAGAGGTAATACATACAAATTATCATGTAGCTCATATAATAATTCAAGCAAACTTATGTAACTGTCTCAAAACGTAGAAAAATGTAGTACATATTATGGTCTAAGATCCGAGAAGGTAAATCTTCCCTCATCTGTTAATTAGATGAAACAATTTTTATAGGCTTATTTCAATATTGTGATATCTTATTCAGATTGTGATTTATAAAAACAACCTCTGCCACCTCTGCCTGTTGTAATTTTTTTTTAATCTTTTCCCTCTTATGTTAATTACATGTAGTAAGCTATAAAACCGTTAATATTTTACATTATATAGCTGACTGTAGTAGGCAGCCATGTCTATGATTGCTACACTTACCTGCAGCCAGGTCAGTAACCTCAGTCAGCAGTAACCTGGGTGCAGGTAAGTATAGCAATCATAGAGATGGGTGCCTACTATAGTCAGGTATATAATGTAAAATATTGACGGTTTTAGCTTACTACATGTAATTAACATAAGAGGGAAAAGATTTTTAGAAGAAAAAACATTTTTTTTAAGTATTATTATTTGCAGCAGGCTTATGGTGGCAGAGGTTGTTTTTATAACTTCACAATATTGAAATCAGCCTATAAAAAATTGTTTCATCTAATTAACAGATGAGGGAAGATTTTGTTATATTCCGGATCTTAGACCATTATCATGCTTAAAGTAGCAACAAAACTCAAGCGGACATAAAAGTAGTAATAATTGTTGTTCAATTGTTTCTATAGAAGATTTTATAAACAGATCGAACGAAACGAAGTAGGTACACACAATCTACGATCAAATTATTTACAACTGAAAAGTTGCTTTAATGACCTTTAAGTATTTCTATTTTATAAAATCGAATTATATCTCAGAAAGTTTAAAGGAGTATACTCGTATATAGCTGAACTTTATTCAAAAATTAATTGCTTACTTAAAGTAGCGAGACTATATTATGTTCAGTCGTTTAAAGGTTCAGTAAAATAAGTAACTAAGTAGTGGAATAAATCGAAAGCAATAGGAAGAAGAATACAAATTATTGTGGAAAAAACTTTAACCGTGTACTGTCGCTACCGTGCTAGTAATTACATTGTGTGATCGTATGGCTTGACGTTAATTTGTGAAACTGCACGGAAACCCAACGCTTAGGTGGCAGAAGGGCGTACCCGATTAATTCAAGAACTCGAAGCCTCCTGAATTAATGGGACAGTCGCCGTTGTCTGCCTATTGATTGTGTTGCTTTATACAAATTCAATATACATACAACACCGACACCGAGGGTCTCGAACATTTAATTCAATCGAATAAATTTATATTTATCGCCATATGTTTGCCTACCTTTTAAATATAGAGAGTTTAAATATAAAGAATAAAGATAACACCTTTTTTTTTTTTCTTTGGAACTTTCTCGGAGTTTCCAATATTAAAATCGTAATAGTATAACACAATCGACTCAATCAGCTTTATTTACCTACACCGTTCATGGTTCTTATAACATATTTTTGCTATGTATGTTATTAGCCTTGTTTTAAAAATTATTTTAAAAACAAGAAGTATAAGACATTTTATATAATATGTAGATAGGCTAAACAAAACACAACATAATTATACATACATACACACATACAAGAATAGAAAATAGATTGATATTACAACAAGGCCTTAATAATTGAAAATTTATATATATTATAGTAATTTAAAAAAACGGTGTCATATACTTTTTATTGTTTCGGTAATCGGACGTATTTTCCGCCAATTTTCGTAACTCGCTATGCCCATAACTCGCGCATACGTAGCGTGAAATCGAAATTTATGCGATGAATATAAATACACGCGAAAAGCACACGTCGGCTTTCTCGTATTTTCGTGTAATAAATGTTATGTTATTTATTATAATGTACTTACAGATTGTAGTGTACATCGGCCATGTTCGGTCGATATTTTAGCGCTTTCTCGAATGCTACTTCGGCTTCGCTGAGTCTTCCTTGTGTTGTCAAAACACTGCCCAAGTTTCCATAAGCTGAAAAATTACAAAAAAATATAAGCGATATTAAAGTGATACTTTTCATTGTTATAACTACATAAAAACGTAATATTTCTAATATAATATATGAAAAATTCTCAGTACAATTTTTCATACCTTAGTCTATTTTTGATAAAAATCTTAGTCATAATTCTTGATATATTTTTAACAGTAAACCGTATGTTCGATGTACAACAAATGGTTTTTATTAGGTTACATATGTAATATGTATATACAATATTTAAACAAATACAATAATACCTTTAAAATCTTTATAAACTTATTGATTTTGGTTTATTGATCTTAAGTATAATCAAAAGCAAAAGTAATGTGTATTTTATCCGATATGGTAATATTTTTGCGATAAAATATATGCTTTAATAACGTAATGAGAAATTTCGCCCTATGAGAGTTCGAACGTTTCAATTTCATTTACGTATTCATCGTAATTCGTATTGAGCTCAGTATGATTAGAGTTAACAGTATTTCTACATACTTTGAATTCAAAACCGATCAGCATTTAATCATAAAACAGTAGATTCCATTTATAAAAAATCTTTTTGCATTAGAAGTCTTGCTCCAAACAAAAAGACGTAGGTATATTAGACCGACATAACGACTACGAATGTAAATCCAATCTGACACTGAGGTAGAGCACAGAATAAAATATCCTGAGCCAACTGAGTATGTACTTCGACTTTACAGGAAATAACAGAGAAAGAATACTGCTTTCAAGCAGTTTTGTGTTCCTGTGGTGAGTAAGGTGACCAGAATTTTTGGAGAGGATTGGGAGTAGGGTCGGCAACACGCTTGCTATGCTTCTGTGTTGCAGGCGTCTATAAGCTACGGTAATCGCTTATCATCAGGTGAGCCGTACACTCGTTTGCCAACCTAGTAGTATATAAAAAAAAATGACTTGAAAATAAAAAAAAATAAAAATAAATAAATAGATAATAGAATAATAGAAATAGAATTTAGTATATTTTGCAAATATTATACAAAAAATACCAAAACGTATTATATTTTTAATATAGTTTAATTATAATATCACATTCAAATTATAAAAAAGCCTAAAAATCAAATTAAATTTTCAATTAAGTAACAATTAGAAGTCGTGGATACATAGTTATGTATGTATAGTTTAGCTCGACTGGTAATTGTACATACTAATGTTAGTCTCGAACACCAAAAAAATTAAAGAAAACAATATACAAACATATAAAGAAAAATCTTCTGCTTCACTTTATGCTTATCTTATAGAGTGTTGAATTTGAGACGCTTATGCTTATCTAACGTAGCTGATAAGCGTTCAGACAGATTCCTATTAACTTTATCGCATACAAAGTGTAAATTTTAGGCAAAACACGTTTTGGTATAATAATGGTTTATTATTTTGTACGGTTTATCAAATAATTTCTGGGTTGTCTGGAAGAAATGGCAATTGCCATAAGTCCGCCCATTGTACTTCACTGTTAGTACTTATCTGTAAGCTTTGTTTGTTTATATTTGTGGTGTACAATAAAGTGTAAAATAAAATAAATAATAATAAATAACATCAAATATAACGTTTGCGCTTTCGCAATAGCTAGACGTGTACATTTATACGTGTGCGCGTTTTTGAACAAGCACTATTTCCCTCTCGAGGTAGTAATGTAAACGTTATGGAAGTGATTAACTGGTCGGCTGAGGTGCTTTGCTAATCAAAATCAATAAAAGGTGACTCGGAGTTAATCGTTTGTACGAAAGAACGAATTTTAAGACTTAGGTACTAATTTTTTATCATCATCATCATCATCATCATATCAGCCTGTTGCAGTCCACTGCTGGACATAGGCCTCCCCAAGCTCGCGCCAGACATCCCGAATTTTTTATAGTCAACCACAAAATGTCAGTCTGGTTATTAGTCATGTTTGCAAGACAGACATTGATTTTTCTTAATGTATATTGCAGACCAGTGTCGCGTTGCGCTTGTTCACAGATGTTACTAAATATTAATTCTCAAAATAACCAAGCTTTAGTTTACTAATACGATTATGAAAATGGTGAAATGATGAGTGTGAATTTGTGTTACAATTTAATTGCAAAGGAACACTAAACATTTCATTTAAATGCGCTCTGAGTATTTTGCAGTGCTTTACGATTGTTAACAATAATCTATACTAATATATAAAGCTGAAGAGTTTGTTTGTTTGTTTGTTTGTTTGTTTGTTTGAACGCGGTAATCTCTGGAACTACTGGGCCGATTTGAAAAATTCTTTCAGTGTTAGATAGCCCATTTATCGAGGAAGGCTATAGGCTATGTATCATCACGCTAAGACCAACAGAAGCGGAGTAGCTAGTAATTTATAAAGGAGGGACGTCGGTCAGATTCTTTTTCGTAAGGCAGAAAAAGTGGACTTTAATGCGGAACATGCACTTTCGCAAAGTTTTTCTTTGTAGTCGAGCACAAGCAGATATTAAAATTAATTTAAATTTTAAAATTTCGGGATAAATTTTTTAACCTTTCTGTTAAGATTATGTGGCGTAATTTTTATCCATCAAGCTTTTTGGCTTTATCCGTACTTTCGAGATAAAACTAATTTCTTTTTGTATTAAATATTAATATAATTTTTTATAACCTTTTAGTTTTTAAATTTTAGACGTTTATCCTTTACCTGATCTTTAATATGTGAAATATAACTACCTAAGATACACCATAATTATATAATGGTGCCACATAACCAAATAGAGAATACTCTATCTAGACTAATATCAAAACTGATAGAAATTCATAAACTGTCGGACGCTGAAACCGAAGTTAATTTAATAGTCGTGGTGGCTTGGACACAGAAGATGTTTCTAAATATTAATATACAATTTACTATTTACATGTGTATTAAATTTAACACCCGCAGTGGAGCACCGTGGTGGATTAAGCTCCGATTCTTCTCATATATAGAGAAAGAGCCCTATGCCTAGCAGTGGGATATTACAGACTTAATCATATGTGTATTAAAAGAAAATATATAATCTGTTAGTCACTAACTACAAAATTCCAAATTTTTATCCACTAACAGTTAGTGGATAAAAATTTGGAATTATCTTCAAATGTTACTCGTGTTTCCATTTAAGATAACGTGGGACTTGAACAGTGAGGGAAAAGTATGTCACCTCAATTTAGGTAACCAAACACGAGTAACAATTTTCAGATAATCACATATTTTGTTATGAAAAAACCACGCTCTTCGAAATAAAATATCAAATTGTCTCTTATTCATAGCATTTATTTTATTTGAAAGATTATTAGATAAGATACGACATTTTTTACTTGTAACCTTAAATTGTAATTTAATTTTGATTTACTCGTAATCTTCTATTCTAATTTCTATTTAATAAAAAGTTCTATTGTTCTATGGGAACTCTCTCAACTTCCAGACAACGTATAAAGACTAAAGAGCGTCAAGAATCAAGATCATAAATAAATAAATAAAACTCAACGGATAGGATTTACTCATGTGTCGGGGGTCCGAAAACTTACACAATACACAAGCACATACGCCCAGACCACGGCTAACACTTGTATGGCCCATGCAAATGTATGCCATGTGACGGCATGTGCGGGAATCGAACCCGAAACCGCCAGCGCTATAGCCATAAGCCATTGCTGTGACAGTTACGCTAACGAACGCATCGTTTTATCATGACGGTTGCATTAAATTTCTTGCAGCACATTTAGTAAACGAATAAAATTGTTTTTTTAAACCGATTTTAAAACGATTTTTACAACACAATACAAGTACTCTTTATTGTACACCAAAAAATATACAAAATAAAATAATGCCAGCTTAAGGTTGCGTAATTTGTACTTATTTGTTTTTATTAGCCACAATTAAATACGGGGTTCAAGAAAGAGATATAATATTAATGTTAGATGTGGCGTAAGGATGTCACCGATCTGTACGTTTCAATAGGTGACGTAACATGATATAGATATGAAATAACCAAACATTTTTCTATTAAATACGACAATTTTTGCGCACAACAACAACTAAAATGCCAAAAGATTGAAATTTAAAAAAATAATATATAAATAACAAAAAACAAATAAAATTAAAATAGTAAATTCTGCATACTAATTAAATTTACTGTATATTGTCATGTCTTCATATTTATTTCCTTATTTACGACATGATAAATTAAAAATTTGTTAAATGTTTTTCTATATGTCTGTACTACTTTCTCTAGAACGGCCTTAATAAGATAAAGGCCACATGGTGACTTATACTTTTTATCAAAAAATTCGGACGAGATCAGGATCACGCAGTTAGAAGAATAATGATTATCCAGATAGAATCTTCTGAGCGAAAGAAGTCGCGGTTGTGAATTTTTACAAGTCATTATTTTCGTACATCTAGTACGAAAAAATAATAACTTGTAAAAATTCACATTTTAAATGAAAACCAAGTTGTTTGTTTAATTCTATATATGTACATAACAATTTCGTGTCACGATGTATGTTAACGATAAACTCCGAAACCGACAAATTTTTACCAAATTTTGTAAGCATCTGTAATTTGGTCCAACTTAGGAGATAGGGTAGTTTTTATTTCAATTGGACTTGGTAGGTGGCGCTGCTATCGATACCTTTGTAAGCAACTTTAACTGAGGCAGGGCACAGCAGGAAATTTCCTGCTCAAAATATGGAGCAGCCCGACTGGGGTAGTACCTCGACCTTACAGAAGACCACAGCCAAATAATACTGTTTTCAAGCAGTATTGTGTTCCTGTTGGTGAGTAAGGTGACCAGTGCTCCTGGGGGGGATTGGGGATAGGGTCGGCAACGAGCGTTCGATGGTTCTAGTGTTGCAGGCGTCTATAGGCTACGGTCTTACCATCAGGTGAGCCGTATGCTTGTTTGCCAACCTAGTTACATAAAAAAAAGCAATCAAATTTGGTAGATATTGTCCGGGCAGGACATTTTATTTAAAAAAAAATATTCAATGGTATATATGTATTAAGATACTGACGTGTACCTTTAAACAAATGTATATATATCAGAAGTTCAATGTTACTATTTATCATTTAACTCTACAAAATTATAAACAAAAACATTTTCATCAAATGAAAACAGATACAGAAATACATAAAATAAGTCAGTAAAAATAATTAATAAATAACAAATACAATCTAGTTAATTAGTAGTATCAAAGTGAAAAATATTGGTTAGTTCCTTAGCCGATCAAATGCTAGGTTCAATTAGAGGGAATCCTATGCAAGCCCATAAGCGCCGAAGGCGTTACGTCACCTATTGAAACGTAAAGACCGGTGACATCCTTTCGCTACATTTAACACTAATACACTCCTATTTAGTCTATAGCAAAATTGGACGTTATTTGAAACACATGTAATATTGAGCCTTTATCTTTACTAGTGGTCGCCCAGAGGTCGAAATTCGACCATAACTAAAAATTTTAATTCAAGAAAACCAAATAATTATGAAAATAAAGAACCCTTTTAAAAAGAAAATCAACTTGACTACAGACTTTGACAATCAACAAATAGTAACATGCGTGTGTGAGTGCTGTAGTGTGTGTAATGCTTTTTTAATGTATATTTCATGTATAATTTTAAGAAAATATTAGCATTCCGCACTCCTTCTCTATATAAACTATAAGTGTGCGAAATTTCATACTCCTACGTACGCACAATTTCCGTAAAAAGGGGTAAAAAGTTTTTGCTTCACGTATTAATACATAGATATTATAACATTCTCTAATATTTTAAATAAAATATACTGTCTGCTATTTTCATTACTTTTAGACTAAAAATTTCACTACTAATCTTTTTAGAGTTATTTATCTTTATTACTTTTGTGTTTGATGATTCCGTTTCTGTTCTTATGTGCGTTCTGTTTAACGTTTGTCTTATTGTATTCGATAAACATCTTTTAAACATTTGTCATAACAAGTAGTCGAATCCACGACCGCAAGCGACGCTGTGATCACCATGATAGCCTGTTATCATTTACCAATTACCACCTTAACAGTTATAAACAAAAATGACCATAAAGAACAAGGTTTCGATATATAAATCCAAAAATGAAGTTGTAAGCTGAAGATATATGAATATTCATCGAGGCCAGGTACTTACTCTGCTACGTACTTGAACCTCAAAGATCGAAGCTCTGGCAAGTGGCAAATCGGTAGGAGATAACGCATTCTTTGAAAGCGCGTTTTTTCAACGCATTATTTGATTTTGGCTATTTATTATAAACTAGCCGACCCCGCAAACGTTGTTTTGCCAGATTATATGTTAGGGTATCCATATCGACCAAAATGCAACCGTACAATAGTAATAAATAAAAATTAAAAAAAATGTATATTTTACACTATAGAGTTATCTACTGTTGTGAGTGATTACTGTTGGTCAGCTTGAATAAATAAAAAAAATCGGCCAAGTGCGAGTCGGACTCGCGCAGAAGGGTTCCGTACCATTGACTAGGTACATTGATTGTAATAACGGGCAAAAAGCGGCTAAAAATCACTTTTATTGTATGAGAGCAAAAATAGGCAAAAATGACGTTTTTTGTATGGGAGCCCCCCTTAAATATTAATCTTATTTTAATTTTATTATTTATTATTAAAGTAAAAATACAACTGAGTATTTTGTGAACATTTCAAGTGCCTACCTGTTGCCATTATTGATATCGAGCAAAAAAGGGCAAGAAAATCGCGTTTGTTGTATGGGAGCCCCCCTTAAATATCTATTTTATTTTGTTTTTAGTATTTGTTGTTATAGCGGCAACAGAAATACATAATTTGTGAAAATTTCAACTCTCTAGCTATAGCCGTTCTTGAGATACAGCCTGGTGACAGACACACGGACGGACGGACGGACGGACGGACGGACGGACGGACAGCGAAGTCTTAGTAATAGGGTCCCGTTTTTACCCTTTGGGTACGGAACCCTAAAAAAAGGAAAAAAGAAAAAAAAACCCTTGCAACCCCTCTTGTGGGTGGAATTTCGTGAAATCCTTTCTTAACTGACCTCTACTCGGCGAAAGGAATATCTCTTCCAAATTTCAACACAGTCTCTACGCCTTATGGTTCCAGAGATATCGTGATGAGTCAATATATGGGTGGATATCTCTTTTATATATATATATATATATATATATATATATATATAGATAACGCAACAATTATTTGGCATAAAAAATCTTTTTGCTAATTTTCTCTACCTAAGGTTGACTGGATGCTGCTTAGGGAATAAGGCCACCTCTTGTACATTTCTCTTGTACATATTGCCACTCGTGTAATATTTTTGGTATGCAATAAAGAGTAAGTACTTGTATTGTACAGTAGGTACTTTAAAAATCGTTCTTTCTTTTTTTATTCTACATATTCTTCATGAATTTAACGTACGTATTTATTGACTACTAGATGTGCCCGCGATTTCGTCCGCGTGAAATTTAACAAAAAAGCTATTGTTCAGTTCGCAGAGTTATAAAATAAATAAATTTCTAAATAAAAGTAGCCTAAGATACTCCTTATTACATCAGCTATCTACTAGTGAATTTCCCGTCAAAATCGGTCCAGCCGTTTTAGAGATTAGCCGGAACAAACAGATAGACAGACATACCTACAGACAGACAAAAATTGTAAAAAATGTTATTTTGGTATACCGTATATGTACCGTATATACATCCATAATTATGCTTTAGTAAAACGCGGTTATTTTATATACAAACGCGGTATATTACAAACTCCAATTTTATTTATTTGTAGAGATGTGTAAATTATATTGTTGTAGAAAACAATATTTTGAGAAATTAGCTAAATAGCTTTGTATAACGTTTTTCAATAATATTTTAATCCACATTAAAACTAACAAAACCGTTATGTAGGTAATCCTCCTATTTTTGTTTGCATTTAAAATCTAACATTGAAATATGTAAAATACTGTTATTTTATTCAGTGCATTGTAACACCTAAACAATAAAAATGATTTAAAAAGGCTTTTGTTTTGCACGAGTTAAATTTTGTGTTCATGCAACAAATTAGTTTATCTTCAGAGTTCTGGTGACGGTATATTGAAACCTGTTATCTGAGAGTATACCGATGTAGAAACATACATACATATAATCACGCCTTTTTCCCGTAGGGGTAGGCAGAGACCACTTCTTTCCACTTGCTACGATCCTTACATACTTGTTTCGCTTCGTCCACTTTCATTATTCCTTTCATACATGCTCTTCGGTTTAGGGTACTCTTGACCTGGCCCTTTTTCAAGACGTCACCGATTTGGTCTTGAAATGTCCGCCTAGGTCTACCCCTTCCAACACTCCCATTCACACTCGCCTTATACACTTTTTCGTCAATCGCTCTTCATTCATTCTCTCAACATGGCCAAACCATCTCAGCATAGCCTTCTCAATTTTTGTCACTACATCTTCTTTCAGACCACAACGTTTCCGTATCTCACTATTTCTAATCCTGTCACTCAGTTTAACTCCTATCATACTTCTTAACGCTCTCATCTCAACTGCATTTATTCTACTTTCATGTTTTTGGCTACTACGATGTAGAAAAACAATTATAAATCAGAATTTATCAATGAGAGGTTTTGGCGAATATGAATAAAGTCTGAAGTTTACTGGCCTACCTGTCTAGTTGTCGTTTTAAGGGAAAATATTTGTATAAAATATGTTTTACTTTCTGTTTCAATTAGATATTGTTTGTCGGCAAACAAGCGTACGGTTCATCTGATAGTGACTGATTACCGTAGCAGGAGCTCTGGTCACACACACCACAAGAACACAACACTGCTTGAAAGCAGTATAGTTTAGTTGTGATATTCTGTAAGGTCGAGTAATTTCCTGAGTCATGATGCTCCAGATTTTGAGCAGGATATTTCCTGCTGTGCCCTACCTCCGTTCGATATAATAAAGTAGTAATAATCTTTTAACATTGTCTGTAGGTAACACGAAACATTACTTTACGTTTTAGACGAAACCATAACAACAAATAATTGATAATTCAAACTATCAATAACATTTCAACTAACAACAATCCTTTATCCGGGCCCTTTAGATATCACGTAATCACCGGACACAGCAATAGGTAATTTTCTTTGATGTGTTACAACCAAGTCAAGTGAAAATTAATTGCTTTATTGTTATTATGTTAGAGTAGATGCAAATGCATGATTAATCGATGTTAACAATAAATATGGCGTACAATAATATGTCTGACGTATCTGTGTACTATACGCATTGCTTTTGTATCTACCACTACCACCACCACTACAGCCTATCACAGTCCACTGTTGGACATAGGCCTCCACAAGCTCGCGCCCGACATTACGACGCGAACTCATGTGTTTTGCCTTTCAATGCTTTTGTGTCTGTGAACGTGAAATTTTTAAAACAGTCGATAATCTATGAAGAAGATAATTATTACTAATTAGTATTGTTTTCTCTTCAATAGACATTAATTTAAAAAAAATGACGTACGTTGAAACCCACATTGAATATTTACTCTCACTGCTGACGACTGAACTGGCCTTTGTAACAAATTACTTTAAAGTTTTTATTATTGTTAAACTGGACACTATATGATTATGTTTTTGTGGTATTACATGTTTTTGTCTCATCATTTGTTTGGGACATTGTTAGTTTTATCTATTCATTTTTATCGTTAATATATATTTATTAATTTTATAATAAGGTTATTATACATATATTATATAAGCATTTAAATATGCATTCAATTATATAGGTAACTACACTACCTACCGAGTCTCGACATTAATTTTATCCTTCGCTTACTTGGGTTGTCCGGAATTAATGCCTCAGTAGCCATAATTCCGCTGATGCTACTACACAATCTTTAACTATCTTAAAACTAATATATGCTTAACGTGTATTATACGTATATTTGTGCTGTATAATAAGGTACAGATAAATATTATAAATATTTTAATCTACAATCAAGATAAAATAATCAAACAAACAAAATCTATTAATATTATTAATGATATATAATTACCAAATAATTACTCGAGCAATTAGTGAAAGGTAACAAAAACAATATGAATTAACGATTTTTACTACTGACCAGTCCTGTTTATCTGAAAATTACTTGTTCACTAGTAGAGTTATCACTGCGAAAGGTGTATTCGATAAAGCTTGAAGCTTAACTGATTAGATCGCCAGTTCTGTTCTAGCGAATCGTAATAGGGGACCGCCAGTGATTGGCTTGTTTCGAATACACGCCGAAGCAAATTGGATTGAGTCAGCCTTTAGTGGATGGTAAAAGAATTTTACGCCAGGTTGTTTAGGCAATAAAGAGTTTTGAACGAGTAATTGAATTTGAAATTTAATTTTTAACGTAAAATACGTTTATGCGGACGTTTTGAACCTAATTGTACAAATATGACAAAGAGTTTTAAGTCCCTTTGGTATAAAATAAAATACAATCTTTGCATCATATGCTACTACGACTATTTTTATATGGTCTAAGCCTTATGTTTATCGATGTTGTGATGTATATAATTTTAAAAAGTTTTAATTAGTCCGATCATATTCTTACAATCCGCATACATACAATAGCCAAGTATATTGTGTTTTCACAATACAATGAGTAATTATTAATTTATACGATGTCTTAAACCGTTGTAGGGTACTTTTACCCTACAATGGTTAATGACAAGGAGACAGGCAGGTTTTAGAACTATCTCCAGTCTTCTCCAATAGACTGCCAAAATATTGTTAACTAGCAGCAAGGAAATAGTGTATGAAGGCAGCTATTAGAAGAATGCATCTCTCAGTTAGAGTTACAATAACTCAAGAAGCAAGTATTAGGAGAAACATCTCTCAGTCAGAGTTACAATACTTGCTCCATTTAAATTGTTCCTTTAGTCATACCCGTATACGAACTGATATAGTGGCACGTTTACAAGCACTTTGCGAAATCGTATTAAAATATTTTTTGGAGATTAAAATCACATAGGGTCCAATTTAAGTTTCAGTTTGTTCGTTATTTCTCCAACATAACACGACAATTATAGCATAATTATGTACATGCACATTAAAAACTTAAAATAAACTTTTACTATAAATTCAATTTATTACCTATCAATTTAGTTTTAATATGATTACAGAATTTGATCCCGAGATCCCGGGATCCAGGAACGCGTGATCATTATTTATTTAGTCATTTCTAAAGGCATAAACTAGTTTTTCATGCTCATTGAAAATTAGTGATTTTTAAAAATTTGCTAAATAGCTATTTTTTATTTGTTAATTACAGTTAATTTTTTATTCTATCGCTCTAAAATTGTTCGTTCATCTATCGCATGTCGCATGTCGCATTACAGCTGGGGGCGTAGTAAGGATAAAGTGAAAGGCACATGGCAGAGCAGCCAAGGCCAATATGGCGGCGTCCATAACTCGCATCAGCTGACCAAGTAGCATTTATATTCTCACTTATTCGTGCAAGTGTTCCGCGGTATTTGGGTGTTTTGATCTCTGTATTAATGTAAATTTTTTATTCACTAAAGTTTCACTTGCATCGTGGATTCATAAAACCACACAATTCTTTGTTTATTTATTTATTTATAAGATTAGCCATCAGGTGATTCATAAACATTTAACACTGTGAAATAATATATCACACACAAATACAACAACCACTAATAGGCTAACACCACATGCAAAAATCACAGTTGCACTTAGTAAAACAATAAATTATGATAAAACCTCATCAAAAAGAACAACATAAAAAACAAATAAAAGAATGCATATAAATATTTTAGATCGAGACTAAAAATCTCAAATAAAATAATGCTTAACGTGGACAAGGCCTGCACAAACATCCAGACCACGGCAAACATGTACATGGACCACAGTGGACAATACAAATGTTTGTCATGTGCGTTGATGGAACCCGCAACCGCCAGCGCAACAGCCCGACAAACCAGTGCTGACGCCAGCGCATCGTTAGTGTAGACTTATCTTTAGAAGATAATAAATAATATGCTATCACCGCCTTTTTGTAGGGATTTTAATGCCACTAAAATAACTTTTTTTTGTCAGCAAACAAAAAGTTTTTCCCATATAATATTAATACTCCACAGGTGGCGTAAAATGTTGGAAAGGTTATTGACAAAAAAAATATTTAAAATAAAATATAATATTCTTACATTTATCTAACAATGATTTACCAAACTTTTACAGATTTGGGGCAAATAGACATTGAACCAAGAAACATAGAATCAGTTCGGAGAAAACTTTTATAAAGCGACTTACGGGCCCTCTTTATCTTACAATCTGAAACTTTGGTAGTTTCTCATTGAGCGCCCTTCAATATAGAGTCACGATTAATTTAAAAAGTATTTTTCCTGTCTAAAGTATTATGTGTTTTAAGCTAAATATTTTTAAAATTTACATTGAAATAGTTCAAAAATCGCGGACACAGACGTACAAATGACTTAATGTAAAAATACGATTAGCTGTAAACGTAAAAACGTACAATGTGTACTGTTAAACGGTAAAACAACAAAGAAATAAGGCAAAGGAGTAATCAAAATTGTATATTCACCCAAATGAGCTACCTTCCAATTTTTGTATGAAACATTTCAATAGCCGGGTAATTCAATACTCGGGTTAAGGGCAACATTTTGTGAATAAAGTGAATTCAAATAAGAACCATCGGAGCAAACTTTTCTCTCTGCATGAAAGTTGGGATACAAACAGAAGGCCGGGTTTTCCCTGGGGATAGTATACATGCATGTTTAATGATGTCCTAGAAAGGTCAAGAGCCCGACAACGAGAAAAAGCAGTGAATACATTACATGCTCTCAAGTATTACTACTCAGTAGGTGGTTTCTGACAGTTCCTTTTCCAACTTTGCACAACTAACTTACTATTGACAACTATTTTGTTGTTGTCTCCTAATATTTAATGCAGAAATTATCATAATAACCTTATTACTAGTTCTGTCACAGAAATATTATGTATCTTTTTGATATTAATATACATATACTGAAATAAACATATTTAATTAGCTTGCAGTAAGATTACATGACGGTATAATAATTATAAATAAATACGTATAAAATTATTTATTATCTATAATTATATAACCAGAATTGAAATTTTTTTAATTAAATATATATACTAATTTTTAAACCTAAAGCTGTTTTGGCTTTGTTTGTTTTCATTCTTTTTACTTTTTTAGATTTTACTTTTTTATGTATTCAGGTAAGCAATTAAAATAACTGCCGGGCTAGCATGCGTACAACGAGATAATCTCTTGACGAGAGAGATAGATAATGTCTACATCGAGTATTTTCTCGATTACCCTAGCATGCGCAATACGAGAGACATAATTCTCTTCCGAAGACAAAACGGAACGGAAACGCAATGGTATACAAAAGATAATAATAATATTTATAATTTTAATATATTTCGTTTATCGTAGTCTTTCTAATATTGACAACGAGTAGTTTATCTTCTTAAAACGTCAAAATCACGTCACAATTCGACAAAACTACGATAACTAAAATTTCTTGTTATCTCTTCAATTGTCGTGACGAGAAGAGTATCACGTGCAAGCATGTTAGCTACTGTAGACATAAAGAGATAATACGAGAAAAGGGGTAGACAAACTTTTGTCGTGGCGCGCATGCTAGCCCGGCTGGTAATTGCCTGTTTCCAACAACATCGATTACGAATGAAGAGATAAATGTGTTTTATTTTCCGTAAATGTTTCTTAAATTGATTTGCGTTTTTGGCTGTCACTTTTTCCTCCGGTAGCTTGTGCAACAACTATACCACTAAATTACTGAACTAGCTGTGCCCTCGACTTCGTCCGTGTGGAATAGTGACTTTGGACAACATTCTTAGGATATATCTTTTGGTTTATTTTGCATTATAAACACCGTCGTTTGGGTATTTACATGTTCAACGTGATTCTTTATATTGACATAACTTTTTTATTTATGAACCGATTGACATGAAACAAACACTAAATTTTAAGTGAAGCTTACCAAAATATATTAGTGAAAACAACATCTGAATCGGATAAGCCGTTTTCAGCGTGCATAGACACGACAAACAGACAAAAATTCTAATAATCATTGTTTTGGGTGCTATCTGACGTGCTATTTACGTTGATAAAGGTCTCAATAATATTTTTTCTCATATATCTTCCATATACAGACAGCAACCCGCTACATTTTTATTATATGTATTGATAAGTGCTGTACGAGTTATTATTTGAACTAGTTTTTGCTAACATAACGCTGTGCCCTCGTAAATTTAGATCATCCAAGTCCTCTACTTCATAATGGTATTTAAGTTTTTTTTTTACGTATCGGGAAGGCAAATTTATTAGAGAAAGTTAAATAGAATCTAAAAAGCAACCGATCTAAACGAAATATTACCAAATGGTTCGACTATACTTAATTTATTAGATAAATACGACTGGTTAAGATCAACATAAATGGACAAACAATAGTATTCACTACTTATCAATCCCAAATATAGTAAAAAAAGAAAGAAATGCGAATTTAAAAACTAGGTCGAAACGTGACACGGATTTTTAATCGTTTAAACATCATGTGGGAAGCAGTGCAGTTTTTATTACGTGATCGATATAAAACTTTTTTTGTGAAAAAAAAAATATTACTACGACTAATATTATGTTTAATAACCTTTAACCTTTGTATATGTTACAGTTAAATAATAAATACTTATGTAGCACTAATTGCGATATGATATAAATAGTCAGAAAGATAATTAGGTTTTCTAAAGCAATAATCAGTTTGTCATTTCATATTTTCTTATTAAACTCAACATGAGTGATTTAACGGATTTAACGTATTGTTTTTATATGTTTGACATATGGTCTTGGAAGAGCGACTTTCACCGATCTGATAACTCGATGAGATATATTTTGTATCATTAATATCCCACCAAAAACATTCTGTAAAAAAACTAGCCAAGTCTCGATGGAAGCTGCTTGTTTATCTCTAAAAAGTAATGAAATCTAGACAAAGTCGTACCAAGTCTAAGGTTCATTACTGCGATTTCTTTATTATTATAGTTAATGTTGTGTGACTTGGCCGTTAAAGGGTACACAAGGGTACAAAACTAAGAATAATATCCCATACTGGTATTAGTAATTGGACACTAGTGTCTCATTTTAGGCGGTTGTTGATAACACATGAATTCAGCATTGACAATGCTGACTTCTGTTCTCTTATTTTTGGAGCGTTAAATCGACCACCGATCTAACATAAAATAGACGTACAGACGGACTTCTATCAATGATTAGAAGTCCGCTGGTACTGGAAATAATTTTTTATACAGTTTGTTTCAGGCTTGCCTATACAAAAGTATTATTGAAATACGCAGCTTTATCAAGCCTACAATTGACTGGTTATTCAATCAACGTTTTCCAAGTGGCAATTTTCCATCGTCAATGGGTAGCGATTCTGGCGACATATTGGTGCAATGGTGTCATGTAGCACCTGGTTCTGTACCCTTGTGTACCCTTCAACGGCCAAGTCACACAACATTAACTATAATAATAAAGAAATCGCAGTAATGAACCTTAGACTTGGTACGACTTTGTCTAGATTTCATTACTTTTTAGAGATAAACAAGCAGCTTCCATCGAGACTTGGCTAGTTTTTTTACAGAATGTTTTTGGTGGGATTTCACTTCTTTTTGTAGAAAGTAGAAACGTGGGCATATTCAGGTATATTGATTTATTTTTTAGAATTTCTTATTTGACACATTTTTTTCTTTTGAGTAACAGTTTTTTTTTATTATTACAATACAAATATTTCTTTTCCTTTCTTCCGGTTCTGATTCTTGTACTTGACGTGTTGGTATCACCACCACTCTTAGTCCAATGCATTATATTTTTACCAAATTTTGAGCGAAATTAATATTTTAGTGTAATTTGTGTAATATTCGATTAGAATTAAGTTAAGAGAGCAGGCAGAGGGGAGGCATTCGCCCAGCAGTAGGACGCTATAGGCTAGATTAAATTAGAAGATGTGATCTGATTTTTGCAATGACAGTCGATTTTTTTATGTACCAACTAGCTAGGCCTCGCGGTTTCACCCACTGTGATTTGATGAAAAAAATAGCCTTCCTTCTTCTTAAAGCATAACCTTTCTCTTTAAATAGGCTATCCACCTCAGAGGAATTTTTCAATTCGAATCAATAGTTCTTGAGATTAGCGCGTTTAAACAAACAAACAAACAATTCAACTTTCAGGTTTACAATATTAGTATAGATTAGTACAGATTAAGATATATAAAACATATCTTTTACACTTCTGCGGCGAAAATATTTATATGGTTTAAGACTGATTGGATTGACAGAATAATCTGGAATTTTTCAAGGAGACCAATCAATTGAACTTTTTTTTTTTATCTAATTCAATCAATTGAACTTTCTTTTTTTGTAATCTAATTCTTTTGTACATTTATTATTTATTGTATATTTAAGTAGCTTGATAATTTTCCTTAGTTTACACTAAATAAATTTCTGAACGCTTGCATAAATAAATATTTGACAACCAATATGTATAATGTCAATCCGTTTTCATTGCTGACATTATTATTAATTTTTAAAATCTAAAATACGCCAATATCCGTATATTGTGGATATATGTTGTCGATTCGAAACCTTTATTTAAATACGTTCTTTAATTTAAGGGTAGAGTTTACCATATCGACGAGATGAACATTAAATGTTTGACAGTTACGAAACACGAACATTATATACATATACTTCCATACGAATTTTCATTCCCACCTTTCAACTCCTTACACCCTGTTTTTCGCATTATATTTTTTGTAAAGGTGGTATATCGATCTCTTCTAATAGTTTGATTGGGCTCTTTTCTTTTTTAATCAGAGTCACCAGGTACTCCAGATCTTCGATTATCCTAGTTTTTATAGTTTTCCCTTTATGTAGCCATTAAACCCTAACTCTGTACCAAATTTCAGCTCTCTGAGTTTATGGGAAGTACTAGTTCTATTTTGATGATCATGAGTGAGTGAGTGTCGTAAATGCGAAACTTTGCTTTCACTTAACTTCTGAACTAAATGACCTACAGACTTGAAATTTTGGATTTTAAGTATGTGATTATAGCTTACTCGATGACGAAAATTTCAGCGTTCTGGTCTTATCCAGAGGTTCTCAAATAGGGGCCTGAAAATGCAGCGAAATGGTTCGGGTAAAGGATGGTACGGCAGTGTTTGCTTCGCGCTCGACTTGGCGGGGGCACTGCCGTGCCCCCCGATAATTTATAAACAAATATGCCTATGATAACTTACCTATCGAAAAGTGGTCATAGCTACTTTTAATTTAATTAATTTTTTGTCATCACCTTCACTCATATGATAACCGAATGAGTTTTATCTCAATTGATAGTTTTTAACACACAGAGTATGCCTAGGTAGGCTTGCCTACTTATTTTTGGTCATGGCTACCTGGCAAGTAGATGTGAACTGGTAGGTCAATATATACCTATATTCGATACTACATCGATCTGTTCGAATCGAAATTGATATCATAGGTATATTGTAATTACAAAACCAATCATATAGGCTTGCCTGCAAAAACTAAAAAAAAAAATAGCTATGACCACTTTTCGATAGGAAAGTTATATTTATTTATAAATTATCTATATATATAAAAATCAATTGCTGTTCGTTAGTCTCGCTAAAACTCGAGAATGCCTGGGCCAGTTTGGCTAATTTTCATCTTGAAATGTTTGTGAAAGTTCACGGAAGGTTTAACCGGTGAGAAACATAAATAGTATGTAACCGAAAATACTAAAAACGACGATTTAATTTTCCAATACAAAATGTTGATAGCGGGGAAATTTAATGTCTTTTGTCAAAAATGTTGTCAATTGGTTATCAAATATTTATAGGTGCGTTCAGAAAGGGTTTTGTGGATATTTTTCACAAATATACGTAGGTGATACGAAGTTCACCGGGCCATCTAGTATTTGATAAAAATTTGTCTCATCGTGTTATCAAATCGGTGAAGGTCGATGTTCCACGTCTCCTCTACTAATACGTTTATAGTAGACCTGACAGCTATTATTTGTGCAATTTATTTTGTATCAACATATCAAACATAGGTATTTCATTACATTTCAAAAAATTCACATAACTAAAATGATTATATAAAAAGTAAAATAATAAATATTATCTTTCGGACCTTACCTTTTGGAGGATTTATGTGTAGAGCACTTCTAAAAAGGCTTTCTTCGTCACGCCAATCTAAATTTCTTCGTAAGGTTGCGCCGCTCATAACAAGTAATGTTATCAATAACGCTATCGTAAATATACGGCTGCGCCTCTCATAACGGCGCCAATTCCTCGTCAATGTTCCCGCTCCCAATCCGAGCAAGAAACAAAAACCGACACTGGGTATATACAGCACTCGCTCTGCGACTACGAAGCCGACGTAAAAGAGAATATTACTGGCTGGCACGAACGGTAGCACCATAAACGCCGTGAATAATAACATCGCAACTTGAGGACTACGGTACACGTACTTTGTCGTATTATGCGGTTTATATTTCCCTTGGGCTAATGGACACACACAGGTCGAGTGATGCATCATAGTATTATTATTGTTAACAGCACGGCACACATTTGTGTGGTCTTCTGTTAATGCGTGCTTACAACCATTGCACGGACATATAAATCTCTTGGACGATGCGTTTTCTTTATGTGGTATGATACTTTTTCTTTCACTGCAGTCCTGTCTCCTATTGTAGGGCTTACTATTGTAGCTCCATTTTTGTTTCATTTTATTATTTTGTTTCTTATAATATTTTTCTTTTATTTCTTTTTGTATTCTCAACTCGTGCGATAATGCCTTCCACGTTACTTTTGATATAATTGCATAAAAAACTAACGAGTACAGATTTCTTATGTCGAATAAAGTAGTTATTCGAGGAATAGAATCCATGGACCAATCGAAGCTCAGTTGGAAGGGATAGATTAATAGGAAGAAGTTAAAAACTGGGAGGTAGGTAAAGGTATAAAATCTGGTGAATAGAGACGGGTCCCTCGATGTAGGATTATCTGCTGAGGCAAAGGCGGAGGGCGCGCCCGTGAGGCGCAAACGCCAGTAAAGAAGTGCGAATCCTCCCGTGCTTAACGCGCAGATACTCCTCCATCGATGCTGTAACAAAAAAACATATTTATATATTTGAAACTACTATTAGTATCTTAGTATATTTATATTTTAGTTATGCTTAATATCGGTAATACTATAAGCAAAGAGCACCAAAAAACTCGTTACATAAGAATTTTCCATTTTCAATTTAATTGGGTAAATTTATTTTGTAAAAATTTAAAGGAATTAATTGTTATTATTCTAATGATAAAACCTCGTAACAAAGAGAGTACTGATGAATTATATGGAAGGGATTCATTGACAACCTTTGGGTAGTGTACGCTAAAATTACAATATCAAAATTACAAACACATTAAAATTAAATTAACTACTAACTGTTCACTTAACAGCTTTAAACATAGCACACATCTAAAATAATGTATATTTATTTTATATACATTTTATCTAACGGTAGGTAACAACAGTAGTTTTTAAAGCGTCTGCGTTTGGAATGAATGAATAATAGCTTGATCAGTGTTTTCCAAGAGCCCGTCTAACCTCAATAACCCTCGTCTATCTACTATATTTCGATTTTCTCCGGAAGGGTAATAACAATATCTAACTACAAATTGGTTTTCATCGTGGAAACCTTCTAAATATTTACATTAGTTTATACACAAAACACAACAAAATACTGAAATATATGTAATCACTACATAGTATAAAACAAAGTCACTTCTCGCTGTCTGTCTGTCCCTATGTATACTTAGATCTTTAAAACTACGCAACGGATTTTGATGCGGTTTTCTTTAGTAAATACAGTGATTCTATAGAAAGGTTTATATGTATAATTTATGCATTATATAGTAGAGGAACACTGATAGTTTTTGCTACTGTTTGAAGCCGGGGCGGGTCGCTAGTTACATATATATTTAACACTAGTTAAGTATTACGGATGTCCAGATGAGAACAATAAAACCTCCGTGTAATGACTAATATTGTACGATATATTTGTAGAAACTGGGGGTTTCTCCCAAGGCATTCCTGACTTCAGTCGAACCTATTGCTATACTGCTGATTCACTCAAACATATGCTTTAATTCTATGCGATGGTTCAATAAGGAGCATAGTACGTACACAGACAAAAAACCAAGCAGCCAAGATCCTCTTGGCTTAATTCTCATCCTGTGAATGTTTATTTATTAAGTTTTAGTAGAGTTATATATGTTGCAGGGATATTAAAAAAGCCGTAATATTGAAATTTCTCTAGTGCCATTATAATTGCACTGATTTATTGTCAATCGTTTGCATTACTTACAATTTAACGGGCTAGTTTCAGTGACATTATAATTTCACTAGACCGATACAGTGACAGTGAAATTATAAGGCAGATCTAATTTCAATATTGACTGTTTATTTTTGTCACAGAAACAAAAAAAAATAGCCCTAACCTATCTAATTTCAATATTAGACTGTTTATCGGAATATTTTTGTCACAGAAACAAAACAAAAATATCCCTAACCTATCTAATTTAAATATTAGACTACGAATCTGTCGTTATTGACAATAATCAGTGTAATTATAATTTCACTAGTGAAATTATAATATAACGTCTTTGACTAAATCCCTGCGACATATACACAATAAACAATTTTTATTATTTAACACCAAAAAGTGTAAGATAACAATGATAATAATAATCTGCCACCGGAAGAATACTATTTTTATGTTATTAAATATTTTTGTTTGTCTCTTTTAATAATATATAGAATAATAATATGGAAATATATTGAATGATAGTAAATAATACTAATAAAACGCACATGCCCCAATACTCGTATCTTTAATTTTTAAATATCCGAGCTTAATGCGTAAACTTTTCTAACTTTGATTGATCACCACTTGGAAAGAATTCGTTAATATCTGCCAAAATTTACCGCAACTTTCAAAATAACGTTTATACGAGCTGTGTTTTACAACCAATTAAAACAGAGAATATGTTTGATTGAAATCGTTACGGCGCTTAAAAAGTTTTATAAAATACAAACATTTTTATATAGAAACACTTTATATATTTAAAGCTCACCACAGACGCTAAATCATTTAACTAGTTCTTGGAAAAGCAAAATCATTTAATCAACAATGTTGGCAATGCGATTAAAATGGTAAAAATGGTATAAATATGCTATTTTTATAATTTAACTACCGAGATATGTATCTAGTGACAGAATATCTTGAAAATATGGTCTATAAAATAGAAAGGAAAAACTTCTTGCCATTATTTACTGACATAAGGTTCGACAAGAGGCGCTGCTAGGTTTCCGTTAGCTTGTTAGTTGTGGAGAGCCAGGAGAAAAGATTTATGAAGGTAAGCACATCGTCCCCTCCCCGGCCTGACTCATGGGAAACCTCTGTAGAGCAAACGACGCCGTGTAAGATTTGCAACTCAATTTACAAAGAGGTGAGGTAACGAATGAACAAATGAGAGGAAAATCCCTGCTAATTAATGTGTTATATAAATTAATTTCGAGAGGTAATTTATCATTATTCTGGGCTAACTTTCCTTAGTCTAATAATGTGAACTACGTAAATGTCGCAAGCATAATAATTATAAATAATTGAACACACTTAAAGTATTGTCTGACATCAGTATGGCCTGAATGTAATGAAGCAAAAAATAAATTTGGTTATTTATAGAATAATACATAATTGGTATTGTTTTTTCATTATAAAATTTCTTCAATGCTCGTCTCTTTGATTTCTCGGATCACTTCTATCTCTCTTATTCAAAAATTTTTTTAATAAGTTTTAAGCAATATGTATTTTACTGCAGTAAACTATAGTTATTTTTTTTAATTTAGTTACCAATATATTGTTATGATATCATTCTAATTAAAACTTATTAACTAGCAAATAAATGGAAATATTAAATTTAACGTTCAGAAACGTATATTTATTTGAGCAGAATTTATTTTATTTTAATAAGTTTTCACAATAATTCAGTGAATTTTTTTACGTTAACTCAGAATAAGTAATTTTACGGTACGTTAGTCAAAAAGCTCAATTATCACATTTTCTTTTATTGTTCCCAAAATTCCACAAAATTTATCTAAAATTCGATTTAAATGTATTATAAATTTAATAATATACAAGCATTTACAGTTCATTTCCAAGTGTTCTAGTTTATACGACAACTTGCCTTCAATAACGACGCGACGTATGATTACATAGTGGGGAAGTAACCTCGCTGGTCTATTCAGTAAAGTTTTGAGTTGAAAGTCAAAGCAAACAATTAATGCAATAAGCGGCGCTGCCGGGCATCTAGGCCGGGGGGTGCTTATCTGGAAAATTTACTATCTAGCTGACATTCCCATCCTCGCCTCGTAAATGCCAGCTCATTTGCCAGTCTCCTTGAAAAACCAACATTTAAGCATTAAGTAGCAATGATAATACATTTTAAGTGTTCGCTATCTTTGAATTAAAAGTCCACGATTACACGATACAATGGCTGACATATTTTTTTTAAAAGTATTTGATAACCATTTTATAAAATTTACTACAGCTTTGAACGAATACCTAATCTATCAATTTATCAGTAGTATCATACGCTTCAGCCTGTAATACCTTACAGCTGGGCATAGGCCTCTTTCCCCATGTAGGAGAAGAATCAGAGCTTAATCCACCATGCTGCTCCAATGCGGGCTGGCGGATATATTCCCCACTATGATTAACAATCACTATCAGGTGTACATGATAACAACCAGGACCGACAGCTTAACGTGCTTTTCGAGGCACGGTGGGGAGACCCACAAAGACTGAACAAACACCCAGACCAATCTACCAGACTAATGACCATTTGTGTGGCCAATACATATGTTTGTCATGTGCGGGGATCGAACCTGCAACCGCAACCAGAGTGCTGTGACCGTTGCGTCAACGCGTCGTCATCCACAAGTATCTTACTCTCACAGAAAAACTGGGTAACTGATTTCGTATGTATTTATCAATTTATGTAAAAAACAGATTCACGAATGAATTCAGTTAATGCGGAAAGAAAGGAAGTTTGCGTGCGTACAGTATCAACGAAATGCCAAAGGAATATTGTTATTTGTTATGATACTAAAGCTCAACTTCTATAGAAAGTCGTCGCGTATTGGCCATAAAATTTTTCGGTGAGGGAAATATTTTTAAAATCATTATTGTTTTTCATTGCTAAGAAACGTTTAAATTATAATTTTAAAAAATAAATATTATATCAACTAAACCATTAGCTCGTAACTTTCGCGCTACACTACCGACTAATTCAAAACTAAGTCAGTTACACTCAGGATATCAAAATACTTTTATGAGATTTTGTTTCTTTTAATTTCAAGATATCATTGGGACATAAAGCTATAAAAATGATGTTATATTATTGTATTACACATTGCAAATAAGTCTGTAAATAAAGCATATTTAACAATAAAAAAGTAGAAATGACAAGAACCAAACTGAAAGCACTAAAATCCTTATATATAATTGTGTTTGCCCGCAAACGACAACGTAATAAGACGAAAAAATAGTCAAGTAAATACGTAGTAATTAGATCTCAATCAAATTTAAATAAAACTACATGACAAGTATTAGCTTATGATTAAAGTAAGAAGAATCAAAATCGATAAACCCAGTGAAAAGTTATGCGGTTTAATACAACGTAGGTCGACGAAAAAGTAGTCAAATAAATTCGCATTATTAGATATAACTCTAAAAGTACCTGTCAGATCTCAATTAAATTTAAATGGAATCATCTTTCAATTAAAACAAAATTCATCGAAATCAGTCAACCCAGTCAAAAGGTCTGATCTAACATTCATGAAAAAAGCACTATCGAATTTAGAACCCCCTCCTTTTTTGGAAGTCAGTTAAAAATATATTTAGAATGTTTGCATTAAAAAGACGTATTTTACCTAATTTTACAAATAGACATAAACATAATAAGCGTTATTCTATAAGACTGAGACGTCGCATAATCCAGAGAAGGCTCGTGTGATTATAACCCTGTCAAATTACGGACGTTTGTCATATTCAGAGGATTTCATATCTAAACATTTTGGTTTTAAGTAGATCTTTTCATAAAGTTGATGTATATTCGTAAATGTAGTATAAATGTTTTGTAAATTATTTTATGGATAATATTGCTTTTGAAACCTATTTGAAAAAAGTTTTCTTTTTTTTAAATTCCATTTAGATACAATAAGATAAATATTCAGAACATATTAAAACAACAGTGTTAAAACATAGAAGTTAATTCACACGGCACAGATACGACAAATTACATAACCTTATAAAATGGCTGAAAAGGACACGGTTTATAAAATTAATAAACACAATAAACTCTTTACAAACGGCCAAAAGTAAAATCAAAACCTAGTCATAAAATATTTTAAAAAAAAAAAACGCCTAGACCACGATTAATATCTTTACGGCCTAAACAAATATTTGTCATAGACTGGAACGGCTCTCGTGACCGTTAGTGTAACAGCTAGACTGCCAGACCTCTGAGAACTGTGCTATTTGCGTCTTTTATAACGTATAAATATATCTTGTACTCGAACTCAATTTTTTGTGTTTGTCAGTCATAATAGTAGATTTTCAATATAAGTTGAAAGTATAACAGCTATAATAATCCATACTAATATTATAAATGCGAAAGTAACTCTGTCTGTCTGTCTGTCTGTCGCGCGATCGCGCCAAAACTACTGAAAAGATTTAAATGAAATTTAGTATACAGACTGATAGTGTTGAGTCTGAGAAAGGACATAGGTTACTTTTTAATATGAAAAAATGTGTGTAAGGGGTTGAAAGGTGGGTACGAAAATTTGTATGGAAGTATGATGTACAATGTTCGTGTGTTTCGTAACTGTCAAACAATTAATGTTCATCCCGTCGATGCGGTAAACTCTCCCCTCAAATTAAAGAACGTATTTAAATAAAGGTTTCGAATCGACAGTATAATATAATATCTACAATATACGGATAGTGGCGTATTTTAGATTTTAAAAATGTAGAATAATGTCAGTAGGTAATGAAAACGGATTGATATAACATACATTGGTTGTCAAATATTTATTCGTGCGTTCAGAAATGTATTTAGTGTAAAGTAAGGAAAATATATCAAGCTGCTTAAATAAATACAATAAGTGACAAATGTAGAAATGAATTAAATAATAAATAAATAAAAAGTTAAATGGAATGGTCTCATTGAAACATTCCAAATTATTCTGTCAATCCAGCCAAAGTCAGTAGGTATATTATATAAATACTTTCGTCGCGAAAGTGTAAAAGATATATTTTATACATCTTAGTTTGTCCTATAAATCTATACTTCTATAGGTACTAATATTATAAACCTGAAAGTTGGTTTATTTATTTGTTTGTTTAAGCGAGCTAATCTCAAGAGCTACTGATTCGAATTGAAAAATTCCTCTGAGGTGGATAGCCTATTTAAAGAGAAAGGTTATGCTCTTAGAAGAAGGAAGGCTATTTTTTTCTCAAATCAACGCGGGTGAAACCGCGGGGCACAGCTAGTATAACTAAAAGTATAAAATAAAAAATATAATAAGTAAGAAATAGTATTACTAGTAGATAAATAGTATTACTACAAAAGCGGCAACATAGCTTTCATTAGTGATCATATTTCATGAAAAAAAAGCAAAATTTTATCAAAATACTAGCTGTGTCCTGCGGTTTCACACACGTTATTTTGAAAACAAAATACAACGACTTCCTCGATAAATGGGCTATCTAACACTGAAAGAATCTTTCACATCGGACCAGTACTTCCTGAGATTAGCGCGTTCAAACAAACAAACTCTTCAGCTTTATAATATTAGTATAGATAAGGTGTTTAAGTTACTGACACATCTTTTTTAGTATTCCTTTTTATTTTATAATATTTTATGAAAAATCTTGTTTAATTTAAATAAAATACTTTGATTTACACATGCTCCAATTATGAAAGTTTTCAAATAAAGTCGGGATTTTCTTGAAGACTTTTTGAATTTTATTCTGACGTAAAACATTAATTAGTTTTATTCCCAAAAAATTGCACTATTATATTTTAATTTCTAATAGATTATTATTTTCTTACATTTATAAAAAATCAAAAATAGGGACTGTACCTACATCATTAAAATGTAAAAAAAGTTATTATTTCAACTAAACCCGATTGATTTTTATTTATAAGCAAACATTCCATTCGTAGCACTAGAATTGAAAACTAATTACGGTATTTTGTAACCAAAGCAATACCACAGATTAGCTGTTACTAGTTATTTGCATTTCGCGTTGATGAGTTTTTAATCTGATTAATAGGGATAAAAAATTTAATGATTCAACTGTGAATAATTAAAACCTACTTCAATTATATTTCAGCGAAATTGTGTGCATTTCATTCAAGATGTCGCTAATTGCTCATTGAAAATTGAGTACAAGTATCATGTAAAAGTAATTCAAAAATAATGATCACTCTTCACGAATATGTTTTATTTCTTCGATAAGTATTTTTCTTTACTGCTATAATATTACAAGTCTAAAACTTAATATAAAATTGTTATTAGCATGGCTAGGGCGTCAAACAAGCGTACCACCTGATGGTAAACGGTTACCGTAGTCTATAGACGCATTCGACACCTGGAACACTGCAGGCACGCTGCTGACCCTATCCCGACCCTCCGCAGGAGTTCTGGTCACATTACTAACCACAGGAACACAACACTGCCTAAGAGCAGTATCATTTACGTGTGTTGAGATACTTCCCCGGTCAGGCTACACCAGATATTATTATACGTATTTAGGTATAGTAATGTTTGCATAGCGTTCTCTATAACTTTCAGGTAGATTAAAAACTTAATACGTAAATGAATTTCAATTACGATCGGAAAACGAAATTATTTTATGTTTACATACATACGTTGATAGTTATTAAAATAATAAGAAAATAAACATTATTAAACGTATTTATATAAAGTTGAATGGTTTTTAAGAGACATTTTACTAACAAAATGAATGTTGGTGTAATCTTACATAATAAACAGATTTATGGACAGTAAAACAACAATTTGTTCAGATCTATTGATACATACCTGAGAAATATGCATTCAATAATAATAAAAAAATAACTAGATTCAACAATGTTATTTAACAAGTAACCGTTTTTGTTACGGTCATGATAAAAATACCCAGTTTGCAGTACGAGTTAGATATGTATAAATGATCTTTGACTTGAAATTTGTGCGACTCTATCAGTAATACAATTTACATTATTTCACGATCAGCCCAACCCTTTTCAGCTCTCAATATCCTCCGAGAATATCTCGTGACTGGGAGGATTACCTTTGTTTGTTTTCCAACTGTACAAAGCGTACGCTCTATTGACATTGTCTGTCACAGTAAATACTCGGTGTACCTGTATTACATTAGCATAAGAGAGATATATGAAAATATATTAAGGAAATACTTTGAAAACAGCCTGATTACTTTTGCTTTCTTCTTTTTAATATTTGCTGAACGAGTAGAAATATATTTTCAGTAAAATGATACAAAAATGATGAATGTGGAAAAAAAATCACCACATTGGACTTTATTATAATAGTTACATTTAAAATAAATAGAATATTTCAATATTTATTGACAATCGAATGTAATTATCATATTTTATAGGTAATAACTAGCAGACCCGGGAGACGTTGTCCTGCCCGGAATACATCTACCAAATTTGATTGCTGACATACCTATAGCAGCGTCACCTACCGGGTCCAATTGTATTTTCAAACCATCCATGAACCTATAGCAATACACATACAAAACTTTAACCAAATCGGTTCAGCCGTTTAGGAGGAGTTCAGTGACGATGGCAGGACAGAAGAAATATATTAAGGTGTTGACGATTTAAACTTTGAAAATATATTAAATATAATAATAACGTAATAGGACCTGGTAGCCTAAGAAGTAACACATTTAATACATTCAACTTTGTGTTTTTTTATTAATAAGAATTAATCTAGGTAGAGGAGGGATCCTGTTGCCTGCAGATCCGGGACCCTCCAATTAAAGCGGCTGAAGGCTCCCGCAGGGGGTTTAGTGTGGTAGTGGCACCCCCAAGTGCTGAGTCCGATATACGGTCTAGGACTGCCTACCCGGGCGTCCTGGATATCACCCGTAAATGGGTTACCCTGCGATATCAAAAAAAAAAGGTAGAGCAAGAAAATAAAATTTCAAATCTAGAAGAGATGAACCTCGAAATATAGAGATTAAACCATAAATTATATTTTAAAAGATATATCCTTGAAAGTACTCTATTTAATAAATTCTATTGTTTTCTTTAGTAACAGACCGTTTATAATAAAAATACTAAGGCTTTATTTCACAAAAATAGAGAAAATCGTAATTAACACAATTTAATTTAATGTATCAACAATGTTCGGTCTAAAAAATGTCATACTATCAGGTCTTAAATATAACGAAAAACTATTATTGTAGTTTTATTATACCAACCAGGACT
This sequence comes from Melitaea athalia, assembly GCA_905220545.2. Lineage (NCBI taxonomy): Eukaryota > Metazoa > Arthropoda > Insecta > Lepidoptera > Nymphalidae > Melitaea > Melitaea athalia. The sequence continues at coordinate 9,783,011 of HG992187.1, forward strand.
AACATATATAAAGAAAAAATATTATTATATGTTTAAGATAAAATAAACAACAGACAACAACAAACAACAAACAACGTCTTTACGTGCTCTCCGAGGTGCATTTTACATAAAACACAGTTTTACTATATTATAATAAACTAGCTTCTGCGCGCGACTTCGTCGGCGTGGACTCCGCTCCGATGATATATAGCCTATAGCCTTCCTCGATAAATGGGCTATCTAACACTGAAAGAATTTTTCAAATCGGCGCAGTAGTTCCAGAGATTACCGCGTTCAAACAAACAAACAAACAAACAAACAATCAAACAAACAAACTCTCCAGCTTTATATATTAGTATAGATTAGTCAATGTAGTATTGAGTTCCTTTTAGCAAATAACACGTATCTTGTACGTACTTTTAATTTCCATATCATTAAATGGTGATAATAGCCGACATTATTAATCAGTATAACAATCGCATGAGGCATATTAACGGATTATCTCGTTATAGCGTAATTGACTTTCCGGTTCGCGGCTTTGACGAGCTCAACCTCCATTGCTTTGTTACGCTGTTTCAAAGATATATGTTGGTGAATAGATATATACTATTACATAATAGATATGAATGTATAATTAATAAACCTACTATCATCATCCGCAAATCTGTGCGGGATCTTCATTTGAAATTAGGTATTCATAATAATTGGCAAAGTAAAGTTATTCATTTTTATCATACAACCGTTTATTTAGCTTTAAAGTCGAAATTTTCTTGTAAAATTAAAGTCACTAAAGTGGGACTGGATAAAATTTGTGTCCTCGAAAGCCTACAAATTAGGTACTAGCAACTCGATAATTTATTATGGTTTTAACACGCTAGTAATAAAAAAGACGTGTGGCACTCGGGGACTGCCGCGGTAAAGCTATTGCATAGCATTTTGTATTAACTTATGCAATAATTATAATATTTATTTATTTTATTTATGCAGTATTTCTTTTTCTTTGATATTAATTCAAGTTACATTTTTTGAGCGTGGTGACCGATAAGAAAACAAATTTTTTTCTTTTATTAAAAAAATTAAATGCCAAATTTTATCCGGAAATAGTAACATTATAGGCAATATCATATTTGCATCAATGAGTAATACGCTCAACTAGATAATAGTACTAACGCCGGTGCTATCCCATTCATGTAGGTCATATTTTTTATTTCATCACGCATTCATTGATAAATGCCGGCAAACTCGCGTCGAAGCTCGACGTCAAGCGCACCGCCTAGCCGCGCCGACGCGACCTAGACGTCTAATCGCACGCACACAACGCCGTGTCGAAGACTGCCGAACTGAAACGACGTTAGACGATGCACGGCCTTCAAGCCACACCTCCGTGCCCGTCGGAGTGGGGAGCGTGAGGTTTTTTCGTTACTGGGGGAGCGTGAGGTTTTTTCGTTACTGTAATTCTAGAAATTGTCCCCGCGCTCAAGGCCCGCGAAAGAAGCTATGCAATAGCTTAAAAATATTTAAGGATAATTTTTATTTAAACAAACTGTAATTCTTACTTTATAAATTAACTTTTATGAAAAACCTATCCTAATGTAATAATTAAAGTTTACATTTCATTTAAAGCATAATGGCAGTTTGATAGTCTTTTAATTATTCTATTCCAGATATTTTACATTTACTAATTAAACTAATAAACATTCTAAGTTTCTCAAAAATGGATATAACACTCCAAGCAAATGTTTTTAAGCTATTGCATAGCTTCTTTCGCGGGCCTTGAGCGCGGGGACAATTTCTAGAATTACAGTAACGAAAAAACCTCACGCTCCCCCAGTAACGAAAAAACCTCACGCTCCCCACTCCGACGGGCACGGAGGTGTGGCTTGAAGGCCGTGCATCGTCTAACGTCGTTTCAGTTCGGCAGTCTTCGACACGGCGTTGTGTGCGTGCGATTAGACGTCTAGGTCGCGTCGGCGCGGCTAGGCGGTGCGCTTGACGTCGAGCTTCGACGCGAGTTTGCCGGCATTTATCAATGAATGCGTGATGAAATAAAAAATATGACCTACATGAATGGGATAGCACCGGCGTTAGTACTATTATCTAGTTGAGCGTATTACTCATTGATGCAAATATGATATTGCCTATAACGTTACTATTTCCGGATAAAATTTGGCATTTAATTTTTTTAATAAAAGAAAAAAATTTGTTTTCTTATCGGTCACCACGCTCAAAAAATGTAACTTGAATTAATATCAAAGAAAAAGAAATACTGCATAAATAAAATAAATAAATATTATAATTATTGCATAAGTTAATACAAAATGCTATGCAATAGCTTTACCGCGGCAGTCCCCGAGTGCCACACGTCTTTTTTTGATTTGGAGGATAATATTATTTACAAGACGAATCAATATAATGTTAAACTATAATCATATCATAGTCAGTATTAAGTTAAACAATAGTAAAAATCTAAGGAACACTCGTTTTGGGAGTCTGCCCTGCATTTTCAAAGCAACCATAATGTCGTGCTTAAAGAATGTTAACATTTACATTTATTTCTATCTCAAATTGTCGAAATTCTATTTTTATATTCACCTAGCTTTAATTACTAGGTTTTATGTAAGCAAAAATTCTAGTTTTTCTTATAAAAATATTTTTCGTAAGGGGCGGTTAGTGGATGTTTTCACGTAGAGTCCACGTTATTGCTCGGCGCGTTACTTTTAACGTGGAGTATGCCGGTCGTGTCGGTATTTGCCCGAAAATAAATTACACACTTTATTTATTTACTGTCAACATTTAAACGAATTTATTGTTCTTTTTTTGAATTTTATTTAACGAATAAATAAGTTCTTAATCGTTTCATTATTGTCGCGTTTGTTAACTTTGATATTTATATTATTTTTTTTAACGACAAATAACATTTGTTAAAACTGTAAAAGTAATTTTGCTTGAAGGTTCAGATTAGCATTGACATTTTCGGCTTTAGTAGCCATTTCATTATGACTCATAGTATGTTTTTTAGACCTTACGTTAATTGTAGATAATGTAGTTTGCTAGTTTTGAAATTATTTGTTATATAATTTTAATCGTATTTTTAATACATATGAGTAAAGATATTGTAAATTTTGTTTTGTACCATTGATTGCTCAAACCAATATTATTTAAGTTAGGCTTTAGAACAACTGTGTGGAAGTCTATTTTTAGACTATTTTAGGTTTTTAGGAACATCTCATTTACATAGAAGGCCCACTACTGGCGAGATATGCAAATCATTGATACTTACTGAACGAATTAATAATTATAGTTTAATCTTTCGTAAGTCCTCATTAGAATTATTCGTTTTAATTAGAATATATTCGCAATTAAATTTATTTCGTGCTAAAATATTCTTAGTAATAATATACTTATATATAAGATTTGCTTATTCTTTATTTGTAATTGAAATACTAGTATATTATTAAAAATGTTTTAATTATCAACACTACACTGTTTAAATATTTCGTAGGCTATATAAAAACACTCATAGCGAGTGAAACCGCTGGAGAGATCTAGTGTAAAATTTATAAAGTCATCGTGACCTTATCGATAACTCTATAAATTAATTTAAAGTTAAACAATTTCATTTCAACCATCATAGTATTTAATCTTTATAGGCTTAAAATGTTTTGTAAGTAACCTTGGCGTAATTTTACTTAAAGTTGTTTTAAGTAAATTTAAAGTTTATGATCCATTAATTTTCCTATTTCCCTTCCTTTATACTAACACGTGCTAATATATTAGGGTTCTGTGGACATTACCTACGTGTATTTCGCCTAGTTGGACGAACGGAAGGGCTGATTTTGTCGTATGTCTTTGGAACAATATTGATAAAACAAAACACAAAATTAACAATAATGATAAAACAATTAACACAAAACAAAAATATTACAGTAACTATTTTAGAGAAAAAAAAAACATTTAAAAGTGAAAAACTAAAATAATTTATATAAGCATCTTCAGCTCCATCTTATAAATATATATCTATATATATAAAAGAGATTTCCACCCATACATAGTGGGTCTTCCCAACATGCCTCGGAGTGCACGTTAAACTGTCGGCCACGGTTGTTATCACCTTATACGTATAGTTACTTGGTAGGTAGGGAATATATCCGCCAACTCGCAGTGGAGCAGCGTGGTGGATTAAGCTCTAATCCTTCTCCTTCATGGAGAAAGAGGTCTATGACCAGCAGTCGGATGTTAAAGCACAAATTAGTAAATAGTACTACGTAGTTAAAGGCTGAATCGTTCTATTATATTGTCAGTTGCTATGAAACATTTTATTTAGTAGCAATACTCGCACTTAGCTAGGTTTATAGTTAAAAAAATTAATACAAAATTGGTATAAACATTAAGTTTTTAATATTGCAACGAAAGTATTAAATTTAGGTTTGCTAACAACATCGTCGAATAAAATAAAAAATATACTTCTAATACTTTTTTTTTCGCAAAAACAATATTGTTTACCAAGATCTATTGAATTGGAAGAATGTCCTTGACCTTTATTTACTTGTAGATAATAATACTGTAATATCATATTTATTGTTTATTAAACGTCTTTCGTAATTTCCACCACGCTTATCTCTGATACGTGTTAAACTTTTTGACATTTATGACTACTATTTGCTTTACTTTTGATTGGAGCAGCATTCTAGTATTATGCTAAAATTGTTTTGAAACAGTTTTTAGTCAAAATTAATTTTTATGTAATTTTATCGGATACAAACATGTCTTTTCTATTTTAATATAATATGTATCAGATATTCCGTGCAAACATAATAATAATACCTTCTGATGTTCTTCAGTAAAGAAAAAAGTTATCTAATGCAAAAAGAAAATATCTTTTAAATCGGACCTGTAGATCTTAAGATCAGCGAGTTCAAAGAAACAAAGGAATATCTTTTCAGCTTTCAGTTTTTTTTTAACCAGTAAATAACCTTTATATACTACAAAGCAGTCGTTTTAATTGCCCACGTAAAGAAAGAAAGAAAGAAAGAAAGAATAGTTATTTATTGGCCGAAATAAAAAGAATACATGCTGTTAAAAAAAATTAAAAAAAAAAACAAAGTAATAAATTAAAAGAGAAAAAGAGAAAAAAAACAAAAAAGGAATACAGCGACATGATTATAAAAGTGAGAACATAAAATAAATTATGAAGGCCAACTAGGTCTCTGACTCAGCATTGCTTAGCAGCAAGTGTATACTGCTAAGGCGCTGTTTTTCAGTCAGAGCCTGAAAGGTGACATCAGACGTCAAACGCCATCAGTACACACTATATAACATAATAACACATAATAACACAATAACATAATAACACACTGAGTAACATAAATAACATACTGAATAACATAATTAAAAAAAAATATATATATGTATAGAAAAGTATACAATTAAAAACTAAGGAAAGAAGAACATAATTATGCCTTAACACATTTTAACAGTCACAGTAAGATATTAATTATTTTGTTTAATGTGAATAATTTGAATAGCTTCAACAGATGCAGACCTATATTTGCCAACAATGCATATACATAGAAGTATGCGTGTGCAAGTTGTTAATAATAATAATAATATACTGTATACATATAATATATAAATAAATGAAAACTTAAAATATTGAAAAATGGAATAGTATTAAAAATAAAATGTATGTAATAAATAATTTATTAAAATAATGTATAATAAATAATTATCAGATAATTAGAAATACGCGCACTACGTACAAACCTCTACTACGGCATTGCGCCAAATCACACACGTCCAGAGCGTCAGTTCGCCTACGCAGGGAAAATGTCATTGTAATTTGTATGTCACTGTCATTATATTATTAAGGGCTAAGGCTGCCTACCTGCAACCACATGCAATAAAATGATAATAGTTGTTGTTTTTTACAACGTGGACGTGACGTGGACTGTAGCAGTGTATGTGATGACGTGGCAGTGGTCATAGGGTGCAGTAGGGATCAGTCAGGGAATGCAAGCCCCCGGAACCGAAACAGAGTCCGTCACGGCAAGTCGCGTAAACCCATGGGTAAGTTAGTTATTTTTTTGCCATGTTAATAATTGTTCCTTTACAAGTCGTTTGAAAGTGACTCTGGATTTTAGTTCGCGCATTGGGGGCGGAAGATCGTTCCAGCACCGGGAGGCCGCAAACCTGAACGACCCACGGAAGGCAGCAGTTCTGTGCGCTGGAGTCTCGAACACATTCGTGCACGCACGCTTGGGGTACCTACTGTGCTCCTTAGTCCACACCAGCCCGCCAAGAAGATACTGCGGTGTGCCAGTGCTCAGTAGGTCAAACATCATAGTAGATAAGTGCAGTCTTCGGCGAGACTCCATTTTGAGTATGTTCTTATTGTTTAACATAGGTGTGACATGAGCTCGCGATGACAAACCAAAGCAATACCGTGCACAAGCATTTTGCACACGCTGTATCAGTTTTGACGTTCTGGCCAGCAAGCACGGACCGTAAACAGTATCACAATAATTCAACCTAGATAATATGAGTGACTCGCACAAGGTTAATCTTAGTCTCTCGCTGATATAGGGCCTAATATTATAAAGAAGTTTTAATCTGTAAAAGCAGTTTTGAGCACATTTTGTGATATATTTTTCGAATCGCAGGTCGCTATCGAGGATCAGGCCCAGGCTCCTAACGTTGTCCACACGCTCCACCCTTTCCCCACCTATTAGTATGTTGATAGGTATGTTATCATATAGAGCAACCTTTTTTCTAGAACCAGTTACGAGGAGCTTTGATTTTTTAGGGTTCAGAACAAGACAATTTGTCTTGCACCAACTTGAGATTGTCTTTAGGTCTCTATTAACTTTATCAATAGCGGAGTCATAATCAGCTGGTAAAAACGAATAGTACAGTTGCAGGTCGTCAGCATAAAGATGGTATTTACAAAAGGAGATGCATTTTATTATATCGGCACTGTACAATGCATAGAGGATAGGTCCTAGTATTGAGCCCTGAGGGACCCCGCGATTCACTAGCTGAACTCCCGACTGATGCCGCGACCCATCGGCTCCAACCAATTCCACATACTGCTGCCTGTTGTGCAGATAACTGTGAAACCATCTTACAGCGTGGTGATCGATACCATAATAGATAAGCTTAGACAGCAGCAGCGCAGTGTTGATAGAGTCGAATGCACGAGAAAAGTCGAGCATAATGAGAAGGCTGACCATCCCCTGATCCTGGGCTGTAAGTAGGTTATCAACGATGTCAGACATGGCAGTTGCCGTGCTGTGTCCCTTGCGAAAACCGGATTGCAATGAGGGAAGTAGACCATTGCTCTCAATATATTTAGTTAGTTGGTCACAGACAATACGCTCTAATACCTTGGATAAACAGGGTACCAGACTGATGGGTCGCAAGTCCTGCACAGAAGTAGGGTCATTAATTTTCGGTATAGGTTTGACTATAGCAGTTTTCCAACTACTTGGGAATGTGCCTTCTGTTAAGGACCGGTTAACGATAGCAACGATGGTGCGTAATGTTTGTGGCAGTGTCAGCTGGAGCATGTCTAATGAAATACCGTCGTGACCCTGAGCATTGGATTTGATCCTCATTATAGCTTTCAGCACCACCTCCTCACTAACCGGATTGAGAGAGAAAGTGGTTGTGGAGTGACGATGATGCACAAAGTATGTAAGATCAGAAAAGTTAACTTTATTATCACCCGGGACTGTGAGAAAGTGGTTATTGATTGCATCAGGATCAGCTAGGTGCGAGGGTAGGTCAGTAGTTTTGTTTTTATTAGGTAAGACTGAGTGCTTGAGGTTTTTCCACAGTTTTTTGGAGTTACCTATGTTGTTATTGATAAATTTATTAAAATAACTCTTCTTTTCCTCTTCTATTGCCTTGCTTACTATGCTCTTCATAAGTTTGTATGATTCCTTAGTGTTCTCAGTCTTTTTTGTTTTATACTTTTTATGATATTTATTTCTAATGTGCATCATAGATCTAATAGTTTCGGTAATCCATGGATGGGGGGGATATTTCATTTTCAATTTTATAACAGGGACATGCATGTCGAATATCTCTATTAAGCAGTTAGTAAAAGACTCTACCATCTCGCCGACACTACCACACTGCTCAAGTGATTCCCATTTAGTTGAGCTTAGGTCACCGCAAAATTGTTCGAGAATGATGTTTTTTAATGGTCTTAATGTTCTGTAAGTTGGCTCATACTTTGGTTTTTTAATTTTGAATTCTGCTTTCAGAAGGGCATGCGCACCCAGCTCTGGTATGTGTTCGACGTCGACCAGGCCCACAGGTATGTCAGAGCATATCAAATCTATCAGACTACTGCTACGGGAGGTGAAATGAGTTGGCATAGTGATTAACTGTTTTAGTGCGAAACAATTCAAAAAGTCGCTAAATAATTTGGACCTACTGGTGTTTGTCTCGAGAAGGTTAATGTTGAAGTCACCCATTAAGATCATGCCGTCATTTCGATGCAGAGCCGCTATAGAATCTGATAAGGTATCAAAGAAGAAGCCAGGATCCTGCCAGGGAGGTCTGTACGCTGTACCTATAGTAATAGTTAGGTTATGTAGACGGGTCGTGATCCACATTTGTTCCACCTTGTCTGATGTGGGATATTTACAAGAACGGGCATAGATTCCTTTGCGTATGTAAAACCCCACACCCCCTCCTCGTCCTCCTTTAATAGTGATTGGTCTAGGGATGTGTCTCAGATTATAACCCACCAACCTTGGGGCCCTACCCTCCTCACCAGACTTGAGCCAGGTCTCGTTAACAGCCATAATATCTGGTCTGAAATCCGTTATGGCAGCTATAAATTCGTCCTGACTGGTCGATAGCGACCCCGCGTTCAGAAATCCAACTACTAGGTTTTTTTTGTTAGCCATTGTTTATGATAAATAGGGTATAAATATAAATGTAAAATATACAATAAATAAGAATAAACATAAAATAAATAAAATTATAATAGTTAAGTGCAATAATCAGAGATATATAAGTAAGAATAAGAATTATAAACAAACTATTATATACTGTAGGTGTGGACTTGAATATTGGTTGTTGCATGTATGTATAGTTAAAGTATTGTATGTATAAGCTGTATACTGTTTGTGTGTTCAAAAACGTTATGTAATAAGTATGATAGTGAGAATTGGCATGAGTAAGAAATATAACAGAGACATTATATATGTGAGCATCTGCTGAATCCGGTTCAAAAATTCTGTAAAGTAATTTGAATACAGTGTATATAAGTAAATAAAGTGTTTCATTTCTTATCCTAAGCAAATCTTCAATTTTAGGTTGAACAGTTGTCACCAAACACCCGTGACAGGTCAGCATCCGAGCGAAACTGATGGACAGGGCCTCCATCCATCTGGCGGGCGAAGATTCGTCCTCGCTTCGTCCAGCAGTAGCGCCACTTGAGCCGGCCGCACTCCTCGCGCACTCGGTGAAAGAGCACGCGGTTGCGGCGCGTCAGGCGCTCGTTGACGAAGACGCGCGCGCCCCCGTCCGCCGCCAGACCGCGCCGCACGCGCGCCGCCTGCAGCAGCTCGTCGCGCAGGCCGCGGCGCGCCAAGCGCACCACGAGGCGGCGCGGGCGGGCCGGCGCCTGTCCCGGCGCCGGCGCCGCGCCCACGCGCTCCGCGAACACCACGTCGCGCGCCTCCAGCGCCACGCCCAGCCGCGCCGCCAGCACGGTCACCTCGTGCGTCGCGCTCACGCCCTTGTCCTCGGGCAGGTGCCCGATGTCGAGGTCGGACAGCAGCGCCTCCTGGTCCCGCTCGTTGAGCTCGAGTTTGAGCTCCTCGACCTTGCGCTCGAGTGCGACGACATCCTCCCCGCTGCCGGCGTCCTGGCGCTTCTCGAGAGCGTCCAGCCTCTCTTCGACGCTACTCATGCGCTCGTTGAGACTCGAGAGAGACATCCGCAGCTGGACCAGCTCCTCCCGAAACTCCCTCATGGCGGCGACGCTTTCGGCGATCTCGCGTCGAAGTTCAACTACGACGGCCGCAGTCTCCACCACGACGTCCCTGGGCGTCGCCCCGGGTGAGCTTGAGGGGCTGCTGCTTGCCTCCTCGATCCCCTTCACCGGAGTCTGGCTATTATCGCCTTTGCGAACGTTCCGCTTGCAGGCGGGGCAGGCCCAGTCTCTGCAAACCTGACCTTTGTCCGAGATACCGACACACGCCCCATGATATTTATTCGGGCATAGGGAACAGGTGACGGCACCTGTCGACGAGAGAAATTTGCCACATCCGCCACAGTTCACCATATCTACTCTGATATTAATTAGTTCGACTATTCTAGGGCTAAATAGTACGTACGTACTTGTGTAACTGTGTATAGAGACAGAATTTTATCATAAGTAAATATCATAAAAATAATCATCATCATCATCATTTCAGCCTATCGCAGTCCACGGCTGGACATAGGCCTCCACAAGTTCGCGCCTTAATGGCGTGTACTCATGTGTTTTGCCCATAGTCACCACGTTGGGCAGGCGGCATAAAAGTAATAAATTCAAATAATTCAAAATATTATATTTACATTGGATTTAGTATTATAAAGGTTTTAAATTAATTTTATAATTTAAAAGTATTTAAAAATTATTCAAAATCTAAACAACAAGTAGAAGCTCATAATGCATTTATACGACCCAATATAACTTGAACTTTCGTGTACAATGCTCATAAAATTACCACGTTTTTAGCTCAAACATGTTACATATTTTAATGTATAACGAGTACAAGTCAAACCGTTTAAATATGAAACATTGTATTTTAAAAGGGAAGGGTATTTAACTTGCCTTAGTCGTTGTCAGGTGATATACGTCCCATGCGGATTGAAACACTATTATTATGTACACAATTTGGACTATGTGTCTCTGTTTTAAATATATATACGAGTATACGTTAAATGTTTAAATATAGCTTAAAATACATTAATATTGAAATACAATAGCTAAGTGGAGATATCGCTTCTCTCCGTTTCAGCCTGTAATATCCCACTGCTGGGCATAGGCCTCTCTTCCCATGTAGTAGAAGGATCAGAGTTAATTTCGCTATTATTGTTAAATAATCCTCATGCTAGTGTACCTAAACACTCGCAACTCGCCCAACTGCAGACTCGCATTAGCGAGTTGTTCATTAGAACAGTTTAATACTGATGGATACGTCCTCCTCGTTTATTCATCCATCATCACGTACCCTAGATTCTTTAAAATTTCCAGTTTTAGTTTTCAGATATTTCACGATAACGAGGCGACCTAAACAAAATCAATCACTCGCCACATTTTCTGTAAACCTTTTTATTAATAAACAGTGTTTAAAAATAGTAAAAGTAACCGCACATAGACTTAAGTTAAATTTTTATTAATTATCAATGTTTGTAAACCATAAAGTAATGTATGGAAAATATTAATTATTGAAAACATGTTTGTAAATAATGTGAGAAACTTAAGTAGATTACGAGATAAAGGAGATTAGTTCCTTGGTTCTGAAATAAAATGTTTATTCAAAGTTGTTTTGCGTTCTTTTTTATAAGTAATAATAACACTTCTACGAATATACTCTTTTGCTTCTAGAAATATGAAATATGTAAATCCGTAAAGTTTCTTTTCATATTTATAACGTTATTTACATAATCAATTGACCTCGTTATATAGAACACATTTTCAATAGCATTCGATAATCATTATTTAATCGAAACCGATGGGAAGAAGGGGAGAGAGTGATTTATAAGTACGAGGGGAAGATTTTTCAATGAATTTAAAAGTATGAGAAGAGTACGTAAATACTTCTTTGGTAGCTGTACGAAAACGGAATAAATTTTATGTCTAATTAAAAATGTCTGAAATGAAAGTTAAATTAGGAGAATAAATATACAATGGATGATTACAAAATAATTATGAGTTTAGGTATTTGGAGACAGTTTACTCAACACTGACAGTCGTGGGTTGGATTATCGATAGAAGCAAATATATATAAGTACTAGCTGGGCCCCGCGGTTTCACCCACTTTGATTTGACGAAAAAATAGCCTCCCTTCTTCTTAAAGCATAACCTTTCTCTTTAAATAGGCTATCCACCTCAGAGGAATTTTTCAATTCGAATCAGTAGTTCTTGAGATTAGCGCGCTTAAACAAAAAAACAAACAATTCAACTTTCAGGTTTATAATATTAGTATACATTAGTACAGATTAAGATATTTAAAACATATCTTTTACACTTCCGCGATGAAAATATTTATATGATATACTGACTTTGACTGGATTGACAGAATAATCTGTAATTTTTCAAGGAAACCAATCAATTGAACTTTTTTTTCGTATTTAATTCATTTGTACATTTATCATTTATTGTATACTTAAGTAGCTTGCAATATTTTCCTTAGTTTACACTAAATAAATTTTTTAACATAAATTGATAAAATTAATATAATTAAATTATTTATTTAATATTTGAATAAAAGTAATAGTTTAAAAAACCAAAACAAACACGCTTTCATAAATAAACTAAACTAAAAATCTTATCAAATTAGTGTATTGTCATTGGTCCTCGATAAGTCTACTAAGTTTAAATGAAATCTGAACGTTTGAAGTGGGTCAAAATGAAGTCCAAAGGATTCGGTTACAAACATACAAACATACAGGTGAAGTTAATATAATAATAAAAAGCGTGTAGTAAAATAAGATTTATTGACCTTTAAGTTTCAACACTTTGGTACATAGGTACATATTTTATTATGTATTTCATCTCTTTCGATCGCATCTTTAACGTTGCATTAAAATGACATATTAAAGCGTGTCCAGGTCTTGAGCAAAAAGCAATTACCCACTTAACATTGAACAACAATATGTAAATTATTTGTGATACAATAATAATTAATGAAAGTAAATAACGTATCGCAACGTTTTATGAATATATTTTTTGTTGATCGTTTTAAATATTTAAAAAAGAGGAGAAATAGAGGACTGTGAAAACATATTTTAACTCCAAGTTTCCGACTACCCAAAGTAAACGTCTCCTTTCTGGGTTACGTTATTCGCATGTATAATAAAATCCCACAAACAATTTTGTAATTGTCTTTGAAAAAAATTAATAGATAAAGCGTATTATTTGGTGCAGGATTACATAGTTGATAAAGATGTGTTCACTTAGTGACGCTGTATTTCATGCAAGATATTATATTTTGTACCAAAACACAGTTTGAAAGAAAGAAAGAAAGAAAAGTTATTTAGTTTATATGTATATTATTTTCAAATGAGTAACTGAGGAGTTTCTTGCCGATTCTTCTCTGCAGAATCTATATTCCGAGTCGGTGGTAGCTTTAATTTTACAAAAATAAATAATAATTACTTTAAAGTTTTCATTTGTAAAATGACGACTCGAAAGTGATCATGGGGCCTATTTGAATAAAGTTTATTTTGATTTGGATATATGTATAATGCAACCTTTAATTTTTGTATGATATATATAAACTCTTGACTGGGTGGGGCCGATTTCGATGTTTTTTTTAAATCAAAAGGTGATGTTTGTCATTTCTTTTTTCTTATTTTTACTTGACTATTTTTTCGTCTACATACTTTTGTATTACTTGTCGATGTAATTCAGTAAAAGTCAGTTTTTTTTTCGTTAGCAAACAAATACAATTATATTTTAATAACTTAATTATGTTTATGTATCAAAAAGTCATTGACATAGAAAACCAATTAACAGCGAAGCAATAAAAAATATATAAAAGTTTACAATGTTTTTATTAAATAATCCAACCGTCACAGATGGAATAAGAACGACCAAACTTCAAAATTATTGAGCCAAGTAATAACGTAGCCATTAGCAAACTTTCGCTGTTGCTAAGAAATAAGTAAATTAACTGATTCTTTGTTATTTCTTATTATTTTCGAAATAAGAGCGTTCACGCCGGCACGTAATAAAAGTAAATGGCGTATTTATGTTAATCCCGCTCGAAACGACCGTTAATGGAAACTAATATCAATAAAAGCAAAACATCTATTCCGATGAAACAGTAATTTACAATATTCTAGTTTAATAATGATTTCTTCAGATTTCTCCTTTTATAATTCATGATGTATATAAAAGAATTGTTATTAATTTATATTTTTTAAATTTTTTACTTGTATTTATTTTAGTTGCTTTTATAAATTGTAAAAATTGTGCTTTTTATGGGTCATTTGATACCCGAAATAAAGAATTATTTATTTATTTTATTATATTATTTAATAATTAATAAAATGTTACATAATAATGCATGATCCTTATAATATAGAAAAATCTGTTTAGCTTTTCGATCTCAAAATGGTCCATTATAAAGGTTTTCAATCAATTACACAAACCTTTTTCTTCGATGGCCTGTACAAGGTATTTGTATAAGTAATATGATTATTATATTTTGTCCGTCTAAATTCTTTGTGGATTTGCTCACAATGCTTTATTTTTTTACAAATATTATATAAAATAGCAATATGATTTTATTGAGGAAAAGTCCAATCAAGCTTGACTAGGCAATTGATTTCTTCTAGTAACTTATGAGTTATACGAGAGAATGAAAAAGTTGGTTAAAAAGACGTAACATACTACGTTACGATTAGTACCTATAGAAAGCGAATTCAGGAAAAGTGCGCAAAAAATATTAAAATTTTGTACTTATAAAATAATAGGAAAATGACAATCAATTTTATTTCTTGTATACAAAACGTGGAAGGAATTTATTTATATAAAGTCTTCTTAATTGTATATTAACGAAATGAAACTCTTGTAAAAGATTTCAAATTACATTGAACACATAGAATGTTTAATAAAAAAATATCAATTATCGACAATTGATACTTGAATGAGAGAGAATGAGAGAGTGAAATAGCACGGATTGTTTTCTGAAAAAAGGTTATAACGATGAGTAAGAATACAATATCTTTATTATAAACTGCAATTTTAGTTTATGAAATTAGTTTTAAGGAATAATACCTACGTAGTAAGTTCCACGAGCTACTAGAACTGTGCTCTGATATAGCGGTTTAACTTTTATCAAGTTTTTATTACTTAATCAATTTATAATTTATACTATGTATATATAATATAAACGGTTAAGTGCATGTAGAACTTGCAAACAGGAGTTTCGTAATTCTATTTAACTCAATTGAGGGCCTCTTTTACACATTACTGAACCAACGGCGAAACATATCCAATTTCATAACCACAAATCTTGCTTTAATTATTATTGTACTTTGTTTGTAGTTAGCAGATAAAAAGTGTGTTACAACTCCGACATGCATCTGGAGTTTAGTTCATTAGAGAGATTACCAATTAAATTGATTGATTAATTATTATCAATCAAACACGTTGTGCCGTAAAACATCTAATCACTCTCAAGGCAGATCTCAAAGACGATACACACGATTTTGTTGGACATATTGTTTATACCACGGGCCTTATATTGTTTCTTAAGAAGTAAACTCCAAAAATATCAGATACATAGTAGATATTTCTTTCTTTTTAGGTTGAAGTGTTAGCACAATCTAATTTGAACGACTTTGATAGGTTGAAAGGTTTAACAGGATTTTTTATTAGATTTAAGAATTACAAAAGTGTCTGCAATGAGAGATCTTGTCTAGATAGGTGGGTAGATATTAATATAAATCTCTATAATATATTTAACAGACGATTTTTATAGAATCTATATTATATTAATACGTGAAGCAAAAACTTTGTAAATTTTTGTATAAAATTTCGCACACATAGGTATAGTTTATATAGCGAGGGAGTGCAGAACGCTATTATTTTTTTTAATTATGCATAAAAATACTATAAATCAATAAAAAAAAAATCACATAGACGCAAATATACTCTTTTGTTTATTGTTTTAGAAGTATAGTCTTTGATAACAGAACCTTAATAATGTTCCAACTTAAAATTTAAATTAATTATGGTCGAATTTCGATCACTGGGCGGGGCGACCACTAGTATCTATAGACCCATGATGTTGTAGGTTCACGATTCAGCCTGTTATATCCCACTGTTGGGCATAGGCCTCTTCCCCATGTAGGAGAAGGATCGGAGCTTAATCCACCACGCTGCTCCAATGCGGGTTGGTGGATATATTCCCTACTATGAGTAACGATCGCTATCAGGTGTACATGATAACAACCGGGACCGACGACGGCTTAACGTACTCTCCGAGGCACGGTGGGAAGACCCACAAGGACTGCACAAATACTCAGACCACGGCATACATCTGTATGGCCAATACAAATGTTGTCGTGTGCGGGAAACGAACCCGCAACCGCCCGCGCAACAGCCAATCGCAATCTAGTACTGTGACCGCTGCGCCAACGCGGCGTCATGTTGTAGGTTACATAAACATTTTTACAACAATTATTTTCAATTATTTCAAGGTTTGCTTTTATGCATTTTAGTTTTAAATATTTTTCCCTGAAAATCATTAGATTCCTTTTTCCACTATATTTTAGTACCTTTCAATGAAACTTTATCAATAAACGTTTCCAGGTCAAGTTTTGGCAGACGCTAACGCTATTCTATCGTAGAACTGCACTGAGTTAGCTATTCAGGTATGTGAACGTCAAATATTGTTTTCTTTACTAAAAAGCCACTGTCCTATCGAATCGTGTACAATAATACTGCATAAAATGTGAATTTCAATTGAATTTTTTAACGTTCCAAGGGTTTTCTCATTAAGTTTAATATACCTAATAATGATTAAAATACTTTTGAATGTCCACTAAGAACTCACATTATTTAAAACAATCATGGATTTTAGACGTCGAATAACAGCAACTTGAGGTTGTACACTTTGTCGTGCGTACATAATAAGAGACCTTAGCTATTTCACGTTTTCTCTGTACCGTGTTTGAGCAATTCCGTCTGAAATACGAGGTCATTGTTGGTGGCATCGACGTTGGATGCTTAGGGGTGGGGATAGGGGGCGGGACCACTATAAGCAAAGCCAAGAGGAGTGAGAGAAATGGAAAACCTATTACTGTAGTAAGAGAGAAATAGGACGCTCGTGTCAACCACTGTTTAAATAATTGTGTACCGTCTATTATTTTCTGTTTCGAATTAAAATTAAAGTATTTTATAAAAAATGTGCAAAAATATTTTTATTATTTTTTATTTTTCACATTTTCGTAAATTATAAACTTCTGATAACTGAACTAAACATAAATATTTCTATGTATATATGAATAGTATTTAAAATGCGTTATTACGTGCAGATAGGGCAATGGAAAAGTAATGGAAAGTCAAATAGACAAAAAATATTTGTGTATTAATTTGTAGAATTAGATTAATTTAGAAAATGTAACAGTGAATAAACAATTTTATTAGTAAGATGTATACGTACACATAATAAATGTTCATTTTTATTTATAAGTATTTAAAATATAAATGTTTTTTTTTATACACGAAAATACGTTAAATAATTTCAGAGAACGTGTATGTAATTGTTGGAATACTTCAAACTCGCTAGCTGTGTAAAAGACTAATTGTATAATAACAACATAAAAATCGCTACTTTTAAAATTCGTTCTCTCCTGATTATATTAAGTTCTAACATATATTTTCAGAAATTTGATCGATGTTACTTTTTATAAAGATATGTAGGAGTGATAAACCTGATAACAATGCAAAATAGTCTTCCGACATCCGCTACTCGATTGTTTGTCGTTAGCTGGGTGGTAATGACAATAAATCAAAAATGAGACAACACAATCTTGCTAAAATTATTTAAAACGGGATATTAAACATTTTTTTTTTTCGGAGCTCGATATTTCGATATTATCTACGAATGTCTTGTTCACGAGACCCCGTTTCCGATACGATATCCCGTTTTAAATAATTTTATTAATGAAAATAACCATTTTTATTTAAAATCTTACATAAAAAAATCTTAATAATTATATTTGTTACTCTTCTGACACAAGTAATTAATTGAAGAATTTTGTTATTATTATATTCCAGTGATAAAGATGATACCAGAAATTCAAAAGAATACATAAAATTTATATTGTCGAAGACTATAATACTTAAACATTAAATATTAATACTATATTTAAAGATTTTGCCTAGCCTAATCAGGACGCAATGCAAACGCAATTAAAAAAACAAATAATCTATGCGTTGTGGGGTCAACACACCATATCTAGTAGACATTTATTTATTTATTTATTTATACTTTATTGTACATCACAACTACAAATATCATTTACAGACTGTGAAGTACAATGGGCGGACTTATGGCTATTTAGCCATTTCTTCCAGACAACCCAAATTCCGACATTTTTACAGTTGTCCAAAAAGAAGTTATGTACGTGCTAGTTTGTATAGAGAAATATGTGTAGAGAAATTCATAAAAGTTTCTATAATTGCAACTTAGGGCCAAATACTTATTTACTTAAATAGTTACATCATAAATTAATCGCTAAACAAAACAACAAAACAGTAAAAAAATGGCCTCAGATTATTATACAAGTGATAGTTTTTAAAAGTGAATTAATTATTTTGATGTCAACTTGTCACTTATGGCAATAACAATAATAATCAGCAAAAGATCAGAGTATTTATTATACTAACAACTCTACACTATCAGCATATAAAACCGTTTTCATTAAAGTTGCCGTTCATGAAATGTCAGCATAAAAGCACATAATTACAAAGCTCACGATTCGTAGAAAAAAATGCAAGGCTAACTCATTTTCATAAAAACGTACAGAGACCAACCTTTGAATTTTTTTCAAATGCATCTGATGGTAGCACACGTCGGTTACATTTCAGCTCATCTTTTTAAAATTGAACATCGAAAATGCTGGAGCTCTACACGTTATATCAATCTATTTGTGCTCGTTTTACAGGGGAAACAATGGGACGGATTTTAATTAAACGTGGCATGGAGTCTGGTGTAATTTTTTTGGTAAATTAGATTCTTTATATAATGAAGTTAGGAAAAATATTTCTGTAAAGGAAAAGTATTGTATCTTTATTATATATTTTTAACATTAATATCCATCAGAAATCTGATTTTATGGTTACTCGCAGCGAAATTTTATGCTTGAATCAAATCCAGTATTGTTTATCTCAACAGTGTTATAATAACCAATATCCAAGCCTTGATATATTTTATATTACACGCGCATAATTATATGTTGGATCAGAACTGACTATGAACGGTTCAAATTTAAAGTAGCGTGACTATTAATAATTTGTAATTCCTAATTTGTTAAAAATTCACCTTAAGCTCTACGATTACTTTAGTAAACAATCGTGAGGAATCGTGAGAAACTTTTATCATAAACTAGCTGACCCGGCGAACTTCGTACCGCCTAACAGTCGATTCTTTAAAATTTTTTAATACTTATCCTAGGAACCCCTCCACTAATACTAAAACCTTATGTTATGGTATTAAAGTTCAAATTGACTTTTAATTATTATTTCGAATATTTTGTATGGGAATATAGAAAAGTGTTGTTTTTAGACATTTTCAGGGAATTTTTTAAATTTTTCTCTGCGTAACAACCATCACCGTACTTCAAGGAATATTATAAAAAAAGAATTAGCAAAATCGGTTCAGCCGCTCTCGATATTATCGCTTAGCAACACATTCAGCGATTCATTTTTATATATATCGAGATAATAGATATAATATACTTTTTATTATATGAAAAGTGTATAAATGACCTATTGCCATTATATTTTGTATCTAATCATTAAGGGCGCCTTCAAATTTTCCGCGCGGCGGAAGCGCGGCTGCAGCGCTGCTGCCGCGCGACAAATTTGAAGGCGCTCTTTTAAAGATGTCAAACCACTAAGGACTTACTTCTCTATAATTATATTTTTAAGTGTCACTGTGATCTTTAATCCTATCTACTAAGTAACACTTTGTTTTTGCTAGAGAAACTGCCCCAACTGCGGCTTATATACACCTGTTATGTGAAAAAGAAAGACATCTAGAGGCTTACGAAAATATTAAGTCTTTTGACAAGGAAATAAACACTCCTAAGATAGTCTTGGTAACTATAATTCAACATCTAGTGAAAGAAAAGCTAGTTGAAGGTTTAATCTCGCAAAATTCTTATTTTAATATTTTTTCTATAATAAAGCTACTATAACATTAATATAATTTATATACGCTTTCATTGTGTTTTTCATTTAAAAAAAATTGTTAATTTTTTTTACAATCGATCTTGACACCGTAAAGTGATCAATTGATGTAAATTCTTAAAACGCACACAAATGAATTCGAAAGACTAAAAGTAATATAATATATCACATCTATATATACATATTTACATAAACATAATACATATTGCATAAACTTGATTGAATATACGGTGTGAATTCAATTCATACCAAGCTCAAGCATCCTTTATCCCAACATTTTCTTTATACCTTTAGAAAGGAACGCTTAACATAACAATAAAAAAGACAGATACAATAACTTTGAATCAATGTCGTAGGTTAAAGAAATAATATGAATTTTATGGAAGGTCTGCATAGAAATAATATTATATTACATCTACACGTCCTTCAGACATCTATAATTTGTTCTTCAAACCTCAAAGCTCGCATTATTATTTATCGTTTTTAGATCTTCAGTATTAAAAATATAAGAAATAAATATAAAGGTTGTCTGGTAGAAATCGCTTACCTAGCGATAAGACCGCCTTTGTGCATAATATTATTTTGTAAGTCTTATTTTTTGTATACCTTATATGTAAACTTGTATGCACAATAAAATATATTTATCTTTATTTATCTTTATACAGAAAGGAAATTTAAAAAGAGTTTTGACAATATGAATATATCGTAATTTTACAAATACAACATGTATATTATTAGAATGAATATAACAATTTTTGAACTATTTATTGGTCAAAAATATCGCATTAAATCTGTAGATCCCGAAACTAGTAAGCAAATAAATAAGAAAAGTATCAATTAGTGTATTTTAATTTTAAAAAAGAAAACCGAATATTAATTAATATACACAAATATTTGGTTGTTTAAAAATATGTTTACTTAAAATCAAAATACAGATGATTCCTGTATGTGGGTTTATGTAAATACAATAATATAAAGTAAACAATGCGTATTAGCGTAGGTAACTATTTTGCTGATAGGAACTAAAAATACTTAACTTTCTGGTTACGAGTATCGAGTACTAAAATATTGATTGATTGATAGATTCGGCCTATACCATACCACTGCTGGGTATAAACCTTTTTCTCCATATGTATAAAAAGGCATACTAACATACTTAAACTAAAATATTAGTCTGCATGTCTCCGATAGGTATACAGAAACATTTTGATGACGTACCCTATATGCCTTGTTCAACATGTAACTATATGTAAAAATTTTAAATTATAGAATGTGTTTTATTAATGTGCTTTAAAATAGAATAAACAAACACAAAACTCGATCGTGAAATCAGTTTTATGAACTGTAAATAACTCCTTGGATATAAACCAACTATTTTAAAATTATTTATATTATTGAACAGAACCATAATTTAGTGGGATGGATTCAGGAAAATACAATATTTACCAATTCAACTGTAAAACTATTTTATTTTTAAAATTCATTTGAAATAAGAAAATTACTCATATAAAATAGAAAATGAACCTTAGCAGAGGAACAGAATCCATGAATATAAACGTGGACGAAGCAACACGGAAACTACAGTCGTTACGTTACATAAAACCTTTAATAGAGCTTAAATGATTCATTGCATTTGTTAAGTCCGTTCCCACAACATTATAAAGTGATAAAACACGAGGAACAAAGGAGTTGTCATTAAAGTTTATTTTTATTCAGTACATCAGTAGCGGGTGTCGCCGTCTATTGAATTACCGGGTTTCGCGTAGTAACGTGTGCCACAGCGAGAAATAAAAGGCGAAAGAAGAGCCTTTGGTGTCAACACTTTTAGATAATACATATGCTTTCTCGAAACTTACATTTTAAGAGCTGAGAAATTAATGCATTTTACTTTTAAAACCTTCTTCTACATGGAGAAGAGGCCTATGCCCAACAGTGGGATATTACAGGCTGTATCGTATCGTGACTTTTAAAACAATTTGCAAAAAAGTTAAATGAAATGAAAAAAGCATAGTTATAAAAAATTACAGTACGGTTTTGTGGTTTCCAGACTGTATATTATTTCCACACTAGATGTTAATTATTTTAATATGTAACTAAATAAATTACTGAACGGACTGAACGAGTTTGTAAACGTTCTACTTTTGGACATAAGCCTTATCTCCAGTATACAATGGTTTGAGTTTATTTCGTTATTTGTATTTTGTTGCAGAGCGAGTGGTTAAATAAAATTAGTGCATTAACTGTTGTTGTTGAAAACATATATATTTATACACTAGAAGCATGAGAGGTCTAAGTCGTATTTTATGTGTAACTAGAAAACACAAGTTTGTGTGTTTACTTTTTTTTAATGTTAGTAAGTCGACAAACAAGCGTACGGCTCACCTGATGGTAAGACCGTAGCCTATAGACGTCTGCAACACCAGAAGCGTCGCAAGCGCGTTGCCGACCCTATCCCCAATTCCCCCAGGCGCTCTGGTCACCTTACTCACCAACAGGAACACAATACAGCATGAAAACAGTATTATTTAGCTGTGGTCTTCTGTAAGGTCGAGGTACTACCTCAGTCGGGCTGCTCCATATTTTGAGCAGGAAATTTCCTGCTGTGCCCTACCTCAGTTGTACTTCTCTTAGCTTCAAATTTTCGCTACGTTTTTGAACACTACTGTTTGAACCTGCAAGCGTAACAAACAGTCAGACAGGAAGAATTATTTTTGCATTTAGAATCTTGTTATATTTAAATGAGTATCTATATAAATAAAAATGATTGTTGCTAAGCGCATAACTCGAGAATGGCTGGATCAATTCGGCTTATTCAATTTTTGTATTGTCCTTAAGGCCCCCGGAAGGTTTTAATACTTAAAAAAAATTAAATAGAAATTAACTAATTGAAAAATTCTTTTTGTTTTGGGCAGTTCATTTCCTGAAAAAGTCTATAGACTAGATATATAATATTTTAGTGCGATTTTTTTTTCAAATTTACGCGGGTGAAACTGCGGGGCTCAGCTAGTATGTATCTAATAAAAATCACTACATATTATAAAACAAAGTCGCTTCCCGCTGTCTGTCTGTCTGTATGTATGCTTAAATTTTTAAAACTACGCAACGGATTTTGATGCGGTTTTCTTCAGTAGATAGAGTGACTCAAGAGGAAGGTTTATGTGTATAATATATACATAATATAGTAGAGAAACACTAATAATTTAAGAAAAAAGCTGAAGCTAGAAAGCTGTGAACGTTGTGTATAAAGACATTCTCTAATATATGTATTTAGTATCAGCATTTCACCCGTGCGAAGTCGGGGCGGGTCGCTAGTAATGGTATAAAAATGTAAAATTTAACATTATAATAAAAAATAAAACAAGGTAATTAAATTTGCAACCTTCAAATGTCTTTTGTTGTTTGTCAAATGTTTTTAACTGAATCTCCCCACCGTGCCTCGGAGAGCACGTTAAGCTGTCGGTCGGCGGTCCCGGTTTTTATCATGTACACATGATAGCGATCGTTACTCATAGTAGGGAATATATCCGCTAACCCGATTGGAGTAGCGTGACGGACTAAGCTCTGATCCTTCTCCTACATAGGGAAAGGCCTATGCCCAGCAGTGGGATATTACAGGCTGAAGCAACCGTACGCTTGTTTGCCAAGTTTTATAAAAAATATGTGTATTTCTATATTTTTAGGTAAACGATATTAGTTTTAAGTATTAATTTTTATAAATATACATTAAAGGCAATTCATTTTGAAGACACGAATAACCTTATGAAATATTAAATGAGTCAGTTGGTTTTTATGTGTATAGTAAAATTATAGAAATAGATTCGAAATGATAGAAGTTAACTTATTATTTATGTCAAATTAATTAAAATAAATTATTACATATTAAATTCATTACAATTATAAAACAAAACAATATAAAATTTATAGAAGGTACAATCATAAAAAATCCTCAGTAAATATTGAATTTAATTGGTCCTCATTCCTTACTCCTAAGAGTGTATAAATAACATTCAGAAAATCCTTAAGTAGCCTCTTAGTGGCTATCCCATAGAAATATGAATAAAGGCTAAAAAAGTATTTTCAAATATGTTCGTAATTGGCGAATATATTCTGTAAAAAGTATGTAGGTACAGTCACATGCGTGCACTTTTTATTTAGTCAATAAATATTTTTATAAAACTAAACCAAAAAAAATGAAAATTAAATCTACTTTTATTAAAAATACTGTTATAATTATTATTTTCGAGTAATATCGTCTAAATACTTGAAAAAAGACCACACTAAATTGATGTATAAATAATCGTATTCAATAACTCTTTAAGACATGTAAAATATTAGGAACAATTACCATAGACTTATCAAGTATTAAATGTAAGTCCGATGGAATTCAGCAGGAGATTATTAATATAAATTTAAAAATATTGTTTTAATATTAAATATAAATTTAAAAGCAATATAATAATAGAGACTAGCCCGTTGACGCAGTTTGTAGTTGCCCTGCTTTCTGCTCCGCGGCTTGCGGGTTCGATTCCCGCCGAGTCTGAGTGTGATATTTGTATTTATTTACAAGCTTTTATTTAACTTGCAATGTATGTATGTATGTATGTATGTATGTATGTATGTATGTATGTATGTATGTATGTATGTATGTATGTATGTATGTATGTAACTTTAATGAATGTTTGTTCGGGTGAAATCTTGCAACTCAATTTTGAAGCAGATATCTTC
Organism: Melitaea athalia; assembly: GCA_905220545.2. NCBI lineage: Eukaryota > Metazoa > Arthropoda > Insecta > Lepidoptera > Nymphalidae > Melitaea > Melitaea athalia. Next base: position 9,807,873 of record HG992187.1, read on the forward strand.
ATCCAATTGAGCTAAAATTTTGTATACAGGTTCAATTTGGATGACAATGCATGGTTTGTATGTATGCATGTATGTACTCGTATGTATGTTTGTTCGGGTGACGCGACAAGCTTTTCTATCATATAGATTATGTGTAATAACTTTATAAGTAGATAGTAAAAGTTTTAATGTAAATTTTTTTTTTCGTTTTAGTGCATTCAAATAAAAGCTTGTTTTTTAAAAAGATTTTTTACTTTTAATATATATATTTATATGTATGTATTATATCCAATGTTAGCATTTACTGACAATTATTACAATATTGGATTTTGTATTGATATTACTTTTATCGTATATTCGCTTAACACCGGAATAGTACAAAGATGTCGCCACCATCTTCCGAATGGTTAATATTTATTTACGATTAGTCAGTTGGTGGTATCTTTATTGTTTAGTTTTACAGGATAGTTACTCAATAAATACTGTTATCGTTTAATTTATGCTTCTACTAATTTTATAAGATGGTTTATGTTGTTTTACTGTAATTATTACTTGTTAATGTATCGAAAAGAGCATATAGATGGAGACACCATCTTCCGAATAGTTAATACTAATTTCATGATTGGCCAGTCGCCGTCTTTGTGATATATTGGCGGGATTGCTGTCCTATAAATACGATAATTTGTAAGTGAAGCGTCAGTTATTGTTTAATCATTGTGTGGCTATCGTTGCTGCTCGATAAGTATAGTATAAGTGATTAGTGTGATAATGTTTTAATGTATTTAAAAGTGTGAGTTGTGAATAAATAACTATAGACTTGTAGTGAGAATTAATTATTCCTTTGAGTGTTTTCAGCTGTTGTTCTACATCTCAGAAGTGGGATGAACCCATTTAACCCACTTAATTTGTTATTTTGGTGCTATTGATTGTATTTTTAGTTCAGAGTTTTGATTTCTTTGTTTAAATTCTATTTTTACTGAGTGTGCAAGTAAGTTGCAATATTTCATGGTGATTAGTGGGTACACCGATATTTTAGTTCTTTTCGGTTGTTCTGTTGCATTCTCATCGGTGTACAAGTGCTTACGTTATTCTATTTACCGGTTATTTGTTGAATTTAGTTTTGTTTTGGGATACGTGGGTAGTTGTGATTCATTTTGCTAACAGATTTTTTTTTTTCTTCCGATTCAGCATTTGTTTCGATTTAGTTACAATGCCAGATCGTGAGCGAGATCATAGTGTGAGCCGTCGACTACCAAGTCGCAAAATTGAACGACAGCTTTCTAATCGACAGCGTCAAGATGCATACGTTAACCAAGGTCGTAAGCTGCTCCGTACTTTTGAAGTGAGTTCATTATTTTTTTTTTGTTAGAAAACAGGCACAATCGACTAGGAGGCTGGATTCCTGTATGCGAGGGCCTTACCGTGTGGTGAGAGTTCTTCCTCACGGTCGCTATGAGATTAAGCTCGCGGCCGGCCGTTACGGGAAATCAACACAAGCGGCTGCTGAATACATGATTCCGTGGCAAGGAAAGTGTACACCCGCTGTGTGCTCTGCTATGTTTAATAGTGAGTTATTTGATTTATTTTGGCAGTGAGTTATGACGTGTCGGCATACTCTATCTATTATTATTATTATTATCTTATTACGTACGCGTTGTTTTGTGAACAACAAGGCGTTCGCACGTTCGGTTTTTTTTTCTTAAATAATAATTTGGTTGCTGTGCTAGCTGTACTACAGTACTGTAATTGTAAATATAATATTTCTCATGTTTCGTACGTTCCTCGTGCTATTGTAAATATTGTTTATTTATTTACACTTCTTTACATACCAACACAAAGTTACAAAAAAAAAACAAACAATAGTGTCTGTTCGTTTTAAGAATTGTAAATAGGTAGGATGTTACTGTGTGACAAAGTGAAACTGTGGATAGTGATTTGTAAATACGTTTTAGACAATTAAATTGGTAGTTAAGTAATAAGTACTTTTGAATGGCTTAACTTTCAAAGAATTAGTAAAATGCCTCGCGGTAGCGATTCACCAAACTTTTTCGAGAAGTCCAGTGAAGGCAATAAAACGGCTTTGTGGAATTATTTTTTGTAAATACAATCAATGAACTTTTAAATATGCCTATAATGAATAATAGTTGTAACTTAAACAAGCAATTAAAACGACTAAATAATTATGTAAAAACAGTAAACACTATCACATACTGTCGTTTCCCTTTCTTGCCTAAGTTGTCTTATGAATTATGATGTTAACAGATAGTTTATGTGGACTAATGTGAGACTAGCTTGTTATAATTTGTTAAAAGTAAAAAGTGTATACACAAAATTAAAAGATAAACTTAATAAAGAGGAACGTTGTGGTGTGGTATATAAAATCCCATGTGAATGTAATTTGTGCTATGTAGGACAGACCAAACAGTTCTTGGAATCTAGAATTAAACAACATAGAAATAATTGCAAAAATGTCAATATTCTGAACGAAAATAAGACAGCTCTTGCGTCACATAATTTTGAACATCATCACAATTTTGATATTAATAATGTAGAAATTTTGGGCTATGAAGGGAATTGGCTAAAACGGAACATAAGCGAAATGATATTTATAAAGGTAAATGAGACAGTGAATAAAAGAACGGATACAAACGGTTTAAGTATTTTATATAAGGATATTTTAAAAGAATATAAAAGTAGAATTAAATAACAAAACAATTAACTTGTTTCTTTTTTCAAAATTAATTTAATTAAAAATAAAAAAATATTATGTTGAAACGTTTAATTATTGTAAGGATTAATAAAGTCTAGAAGTAACGTAATAATAGAATAGAATTATATAATATATGTACAAATAAAAATTAAATAGTTCTTTTAAAATTAGTATAATTAAAAATAGAATTTTTATAGGTTTAAATATGTAATGGTAACATAAATTGGACCTTTCCTTTGTTCAAAATGTAACGAAATTTAGTAATAAAAGTAAAATAGAATTAAATTAATACAATATATAATGATCTGTAAGTACAAATGATTAGTGCTTTTGTTGGAATAATTAGATGTTTGGATTTTAATGTATTAGACATACTCTGCATTAATTTTTTGGTTTTGGATTACAGTAACTGCCTGACAAATAATAATGAATATAAGAAATTAATATGTACCTATTGACAAGGTAACATTAAATTTTATAGTATTAACTTATTTGGTTAGGTATTATAGTAAATAACAGAGAACCTATATTGACTAGTTGTTTGTGATTAGAGAAAATGACATTATATTTACTTTCTTTGGTTAAAAAATTGAGAATGTAATGAATTCTAGAAACAGTTTGATAAAATATAATTATAAAACAATATAATTTAACTACTAGGATATAAATAATGGTTGGTATAGTGAATCTTTATAGGTATTGGTACAATTAAATGTTCGAAATTTGATGACATATTAAAAATTGTTTTATTGTTTTTTTTTTATTTTTATTATATTAACTGCCGGACAAAGTATTAGACAAGCAATTGATGAAATAATGGATATAACGAATTATAATGTAAATTTTGACAAGGTAATAATTCGTAATATTACCTGAATATTTTTTTAGAATAAACGACGTTCTATGGGGAAAAATATCACTTTTTAATGAGTCAAGAGAATACATAATTTTAGATCCTAGAATGCTTTAACAAAAATATAGTATATTGTCACGATAATAAAAATTAAAAAGAAATAAAGGAATTTTGAATGTATCTGAGAATATAAAGTAATATTAATAAAAATTTTCAAACGAAAAATAGATGTCAATTATATCAATTATAAAGGTAATTTACGTTGTTTTATTAGTTTCTTGTTAAATATACGTATAATTGTAGTATAATGACTCTTTCATTGTGTATTAATACAGATGCCTGATGAAGGTCGAATAAAGATCGAAACCTCGCATAATTTATGATTTGATTCTTTGATTAGCAACCTCAGTCCACTTCCCTACTAAATTCGAACAACAATATTGTAGCTTAAGTTTTGCGATACAATTTAATACAGTACAGCGCGTTGCGAGTAGTTGCTAAGTTGCAAGATAACTAGCGTGTTGTCAGATAAAATAATAATGTCTCCGTTGGTCTCCGCGTTGAGACTGCAGCCAGGTTTTGTAATAGCGTGTTATAATGATAGCAAATAAAATAGCGCGCTAGAAAAATATAGTTAATAGACTATAACGCATCTTTAGTTTATAGCGGATTTGAACACGCAGGGTCATGCCACGGGTTGGCCTCTGACGAGACGTGGTGTGTGTGGCATATGTTTGCGTGGTAAACATTGTCCGTGTTTTATTTGTTATCTTGGGTTTGATTGTCGGACTCTGCCTGCCGGTTGCGGGCCTCGAGCGCCGCCTGACTGGGCGACGCAGCTGCTGACTGTCTCCTGTCTGCGGGCTGCTCTGCCTGCCGGTTGCGGGCCTCGGGCGCCGCCTGACCGGGCGACGCAGCTGCTGACTGTCTCCTGTCTGCGGGCTGCTCTGCCTGCCGGTTGCGGGCCTCGGGCGCCGCCTGACTGGGCGACGCAGCTGCTGACTGTCTCCTGTCTGCGGGCTGCTCTGCCTGCCGGTTGCGGGCCTCGGGCGCCGCCTGACTGGGCGACGCAGCTGCTGACTGTCTCCTGTCTGCGGGCTGCTCTGCCTGCCGGTTGCGGGCCTCGGGCGCCGCCTGACTGGGCGACGCAGCTGCTGACTGTCTCCTGTCTGCGGGCTGCTCTGCCTGCCGGTTGCGGGCCTCGGGCGCCGCCTGACTGGGCGACGCAGCTGCTGACTGTCTTCTGTCCGCGGGCTGCTCTGCCTGCCGGTTGCGGGCCTCGGGCGCCGCCTGACTGGGTGACGTAGCTGCTGACTGTCTTCTGTCTGCGGGCTGCTCTGCCTGCCGGTTGCGGGCCTCGGGCGCCGCCTGACCAGGCGACGCAGCTGCTGACCGCTTTGTCGGCGGAAATAAGGTGGAAACGGCTTGTGCCTTTGAAATAGTCTTTGCGGTTCAGGGTAGATGAGACCTGTACCGTATGTGATTGTTTTAAAGGTAGAAGCGACTTGTACTGTTGAAATAAGGTGGAAACGGCTTGTGCCTTTGAAATAGTCTTCGCGGTTTCAGGGTAGATGAGACCTGTACCGTATGTGATAGTTTTAAAGGTAGAAGCGACCTGTACTGTTGAAATAAGGTGGAAACGGCTTGTGCCTTTGAAATAGTCTTCGCGGTTTCAGGGTAGATGAGACCTGTACCGTATGTGATTGTTTTAAAGATAGAAGCGACCTGTACTATTGAAATAAGGTGGAAACGGCTTGTGCCTTTGAAATAGTCTTCGCGGTTTCAGGGTAGATGAGACCTGTACCGTATGTGATTGTTTTAAAGGTAGAAGCGACCTGTACTGTTGAAATAAGCTTCACGGTTTCAAGGTAGATGAGAGCTATACCGTATGTGATTTTGTTTTCAAGGTAGAAGCGACTTGTGCCTTTGAAATAGTCTTCGTGGTTTCAGGGTAGATGAGACCTGTACCGTATGTGATTGTTTTAAAGGTAGAAGCGACTTTTACTGTTGAAATAAGCTTCACGGTTTCAGGGTAGATGAGACCTGTACCGTATGTAATAGAGTACTTTCCGTAGTGAAAAATAAATTATAAAATTTGATAAAAACTAAAATGTATAGAGAAATACACCTAAATATTCTGATTTGGAATCATAAAAGCACATTATTGGTTTATTATATTGAAATTAAAAGTCGTATATTTTAATCTGTATATCACGTGACCTAAAACACGAACCGCCACGGTGTGACGTCATACGGGCAATAACATAGTTCTGTCAGTGCTGTCAACAGCTAGGGTACATATCTAATATCTGTAATATCTATCAATTTTAACTTCAAGGAGTAATAGTTGTGTTTTTTCGTATAATAACTCTTCATATCTTGTTCCAACTGAAATAATATGCATTCATTACTAATTTGTTGATGGCTGGTAGGTTATGTTACTCTCTTACATACGTCATACAGTTTTGTTATTGCACATATTACGTCACCAAAATAGCTGTAGCGTTTTCGCGGTAATAAAAAAGGTTTAAAATTTAAATCAATTTTATGGCATGAAAGCGTGTTTATTTTGCCGAAATATATTTTTTTTGTGGCTTTTTATTAGAAAATCAACATTTTGAAGTAATTTTTCAAACATAGTGGAATACCCTATTGTTGTGTTAAGTTTCACGGTTTCAGGGTAGATGAGACCTGTACCGTATGTAATTGCAAACTACCATGATATTTTTTGTTATTACATTCTTAAGTTATTTTTTTTTCTCTAATAATTGTGTTTTGCTATTATTCACGGGGACGTGAATTTTGTGCGGATGGCCGAATGTTAGCATTTACTGACAATTATTACAATATTGGATTTTGTATTGATATTACTTTTATCGTATATTCGCTTAACACCGGAATAGTACAAAGATGTCGCCACCATCTTCCGAATGGTTAATATTTATTTACGATTAGTCAGTTGGTGGTATCTTTATTGTTTAGTTTTACAGGATAGTTACTCAATAAATACTGTTATCGTTTAATTTATGCTTCTACTAATTTTATAAGATGGTTTATGTTGTTTTACTGTAATTATTACTTGTTAATGTATCGAAAAGAGCATATAGATGGAGACACCATCTTCCGAATAGTTAATACTAATTTCATGATTGGCCAGTCGCCGTCTTTGTGATATATTGGCGGGATTGCTGTCCTATAAATACGATAATTTGTAAGTGAAGCGTCAGTTATTGTTTAATCATTGTGTGGCTATCGTTGCTGCTCGATAAGTATAGTATAAGTGATTAGTGTGATAATGTTTTAATGTATTTAAAAGTGTGAGTTGTGAATAAATAACTATAGACTTGTAGTGAGAATTAATTATTCCTTTGAGTGTTTTCAGCTGTTGTTCTACATCATGTATATTTATAAAAAATTAAAAGCAAAAAACCTTTTGAAAAAACAAGCTTTTATTTGAATGCGTTAAAAGGAAAAAAAATACTTTTAAACTTTTACTATCTACTTATACTTGTAAAGTCATTACATATTTTATATGATAGAAAAAATTGTCGCGAGATTTGAGTACTCGTATTTCCTTAGTTTAAAAATATTAATATTTAAAATCAATCACATCTAGTTATTTAATTTACTTGTTTATAGACAAATAAAATTATATGAGCCGTTGCCTTTTAGAAGGTCATGACTGACGTACCTAAATCCCACTAGACCATAATTATATTGCCTACTAGCTGCTGTGCCTGCGACTTCGTCCGCGTGGAATTTAACAAAAAAGTTATTGTTCATTCCGCAGTTATAAAAAAAAATCGAAATTAAAAGTAGCCTAAGTTATACCCTATTACATTAGCTATATGCCAGTGAAAGTCCCGTTAAAATCGGTCCAGCCGTTTCAGAGATTAGCCGGAACAAACAGACAGACAGACAAAAATTGTAAAAAATGTTATTTTGGTATATGTTCCGTGCATAGATCCATATGCATTTAGTAAAAAGTGGTTATTTGAATATTAAAAACAGACACTCCAATTTTATTTATTAGTATAGAATATAGATATAATATATATGTATACTGCATGCGATGAGTGGTTGTGATACTACTTCGGCAATGTTTAATCAGCGGAAACTGAAATTTCTTAAAGTCCTGCACAAGAATAAAGACTTGCAACCAGTCATTAAAACTTTCAAAGATCCCAACACATATCAAGATAAGATTGCCACAGCATAATTTTTGCATATTATAATAAATTGATGATTTTTTTTATTAAAAAAAAAACCTTTAACAAAAAGTAAAGATAAAACATTGAAAAAAAAAATCTGTTTGAAATCGAAAAGTGAAAAGGGTTGATTCATATATTGATATAAAAGGACAATAAATCTTTGTTTCACACAAAAGCAATGGATGGAAGAGTATTCAAAAAGGGTGTTATTTGTTCTCTGATAATATAAATGGAAAACAAAAATTCTATAGAATTTATTGAGATGAAAATGTTTAATTGAAAAATTCAACAACGTAGTCACTTTGACAAAATATGGTTAAAGCAGTGAACAAAGAATAATATATTTTATATGTTAAAGAACACATATATTTACCACTTCAGCCTACCGCTGTCCACTGATGGACATAGGCCTCCTAAAGTGTATTACTTGTCGATGTAATTGAAGTCGGTTTTTTTTTCGTTTGCGAGCAAACATATTATATATTTAATATATAAACATATTTATTCTTATATATATATTTAATATATAAACATATTTATCAGTGTTATAGTGTTATGAAAAGTAAAAAAGCAGTGATAAGTTGTCACTGCCACCAACAAGATAAATTTTTTATATGAAATAACTGATGTGAGGTAAAAACATACAACCTACTCAAAAGATACGGAAACGTACCATACATGAGTTAATGCCTAAACTATCAAAAACTCTTAAATGGTGCACTATAAATTGCCGAGAAAACGTTTGGGTTTTATCTTATTTGATATTGGAGAACTACCAGTATTATCAACCGACCGTATCATTACACAGGTGTTGAGCAAAAGAACCGACTTTCTTCAATTCTCGACTTAAGGCTCTATTCACAACTTGGTTCGACGTCGTTTCTATCGATTTTAGATTAAGGAACTTCGAAAGCCTGTAAAAACATTCCATAATAAATTTACTCGCCTTCGTTTATGTACGATACGAATTTTAAAACTCGAAATACGTTTCCCAAACAGATCCAGCCGGTATTTAATTGTATCAATTACTTAAGTTACAATAAAAAAAAATGAAAAATTAAATGAATTATGCTATTATTATATTCAAAATTCGAATTCTGTGATATGAAAATATTTTAAAATATATTCCAGAACGATGTTGAAATTTCAACTTGCCTATTCATTTTTTATTTCGGAGCAGTTGGCTCCGACACAACAATTGTTCAGACTTTTCGATGAAGCATACGAGGTTCACTTGTGCATATTTGATGGTGCTCACAGCGCGTATATCCAATTACTATGTACCACTAAAACAACAGTGTACGGTAAATCGAATTCTAATACGAGAATATGTTTGAGTATAAAATATCGAAAGCTGTAAAACAATATAGTTTAAAGGTAATTTTTAGGAAAATAAATTTCAAGTGCAAGTAGGCGCAAATTGCGTTCTAATTATTCTATTAGTTGAAATATAGTGTAATACAAGTTACTATAAAAATAACGCATTATCAGTATTTTCTCGTCAATAGGAAAAGATAGATTTTTGAGATATTCTGGACATAAATTTTTAAATACCTCTTAAGGAAAATATTGGAAAGTTTCTGTCAATACGATTGACTACCGTGAGAGTTATAAAACAATACTTGCTAGAGAAAATAAAGGAAAGTTTTTGAGACTATAATACAACATATCATTAAAAATACCTTTATAAGGCAACTTATAAAAGTGAATACTATGAATTTATATAATCTGCTATTATTACATCATTTCTTTTATTATTCTTTTATTATTTTATTCATCTCCTTTTATTAGGTTTTTAAAATCAATTAAAGAATAGTAAAATATAATTTATTATGTCATATATGAAGTAAAAAGACAGACATACATCAAAAACCTCTGTGTGGTTTTATGAAACCACGGTAAAAGTGAAACTTTTTCACGCTATCTATGTTTAATAATATAATAGGTAACTTACATCAGCTGGATATTGTCATTAGTATCTTAGTTCTAGGAAATGATAAGAGAGGGCCGATCGTCATGCGACATGAAATACGCACACAAAAAGAGAAAAGAAGTATAGAAGAATAAACGAAAGAAAAATACACGCAAAGAATTAACGAAAATCGTATCAAACATAAATTTAAAATTAAAACGCACTATTGGTATACGTTGACTCATACCTATATCTAGGAAAAGATATTTCTCTTTATCTATCTCTAATTTCCTACTGTTGTTAGTATTGAAAAATAGCTAGTCACAGATGAAAACAGTTTTGTTGTCTTAAGGAAGTACTTAAGCAATATGCTCATAATAACGAAGATCAAAATCATTAATTCTCGTCTTCTCGCGCGTGTTTCTCGGATTTATGATGAACGATGGGCTGAAATAATAACATTATGCCTCAAGCCTTTCAGTCTAAAGAAGAAAAGGAAGACTTATAGCACGCTAAGTGGATAGCGTATTAAAACTATTTATCGTTTAGTAAATGCGATTAACAGGAGATAGGGTACATTGATCATCTCTATAGCAGAACTTTACATTCTATTAAGAGGCAATTCGTGCAATATACCTACTGAATAGCATTTCGTTATAATTTATATTAGAAAATTTTACTTCATCTATACAAATAAATAAAATTGGAGTGTCTGTTTGTAATATTGAAACAACCGATTTCTACTAAATGCATATGGATCTATACACGGAACATGTACAAAAAAAATTACAATTTTTGTCTGTCTGTTTGTTCCGGCTAATCTCTGAAACGGCTGGACCGATTTTGATGGGACTTTCACTGGCAGATAGCTGATGTAAAAAGGTGTAATTCATGCTACTTTTATTTTAGATTTTTTTTTATAACTGCTAACTGAACAATACAACAAGGGGTTTCTCTCAAAGATAGAGTTAGAAACGAGACTATCCGCGAGAGAACGAAAGTAACCGACATAGCCCACAGAATTAGCAAGTTGAAGTGGCAGTGGGCTGGTCATCTGTGTCGCAGGACCGATAGCCGTTGGAGCAGACGTGTCCTGGAGTGGAGACCGCGTCTTGGCAAACGCAGTGTGGGACGTCCTCCGGCCCGTTGGACCGACGATCTTCGTAAGATTGCCGGTTTAGGCTGGATGAGGATTGCGGAAAACCGGGATGTCTGGCGCGAACTTGGGGAGGCCTATGTCCAGCAGTGGACTGCAATAGGCTGAACTGATGATGACGATGAACTGAACAATAACTTTTTTGCTAAATTCTACCTGAACAAAGTCGCGGGCACAGCTGCTAGTTTCTAATAAAAGTAATTGTTACACGTAAGGCAAAACATAATATATTTTTTTCATTAATGTTGTATAATAAATACCCTTTTTCTTTTATTACATAGTTCTAGGATCATTCGTAGCTCATTGCCGACCCTACCCCTAGGCGCTTTGACTAACTTACTCACCTAAGAAGCATAACACTACTTGAAAGCAGTATTATTTGACTGTGCTCTTCAGTAAAGTTGACGCACTTCGCCGGTCTAGCTGCTTCAAATTTTAAGCAAGATTGTTCTTGCTGTACCCTACCTCAATATGCTCTTTGGTAGCTACATAATATGTATGATGTATTTTTATTCACTTACCAAACTGATATTAAAAATTATTTAAGCACAACTAAATTTTATAGGGTAAATTTAATGTCTTATGTTAATTTTGTTTTAGGTTAGGTTAAGTTTTTATTTTAATTTTTTTTTTAAATTCATTAAAAATTATAAATTTATGTCAGTTCAAATTTTACGTCCCTTATCACTTTTAAGTCTAAATTATGGCTTAGCTACTTAATTTGGAAAACTTTGTACAGCAGTAAATACACAAAAGCTAGTCAAGTTAGACTGGTACACCGAGAACTCTGTACAATTCCTTACTTCTATCAACTAGAAATTTGGTATTGTTACACAACTCGGTTGCAAACTCAACGACTTCGTCGCAAAATAGGTACGTAGTGTTTCGTTAACAATTGGCACTCTCCAAATTATTTAAAATTTTCTAATACTGGAGGGAAAGAATAAAAATAATAAATTATTTAGTATTTGATTATTCAATATTTTCCTTACAATACAATATTTTTAAAATATGCAAGATCCGGAGACAATTTATTCTACTACAGAAAAAATTGTCTCTGTCTATCTTGCATATTTATCCACTCTGTTTATATATGTCGTTGAGTACAACATTTTAAAATAGCAGACACTACCTGACAAACAGACATTTACCGCAAAAACAATAATTGATCTTGCATTAAAATATATGCTTTAATATTAAAAACGTAAGAATTCACACGAGGCGTTACGGTTGGTGAAATCGAAACATTTAAAGAAAAAAATTATTCAATTTTATAATATTGGTGGAAATATATATTTTATATGAAAATTGTAGGCGTTACAATAAACTATAAAAATGTACTTTTGAAATAATACATCGATAAAAAGTCTGTTTTAAACTAAGTAGTATCATAAACGCAACACATTCATGTCTATATAAAAACAAAACGCGTTTGCAAGATTCAAACAATAAATAAACTTCTTTACATTAGCGTTAATAACAAAGAAATTACAAAGCGAGACTCTGCAATGTGCATAACACGGTACAAGGAAAGTTTATACTGTTCAGTAACTGCCATAAATTCAAACGGCTTCTTGTATTGACAAGTTTGGAGCGAGCAACATTCACCTGTCGTCTTGCTTGTGAATTCACTGTGGACTCTTTTACTCCTCGCTTTTAAGAGTTTGTTTGGAATACCACTAACTTATCGATCGGTACACGCAGCTGTCTCTTGGTACAGAGTCATATTAGAATACGTACATTAATCATGTCACCAGACCGAATTTGAATAATTTATTTTGCACAAATAACTGTATAAGAAAATAAATAACTATACTTTAATTTTTATCTCATAACTACCTGACCCGAGAGACGTTGTTCTGTCTTGCGAACGGCTTAACGAGTGAAGTTTAAAAATTAAAAAAAAAACTACTACTTTTAACTAAGGTAGGGCACATCAGGAAATTTCCTGCTCAAAATATGGAGCAGTCCATCTAGGGTAGTACCTCGACCTTACATAAGATCTCAACTAAATAATACTGTTTTCATGCAGTGTTGTGTTCCTGTTGGAGAGTAAGGTGACCAGAGCTCCTGGGGTAATTGGGGATGGGCTTGGCAATGCGCTTGCGATATTTCTGGTATTGCAGACGTCTATAAGCTACTACTAATGGTTTTTGCCGACCTAGTTGTATAAAATAAAAAAATACCCTATATCTAGCGGTACCTACGAAATGTACTTTACCATTTTTCTCTTTTCTTATACCTACCAATTACACACTTGGGTGTAATTTATAAAAATTAGTCTAGTCATTAGGAAAGAGTGCGACCACGATTACCGTGACACGAGATTTTTATATATTAAATTGTGTTACATTTATAGATATTATATTCCTTTATCGTAGATACTTTCAGCTACTTACCTAACTCAAAATACAAGTCTAATTTATAAGTAATTCATGAATGTGTATAAAATTATAACATAAAAACTACCACATGACATAATTTCGAATGCAACAAAAGGAAACGAAACTGTGTCACACAAATGAAATAAAACTTGATTTTTGAATGAAATGAAAATGTCTCTAGAAACATGATGGCGTACGACATCGGGAAAGGACGTTTATTAACGGCTGTGTTTAAGCGCTGTTCGTTTCCTCTCTTTTGTGACTGCTCACGCCAGTTACCCAGCCTTGTATGAATAGGCGCATACGTGAGTGAACAACTTTACAAAGTATTAAGGCGTTTTTGTGGTACTCGGATCTCGTACAAGTCGCTTTAAATTGCTTAAAACTTCCTTACCAAAACAGCGCATTCAGAGTAAATACGATTATTAATTGAAACGTGGATGTTAATTTCTACGTTTTATTTGCTTACTCATTACATGATACTGTTTTGAAACATAATTATGTTAGAATTTGGCTTTTGTTTCCAATAATCTGCCAACACATATATTATATATAAAAGAGATTTCCTCATCACGATATCCCTGGAACCATAAGGCGTAGAGACTTGAAATTTAGTAAGAATATTCCTTTCACCGAGTAGAGGTCAGCTAAGAACGGGTTTTACGAAATTCCACCCACAAGAGGGGGTTGCGGGGGTTAATAACATATATGGTAAAACAACGTTTGCGGGGTCAGCTAGTAATGGTATAATTTTCTATGAATAACGCTTATATTTATATAGGTATCATTTTCTATAAATAAGCGAAACTAGATAAGAATTTACTTAATGCTACGACCTAAGATGCTGAGAACTTCTTATCCCGAAATTTTGGTTCAATAAGGAAAAGGAAGTCTGACTGTTTACTTAATTATAATTTATTAACAAGTAGTTCAATGACATTTTTTCTAGAAGAAATTTCGAAGTTTTATGACAGCAATTATAGTCTTATTTTTTTACAAATATAATACATATAGTGACAAATACTTATATGAATACAACATTTTCTTATTATAGATTACTAGCCAACCCGTGCCCACTTCGTTGGGCGTTATAATCCATTTCACATAAGAAGGGTACGGTGAAATTTGATATGTTCCAATACACTCTCACTATTTTCAGCAAATCAGATAAATATAAATGTTTTAAAATCACCAATTAATTTCTAAGGCAAATAATAATGCTTGATTAGATTGAATTGTTGACACGGCACGTCAGAGGGCGCAGGTTCAAATCCTGCTGATTTAAAATCTTTATATATTTTTATCTTTTTCCTTTTATCTTGTCACTCCTGAATAGTGTAGCTTTCTGTTAGCGAAAGAATTTTCATGATCAGATCAGTATTTGCGAAGATTACCCCGTATATACAAAGTTATAAACTTTACCTCTTTATAATATTAGTATAGACAAACCACCTCATTCATAAATATTAACTCTAAACCCACTTGTGACGAAATAATTACCTAAATAAAAAATTAAATGTATTTTAATAGATATTGACATACTACACCAAATTGTAAATGTGTAATAACTTTTTGTGTTGAATAATAAATTATGTACAAGATTCGACTACAAGTGTATTAAAAATTAAACATTAAAATAACTAATAAAATAATATACAAAAGATAAAAACATAATAGACATATTGTATATGTATATGTTTATACATAACCGATCAAATTTTTACCCCATATATCTAATCTTAGATGCACGTAGAGATGAGAATGTGACATGAAAGTCAATAAATTTGCTCAATAGCCATTAAACGACATTGTGGGGTGCGAAAATATGGAAGAGAGGGGACAGTTTTGTGATTTAAGGCGTCTTATAACAAAATGGAAGAGACCAACTATGTTGAATTACTTGTAACTTAAACGTTTTGACGTCTAATTTTATTTATTGTCTATTTTAAAGTTTCATACTAATTTAGGATAAGTCATTAAAACTAATAAAAATCTAAGAAATAGCTTTTTTTATTTGTCCAAAATACAAAAAACACATATTTTACACTATTTATAAGCCTGCCGCGAAAACTCACAAGAGCTTATCTGGACAAGCCGTTACGTTGAATACTATATTACCATAATTATGTTTAAGTTTACACAATACTGTCCTATATTATACTAATTTAACTAATGTAATTAAAGTAATTAACTAAGTTTGTGACTATTAAACGCTTAATGATTTTATTAATAGATGTTTTTAATGATCTAGCTACAACGTTATTATCATTATTTTAGTTTAAGTGCAGTATTTTAGTTTTGAAACATACATATTATTTAATAAGCAAAATATAAAATGTATTAATTATATAATTAATTCAATCAAAAGGAAAAAAACTAAACGATTTTCTTTGTTAAATTTCACATAAACACTTTATCTATTAATAGATAGTAAGTTCAATGTATATACAATATGTTTACTGTAAATATTTTCCCTTTCCCGCCTTGCGAACACTAAACTTCTTTCCTGTGTTCAGAGTGGCACTCGAAACGTGACAAGATGTGTGAAGGGGGCATAAATTGTGGACGTTTCTAGCGACACTTAACTTTAGATCTTGGCCCGTCCGGCCAACGTCGCAGCTGGCAGCCATCCGAGCGGACGTAACTAAACATACCCGGTCTAACGAAATAGAAAATACCATTATTCTTTTGCTCGAGACAAGGAGGCGTTCAAGTACTATTATTTACAACCAAATTTGTTTGTCTGAACGATGTTGTAAAATTGTGTAAATTACGATTGTTGTTTAGCTCTAAAAACGAAAACAATAAGTCTTGGATATACTAAAAAGAATATTAAAACTTTGCGAAAAATCTTGATATAATAAAATTAATTTAGTCAAAGGAGTCTGATTTTTATTTGGACTATTTTATATATTTATAACTTAAAAAATGTAGCATCAATGTAAAAAAATAGATTACCAACAATTACATTTATGAAATCAATAAATGAACCCTAAGACAGACAAAGAAAAAAATCTATAATTGAAATATTTCTGACCCAGCCACCCGTTTTGGTTCATGACGATCTAGGAACATTCAAATTGATGGTAAGGGTACGTTTCACCATTAAAGGGAGTCTTATTAATTCCCCTTTCGACAGGCCGACCGAGAAGGCTATAAATTCACCTCAACCAAAGGGATGACCAATTTCAGAACATTTACGAGCCACAAATTACGCGACCGCTGAAATATACTGGGCCAGAGATGGTATAGAACGGAGGGCAAGCGAGAGCTGAAAAAGCCCAAATGTTAATTTAATGTTGAGAGCTACACGAAATTGCTTTAGTCCTCAAGATAGGAAAAATATTGGCCACCATCCGCGAAAAGGTCCAAACACTAATTTTATGCAGGGTAAATGAGCCGAGGGCAAAGCGACAGCAAATCGATATTCATTTGACTAAGCGTACATTTATTTAGGCTGAAAACAATATAATGTAAATCAGAATCAACGAAAATTAGTTTAATCCCTCTTTTATGACTCTTTTGCATTTGTTTTAATATTTATAGAAGCTCTAATTGTGACGTCGAAAATAATTGAATGAGTTTGTCCATTCGTGGAACAAAAATAGTAATATTTTGTACATTTCTGCGCGATATGGAAAAGAGAAAACAAAACATGGGCAAGTTTGTGCTTTTAATGGCTGTTTTATTTGTTCGCGTCAATATATCTAATGCGAGTTCGTAACGTTGTGCGAGCTAACTGTTTTATCACTTTATTGCATGAGATCGCATAAACTTGCGAAGGCAATGGCAATAAAATGTTACATTAAGAACGTTTTTTCATTGACCGATACAGATAACATTATATCGCCGCTGACACGTTGACACGATCGGTCAATATCGATATTATAAATTGTAATTCAGTGATGCGGTACTTTTTAGTTTTTTTTTTTTTTTTTTAATTAAAACTAATGTCGTGTGTGAGTTGCCATTATAAGCACATTTGGGGTTTATATTCGATTTAACGTCTTATTTTTATACGTAACTAGCTGACCCGTCGAACTTCGTACCGCCTAACACTCGATTTTTTTGATACTTATCCTTCCCGGAACCCCCCCCCACTAACAAAAAATTAAAATTTATTGTATGGCATTAAAGTTCAAATTGACTTTTAAGTATTATTACGAATCTTTTGTATGGGAATATAGAAATTTTTAAATTTTTCTCTCAACACCATCCTCGTACTTCAAGGAATATTATAAAAAAAGAATTAGTGAAATCGGTTCAGTTGATCTCGAGATTTGCGCTTAGCAACAAATTCAGCGATTCATTTTTATATATATAGAGATTATAGAGATAGAGATTAAAATATATATATATATATATATATGTGAGCGCGACCGCATTTTGTCACTACATATTCGAACCCGTGTCCGGTACCTGAGCTGTTGTCGATATTCACCTACCCCCGCTCATTCTATTATTAGAGTCATTTTGACGTTGTGACGTGTTCGCCTGCCTTCACTCATTTATTCGAGTCATTCCGTCGTGTGTGGAACGATCGTTGCGGCCGCGGCTGGGGCGGTCTTGGCTCCGTCTTGGCGCGGTGCATTTGTGGTGTCCTGCTGGTGGCTTGACCTCAACTCTTTCCATGGTAAGTTTGTGTACACGAATTAATTGTAACTTATTTAGTTAGACAGCGAGGACAACTCGAGCAGTGGATGGGGAGCGTTTGATACGTATCTTTGGAGGGCCCTCCTTAACCCTACACTTGGGTCGCAAGTCCCAGGCACTGCTCTGAGTTCTCCCTCTGCCACGCGATAGATCCGGCGCCCGTTCGGTAAGTCCATTGAATACTATCTAATAATATATTAAATGATCTATATAACTATCTTGTGTTAACTTGCATTGTCAATTAACCAGTCTGGCCATCCTTCCTCGCTTCTGATTCCTACATCAGAAGTGGGATGCAACCTTAACGACCCACATCGCGAAAGCCGTGCGCCGAACAATAAGCAGTGTGCAATTAAGTTGCAATATTTCGTGGTGATAAGTAGGTACATCGATATTTTAGTTCTTTTCGGTCGTTCTGTTGTGTTCTTATCGGTGTACAAGGGTTTTGTTCAGTGTTCAATTACGTAATTCAATTTACCGGTTATTTGTTGAATTTAATTTTGTAGTTATTGATTTTCGCTAATAGATTTTGCGATTCTGTTTTTATTTCGATTCGGTCAGAATATTAGATTGTGAGCGTGATCGCAGTGCGAGCTTGCAGCGCGTTCTAGGTCCAGATCTAGTGAAAAGCAAAGTGTATCGAACAGAATCGTTGCGTACTATCCGAGTTTTTAAGAGTGAATACTCAGTTTTTATATTTTTGATAAGATCCACCCTCACCTTAATGACTCTCTTCGCTTACGGTATGGAAGCTATTTTTCGGAAACTAGAACATATCTGTTTCCATAGGGTAGTTTTAAATAATCGTAATTTGTAGTATTCTGAACTCAGTTCAAAGTTAAAATATTAAATGATTCGAGCGTAGTTGTAGTATTTAGGTTGTTTGTTAAAGTTTTTGTGGTTACCCACTTGTTTGTGATAAAGTGTTAATATCGTCTTAGCTTGAGTATTTCCGATTACCCGGATACTTTTTGTGTTTGTTACACGATATATCTTACACGATATTTTAACTGATATTATTTGTCGAAGTACCGAAAGAGCGTAAAGTTATTAATTACGTGGCGTAAAGTGATTACCGTGATAATAATTAATTCGATATAGTTAAAAGTGTGTATCGTGAACTATAGATTGAAGTGAGAAATGAGTGTTTCTTTGAGGGTTTTAGTCTTATTCTACCTCTGATTGATTTATTTAAACTGTTTAAAAGTTGTTTTAGTTGTTCTGTTTATGAACGTTTAGATTACAGAGAGTTAATTGATAACACCTTGGTACAATCGTAAACGTATTACAACGATAGTTGTAGGTATGTAACCTCAGATTAACAATTTTGTTTATGAGTGGGTAACTATTAAAAATTCTTATTATATTCGATTGTTTTCTTTTAACAGTTCAAGAAAATTTGAAATTAGTGACTCCCTCACACGTTTCCAATTTGATTTGAAATAATAATCGATTTTAGTTGAGAAGGAATTTCAATCGATTTAATGAAATATTTTTAGTTTAAAAAAAAATCAATTATTCCTTGAGTTAATTACGTAGCTAGTTTGTTAAATAAATAAGTAGACAAGTATGCGATTTTCTAAGTATATTTGCTCATACCTCTTGATGTAAAATTGATTTAGACTTTATTAACCACGCATTTTAAAGTTAAATGACACTAACGCGTGAGTAGTAAAATTTTAAGGCAGTCGTTGTAGGTAACTGTTAAAATTCAAGTTTTCATCTATGCTAAAAATTATTGAGTAACTTTGAGAAGCAAGGGTTGTAAATGGAACTATATGATTTCGATAATTCCTTCATAGAGACAGCTAGGCTTTTTAATATCCTATCGGTGATTTTGTTTTGTTACAAAACGAGGAGCGTAATCAAACGAAACTCGATCCGAAATATCGAGGCCCTTTTCGCGTAATACAAGTTCTCGGAGGTAATCGGTATATTCTTAAAGCTTTAAATTGTAAACGTACCTACAAATTTGCTCACGAAAGGTTAAGAAAAATGCCAACACGTCATGTACCAGACGATTTTGATATAATTTATGATCTTGTTGACAATGATGATGTTCAGGTTTAAGTAGAGGGAGAGACTTGAGTGAACGACTCTATCAACTGTAATGTGCTCAACCGTACCAGGGTAGTTATTTCGTAGTCGTAACGCTGTAGAAGGTGTCTCTTGGGGAAACCCAAGAGTCTATGGGTGCGCGGTGTGCGTTTAACTCTGGCGGAGTTCGTGGTGTTTGACACCGTAGCGTGTAGACATAAGAGGTGACTGACTCGGGTGATCCATACGATGGATATGCGTACTGAGATGTATGTGACTGACACAGGTACTGTGATTGCTCTTCGTCTGGGGAGCCGTGTGTTAGAGGTCTTTACACGTGGATTTGGCAAGCTTGGTTGTAACTTGTTGTCGAAGTATAGTTTTCGTCGTGATGACGTCGATAGTACATGGCTGTGGTATTTGTGTGAAGTGATTAGTTATAATTGGTTTCATGGCAATTACGATTCAGATTATTGTAAAATTCTTGAAACGATCTATATCAGTTTAGAGAGTTTGTATACTTTTCCCTTTTACGTAGAGCTTGGCTGAGTACAAGGTACTGTTGTGACTTTTTCTTCTTATTCCTATATAGGTACTGCCTACTTATTGTACTTACTGTTTAGGTGTTTGATGTGTGACGAATGTGGTTTGAAATTTGTTGGAGTTTCGTCCTAACTAATCCAGGGTGATTAGGTGGTGGACACACGGCTTGGTCCCAGAAGGTAGACGAAATTTGTCGTCCGAGCCACACCCATGCAGTGGGTCAGCTTGTCATTGACATGTATTTAGCATCATCTGACGAAAATTGTCATCCAAGTCAGGTCCGTTCAGGCGGCTGACTTGTCCTGTATGATTGCTGATTATGAGTGAGACGAAATGTGTCGTCCGAGTCATTGGCCTGTCTAGCAGCAGACGAAATGTGTTGTCCGAGTCATCCAGCGAAGGATTGGCTTGTCGAGCGCTAACAGACGAAATGTGTCGTCCAGGTTATTGGCTTGTCTAGTGATAACAGACGAAATGTGTCGTCCGAGCCATTGGCTTGTCAAGTGGTAAGCTAATGTTTACAGAACTAACGACAGTACTTAAGAGACGAATAGTAAAGTGAAAAAAAAAAGTGAGAAGGGATAAAGAGACAAACAATCCGGGCTAGTATGGTCTCCCCTGCTGTTGTGGGAGACGATCCAATACTGAAGGGATGATGATAGTATGGTCTCTCCTGCTGTTCTGGGAGACGATCCATGTTACGCTGCAGGGGTCTCGCCTGCTTTAGTGGGCGACGATTTCGACCAGCCTGTTTTACATTAGTATGGTCTCTTCTGCTGTTGTGGGAGACGATCCATGATTCACTGCAGGAATCCCGCCTGCTATAGTGGGTAACGATTTAGACCAGCAAGTTTGAACTGTGGTGGTTTTCATGTTTTAAACCTAGACCAGTGATATTTACCATATTGATATGACTGTAATGATTATGATGATAACCATATTAAATGTGACTGGTGTGACTGATTTCTATATTTTGGACCCACGAATAATCTTCATGACTATTTGACTACTATCTTACACGACTTAGAAATTCTACTACTTAGAACTAGACAGAGCTGATTAGTAAATGAGAACGCTTTTTGTTGGTAATTGATGCAGTTGAGTTGGTGGTCGTACGGACAGTGTCATCCGGGCCATGGGTAGCTGGTTGAAGGGGCCTTGTACGCCCGGGCCACGCTACAGATTGGGGTGAAAGGGCCTAGCACGCCCGACCCACGGTTGATAAGCTGGTCGAAGGGGCCTTGTACGCCCGGGCCACGCTACAGAGTGGGGTGAAGGGGCCTAGCACGCCCGACCCACGGTAGGTAAGCTGGTTGAAGGGGCCTTGTACGCCCGGGCCACGCTACAGATTGGGGTGAAAGGGCCTAGCACGCCCGACCCACGGTTGATAAGCTGGTCGAAGGGGCCTTGTACGCCCGGGCCACGCTACAGAGTGGGGTGAAGGGGCCTAGCACGCCCGACCCACGGTAGGTAAGCTGGTTGAAGGGGCCTTGTACGCCCGGGCCACGCTTTAGGGTGGGGTGAAGGGGCCTAGCACGCCCGACCCACGGTAGGTAAGCTGGTTGAAGGGGCCTTGTACGCCCGGGCCACGCTTTAGGGTGGGGTGAAGGGGCCTAGAACGCCCGACCCACGGTAGGTAATCTGGTTGAAGGGGCCTTGTACGCCCGGGCCACGCTATAGAGTAGGAAGGGGTGAAGGGGCCCAGTACGCCCGACCCGCTAGTGCATTACGGTCTTAGCGTTTTTTTTTTGTCAGGAATGACCGAACGGTTGTTAATGTAGCTCACTACAGTTGTATAGGTCGGGTTAGTAGCGTCGAGTTTGAAGGTGCACGACATGGACGCACGAGGTCGTGCGATTGTCAGGATTGGCCGTGTGAGCGCGACCGCATTTTGTCACTACATATTCGAACCCGTGTCCGGTACCTGAGCTGTTGTCGATATTCACCTACCCCCGCTCATTCTATTATTAGAGTCATTTTGACGTTGTGACGTGTTCGCCTGCCTTCACTCATTTATTCGAGTCATTCCGTCGTGTGTGGAACGATCGTTGCGGCCGCGGCTGGGGCGGTCTTGGCTCCGTCTTGGCGCGGTGCATTTGTGGTGTCCTGCTGGTGGCTTGACCTCAACTCTTTCCATGGTAAGTTTGTGTACACGAATTAATTGTAACTTATTTAGTTAGACAGCGTGGACAACTCGAGCAGTGGATGGGGAGCGTTTGATACGTATCTTTGGAGGGCCCTCCTTAACCCTACACTTGGGTCGCAAGTCCCAGGCACTGCTCTGAGTTCTCCCTCTGCCACGCGATAGATCCGGCGCCCGTTCGGTAAGTCCATTGAATACTATCTAATAATATATTAAATGATCTATATAACTATCTTGTGTTAACTTGCATTGTCAATTAACCAGTCTGGCCATCCTTCCTCGCTTCTGATTCCTACATATATATATATATATATATATATATATATATATATATATATATATATATATATATATATAATTAAATAAATATTTACACAAGTCCAGAAGAACAGAGGGAGTCTCATTCTTGTCCAGAGAATCGGAATTTCAACACAAATTTATGCTGCAGGCAGTCTACTCGAACATGATTACGTCATAATCATTTTGAAATTATAATTTATTCAAATTTTACACTGTAAATAGCTACAACGCTGTAGTTTAAATTTGAAATAAATAAATATGAAATAATTATTATTTTCAATGAATAATACTTACAAATAAAATATATATTTTTAAGAAACACATACACTCTGGGCAAAAACTCTCTAAACTCTTAATGTAAGTATAAAGTAGGGTAACTTCAGTATACTATATTATATAAAGCATTTATTTGTTAAAAAGCCATATTTACCTCACAAGACTTAAAAAATTATCTGAAAAGTGCATCAGCTTATGATTACTACTATATACTGTTTTCGTCGACATTATTTTGTCCTTTGCCAATATAAAAATAATAAAAAAGCAATATATATATATATATATATATATATATATATATATATATAACTTATAAGCTGTGTCGAAATTTCAATAATTAGGTACCAACAACTGTATTTGAGTACTTTTAATGTAAAAATGCTCTAAGAATAATTCTTTATACCACCTATTTTCTAAGGTCAAACGCAAAAACAAAATTACTATGTTTCCACTGAATGAAATGGCATTAACGAAAATGACGATGGTAATTACCATTTGTAGTTTGGATATTATCAGTTATTGTTGACCTAGGAGAGTTCTTAAAATAGAGTTATTTTTAATGAAAAAAAAATGATAACTTTCATAATGTTCCTCAATATGAAAAATAAAGCTATTTTTTTTTAATATTATTTGTATGCAATAAAAATAAAGTTCACCAAGTTGTTCACCAAGTTATATTTTTTATTAATGTTTTTGAATCAAAATACTACCTATAATAAATTCATGTTCTTCGTTGTTTCATAAAAAAAAATACGTTACGTACGTTTAATATAACGATAGACATAGTAACTGTATAGGTTACGAAAAGCAATAACGATGTTTTATCACCTAATGACTATATCTCATTAAGGTCCACATAACCTGTGTTTTACGCTGTACAATAACCGTATAACTGTCTGAGTATCGCAATATGATTGCAATACAAAAAGCCTTTGTGTAAGAAAGTATAAAAGATTTTTAACAGCTTTTGTGCTGCCACTACACAGTATAACTGTAGCCGTAAACAAATTTTACACTTAAACAGATAGGAGACTTGAAAATGTTATATCTGTATATATAAAAATCAATGCCACTTTTCGTTGTAATTTTATAACTCAAGAACGAGCTCAGATGTCCAAACCAAATATTAAGGCTTTTCTCAGACTATTTAGTAGATGGTTTATGTGAAGTTTGCACAAAATCGTTCGAGCGGTTCTTGATTTATCACATTTTTTGTAACAAAGGAGGATCATTTTGTTAATGGGGATTTTGCTGTCAAATTGAAACTTTTTTCAGTGTTGACAGTACAAACATGTTGTAATGTCATTCATTTATGTTTAGGTTTTTGATTAAAGCAAATTAATCGAAGCACGTCCAAAATGAAATGATGAAGACAAAAAACCCACGGATATATTACATCACAAAAATAATTAACGCCCAACGAAGTGGGCACGGGACGGCTAGTGTTATATAAATGCAAAGTAAAGTCCTTATGTTTTCTATATGTTTAAATATATATAACGTATTTTATTCATACGTCTCATTACTTAGAGTTTTAAGCTATTTGGCCTTTAAAAAATAATAACTCATAATTCAGCACCCATTCGATATAGGTGAACACAACCTTTAACATTACTTAGAACTGTATAACCTACACTAGTTTTCTGTCACTTAACAGACGAACGTGGTCAACGAATGGATATCGCGTGATTTATAAACATTAATATGAATAGTCTAATAATAACTGTCAGGATTTTACAGTAAATCTATCATCGTTAACGCATTTTTTTGATATGAATCGCGGACTAACTCACTCTCTCGAACTAAAGCGCGATCTATTCGGGGAACGGGCCGATGCGTTAGCAATGCATAGTCAACACGAGGCAATAATATAAGCAAACTCGACGGCTGCGCTTGGATAGCTTGTTAGTGAGACGATCCGCTAACATTGCGTTATTGATGCTGTAAGTGTTTGATCATATCCGTCGTGTCTTGATCGTGTCCGTATAAAGATTACCAAATATGAGGTTACGATACGATAGTGGGCAGGTGCTGTTAGCTGTAATGAGCTATGCCCTAACTAGCTTCAACTGTATGGATTTACTTATACAGTTTTAACTTAATGTAAACATAATGTCGAGATGGTTTTCGCGACATGTTGAAATGACATCGACGAAATATCGCTATTACGTATACTTTCCATGCAACAATTCGAATAAATTAAGGATGTATGACATTCTCAAACAATAATTGTTTATTAATGTAGCTCGAAATGATCATTGCAAATAAAATAAAAATGCCAAACCAAACAAAACAACACCGTTCGATACTAAAAAATATATATTTTAACGATTCAGCCTATGACATCCCACTGCTGGGCATAGGCCTCTTTCTTGATGTTTGAGGGAAAATATTACAGAAATTATACATTTTTAATAATTTTAATCCCATCAATATTCTTAACGACTAAGATATATCTATGCATATGATAAAATTGAGGCATGTTTCTCGGACTATTAAATGCCTCAAATAAACAAACAACTTCATTGGCTTTACAACGCTTAAATTTAATAATATCGATCGCATAAACATAAAATAAACAAAATTAAAGCGGTTGTAGAACAATTAGCCTAAAGCTACTTATAAAGCCTGCGTCGTACTTAAAAAGTATTACCTTGTTTATTTCCGATTTAATAGGATTAGGTAACAATGTGACATAAACGAAATAAACAAAATTAATCCCAATTTTAAGTACATACGTAATGAGTTACTTTATATGTATGTTACTATAATTTTTATAACTATACATACACATAATACCAACGTATGCGTAACATATTACACAACTACTAGACAATAGAAATCTCTCTTAAAAAACAATCAAATATTATAATAAATACTAATACTAATATTATAAAGAGGTAAAGTTTATAACTTTGTTTGTATATACGGGGTAATCTTCGCAAATACTGATCCGATCATGAAAATTCTTTCGCTAACAGAAAGCTACACTATTCAGGAGTGACAAGATAAAAGGAAAAAGATAAAAATATATAGATAAAGATTTTAAATCAGCAGGATTTGAACCTGCGCCCTCTGACGTGCCGTGTCAACAATTCAATCTAATCAAGCATTATTATTTGCCTTAGAAATTAATTGGTGATTTTAAAACATTTATATTTATCTGATTTGCTGAAAATAGTGAGAGTGTATTGGAACATATCAAATTTCACCGTACCCTTCTTATGTGAAATGGATTATAACGCCCAACGAAGTGGGCACGGGTCGGCTAGTAATAAATAATTATAAAGTTCCGTCTTGTAGTACCGATTATTTATTATCAGGTACAAAAAAAGGAAACATTTGCTGTCATGTTATTTATTTTTAACTTGTTAAGGTTTTTATTACAAAAATTGTAATAGGTTTAAGTTTTTCCCAGGGTCTGGTATTAGGAAATGTACAAATATTAGCATTTCTAAATATTGTTTAGTTCTAGAGTAAATTAAAATTACATAATATTACAATCGGAAAATAATAAATATATATTTAGGAGCATTTTTTGCTTGTGGATTTATTAAAAGTTTGCATAGCCTCCATAAATTATTCATAGACTAAAGTTGAACGATTTCATACGATACTCATATCCACAACAATACTTATTTAAATACGATTAAAAAAAATTGTAGAAAATGTATGCATTTCGAATTAAATAAATATAATAATAATAAAAACAGCAAACTCCGACTAAATACACAAATACATTATAAATTCCTTTTAACCGCCTTCAAAAAAGGAGGAGTGATTCGACTGTATTTTTTTGTGTGTTACATCACAACTTTTTACTGGGTATACCGATTTTGATGATTCTTATTTTAATCGAAAGCTGTAGCTTGTTTAGTGGTATCATTTCAACTAGATCGAGATCTGTGATTACTTTAAGAGTAAGATTTGATCAGGCGTATTTACTAATTATTTTCTCAACCACCTAAGTTGTATTGCCTACTTGTCGATGTATTTTAAGTCGGTTCTTTTTCGTTTGCGAGCAAACACAAGTATTTGTGTCAAAAAAGGAAATAACAATTACATTATTTTATAATTTTATATTGTTTTATTGTTGATAAAGCTTACCAGTTATAGAATACTTACATACATTTATACTACACTTATTTATCTAGCATATAACGATCATATTAGCAGTCGTCATAATATTACAAGAAGAAAAAATATGATTACTCTGGAAAGTAGTTCTGTAATTTGTATTATTTTTCGTTTCGAATTCACCCAATACCGAATTAAATTAATTTTGACATATTCAAAAAGCTACTATATAAATCAGAATATTCAATTATTTCACTTGGGAATCTTAGTCTTATACAATAAATACCGAGGCACTATTTGACTCCAGCTGAGCTATAATTAAATTCTTGAACTATTATCGTAAGTGACGTAACGCTGACGAAAATCTAGCATTTAGTTTTTTGGTGAGTTAAAAAATAATGATCCGAATGAAACAGGTTAATTAAAAAAAAATTATTTTGAGCCAGTTTTAATTATACTTTTGCCAAAACTTTAATGCTGACAATCTTCTTACAAAAATATATCGTATCATATTTAGTTTTAAGTTATTTTCAAAATATATTAATGCTCATTTCAATATTAAAGAACAAACTGTTTATTTGTTAATAGATGGAAAACATTTAAAATTTGAGTTAATTTTAGCATACTATTAAACACACACATAGCATATAATCCAAAAGTATCCAGTAGTCATAAATGTCATAGCAAGCCACGGGGTAATCTATGATATAGTTTTATAAGGATCAATTTCACTCTTTACTGTAAAAAATTCTCGACCTACATTTATAAATTTGGCAAGAAGTTTAGTTTCACAGCAGGAGCAAAGGAAAAAATCCGGAAACGTATATCCCATATGTATAAAGAAATTTTACAAAAAATAAATATTTTTCCTTCTTTCGTACAT
This sequence comes from Melitaea athalia, assembly GCA_905220545.2. Classification (NCBI taxonomy): domain Eukaryota; kingdom Metazoa; phylum Arthropoda; class Insecta; order Lepidoptera; family Nymphalidae; genus Melitaea; species Melitaea athalia. Next base: position 9,835,990 of record HG992187.1, read on the forward strand.
AAACACGCAGTATTATATATGGGTATTTAGCCCGTAAATATAACATTTCGTGGAATTCAGCTCATAAAATAACTGTTAAGATGCCCTCTCAAACCAAACTCTGAACTGAACCAGTGTAAAAATAAGTATTGAGGCTGTAACACGACCTTCTCATAAAAATCCACCTAACCGTAAGATATTTTTTCACTCTATAAACAGAGAATTTATAGAGCTATTAGAACCACAATCTTATTACAGAGCTGTACATTTTAATGGAAGACTGATAACTTACACACATTTCTCACTTCATAATTGTTTTTTTTCTCTTCTTGCTTCTGTGTCTATTTTTTATATCTAGTTAATGTTACCTACATTATTCATTTTAACTACAGTCTGACACACGAAAGTTAGTAAGTTTATTATGAAACTAAAAAAATTGGCCTTATTTTATACTTAAACAAAAATGTACTAATTCTAATAATTTTCACCAAAATTTTAAATCAACTTTACAAGTCAGCTTTATGTAAGTACAACAGATTAAAAAAAGTTCTTTGTTATCTGTTTCATTTTTTTTTTCAAGTATCAAACTACGTTAGTACTAGGAACGACAGTGTAGGAATACCTTCTATATAAAGAATTTTTCTTTCTTATGGCAGACTGTAATACATATACGAGTACAATAACTTCTTGTAAAATCTTGTACACGTTTAATCTAATCTATCATATGCATTGCTTATTCTTCTCCTACGAATGGAGGAGAATGGAGCCTATTCCCAGCAGTGGAAAGTCACAGAGTGTCAAGTGAAGTCAATCAAGATATTGGCTGTCTTGGTCAAAGTTTTGTAAAAAGATTTAAAATATAATATGTTGTTTCAATCTTTACTCGCTTTCTCGACTTTACGATAAAGATCTCTTAATTAATTTAAATTTTTTGCTTACCTTCTTACCTTCTAAAGTGTCATTTATTTTTTAGCTACATTGCTGTTGCTACAAAGGAAATGTAAGGCTTTAAATTAATAATTTAAAAATTAATTTATAAGTAATAAAAACACGAACTGGTCGACAACAGACATATTTTTTTTTTCAAATCTGTGCGTAAATGAATGCGTTAGAACAATAATAAAAATTGTGTATCTATTTTTATAATTTTTATCACGTGCTTTTCATAATCTCCTTCTATATGTGCTTCATTTATAGAAAGACACAACAATCGTTATTACTATTAGCTTATATGCGAATAAAAGCAATGTCTCACCGTAAGAAGTTAAATACAAAATGCATAAGATCAGGGATACATTCAAAATATTACGTATCGAGGGCTACATACGAGTAAAAATGAAGCAATATCTATTTCATAAGACCGTTCTCGTAGCTCCAAGCAAAAACTCTACAATCTCGAACTCTTCGAAACGATCTCTTATAACTACGATGTTCAACCTTCTTTTTACCGACTTTGAAAAAAAGGAGGAGATTTTCAAGTTGAGTGTAATTTTTTATGTATTTCAGAACTTTTTACTGGGTGAACCGAACTTAAATTTAATCGAGATATGACAAGTATTTTTTGAGTTATAATTATCTAATAATGTGTATTTAGTTAATTTTTTTTTCGTCTACCTAAGTTGCTGTACTTTTCGATGAAATTGATGTCAGTTTTTTTTTTGCGTTTGCTAGCTTATTTTCAACCTAGAAATTTAACAATATAATATGTAACACATGCTTACCTTTGAATAAGAATCCTCCTGTCGAACGTCTTTCAAGTAGTCATATAATATGCAGAGTGGAACTATCATAATAGCAGGCTCCTTACATATTGTAGCCGCAGCAGCAAATATGAGTGTCCCTGCTAAAGTACACCATTGTAATAGTTCACCTGAATCTTCACTAACACTACCGTTGCACTGGCACTTATTAATTTTCACTGATCCAGTTCCTACTTCACAAGCGTTCAGAATTCTCAAAGGTCCTGCTTTACCAGCTTTCAGTAATCTTCGAACGTTTATCATGATTTGTTGCACTAGCCCGTGACAGCTCAGCCGAAAGTTTTGATTACTGTTTGTCAATTGGTGACGCACTAAGTTATTCTGAATATTATGTCTATATTGTCCTTTCTGACTTTCGATCCGAAGACGTACATGTTCAGTGTAGAGTAAAAAACTGAGAAGAAATAAATTGCAAGCGGCCAAATCGGCTCTTCCGACCACACCAGCCACAGCTTCTGTATGTATGGGATGAGCTGCGAAACTCAAACCGGCAACCGCAGTCCCGACTCTCATACAATTCGGAGGTAATAATCTCCGTGCAGTCGTTACTACTAGCACTGTAGCTATCGAATGAAGCAGAATATTAAAAAAATGATAACTCCATGGCTTGAATCCACTTAAGATGTAATTCACGCGATATGTAGCGACACACAGCGGTCTATAGGAGCCGTGCGAACCGGGATCGGTGAGAGGTGTCCCCCAAAAATCATTTTCAAATAAAGATTTTATCGATGTGTGCCCTATGACATCTGGGTTGGAGAGTATCGCCCGCCTGTGGAACAAAATATCACATATTAGAGATTGTTTCTCACATTGAGATTTTAAAGACAAAAATATTTCCATGGTATAAACATTTATACCATTATATATTTGACTAGTATACGAATATAAATATATTGTACCTAATTATAAGTTATCAGAATTATATTTTCTACTATGCCAGCGACTTCGTCTGCGTGGAATTTAACAAAAAAGTTGTTGTTAAGTTCGCAGTTATAAAAAAAATCTGAAGTAAAAATGGCCTAAGTTACATCGTATTACATCAGTTATCTGCCAGTGAAAGTCCCGTCAAAATCAGTCCAGCCGTTTTAGAGATTAGCCGGACCAAACAGACAGATAGACAAAAATTGTAAAAAAATGTTATTTTGGTATATGTTCCGTGTAATAGATCCATTTGCATTTAGTAAAAAGCGGTTATTTTAATATTCCAAACAGACACTCCAATTTTATTTATTTGTATAGATTTTAAGAAAACAAGTAGTGTCAAACTTCTAAAAAGTTTTAAGAATTTTAGTTACAAGTGTATTAAAATGAGTATTAAATATTTGCAGAGTTCCTATCTAGTTTAAACGTTTAGCTGACTGTTACTTCTCACTTTGTAACATTAGTTATAGTAGTAAAGTAGTTAGTAAAAACTATTTCTATCCTTTTGAGAATCTTGACAAAACAAGTAGTAACATACTGTATAGTGTATACGAAAAGTACGGCATTAATTTTGACATATATCCATAACTAGCTTCGTGGACTCCGCTCCTATTGGTCTTAACGTGATGACACATAGCCTATAGCCTTCCTCGATAAATGGGCTATCCAACACTGAAAGAATTTTTCAAATCGGCCCAGTAGTTCCAGAGATTACCGCGTTCAAACAAACAAACAAACAAACTCTTCAGCTTTATATATTAGTATAGAAATATAGATTACAGTGTTTTACAATGTTGCAAATTAACATAATACAAGTATATAACGGTTTAAATATTGTATAAAATTACAATTGATTAAACAAATATCGTGGACGTCATTGACAATAAAACGAATTTGCTTTACTTATATGAGCTCGCAAGAAAATATTATGCTGATGGTGACATTAGGGTAACTTCGTTTGGTAATCAGGCTTAGATGTATCGAAATGTTTTCCTTCGACCGCTCGATTTCTGCCCTCAACAAGCGCTTCAACACCGAGTACAATACCATCTAAATAATGGAAAACGTTTACCATCGTTCTTCGAGATTGATTTCCTGGAGCGTATATTTGACGCTTATTGGATTTTGTATTCTACCCTCGCCATTCTTCAGATCGTCTTTATTATACTGAGCTAGGTCTTGCAATTTTTATTAATATTTTCCGGAAAGTTGTCTCGTATTCTGACACAACGACAAAATAAAGCAAGGACACATTGCAAAATGTACGTAATCGAGCGGGAAATTAAACTGTACAATTTTAATGACTTTGTCTATTTTATGAATGGATTATTTTACGGACGAAAATAATAAAGATTAAAATGTGTCTTCTTTATAGATTAAAAACATGCGTATATTCGTATATTTGAACATTGTCTGCGACAATAATTATTGTTTTAATTACTACTCTTCTGAATACAACTACTAGTAAAGAGAGAAATTAGTTTCATTCTCATGTTCATTAGATGTCTAAAGTTTCAAACCCCTTGACGCATTACTAACTTTCTTTATTGCAATAAGTTTAAGTCAGTTTCGTTTATTACTACCATTGTAATCCTCGTGGGTTTGTCGTAAAAACATGTTCTTATTAAATTTTAACAATGACGTTGAATGTTTTTCAAGTTTTCAATTAATGTTGTCTATCCACGTTCCGGTAATACCTACCTACCTTATTTACCATTTTACTCCTTTATTTTTCATATCATCTCACATTTTGAATTTGAAATAAGAAGCCAGTAAAATAAACGATTGAATAATATATTTTTATTGGACCAAAGCCGCGCTTACTATGCGAAGAAGGAAAAATCATCTCTAACATTCGACCATTGTATTGCAAATTGTGAATAAGACGCCTTTCCCTTTACTTATTTACATAAAAACTTTTTGGAGTATTTTGTTCGTAAATGACTTTTATTTCTTTCGAGGGACGTATAATAACGACCAAATAGATTCGATGTTGCGTTTTCACTAAAACACTTTCTTCATTAAAAACGTTTAAGTCGTATTTGCGGAAAATAGCGGCATTAGTATAACATTTACTGAAAAGGAAAACAGAGTATCTTGAAACAGAATAGCTAATAGAATCTCCGACATATTCTTTAATTGTTTTATTTATTTCCACAAAACTGAAGTTACGGAAATTACTGGTCATTTAAAAAAAATTACAATTTTAAGCACTGTTAATGATATAATAACATCACAAAAATAAATTCTTTCTTATCAGAGTTTTTATGCCTTCATTCGACTGGCAGCGCGTTAAAGCGTCATTTTGTATTACATGGTAATTTTGATAGTCTTTTATCCGTTACTAGCTGACCCTGCAAACGTTGTTTTGCCATATATGTTATTTACCCCCGCAACCCCCTCTTGTGGGTGGAATTTCGTAAAATCCGTTCATAGCTGACCTCTACTCGGTGAAAGAAATATTCCTACCAAATTTCAAGTCTCTACGCCTTATGGTTCCAGAGATATCGTGATGACTCAATGGGTAGAAATCTCTTTTATATAATTATATAGATTACACCAACATAGTCGACTTTTCAATAACGCTTGTATACGGGTGTATTCATTTATAATCAAAATGATATAAAAAATATATTCTAGTTACTGTATTCAAGACATTCTCAGAGCTATAATTTCTAAAATCCTAACGTATAAAAAATAATTATTACGCAAAATTCTATTCGTAGAATAATTTACAGATGTCCTACGAACGTATTTGTTACTATTATACCTGATGACATTTTGGTGCAGTAGTCACAGTAACTGGCTGATACGCTAGTGGTCATGGGTAGGTGGTAATTTTGCCGAATTTTTCCCTACAAGGTAACTTCAAATTGCTATCAAATTTAAATCAAATGCACGTTACGTGTGCCATTTAAAATATACAGCATAACTACAGTATCCGGTCTCGACGCAACACTCTACGAAGTCGAAGCAAAGAAGTCGTGCATTATTTATGTACTGGGTACTGTACATGACACTAAGAATTTTAGTGGCATAAATATATACGTTAGTACAATTATTTTAAACTATGTGCTATTGTCGCAAAGTTTACATAAATTAGTTAATAAGTTTAATAAAAGAACTGTATATTTCTACATATAACATAATATGTTATATTATGATGTACTCGCTGTGAACGCATAACTTTTACTTATAATGTGAAAGTGATTTCACAGCACTGGTTTGTGGCTGATGCGCTGGCGGTTGCAGGTTCGATCCCCGCACATCACAAACATTTGTATTAGCCATACAGATGTTTGCCGTGGTCTGGGTGTTTGTGCAGTCCTTGTGGGTCTCCCCACTGTGCCTCGGAGAGCACTTTAAGACGTTGGTACCGCTTGTTATCATGTACACCTGATAGCGATCGTTACTCATAGTAGGGAATATATTGGCCAACCCGCATTAGAGCAGCGTGGTGGATTAAGCTCTGATCCTTCTCCTAAGTGGGGAAAGAGGCCTATGCTCAGTAGTGGGAATTTACAGGCTGAAGCGAAGCGTGAAATTGATTTAAAGGGACCACTTTTCCAAATATTCTTATTTCCCCTATTTATAGCGTTTTCTTTTTTTAATTTTACTTAATTTAGTATTATGGTACGATGTATTTTTGGAAAAATAAATTAAAAAGTAACTATATAATCTTCTATTGCTGTAAACTGAGGTGGATTGGCAAAATTAAACGCATAATAGCATTAAGTACAATAGTACGATTTTCTGGTTAGATTTTAATTCGCTTAGAACTTTTCTGCTGATACGTGTTCAAATAACTAAATAGATAAAATGATAGACAGACAGACAGACAGACATTATATTAACTACAGTACCCTGTAAAAATTGTTGTCAAAGAATTTACGAAGAGTTAAAGGACAATGCCTATTTTCTATGAAGCCGTGCCCGGGTACGTGTTCAGACAATTCATATATTTAAGTATCCTTTATTAATCGAAAATAGATTTTTAATAATATTCTAAAAGTGATTAAAACCGTAGTTTATACTTTAATTAAAAAAGATATTTTAGTTGTATTCCGGGTTTGTGCTGTCAAAACATATTAAATATAAATACCAAGTCGGAAACGCAACTATAGAAATAAACGCTTTTTTTAATTAAATTATAAACCCCAACACGACCAGAAAATTGACATATTAAAGTTTTCTTTATTAATTAAAACTAGATTTTTAATAATAGTCTAAAAGTAATCAAAGCCGTGGTTTATATTTTAATTTAAAAAAAGCGTTTGTTTGTGTGGTTGCTATGACGACTTGCTATTTATATTTAAACTATTTTGACATGACAAACGCGGAATACAACTAAAATATTTTTTAAAATTAAATTATAAACCACGGCTTTGATCACTTTTAGAATATTATTAAAAATCTAGTTTCAATTAATAAACGATACTTAAATATATGAATTGTCTAAACTAGTCAAAGCACGTACCGGGCACAAATAGGCATTGTCCATAGGTATGTACAATTGCTAATTTTAATTTACAATTTTATTATGCGTATGTTTAGTCTATGTGTAGTATTTATGTAAGATACAAAATATAAAAGTTATTGTTGCCTGATTTGGCGGTTCCACAGTTTTAAAGGACTCACTTTTTTATTGATTTCTGGAAGTTTTGTGGTGTGATAACGAAACTCGTCTTTGTCTGCATAAGTTTTACTTTTTGTAAATCGGGTTGAATTAGCCCATTTTTCTACTTTTTAATTTTATTATTCTAAGGTCTCCTAATGGTCTAAGATCCGGAATATAACAAAATCTTCCCTCATCTGTTAATAAGATGAAACAATTTTTTATAGGCTGATTTCAATATTGTGAATTTATAAAAACAACCTCTGCCACCATAAGCCTGCTGCAAATAATAACACTTAAAAACAATTTTTTTTTCTTCTAATAAATCTTTTCCCTCTCATGTTAATTACACGTAGTAAGCTAAAACCGTCAATATTTTACATTATATACCTGACTGTAGTAGGCACCCATCTCTATGATTGCTATACTTACCTGCAGCCAGGTTACTCTGACTGAGGTTACTGACCTGGCTGCAGATAAGTGTAGCAATCATAGAGATGGCTGCCTACTACAGTCAGGTATATAATGTAAAATATTAACGGTTTTAGCTTACTACATGTAATTAACATGAGAGGGAAAAGCTAAAAAAAAAAAAAAAATTTGCAGCAGGCTTATGGTGGCAGAGGTTGTTTTTATAAACTCACAATATTTAAATAAGCCTATAAAAAATTGTTTCATCTAATTAACAGATGAGGGAAGATTTACCTTCTCGGATCTTAGACCATAAATTTTTGTAAAACTTTGTTAGAAATCTAATCTTTATATTATATCTAATACTTATTCTTGAACGGAATCTTTTTTTAATTTTTTTATAGTAACAAAGGAATCATACAATTTTGAGAATATATCTGATCTTTTAAATATTTTTAGTACAAGAATATTCGTTTTTAAGCCGTCCGTCAAAACAGTTAAGGAAAACTCAATATTAATCCGACTAAATTTTGATTAGAGGAAAACCTTTATTAGGATATTAGGTAAAAGGAGTATTTAGGCGTTTATTTTTTCAGGTAAATGTAAATAAGTTTTTATCGTTCAATTTTTAAGAGGACATTTAAGACAACTAAAAGAGTTTAGTGTCTACAAGTTGTAGGTGTTTACTTTGATATTCTAAAATGTGTCGTTTTCTTCGATCAGTCTAGCCAGTACTACTATATTTAATTAGACCTACGTCTTTAAATACAAAGACGAAACATCATTAATAGCATTTAATAAAAATGGGAAGATTTGCGCGAATTTGGGGAGGCTGTGAAACAGTAAACTACGATAGGCTGAAGTACAAGCACAAAATTAAAGGCATTGAACTAAATAATATCAGGGCTAAAGTTATATGTAAATTATTTATTTTATATTTTACATTTTATAATACACGGCAACTTTAATGCCTCGGTAATAACGAGAGACGCGAAAAGAAAAATCGAAACATGTTTTCTGATTGTGCAAAAGTTTCTATAAAAAACTATTTCCATTTCTAGCCGTGCCAAAACTTAGATTGAGATAAAGCTTGAGGATACGAAACTCTTTGCAGCGAAAGTTAGGGCAGCTGCGGCGTCGAGCCGTCACGTAAGCCTTCAATTACGAAACACTGAAGTGGTTTGCAGCAATCCCGAACAAAGCTCATCGATTCTATCATCATTATAATCGATAATGTTCGCAAAGAAGCGATTATTACGTAAATACGCTCTATTTTTAGATACCTAAGTAGTGGACAGACGATTTATAAAAATGAGAGAAATTAAATAAGGTTATTTAAGAAAACATGTTTTATGAGACGTAATAACTTCACCAATAGTACTATGGTATATATTGCGATGCATTCAGTCGTGGTTGCTTTTTATGATGAGCAATATGATCACATTAGATGATGTTATACAATACTTGTATTCACTTGTTGACGACGCGTTACTGCAGCGGTCACAGCACAGGCTGTTGCGCTGGCAGTCGCGGGTTCGATCCCCGCTCACGACACACTGGCTGGGCCTTTGTGCTTATGTATTGTGTGTGTTTCCGGACTCCCGACACAGGAGAAAATCCTACTGGGGGCCATTGAGTGTGAAGCGTTTATTTTTACTTGTTACTATTTACATATTTTGTTTAACAACAACAATTTTTAGCGAAATAAAAATATTATTTTCTCAAAAACGTAACTAATTTACAGATGTAAACGTCACTCACACGGCAACATGCAACTACAACAAAATATTTTTGAAGTGAAACTTCATTAGACGCATGAGGGGTAAAATTTGCTTACTTGGATGGGTGAACACCTGGGAACACCGCGAGACGTTGGCTCTTTGTTTTTTATTTATTATTTTATATAATTTGTTTTTTTTTTTCAAATAGTTTATCAAAGAGGTTCCACTTTAAACATGTGTACTTTGTAGACACGCAAATTTTTTTATATCGGATGTTATCCACTATCATCGAAACGTTGATCAACGAAAAGTAGCTGTATCGTATTTTATAAAGATAAGTAATGTTTTTCTATTTTAACAAGAAAAAATAGTATATTATACATAATTATATATATAAATTATTTAGTCCGAGACCCAACAGCACATTAATTCGATTCCAAACATAATTGCTTGACTGTAAATTATTCATAATGTAAAACAATCGATGATGTATAATTTACTTAAGGGTGTAGAGGGTAATAAATAGCCTGAGGTGGTGAAACCAGCCGAATTACTGTTGGAAGGCCGTATTATTCTATTCTATTATACCCCGTCCGGCGACTAATGATCTTTTTGACACTTCAAGAAATTTTGACATTAGTGACTGCCTCACACGTTATTTATTCGATTCGAAATAATAATCGATTTTATTTAAGAAGAACTTTCAATCGATTTAATTAAATACATTTAGTTTAAAAATATTATTTATTTATGCGTTTATTAGTTTTTTTTAATTATAAATGAAATATATAAATAATAAATAAATGAATTAACAGAGTTATTGCTCTTTATTCTTGGTTTGCAATTAGGGAATGCAAATCTCGCGAGATTGGGGCTCAAGCGAGATCTTGCGAGTTTATAAATATCAATCTCGCGAGATCTCGCCAATTTCGAGATCTCGCGAGATTGGCAGTTTTGTGTGTTTTTTTAGGGTTCCGTACTTCAAAAGGAAAAAACGGAACCCCTAAACCCACTTTGTTGTCCTTCTGTCTGTCACGACCTGTTCCTTGGTGAAAAAACCAAACTTCTAAGCCAACGCAATCAAAAGATACAGCTTTGTTGGTACGAAACCCTCGGTGCGCGAGTCCGACTCGCACTAGGCCGGTTTTTTTTTTTGCAAATAATCACAATATTTAAATAAATTAAATAAACCTACTTTAATTACATCGACAAGTAATACAACCTAATAAGACGAAAAAATTGTCAAGTAAACTATTAGCTTTCGATTAAAGTAAAAATCATCAAAATCGATAAACCCAGTAAAAAGTTATGCAGTTTAATACAACGTAGGTCGACGAAAAAGTAGTCAAGTAAATACGTATTATTATATATAACTTTAAAAGTATAAATTTAAATGGGACCACATGACACGCAACACCTTTCAGGTAAAACAAAATTAATCGAAATCGGTCCACCCAGTCAAAAGTTTTGAGCTAACATACATTAAAAAATACAATCGAATTGAGAACCTCCTCTTTTTTTGGAAGTCGGTTATAAAATAATAAAAATTATAAGTATTATAAAATAAAAATTTATTTTCAATAATTTTTTCAATAGACTTATTCAACAAACATTGTTTGATGTATCTGTCTATAATTTTTTTAAAAAACTTCTAAGTAATAAACTTTGACGTACCTACGTATCTATCAAATAAAAAATGAAAGAAACAACCAGTCGTCTTTTCTAATATCAAACAAAAATCTTTTAGCAATAAAACAACTCTTTTATAACTAACAAAAGAACGAGAAGTCAAAAAAAAATGAAACTTATTAACTAAGTTGAGTTGACTATTAATTAAACTTAGATATTATTATCAATTAAATAAAACTATATCGACTCAGTAGATACATTAGGTATTACAAATATAACAATCAAATGAAAGATTTGTTCAGTTCAAATCACAAGCCATTATTGTTTCAGCCTGTAATATTCCACTGTTGGGCATAGGCCTCTTTCCCCATGTAGGAGAAGGATCAGAGCTTAATCCACGCACGCTGCTCCCACAAGGACTGCACAAACACCCAGACCACGGCAAACATCTGCATGGCTAATACAGATGTTGTCGTGTGCGGGGATTGAACCTGCAACCGTGCGCGCAACAGCCATACACAAACCAGTGCTGTGACCGCTGCGCCAACGCGGCACAAGCCATTATTACGAATTATTCGCGAGATCTCGTTTTTGCGAGATCTCGTCCTTTTTTTCGTCCGAGATTCAATCTCGCTAAAAAAGGCCGAGATCTCGCAAAAACGAGATCTCGCGAGAACGAGATTGCATTCCCTATTTGCAATTAAATTTCAAGATTTCGACTTAATTCCTTGCAAGTAATCAATCTTGGGGTCATAGATACTATTTTTATTTCCTTTTTTGTATTAAATTTATGGAAAAAATAATCACATGACGTAAAATTATTTTTATCATATGATCGATTTATTATCGATTTATTATTTCAAGAACTGTTTCATAGTCTGTGGTTGTTTGTTATGCACAGGGTACTTCACTCAATCAATCAAATCGTCAATAAATTATGACATTACTGTAAAAATTTTAGTACGTTATTCCGAAAAAAAAAACTGTAATTTATAGGCGTGAGCTGTCAAAAAGATCATTAGTCGCCGGACGGGGTATAGTAAATTTATTTTAAACTAGCTGTGCCCGCGATTGCCATCAAATCGAATTCTAAATTTAAAACATACAGCTAATAAAGATAAAATACGTACCTACACTAATTTAAAATAAGCCGTACGTTCAATGCTTTCTGTGTTTTCGGATATGTGTTTTATTAGAATTTCTTTTAGCAGGCTGTCCAGCACGTTGACCATTATTTTCGCAAGAGAGATGGAACGGTAGTTATTCCTATCCGATATACTCAGTTCCGTTCTTAATAATAGGAACTACTAATCACGTTTGAATTAAATATGATCCAATGTTAAATCTTCTTCGTTGCATCCTTTTCATTTATATGTGTAAATGTTCATTTATGTACCACCTATACATTTATAAGCTTTTGCGAGAAATAATTAATCCAATAACTATAATTAACTATTTTACACTTGAAAATAATTTTTTTATAATCTTCGTCTTTTTTTTTCTTTCGCACCATTTTTTCCGCGCTCTTTAAACTCCTTCATAATTATATTGTTTCGTTTCTTTCCTCAATTTATACAACTTAAATTATTTTATACAACTTAATGTTAAAAAAATATTTTAAGCAAACGTAAAATTATTTATCTTAATACAATCTATATACTAATATATAAAGCTGAAGAGTTTGTTTGTTTGATTGATTGTTTGTTTGTTTGTTTGTTTGAACGCGGTAATCTCTGGAACTACTGGGCCGATTTGAAAAATTCTTTCAGTGTTAGATAGCCCATTTATCGAGGAAGGCTATAGGCTATGTATCATCACGCTAAGTCCAATAGGAGCGGAGTCCACGCCGACGAAGTCGCACGCAGAAGCTAGTGACGTTATAATTATTGTTTATTATTTAATGTAAATTGTAACTATTAACAAAATAATAAATACCTATCCATAGGTACTAGTGGTCGCCCAGAGGTTGAAATTCAACCATAATTGAAAATTTTAATTCAAGAAAACCAAATAATTATGAAAATAAAGAACCTTTTTTAAAAATTTTCAACTTGACTACAGACTTTGACAATCAACAAATAGTAACATGCGTGTGTGAGTGCTGTAGTGTGTGTAATGCTTTTTTTATTAATTTAATGTATATTTTATATATAATTTTAAGAAAATATTAGCATTCCGCACTCCCTCTATATCTACTAATATATAAAGCTGAAGAGTTTGTTTGTTTGGTTGTTTGTTTGTTTGAACGCGGTAATCTCTGGAACTACTGGGCCGATTTGAAAAATTCTTTCAGTGTTAGATAGCCCATTTATCGAGAAAGGCTATAGGCTATGTGTCATCACGCTAAGACCAATAGGAGCGGAGTCCACGCCGACGAAGTCGCGCGCAGAAGCTAGTATAAACCATAAGTGTGCGAGATTTCATACTCCTACGTACGCACAATTTCCGTAAAACAAACGGGTACAAAGTTTTTGCTTCACGTATTAATATATAGATTTATTACACATAAGCTATAATCAACTATAATGCATTTGTATGTCTTGTCACAAGGTTTTTAAAAGAACAAATTCTGACACGTAACGTTATATGCCAAGCTTAAATAAATAACTCATTATCACCTGTATCTATAATGACATATACCCGTTTATAATAATTTTTATCGAGACGAAAACAGAAAATCTTTCGGCGACATAGAATTAAACACTAATTCCGGTACAAGGAAAGAGGATTATGAAGCAGCGACGCAGCGGTAAACCAGTGAGCTGGGTATCAACGTGGCAGATACGTACAGCATTCTACAAATAAACTTAACACTATGTTAAAATCTTTAGCATCTACCTCATTTACTTGCATGATATTTATTTGTTACTATTTTTATCGGACTCCAGAATACCAAGATTTAACGAAACAATTATAAACATTCTTAAAGTGAAACTCTTATTACATCGTCTCAAAATTTTTCGTCTGTCTGTCGCATGTCGCGTGACGGTCGGCCGTGCGGTAAGATTGATAAAGCGATTTTTATCCCCTAATAGAATATTATTTCAAATTTTTTTAGTTAAATGTCTATAATGTGAAAAAAAGTTTCACTTTTACCGTGGTTTCATAAAACCACACAGGCTTTTTTTTATAAGTATCTTATGTCAAACATTTTTGATTTATTTTAAATATTTATAAATAGACAGTCCTACTTTAATAACAAAATAATATTTATTTAATTCATTGAAAGTTTATTTATCTGATCATATACAAAAAGCGATATATCGAATTTTAGATAGACTATGATTTAACTGAAAATGTTATCTGAATTTTTTGATGACCAAGTGTAGGTATTTTATTAATTCAAATCATATAGCTCTTTCACCAGCAATTATATAGTATATTAAAATATGTCAGTAGCACTTAGGAATAGTTACTTCTACACTCCTGTGAAGCATAATGATCAAAGACATAAAGATTAAAACTGTTCGTTAAAAGGCCACACAAATACTTTTTTTTAATTAGACTAAGTAACGCCTCAGGTAAACTTGTTCAAACAAATAAACACTCTTAAGAAAAATCGATAAAACGAATAGTTAGCCTTATGGCGTTAAGGAGATAGCTGTCTGTCAAACATGTTGAGATGGGTTAAATATTTCCTACAGCAAATAACATATAAAGTATACAACGTATAAGTAATTTTTCCTTTTTCTTATATATTTAAAATACCAAATTTTTTATTATGAGTATAGATACTTTTTACTATTTATGTATGTAGGTAGAATAAGCTCTTAAAAATGAACTTTACAGAGGATTATAAAACGTACATGTATATCAGAGTAGAAATTGTAGTACTGTTTATTGTATTGAATTAAATAGTAATACTGGAATTAAGGAAAGCGTATTACGAAACGACATTGAGGTAAGCCTTGAACTGCGCATATCAACGAGCCAGGTGCAGCCTTACACAGACCAACCCGTGTTGGATATTTGTGAATGCGCTTACTTTTTTCATTATAACGATTAAAGAATTTATGTCTGAGAAAGGAAATAGGCTACTTTTTAATGCGGAAAAAAAAGGTGTAAGGGGTTGAAAGGTGGGAATGAAAATTTGTATGGAAGTATGTTCGTGTTTCGCAATTGTCAAAGATTTAATGCTCATCCCGTGGATATGGTAAACTCTCCCCTAAAATGAAAGAACGTATTAAAATAAAGGTTTCGAATCGACAACATATATCCACAATATACGGATAGTGGCGTATTTTAGATTTTCAAAATCTTATACTATTAAACGAGCAATTCTTGTATATATATATATATATATATATATATATAATTATATAGAATCTCAATCTCGGAATCGGCTCCAACGATTTTCGTGAAATTCAGT
Source organism: Melitaea athalia (assembly GCA_905220545.2). Taxonomy (NCBI): domain Eukaryota; kingdom Metazoa; phylum Arthropoda; class Insecta; order Lepidoptera; family Nymphalidae; genus Melitaea; species Melitaea athalia. Next base: position 9,851,398 of record HG992187.1, read on the forward strand.
ATACAGGGGATTTCGGGGGCGAAAAATTGATCTAGCTAGGATTCATTTAAAAAAAATGTCGTTTTATCCCTGTTTTTAGGCAATGAAAAAATATCATTAGAATAAGAAGCTTAATTTCACTACTGCCAACATAGCTGTAACAGCGTAATTAGGTAATCGGCGGGTGTCAAATCGTCTTGACCCGGGTTCGAATCTCAGTCTCCAGATTAACTTTTTTTCTTTTTTTTTTTAATTCCACTCGTGATTTATTATTTAAATAAAATTAAAATATAAAAATAACGAGAAAAAACGAAAAACAAAAAATAAAATGAAAATACCGAGCAAGGCTCGGTCACCCAGGTACTGTATAATAATGTCAGTAATGAAAACAGATTGAAATAATTTATATTACATAATAATTCCATACAAATTTTCATTACAATCTTTCAACCCCTTTAGACCCTTTTTTCGCATTAAAAAGTAGCCTATGTCCTTTCTCAGACTCTAGAGTCTAGACTATCTGTAAACCAAATTTCATTTAAATCTGTTCAGTAGTTTTGGCGTGATTGCGCGACAGACAGACAGATAGACAGAGTTTCTTTCGCATTTATAATATTAGTATGGATTGTAAACCTGAAAGTTGGTTTGTTTGTTTGTTTAAACGCGCTAAGCTCAAGAACTAGTGATTCGAATTGAAAAATTCCTCTGAGGTGGATAGCCTATTAAAGAGAAAGGTTTTGCTTTAAGAAGAAGGAAGGCTATTTTTTCCCTCAAATCAACGCGGATGAAACCGCGGGCACAGCTAGTAATATATAAAGCAAAATATATTTGATATAATAAAATTGTCTTAGGAAACGTCAAGCTAATGTGACTAAGGTTCAGGACTAAAATTTATTAATAGTAATTTTAAAAAAAATTGTCAAGTGTGTATGTAGCGATCGCAATTTATAGTAAGAAATACATAAGGACTCTGTATTTTTATTAGGTTTGTGTGAACATATAAATTATTAAATGGGACCAAAAGTATACATATGTCATGTACAATTCACACTTTTCATTTCATTATCTGTCAAGTTGATGTCATTAATACTTAACCTATGAGTTGAATGTAATATACCTACTAGCTGACCCCGCAAACGTTATTTTGCCATATATGATAGTAACCCCCGCAACCTCCTCTTGCGGGTGGAATTTCGTAAAATCCGTTCTTAGCTGACCTCTACTCGGCAAAAGGAATATTCCTACCAAATTTTAACTCTCCACGCCTTATGGTTCTATAGATATCGTGATGAGTTAATATATGGGTGGAAATCTCTTTTATATATGTATATAGATGGGAAAACTCAATAAAAAAGAAATATGATAGAAACAGAATTTCTTAAATCGACCGATAACTACCGGGACAGGGCATCCAACGAATCAAAAAATACTTTATTAACCTTTAATATATTTTACAGTACGTAGTTAAATTTTCAATGTATTCAAAACCTATAAATACAATTAAAAAGTTGACGAAAAACATGCGAAATTAGGAACATCTCGTCAATGTTCTGACATTTTTTCTTCACAAATTGAAGTATTCCAAAAATAGTTCATTTATATCCATTTGCTTTGACGCCAACTTTTATTTCTTTTACAAAATAACATTTCAAGTACGCTTTGTAAAAAAAGGACTTTTTTTTTCTCAAAGAATAAATTGTTATTTGTGAGGAGCTATTAATAGATTTTAAATATTAAATAAATGGGATAACATCGTTAAATAAACTTTCGCAAATTACCTACTGGCGAGTTCTTAGTATTTTTATTAATATTTAAAAACTAAAACTAATTCTTTTAACAAGCTAGTTCAAGGAACTCTTGAAGCATGATGATCAATGATTGGTAATTAATTATATAATATTAATAATAAATTGAAAGATATAAATTATTCAATTTAGCGTTAATTCTTGTATACGTACGGTTTCCTTACGTTTTAGGTAACAATCGACTGATATACGTTTAATAATTATGAGACGTACATGTTAATATTAAAAATATAAATAAATATTTATAACACCCAGTCTCACACGGTTATTGAAGCCACAAACCCTGGAATAGAAAGAAAGGTCACTGCCAATTGCGACAACGAGTCAGTAGAATAGCCTGGTTATCAAAAAAATATTTATATATATTTATGTATATAGAAGTGAGGAAGAAAACGGACATCTCGACTATTACTACGTATAATATCGAAATTGAAAAAAGGCACTTTACAGGAGAGCACTATGAAGTTAATTTTGTGTACAAAATTTTCATTTATTGGACTATCTGCAAATAATTTCAGATATATGCTAAACTTTTATTGGCAAGTAAATATAAATGTCCTTTTATCCAAAAATCTTCATAGTTTTTGAGAAATGTTAGTTTAATCAATTAGTGTGAACAATTGAAACAGGCAGTTTCGATTATTTACCTACTTGGGAACAATTCCATCAGTCTATCGAATGTAACTCAGTGTGTGACTGTGAATATTTTTTTTCTAATATATATTCCCTACTATGAGTAACGATCACTATGTGTACATGATAACAACCGGGACCGGTGGCTTAAAGTGCTCTCCTATGCACGGCGGTGAGGCCCACAAGGCCTGCAAAAACACCCAGACCACGGCAAACATATGTATGACCAATACAAATGTTTGTCATATGCGGGGATCGAACCCGCAACCGCCAGCGCAAGAGCCACAAACCAGTGCTGTGACCGTTGCGCCAACTCTTCTATATTTGACCGACTTCCAAAAAAAGGGGGAGGTTCTCAATTCGACTGAATTTTATTTTTTCATGTATGTTACCCCAGAACTTTTGACTGGACAATTTCGACAATTTTTTCTGTAATCGAAAGATGATATGTGTCATTTGGTCCAAGTACTTTTACCAACAAGTACTTATTGAGTTATATCTAATAATGCGTTTTTATTTGACTATTTTTTCGTCGACCTGCGTTGTATTATATCGTATAACTTTTTACTGGGTGTACCGATTTTGATAACTTTTCATTTAATCGAAAGCTGATGCTTACCATGTTGTCATATTTAAATTTCATCGAGATGTGATTAAAATTTTTTGAGTAATCCTTGATAACGCGTATTTACTTGACTACCTACTTATTCGTCTACCTACGTTGTATTACTTGTCGATGTAATTGAAGTCGGTTTTTTTTTCGTTTGCAAGCAAACACAATGTATATATGTAAAAGAGATTTCCACCCATATATTGACTCATCACGATATCTCTGGAACCATAAGGCGTAGAGACTTGGGTAGGAATATTCCTTTCGTCGAGTAGAGGTCGGCTAAGAACGTATTTTACGAAATCCCACCCACAAGAGGGGTTTGCGGGGGTTAATAACATATTATATGGCAAAAAAATGTTTGCGGGGTCAGCTAGTTATAAATAAAATTAATTACGTCATAGTGTACTACAACACATAATCACTTTAATATGCCACCGATATCATGCCACGGGAAAAGGCCGCATTATTGCTAAACGAAGCACGGCAGAGGACACGCAGTGTGCTGAGCAAATTTGGCCTAAAGATCAAGAGGACTATGTCCTTGTGTATACTTATGTCGCTTGACCGATGCGCTTGAATGGTCAAGCAACTTTACAAAGCGCAAAATTTGAAATAAATTACTTTTAAAAAATCGTAACAAATTTGCTTACCTGTCGTCATAAACAAAACCAGCGTCTAACGTGTTGTAGTACAGCAGGATCGCTAGAAGCGAACTTGCTGCGGTCACCCAGCGATCCATTATGACGTTTGCTACATCAGCGTAGTTTTAACACCGCCCTGAAACAAAAATATTTTTAACTAGACGTTCGGCGGTTTCACTCGACATATACCTACGAAGATTGTTACTTTCTACAGCGCAAGCTATATTTTACACTTTACGTTACTTTGTACAATAATAAATAATACCTCACACTCAACGGCGCCTACTAGGCACAAGCACAAACACCCAGACCACAGCAAACATCTGTATGGTCAATACAAATATATGCCATGTGCAGGGATCGAACCCGCAACCGCTAGCTCAACAGCCACCAGCCAGTGCTATGAACGCTGCGCTAACGCGTCGTCAAAAATAATAAACCTTTCTCATAGACAACATATAGTTCATTAGTTCATTATAAAAAAAATAGTAAAATTGATTCAGTAATTACATATTATTTTATCGATAATTAACAAACTTATCTTTTCTCTCTGTAATATTAGTATTGACAATTTTATAAATACCTATACTAAAATAGAAATATGTATCTTTTTATCACGAGTGTAAATAAGTTGTGTCCTGTGACTTTATTTCCCTGAATATTTTAATTTGACTATTCTCTGAAAATTATTTTATTCGCCAGAAAATCGATAATGTATATCTTTTTACTCATACAATTTAAATTCATTGTATACATAATTATATATCTTAACTGCGTTCCTTTAAATGGGAGATTGTGTAAATGTTATAGATCACATCCCATAAGAAAAAAAGCCCAGCCTTTTTTAAATTTTATTTTGTCTAAATATCGACACCCGATATGAAGAACATTGTATCTGATTTTTCCATTTTTTTTTACATTTAAAAAGTTGCCAAGTGATATTACATAAAGCCGCATCCGTAATGAAGTAAATTGTTCTACTATTCATTTTTGCGTTCTGTAGTATGAACTTGACCACGCTGTGATACATTAAACACACATTACAATGATTGAGAATACATTGTTTTTATTTAAAAACATTACATTTTTTTCATTTTAAAATCGTTCTAGTGATCGTATAAATGCGGTTCCCAGATTGAAATCAGTATCATCCCCATAGTATCATCATAATATATTCATCCCCTCAGTATTTTGATGGTACAGTTAGAAAACATTGTTTCATTACTTACAATGTTCTTCATACCATCGATATGAGCGCTACTCTGACTACGTACTTCTGCATAACCGTCCAATACTATTTTTCTTATCCCTAAAAAACGTCGATAAAGTGAAATATTAATACTAACTGCTACATACGACTAAGGAACCGTATTATGGAAATGATTTCTTTTTTTCTAAGAATATTTTAATTGTATATTATAGCCGTGCTTAAGTAACACGCGAAAGTTATTATGCATAAAGAGTCCATCAAAGTAGCTCGTCTATCTAAACAAATTCATATTTAAACATAGACTATCCATATTTTTTTTCATATGGAACGTGATCTATTACTCCTACGGAACCCCCTATTTGAAGGAACGTAGGAGTCGAACACCTTATACCCTATTATATTATATACTAGCTGCCCGGACAGACTTCGTTCTGTCTGTTTCTTTTTTTTTTTGTATAAAAACCACACATTTAAGCTGTGATACAAATTCCGTGGAATTTAAGGAATATACAAAAAAAATTAACCGAATTGGTCGAACCATTCTCCAGTTATGCGCTTAGCAACATTCATTTTTATTATATAGATTACCATATAAAATACTTTTTTTTTTTGATAATTTTTTACCAAAAATGGTTTTAAAACAATATTTTTATATACAACTATAGCAGAACATACATATTAACCTTTTGAGATAAAGTGTTAGGACCAATCCCTAATCTACCACTTTCAGCGACGGAGCTTATTTTTCCATATAAATAAATATAAAACAAACTTAAGAGCATTATGTGCCTCTGTCAATTGTTGAGTCATATTTAATATGACAACCTTTTATGTTAATCTTTTCTTTTTGTACAGCAAATATTTTTATTGCACACTAGCTGTCCGAACAGACTTCGTTCTGTCTGTTATGTTTTTTTTAGTATAAAAACCTTCCGTGGGATTTAAGGAACATACAAAAAAATTAGCCGAATTGGTCGAGCCATTCTCCAGTTATGCGCTTAATAACATTCATTTTTATTATATAGATTAATTAACATATCAGCTAGTTATATTTTTATATAACTAGCTAGCTCCTGGGGGGATTGGGGATAGGGTCGGCAACGCGCTTGCGACGCTTCTGGTGTTGCAGGCGTCTATAGGCTACGGTAGTCACTTACCATCAGGTGAGCCGTACGCTTGTTTGTCGACTTAGTAATATAAAAAAAATAACATTTCGTTATAATTGGAAGCAAAGGTCGTTTCTATATAAAAAAGTGGCGATGGAAACTCTGTGACTAACAATAGACAATATCTACAAAATGTTAAGAATATATGATTTTCGAATTAATATGAATGAATAGTTTTATTTAAAAAAAAAAAATCTTAAGATACTTAAAATTTTAATGAAATATTCGAAGTATTTTCAAGATTCAATTCAACCAAAAACTCGAGAAAAATGTCTAAAAGTTTCTTTCAATCTTCTAAAGTACGCATTTGAAGCATTTTTCAAGTCGTCACATTAAGCAGATTTACGCTCCGACTTGACTTCATTACTTTAAAGGTTTTTTCAATTTTCAAAATGTATAAAATAACAAATGTGGTTTTAAGTACAAGCAGGGTCTTATTCGAACATTTTTCACGGCATCTTGTCTGTCTCACGTCTCCGGTCGCTCCGTACTGAACAAAAGTTATCACGTTAACGAGATTTATGTTCCGACTGTATCCTGCACGGGTCCGCGTCGATCACTGGGAACTCTAATGCATTCTATTCCGGAGGTCACTGCTACTAACAATTTAAAACTTTAAAATTATATATAAATTTAAATTTTAATATGTTATTGTTATGGTGAAATTTGGATAAGCAAATTATGTTTCGTTTACATTACGTCTTTATACGGTGTAAACGAACTATACCTACGTAAACTAGAACTCATTTCTACCTATGTATAATAAACTTAATAAAACTGTTACATTGTATGCCACAAAGTTGCAACAAATAAATCACAAATAAAGTTTTATCACGACGGAGTCAATCTGGACGAAACGAGTAGATCTCGGTTTCATTTGTTATAGAAAAATGAACCAATCGTATAAAGAAAATGAAGCGAAGTTTGTTGAGCGTAAATAGACAAAGAATCTGATACAGGTAAATAATTCCGCTCGAGTTGGAGCGAAAAAGCGTTTCCTCGGTTATCTCAAGGTTGGCTCCAAGCGAACGACCCGAGCGAAAACAGCAATGTTTACCCAAACCGAGCTAGCGGCCATGTAGGGCTTTAATAACATTAAGGAGAATACTATTCCAGATGAGATACTATAAACTAGAAACGTCATCTTCTTACATATGTACCTATAACAAATATTGTCTCGTAACTATTGCGAAGTATCCTATATGACATTTCATTACGAGAATCTATACTAATATATAAAGCTGAAGAGTTTGTTTGTTTGTTTGTTTGAACGCGGTAATCTCTGGAACTACTGGGCCGATTTGAAAAATTCTTTCAGTGTTAGATAGCCCATTTATCGAGGAAGGCTATAGGTTATGTATCATCACGCTAAGACCAATAGAAGCGGAGTCCACTCCGACGAAGTCGCGCGCAGATGCTAGTAGAAAATATATGAAATACACAGATATTCCATTTGCTATACAAACATTACCGTAATTATATTGCCTAAGTAAAATAAATATACCTTTTAACTTATATACAGATATGTCACGAAAAAATGTAATAGAATTTCAGTGTCTTGATAATGGGGACTCGCCGAGCCCCCAGCCGATCGGAGTAGAATTGCTAAATCAAGTATCAAAATCACAAATATATAGATTTGTCGCTGCGACTCTTTCACACAAGATTAGCGCCCCATTCTTAGGTAAACGGCATTTCAAAGGCTATAAATTTCGATGGCTCGTTACTTTCACGAGGAGGCAGAAATTTATCGAAAATTAGTTTGAGAAACTCCAACGAATTTGAAAATAGAGGCTAACAGCGATCAAACTCATAGATATAGTAATTTATTTATATTCCAACGTAGACTTTGCAAAGGTTATTAATTTTAATCATTTTAAAGAATAGAAATGCTGATATATGTATGTGCAGTTTAGTAGTATTTTAAAACAAAACTCATAAAAAAGGAGAAGAATGTTTCTTTAACTCGCCAAGCTCAAAATTCAGCTGTTTTTTTTTTTCAAAATTTGCAACCTATTTTCCTCTGATATAATTTTTATTTTACAACGATTTTATAACATGCATTGATCATTTCAAATGGTTCCTTTTCTGTGATCTAGTACGTATTTCTTGGTATCGTATATGCTTTGATTATTGCATAAAGACAATGTAGAGACATCGGTAATGGAAGTTAATGAAGTGTCTTTAAATGATTGTTATCTTTAGTTAAAATATTTATATAATTTTTATACCATTACCACCGACGTTAAATGGCTACCATCACCCATGAACAACCGTTCGTTGCCGACCTTTAGACAAAAGATTTCTGTATACTTGATGACTGCTCTGGTGTAATAGTGTGTATGCTTTTTGTTTCGGTTCGATTCCCGCTCGGGTAGGATATTCGTATTTCTACAAATATTTCCTTTCAGTGTGTGTCTGTCCTTATGGGGACCTCCGTGGGTCTCTACCATGTCATCAAAACATGTAAAGCTTTCAATTCGGATTGTTATCGTACCTAATACCTGACAGAGATCGTTACACACAGTAGTAATCATATCCAGCAGCCGGTAGTGAAGCAACGTGGTGGATAAAACCCTGACCCTTCAACAAGGACAAAAACTCCAATGCCCAACAGTGCAATTTAAAAAGCAGGATCAGTCAATTAATCAAACGTTCGTAGGTATACATTTCAATATCCTAAATATTTTGATATTTAATTAAGGCTCTATTTTGTTTAATATTTATATTAACAATAATAACAAATATTGAATTTACCAGCTAAAAGTAATTACTGATTGAATTAAAAAGAAAGAAAACCGAAAAAATCATGTTATAAAAAGTTTTAAATGTTGGATGACATTGATGGATGTTTTCATCAGTCAGTGTGGCAATTTTTCAAAAAATAATAGTTGATCAATTACCTCCAATTTAAATGTAATCTATATATGTAATAAAATCAGCATTTTGCGGTGTTAATAACATAAACACTTCATTATTTTAATTTATTATCTATCTCAATAAAAAAATTGAAGAGCTGAGTGGTTACGGAAGTAAAGAATATAGCCACCCAATCTCTTCCCGTGACGTAAGATTATAGTCGTACAAAATCTCTTCTCGGTTTCAAAAATATTTTATTTTCAGCGTCTTACATCTTTATAAACAATCATTTGTACTCTCTCCAAATTGAACTCAACTGTGTGTATATAGTTTCTTTTCTGTCCCATTAAAAACAATAATGTCGATGTTATTGTTGTCTTTATGCAACGTTTTTCTTTGTAATGCCATAAATTATACATGCGAAGGAAGAATACAAGGAAGGATAAAATACAATTAAACAAACTATACGCGTGTGTTTTGATTGAATAATAGAAAATAATTCACTTGCAAATTGATTCTTCCCTTTCTTTATTACTTATTCACTTCAAAACGAAAACGTCTTATCCAAAATAGATTTGTCCTCAATATTCGGTAATATACACACATAATTAATTATAAAGCGACATTTATTTTATTTATATCTACTATTCATTGCCGGGATCACCTTATTTACTTTTAATGACAAACTAGACATTTCTAAATTTAGTTTTAATTTAGCAATTATATTATTATCTATTCATTTTCACGACTTATTCATTTCATACATAATTATTTATTTATTTATTTTTTTTCTTTATTAGAGAGCTTTGCCGCTACTGCGACTATGTCGCTCTGTTATTATACACATATGTTAATAAAGTTACATAATAAGAACCTTAAGACACTATTGATACAACTTCATCAACTAATTTATACAATTTCTTTGCCGAAATAGATTCTGGTTTTGTCAAAATACTATTACATTCTCCAACATTGGTATAAAATAATTTATTAGGAAAAAATTGGCACCTTTTGGTTTCGTTCTTAACACATTCCATTAAAATATGATAGACATCCTCTACTACTCCACAAACTGAACAATTAGGGTGTGGAGTCCTACCCATCAAATATCCAAATTTATTGAATGGAATATGTCCAGACCGTAACCGTAAAGCTGTGACAACGTCTTTTCTGTTCAATAACACAGTGTCTATCCAAGGTACATTAGGCGGTTGAGGTTGTATGGTCCGGTACCAGATGCCTTTGTCTTTCGACCTTTTATCAAAATATTCCCTCCACAAGTCAATACATTTATTTTTAACTATATGCAAACATTCGGAAAAAATAGGCTTAACAAACATTTCTATACCATCACAAGCTCCATACTTAGCTAGAGTATCCGCCATATCATTACCTAATAGATCAATATGAGATGGAATCCACTGCAAAACAACTGTTTTAGACTGTTCCCTCAAACTACAAATTTGTTTTACAATTGTATATGCTACGGGAGTACTTCTAGCGTTAGATGTACATCGAGCTACATGTTGAAGAGCGCACTTAGAGTCTGAGAAAATAACAAATTTATCGTAGTCAATGGAGGATACGTATGATAAAGCTTCAGAAACAGCCAATAACTCAGCGTGCATAATAGAAATATTACTACTAATTTTAAAGTAAATAGAAGTTAAAGATTCGGCATCAAAAAATGCTGCTCCTGTGTGTAGGCCATCCTTAGAACCGTCAGTAAAATTTTTGTAAAATCCGTTATACTGTTCGTTAATAAAGTTCTTACAGTGCTTATTTAAATATGATGTACTATAGTTTTTTTAGCTTTATTAATATTAATTATATCTATTTTAATGAAATTTGCTATTTGAATATTGCTCGACCACGTGTGAAGTGAGAACAAATCCAAAGAGTTATTTTTATTGACCTCAACATTTTTTAAAATATCGTAGACTTCTATTAACAACGGCTTACGCTTTCTTTTCCACAAAGAAACTAAATTTGAAGATATAACTTCGTCTAATATTTGTATGAGTGAGCTATTGGTCATAGATATCGATTTCAGTAAAAATTTACCCGCTAAATAAAATCTTCTAAAACAAAGAGGTTGTATACACAAATCTGATTCCATTACGTGAGACGGTGTACTCCTAATGTATCCACCAATTACTCGCAAAGCCCTGTTTTGCATCCTATCTAATTTAATCAAATGAGCTACACTACTATCGTTATAAACGAAACAGGCATAATCTATTCGGCTTCTTATAACAGACAAATATAAGCGTCTCAAATGTTTTGGATGAACACCCCATCCATAGCCAGCCAAAACTTTAAAAATGTTAAGAAAATTAGAAATCTTGTTACATAATTCATTAATATGTTTGCCCCACCGTAGAGATCTATCCAACCATACTCCCAAATACTTTGCATGCTGTACTACGGATAATGTGGAACCGTTGACAATAATGTTTACTGGATATCTATTAAAGCCCTTTTTGAACACACAAACTTTACTTTTCAACGACGAAATACTTAACCCTAAATTACCTATCATAAAGACAAATTTATCAACTGCTGCTTGAAGTTCTCTCTCAGCCTCACCAACACTTTGACTAGTAACATATAAAACAAAATCGTCAGCATATTGAGAGATATGAACATAATTATTTATTACTTTACATATATTTCTTGTTGCAATATTGAAAAGTAATGGGGATATTGGATCTCCTTGAGCTATACCCTGGCTAGTCTTACGAAAAATCGTCACGTTGTTAGTTCTTATTTTAAGAAATCTTTCAGACAAAAAGTTCCATAAATAACGACAAAACTTTGTGCCTACACCCAAATTATCTAAAATGCGCAGTAATGAATAAATATCAATATTATTATAGGCATTGTCAATATCCATGAAGCAGGCAACAGTTACATAATTATTACAAAAACCCTTTTGAATTCTAGACACAAGTGCACTAAGGCTATCAACTGTAGACCGCGATTTTCTAAATCCTACGTTGTCTGGAGAGAAAAGGCCGTTTCTTTCAACAAACCATTCCAATCTTTTATTAATAATAGAATGAAAAATTTTACATAAACACGAAATTAAAGAAATTGGTCGAAAAGTACCTGAATAAGAACCTTGTTTAGGAATAGGAACAATTGAAATATCACGCCACTGATAGGGCAAAACATTTGATACAAAAATTTTGTTATAAAGATCAAGTAATATAGTTTTAGCTATTACTGGCAAGCACTTAATCATAGAAAATGAAATATTGTCGAACCCTGGTGCAGTATCATTAGTTTTTATACATGCTTCTAATTCATGTAACGAAATTTCACGTTCCAAATCGTGATTATATGAAGTAAAATTTGGTGACTTTCGGCAAGTAAAATCAGGACATAAGCTATGTAATAACTTATTAACGTTCTCTTCACTGATCATAGATCTTTGGATTTTATATCCTTTAATCCATTTCATACGGTTCCACACTTCCGAAGTTGTTGACAATCCGTGTAAGGATGAACAGAATTTTCGCCATGCCTCACATTGGGCAGCTCTAATAAGTTTCAAAGAATGTTTTATTTTATCGTTTAAAATATCTAAATTACGTGGAGTAGGGTTACGACGGTTATTGAGAAGGCCAGAGAATTCAATGCAACTCTTTACATATGCTTTGTAGACTTTCGCAAAGCATTTGACACGGTCATGTGGACACACCTTTGGACAATACTTGCAGAAATGGGTGTACCACAACATCTAATAACTATATTGAGGAGGCTTTATGAAGACGGTACTGCAGCGGTACGAGTGGACGATACCCTTTCAGACAATTTTAAGACTGAGGCCGGTGTACGACAAGGATGCATCTTATCGCCATTACTCTTTAACACCTACACAGAGTACATTATGCGCATTGTTCTGGAGGATTGGGACAAAGGAATATCAGTTGGGGGACGCGTGATAAATAACCTCAGATACGCTGACGACACTACCCTTCTCGCACAGACTAGAGAAAACATTGAAAATTTTCTAACCCGTCTAGAAAGTACCAGCCTCCAATTCGGACTTGCTATTAACCGAGACAAGACGAAGATGATGATAGTGGACCGGGCTGAGCAAAGTGAAACAAACATACCCAAGATAGCTAACTGCGAAGTGGTACAGAACTATATTTACCTCGGCTCTGCTGTATCAAGTACTGGAGGATGTGGCGACGAGATCAGACGACGGTGCGCCATCACCAGGTCTGCTGTGGAACGGCTGGGAAAGATTTGGGGAGACAGGAGGATTACCAAGAGGACTAAGGTCAGATTGATGAAATGCCTCGTGTTTCCAATCTTTCTTTATGGAGCCGAAACTTGGTCTCTGAGACAGCAGGATCGCCGAAAAATCGACGCATTAGAGATGTGGTGCTGGAGACGCCTCCTAAAGATCCCGTGGACGGCGTTTCGCACCAACGTATCCATCCTCAGAGAACTTCGTATTAAAGACAGACTATCAGCGACTGTACAACTACGAATACTGAAGTTCTTTGGCCACATCTCTAGGAATGAGAACTCGATGGAGAGACTGGTGGTTCAGGGCCGGGTGGAAGGCAGGAGAGCACGCGGTCGATCGCCAACCCGCTGGATAGATGTCATCACAAAGGCTACTGGGTCCACCATGGTTCAGTGTACTCGCGACGCCTCCAACAGAGAAGAATGGAAGCACATCGCCAGGAGAGCTACCCTCGGAAATGATATCGACCCACCAAACACCCCACCATGTGCCTCGTCAGTGCAACCACGACCACTCTGACAAGAGTGTACGACTAAGAAGAAGAAGGGTTACGACGAAAATTTTTCAATGCTAACCGACGAATAGCTACGGCTTTTGAAAGCTCTGGAGTCCAGTATGGTTTTGGAATGAATTTATTATTTGGGGTAAGACAAACTTTAATGTAGGGAATATATTTTTCTGCAGCCTCGTTCACATAGGCAATAAATAAATCATAATCTTTTTGAATATCATGAGTAAAATTGAATCCAATAAAAAGAGATTCTAAATATGTTCGATAACCAACCCAATCAGCGCGTTTGAAATTACGTTTCTTTAACTGATTTAACTCACAATGTATTGTAGTATTTAATTTAATAACAAGATGATCACTACCCAGTGACTCATTTGAAACTATCCAAGTAAAATCCATAGAAATATCTGATGTTATTAAAGTTAAGTCCGGTGATGACTTGCGTAAAATATTTTCATTTAGTTGAAGTCGAGTAGGACAATTATATTATTATCTATTCATTTTCACGACTTATTCATTTCATACATAATTAATTATAAAGCGACATATATATTGTTTATATCTACTATTCATTGACGGAATCACCTTATTTACTTTTAATGTCAGACTAGAATTTTGTTTTAATCTAGCAATTATGTTATTATCTATCTATTCATTTTCACGATTTATTCATTTCATAAAATAAATGTATTGTTATTTATGACTTGTAATAATATAAATCCATATTATTTATATAAACTAATAAATTGACATTATTTTACCAACATAATTGTAATCGTTAATTGCTAATACACCTATTTATTTTAACTTCATTAATTTATTAATTTTGAATATATGTATATCAATACAATATTTTACTGCGTAATAAAACATTTATAATTATCACGTTATGTGCATACGTTGAGTAACATAATCTAGATAAAAAATGATATTATTACCGTAATTTTTTTACATTGTTATTGCATGTTAATATGCCTGAATAAATAAATAGACTCCATTCCGTGGGATTTCGGAACAAAAGGGGGCCTATCTATTAATCGAGGTCTTCAACTGTTAACATAGTTATACAATTTTGTATTGCAAACGATTTAGTAGTTTAAGTATAAGAAAAGAAACAATATCTATTCCATCCTTCCAATTTTAACATTAAAATTTGTAATAAAATTTAGTTATTAAAATGTCAATTTTATTTCATGTAATATGTAACTTATTTCAGAAACCACACGTATATCATTTCAAACGGCAGCAAGTACGGAGTGGCGAATCTAATCGCATTATCGACAAACGCCAATCTACAAATGAAGGCATATTCCGTAGCGAACACTGTTTCAATTACAAATACTGCCAACACAAAAAACATGTAAATATAATTAAACCTTAAATTTAAAAACTCTTTTTTAATTTATTACTTACATCCAAAGATAATATCAAAAATATTTATATACCACGAAAAATCGTCGAACTAAAAATTAAGTAAATAATTATTTAAATATTTGTTAAAATAGTCGCATACGAAAAAGAACCTGAATAAAATTTGTCAGTGATAAAAATATGGTCAATAATGTCATTAGTATGCTATCTATTTACACAAGATGCCACGTGTCGGTCGTTAAATAAAATGTTCAATATCATTTAGGCCGTAAAAGAAGGTTTGAGATAGCAATTGGGTGGCAAGTGAGCCCTAAATTTCTTCGACCTTCCAACTTGGCAGATGTTATTAAAATAAATATAGAAATTGGCATATTACGTAGCTTTTATGTTATTATCTGCTACGAGCTCTACGTATGCTACGAAAATACTACGTGGATGTAAACGAATATTAGATTGATGCATTTGTTTACGATCTCATGAAAATAAATATAATATGTGTATTAGTTTTGTAAGAATTGCGTTTATAGCTTTTGCATTTATAACAATTGCATTTTATACTTAATGGCAAATTAATAATATTTCAATTATTTTAACAAAATATAAACAAAACATAGTTATCATTATTATCGTGTTTTAAATGTAAATGACATCAAAATATACATGCCTTATATTAATGAAAATTACGAGGAAGGAAACAAATAATTAAATTTATAAAAAGAAAAACATAAAAAATAAAAGTTAAATAAATTTACTGCTGCAATAGCTTTACAAAAAAATTATTACCGTCCAGTTTTATAATTCCCTCCTTTGTTCACTTATTAATATATTTCATCTTAACACTTAACAACTGTCCTGATGACAAACGTATTTCAAACAGGAAATTTAAATTTAAAAAGTCCGTACGTCCGCTTAAAAATTGTTTTCAATTTAGTAGTGGCAGAAAACTATTCACGTACGCCTGTGTATCGCTTAGACAGGTTTAACAATACGATCATTACAAAGGATAACACGAATAAGGCGACACTGACTCCGTAAAGCCATAGTCGTATGGTCGAGGTGATTTCTGTTCACCGACTGACGTTGGTGTACACGACACATCTGCATTTAAGAAGCCGCTATCGTTATGCGACTAATCGATTGGTCGGAGCGAATACAACTGTCCCCTATCCCTCTCTCCACCGTCTCACTCTCCTCGCGCAAGCGCATTACCCTATCATTTTCTTTTAAAAGTGGCTAAACGTAAATAAACTTGTACGATCTTTTTGTTAAGGAAAAAATATACTATGAATATCAAAACTTAAATTACGATAACAAAGCAAACATTGGAATATGTTTTATAATTTTATTAAGTTTGAAAAAAATTTAGTGACAGAAAATATGTCCATGGCAAAAAAAGGAAAATCTTAGACCGTACTTTAGTGAAGGTTGTTGAAACATAACTTGTTGCGCGGCGACTTTGTTCCGGCGATGAAAAGCCACGCACGCCGTGGCACGCTATTTCCATTTGTTATTTAGCCGGTAATTATTATAAGTGTTAACACAAAGCTGCAAACATGATAACTTACATGAAAAAAAAAGGAAACCTTATATCGATTGAATTTTTCTTGGAAAATGTTAATAATCCGTTAGCACCCCAGTTCTATTTTGTACCACATTAAATGTAAAATGTACTTGATGACATTCTTTATTTTAATTAATTATAATTCATCACTTCATAATCACTTCAGCCTATCGCAGTCCACCTGAACATAGACCTCCACAAGTTCGCGCCAAAAATGGCGTGAACTCATGTGTAATGAACACCACGCTGCCTGGGCAGGCGGGTTGGTGACCGCAAGGCTGGCTTTGTCGAACCGAAGACACTGCTGCCCGTCTTCGGCCTGTGTATTTCAATACCAGCAGTTGGATGGTTATCCCGCTATCGGACAGTAATCATAATTCAATTTAGTAAAATTCCGTTACGTATTTGCTGTTACAAAATATACAATTATATATGTATTTTATGCATATGTACACAATTACCAACGCATATAAGAATAATAATATTATTAAACTGATATATGAAATAGTTTCTCAGCTTATAGTAAATTTATTCGATTTTGAATTGATATTCGAGTTCGCCACAAAAAGGCACACCGAGAATGAACGTCGCCTGAAAGATGCTAGAATATTTTCAGTTGAGTTCCTGCAAATATTCTTACTGCTTGGCTGCCAATGTAAAACTCAGTATCTAACTGACCTGTAAAAAATCTTTGTTCAGAAAAATGTGAATAGTACTACATTTATTTCTCTTTTATATTTTATATCTTTTATTTATAGAAGCAACAAAAATTTTAAAAAGTTACATAAACTTATATATATACATACCTAGACATCATGAATCTCAAACTTAAAGCATAATAAAAATTAACATATAACTAAGTTTTTTATTTCCCTACAAAAAAAATATTTTTCGAAACATTGAAGTATCGGATATAAACAATAAATAATAGTTAAAAAAAATACGCTTTTATAAATAAACCGATAGGATAATGGAATAATCTTATCAAATTAGTGTATTGTCATTGGTCCTCGATAAGTCTAAAAAGTTTAAATGAAATCTTAATGTTAAAAGTGGGTCAAAATGAAGTACCACTTTCGTTATTAAAAACCAAAATCTTTATAAAGGTAAATATTAATAACAGCAACCTTTATTCTTTCAGCAGAAAATCGAACAAAAGGATGTATGTATATGTATCGATTTTAAAATGAAAAAAAAATATGTTTACAAGAATGAAAGAAATAAAACGGTTCAAAAAAATTTTCATGTACCAAATAAACTAATGTAATAAGAAAAGCGAACAATGTGGATCACTTAACCAAAACTACACGGTTTTTATTGAAAATATAATAAATACCGTAACAAGGGTTCATTCAATACTCTTTATTTTCTACTATATTACATGGTTTCACCCACATTATCATGTAAAATTACTATGTCGTTTTCATTAGTAATAACGGATATTTATTTTATACCAATGTTGGAGAATGTAATAGTATTTTGACAAAACCAGAATCTATTTTGGCAAAGAAATTGTATAAATTAGTTGATGAAGTTGTATCAATAGTGTCTTAAGGTGCTTATCATGTATCTGTATTAACATAATATTATGTGTATAATAACAGAGCGACATAGTCGCAGTAGCGGCAAAGCTCTTTAATAAATTAAAAAAAGGGATATATATCTATACTAATATTATAAAGAGGTAAAGTTTATAACTTTGTTTGTATATACGGGGTAATCTTCGCAAATACTGATCCGATCATGAAAATTCTTTCGCTAACAGAAAGCTACACTATTCAGGAGTGACAAGATAAAAGGAAAAAGATAAAAATTATCAAAATTTTCGACCCAGCAGGGGTTGAACCTGCGCCCTCTGACGTGCCGTGTCAACAATTCAATCTAATCAAGCATTATTATTTGCCTTAGAAATTAATTGGTGATTTTAAAACATTTATATTTATCTGATTTGCTAAAAATAGTGAGAGTGTATTGGAACATATCAAATTTCACCGTACCTACCCTTCTTATGTGAAATGGATTATAACGCCCAACGAAGTGGGCACGGGTCGGCTAGTTACTTTATAAATCAAAGTATCTAATCTTCGATTTTTGATGTGCAGTAAATGGACAATCTATGTAAATAAAAATGATTCTGAAATGTCTATATGTACGCGCATAGCTTCCGAAAGATTGTACCAAATCGGAATTTTTTATTTCCTTTTTTATTATTATTTTCAGGATAGATTAGTAAAAAAAATAAAAAGTACTAGCTAACTAGCATTGAGTAAATAGATTATAGGTATATTTCATTAAATATTTAAAACTGTTATAAAAATAACAAATATACTCTGATAATATCTAAATAACAGTAGGTAATAAAAATACATTGTATATACTTACACGAATAATTATATACCTACAGTCTACACGTAATCATCACGTAGCGGATAAAATTTCTTATTAGTCAATTTTAGTCCCTTATAAGGTAAGAGACCATTGTTTTCCTAGGAAATATTTTAAAAAGTGAGAATTATAAGCTTAACCCTATACTTGACACTGTGAACTTAAATGCACATCAACTTTAAAAAATATTTTTATGGAAAATTTAACATCAAATCGTTTGAGTAAAAACTCAAAGTGACTTTTTAAACTTTTCTTTACATAAAAAAAAGAAAGTTATATCCATCTCGCACACACATTGTCAGTGGTGAACAAAATTGTGAGCCGTCCGTCAGCGCCCGCGCAATGCCCTGTAAGTATCATTTTTTATCTAAATTCAATTAAGTTATATGTATTAAATTGTTATAATTTTACGTTCTGAAAGCTTTATGCAATTGTTTGGCGATATTATTTTTGTGCTATTTGTTTTGTATATAAAGTAATACATAACTTTTGTTATGTGTGCATTAAAATACGCACTGCCTGGTTCAGCGTGAATGACTAAATATTTCTTGTGTATATTTAAATGCACACTGCCAACATCACAGACTATAACTATTTGTGAATGTTGTGTCGTAAAGTGCACATTGCCTACTGTGCTACTACTTACTCAAGCCCTTTTCAGGCAGAGCTTTTTTTTAAATAATGCATGATAGCAGTTTATATTACCCCTTTCACCAAATCCCTATTCCTTGGCTTGCAATACTTTTCTTTCAGATGACTAGGAATAAAAAAATCCGAGCTTTGGTACCTAAATGCGGAGCTAAGTCTGATATGGAATCCCGCGAAATCTTCGGAAGATGATTTGCAGATATGTAGGCCTCATCAATACATCTTAGAAGACAGTTCCTCTGTCCGATCTGTAGCGTCATCTGTCGAAAATGTAAACATCTTCGATTGTGATGACTGTGAGTATCGAGAAATATACACCATTGCTTCTGTCCATAAAGAGCCGAGGTTCAGACACAAAACTATTGATTCTACTCCAAACTCACCTTCTATTCTTCAACATGGTCCTGATATTATACTGCTTTCACTATCAAATTATATTCCACCGTCACCATCTATAGACTCAATCTGCAGTACCACACCTTCAACACCTGATGCACCTACAGTAGGTACCTGCGGCAGCTACATCAGCTACTGTGCATCTTCAGCGTTATAAGAAAACTCCGGTGATCGTAAAAAAAAGCGTACGGAAACCAACAAAAATTTTTCTTAAATAGACAAGGACGAAATTTCAAGGAGTAGCAGACATAGAAGATGAGCTGTTTTTCAAATCTACTGATATTGATAAATCGCCACTTGATCACTTTAAGCTATTTTTTACTGACGATATAATAGAACTAATAGTATATCATTCCAATTTATGTGATGATGCTACTCGTTACGACCTGACGGGTAAATAGTACAACTATCTATACTAATATTATAAAGAGGAAAGATTTGTATTTTTGTGTGTATGTTTGTATTGAATGAACTTAAAAACTACTGGACCGATTTAAAAAATTCTTTCACCATTTGAAAGCTTAGTTATTCCTGTGTAACATAAGCTACTTTTTATCCCGGGAAAATAATAGGTTCCCGCGGGAAATTGTTTGCGCACACGGGTGAAAACCGTTGAGGACAGCAGCTAGTATGTGATAATTATGTCGTCACATACCATACTCATAGATTTAGTTCCTCAAATATCTCAAAACTTATTGATGTGTTATAATTTAGTGACTTTTATCTTAAGTATTTTAAAAAAATCATGTTATTTTTAATGTTTTGTTTCTTTTTTAGTATAGTGAGCACATGGCAGTGTGCATATAAAGATACATAATATATCCTGAAAACTGAAATTCAGGGAATTTTTATTTTATTTTTCCTTACATCCTTTTAACCCTATTAACACAGAAAAGTAGCAAAAGTTTATTTTTTTTAAGTTAAAATTCTCTGCCAAGTATAGGGTTAAAAGGGTAAGTTCACCTCACTTATTATCACTCACACATTTTACCTCACTCGAAGATCTCACCAATTTTAAAAATGCAATATATTTGCTCACGTTCATATTATATTTTTGAGTTGCATAAATCTATTATTACATATATTTTGTAGCTAATTGATCGTTACAAAATAACTGAATACCTATGTGAACAACCTCTTTACTAGAGATCGAGATTTATCGTATGGAATGAATGCTAGCTACTCGTGTTTCAAATACCTACTAGATAGGATTCAAAATAAATCGAATTAACGGAATCTTACACTGAATCTAACAGGAATATTACAAATATACACAAACTAATAATTAGTATCTCTTGTAGAGGTAAAATTAATATAGTTGTGTTATTTACTAGTGTCCGACCGAAGTTTCGGTTTCGGTTTCGGTTTCGGCCGAGTTTCGGCCAAAAATCAAGTTTCGGCGAAAGTTTCGGTTTCGGCCAAAATTGGCCGAAACTTTTGCCGAAACCGAAACTGATTTCGGAAGTTGTCGTGCACGCTCGCCTAACTGTTTTCAATTCAAATGTTTACTGTTGCTTAGTAGTGGGTTACTTAATTCTAAATGTAAGTATGACTGTTCTAATAATTGTGATCTAGGTACCTATCTTTATTAATTCTAACGCCCAGTTTCCCGAAGGCTGATCAACGCAAAAATTAACTAATCATCTGTCAAATGATCCGGGCTCCCTAGTACATTTTTGTCGCTTGATTACTATCAAGCTAATTTTCCGGGAGTAGCTTCATGTTGATGAGACGAACAAAAATTTCCTCTACGAAAACTCTCGATTGTGGTAGCAACAGAGGTAGCAGGGGATAGACCAACAGTGAACGTAGAACCGGGATAACGTACCACGCAATTTGTAGGACAATATTACTATTAAATTATATAAATATTAGGTAGGGATCCCTAGTACATTTTTTTCACCTGATCAGTATCAAGCTAATTTTTTGGGAGTGGCTACATTTTGATGAGGCGAACAAAAAATTTCTCTTCGAAAACTCTCGATTGTGGTAGCTAACAGAGATAGCAGGAGGTAGAGCAGCAGTGAGCGTAGGACCGGGATAACGTACCACGCAATTTGGAGGACAATATTACCATCAAATTATATAGATATTAACTAACTAAAAGCAAAAAAAAAATCAGAAAAAAAAATAATTTTTGATGACCTTACGAGGTCATCAACTTGATGACCTCGTAAGGTCATCAAAAATTATTACTAACCGCTGATTTTTTTTTTCTTTTAGTTAGTGATTATCTATATAATTTAAAAGTAACAATGTCCTCCAAATTGCGTGGTACGTTATCCCGGTCCTACGCTCACTGCTGCTCTACCTCCTGCTATCTCTGTTAGCTACCACAATCGAGAGTTTTCGAAGAGGAATTTTTTGTTCGCCTCATCAAAATGTAGCCACTCCCAAAAAATTAGCTTGATACTGATCAGGTGAAAAAAATGTACTAGGGATCCCTACCTATATTAACTAACTAAAAGAAAAAAAAAATCAGAAAAAAAATCAATTTTTGATGATCCGATGAGTCGCCTTGTCGTCGTCGGTCCTACGCTCACTGCTGCTCTATCCCCTGCTACCTCTGTTAGCTACCACAATCGAGAGTTTTCATGGAGGAAATTTTTTAGCTCCTGGGGGGGATTGGGGATAGGGTCGGCAACGCGCTTGAGATGCTTCTGGTGTTGCAGGCGTCTATAGGCTACGGTCTTACCATCAGGTGAGCCGTACGCTTGTTTGCCAACCTAGTTACATTAAAAAAAAAAGTGAAAAAAATGTACTAGGGAGCCCGGACAGATTTGACAGATGATTAGTTAATTTTAGCGTTGATCAGCCTTCGGGAAACCGGGCGTAAATGTATGATTTGATTATCTTTGTCGAGACTGGAACTAAGAGTGTAATAGTAATTTTAGTAATTAT
The DNA here is from genome assembly GCA_905220545.2 of Melitaea athalia. NCBI lineage: Eukaryota > Metazoa > Arthropoda > Insecta > Lepidoptera > Nymphalidae > Melitaea > Melitaea athalia. Next base: position 9,874,344 of record HG992187.1, read on the forward strand.
TATTTTTATATAAGAGGTACATAAAAGAGGTTGATGATTCTTCTAAGTACAAATACTAACCAAAGTATTAATTAATAAGATTTCAAAATACCAATACTTAGTATTTAATGAAACAGTAACAATTAGTGATTTGATTATTGATAACTGATAAGCATTTTGCTATGAGAACTTAATTTAAAAAAATAATCAAAATATTATTAATATTTTTGAAGTGAAACTTCCTTAGGCGCATGAGGGGTAAAATTTGAGCGGCCGGTAACGCGGCAGCGTCATGACGTTCAGTACTTGGATGGGTGACCGCCTGGGAACACCTCGAAACGTTGTCTTTTTTTTCAACTAGTTTTTTTTGTTTATTTTAATTCGTTTTTTTTTTAATTAGTGTGAATTGCAAAACCTTGTCCAACACAACCAGGAGCACAAATAAAACCAGTACTAGAGATGCTTCAACTTGATATATTGGATTGTTCAATAATTACACAAATGTATCGTGGCCATATATGTACTAACAAGAAAGAATTTTGCTAGCGCGATTGAATCTACTACTGGCACCATCTAGTCGTAGACGTGTTAAACTTAAACAAAAAAAAAAAACTTAAATAATTGTAAGTTGCAGCGTTAACGATTAGTTTTTTTTTTAATTAGTTTGCCAAAGAAGTTTCACTTCTGACATGTGTACTTTGTACGCACGCAATTTTTTTTTCTTATATTATCTATACTAATCTTATAAAGCTGAAGAGTTTGTTTGTTTTTTTGTTTGTTTGTTTGAACGCGCTAATCTCAGGAAGTACTGGTCCGATTTGAAAAATTCTTTCAGCGTTGAATAGCTCATTTATCGAGAAAGGCTATAGGCTATACATCGTAAGGTTAAGACCAATAGGAGCGGCGCACCAATGAAAAATATTTAAAAATCGGGAGGTTTTTTTCTTCATTTTGAGAGCTTCCGCTGCGAGCACTGCGTAAACAGTTAAAGGTTCGCAAAAATCATGTATGACAGAATTGTTTCACTTTAAAAGTTCAAAAAAAAAGTCCGCGACAGCATATGTCTATATCTTTTAAGGTTGGCTCACTGTAACCTTTTTTATGCTAAAGAAATAGTGCAATATTTGCGAAGGTGTTTTTATAAACATGACATATATCCTTATGCAAATAAATACCTTTTTCATCACAAGTATTTATTTTAGAACAAAATTACCCTTAATACCATTCGATTTCAATAAATATCTTAGGTCCTAAGATATTTAGGACCTATGAGATATAGCAGTTTTTAAAAAAACATCGCAGCAAAAATATTATAAATCTGAAAAGTTTGTTTGTTTAAACACGCTAATTTCAGAAACTACTGGTTGGAATTTAAAAAATCTTTTTGTTTTGGATAGCCAATTTAACGAGGAAGGCTATTTTTTTCCTTCAATTAACGCGTATGAAACCGCGGGGCACAGCTAGTATTAAATAAATGATTACAACAAAATTAATATAGGTACTGTGTTTCCATTTCATGTCAATAAAAAAAATTTGTGTAAAATGGGTAACATGCACCAAATTTCAGTATTTTATACTTGACCACGTGAGTTTCGGTTTCGGTTTCGGTTTCGGCCGAAACTGTAGCCACGGCCGAACATTCGGTTTCGGTTTCGGTTTCGGCCGGAAACCGACTTTCGGTCGGACACTATTATTTATATTCTCAATTTTTAACTAAGAGAGAAAAGTTGTAAAGCACTTTTAACTGTTATTATTTAAATTTAAGTGTACTTATACAAAAGTTATGTAGTGGATCAATTTGTGCGTGTACACGGAACTGTGCAACTGAAATATGTGTGATAGCAAATGTAACGCAGCAGTGATCATACAAGCAATACGTATTCTTAACGCTTTGTTTGACAGGTAGAGTCTGTAAACAACTAACTTAACTAAGGTACACAGCAGGAAATATCCTGCTCAAAATCTGAAGCAGCACGACTGGGGAAGTATCGCTACCATATAGAAGATCGCAGCTAAATAATACTGTTTTCAAGCAGTGTTATGTTACAGTGGTGAGTGAGGTAACCTGCTCCTTTAGGATTGGAGATAGGCTCAGCAACGCGCTTGTGAGGCTGCTCTGGTGCTGCAGGTATAAGCTAAGGTAATCGCTTACCATCAGGTGAGCTGTACGCTTGTTTGCCGACCTAGTTATATAAAAAAATCATTATTTAAATAGTCATTCAAAGCTCTTTTATGTAGGTTATAAGAGTAAAACAAAAAAAAAATTGACCAAAAAATTAAAAAAGGTCTGTTTGAAAAATAGCACGCAATTATTTACACGCTCATATACATAATATATATTGTCCTCCTCATCGATTTCGATGACGGCGACCAGGGACCCATATACATTTCGCGATAGCAGATAGACTACTGCAAATATTTTTTAAGCTGTAGCGATAATTTCAAACTGTTTGGTATTATGATTGTCAGTGAAATAAAACTTAACAAAGCGAAGTCAACAAAGAGTATAATGTTTTCAATTCAAAATATTCAAACGAGTGTGTACGGTCGTTGTAGATTTCATAATGATATTCAAGGGGATTCTAAAAACTATCTTTGCCGTCTGGGTTCAACAATACAGAAGCATTTAATTAATAGAAACGGAACTATCGCTACATGTATTTACTTGATACACACACACCTTAAAACTGACGTCATTATTAACTATTTTATTCAATCTTATAAATACCTTATTAATAATATTATTTTATTTAATATGTTATATGTTTTTTGTAACCGTTTTTGGAAATTAAATCAATATTTGCAATAAATTTATGAAAAACATGAAGTATTGAATTTAAATCAATATGATTCACGAGTTTTTGAACATAATAATTTCTGTACTATCGATTACTATAATGTATAAAGATTTGTAAACAAATATTTTTATTAAGAACTCTTTGTTTCATATTTATTATGATATGAATTCTGTTATAAAAACTATTGAAAACCTATTTACTTATAACAGAAATACATCAACAAATAACAGATGAAGCTTTTTAATTGCCCGAACTGGTGCAGACCTCTTTCAGTTATTTCAATGAAACTTGAAAAGCTGAGAGTAACTTCAAATGCGCTCAAAGCTTCGATTTTTCATGTAAGCCGTGTGTCCCGCTGTGGGCTCGGTACTTCTGGTGGGCTCTTAACATTTAGCTGGGAGCTGTATCAAACGACGCGGAAATTCCCACTTACTCCCTGATTGCCACACTACGGGGGTTAATGACACTGTTGATACGGTGGGCCGAATACATTTTATTTTGCGCACTAACAGCTAACCACTTACTCGCAGATATTATAGTTAGTTTTTATATAAGAAAAGAGTAACATAATTTTACTATTAATTTTGCTAGATTTATACGTTCAGTCGAACCCATAGAGATATTATAATATTAAATTATTATTTATACGTATCGAAGAAAAACTTTATCGGTAAAGTCAACTGGCTGTTACCTATAACACAAGCATTAGTCTGCTTACTTAACGAACAGACGACTACGTGTATATGTTACCGATATTTGTTATTTCATTTGTTATTTTAACATTATACTGGAATATATTTGATAAATAATTTTCAATAGAACTATTATTTCTATCTTTAAATCTCGCTACTAGCTTTAGATACTAATAATAATGTTCTATGTAACAGATATTTCGTGTAAACAATTCTAGATATAATTGTTTGTTTTTGGGAATGTGATTTAATAGTAAATAACCGCTTATTAAGCTACTGTCATAAATATATCTCTATATACCTACATAAAAATGAATCGCTGAATGTGTTGCTAAGCGCAAATCTCGACATCAGCTGAACCCATTTCGCTAATTCTTTTTTTATAATGTTCCTTGAAGTACGAGGATGGTTCTTAAGGAGAGAAAAATTTAAAAAATTGCCTCAAAAAGTCTAAAAACAACACTTTTCTATATTCCCATACAAAAAATTCGTAATAATACATAAAAGTCAATTTTAACTTTAATTCCATACCATAAAGTTTAAGAGTTAGTGGAGAGGTTCCGGGAAGGATAAGTATTAAAAAAATAATCGACTGTTAGGCGGTACGAAGTTCGCCGGGTCAGCTAGTATCTAATAAATATTTCGAGTCACTTTAACAATTTGATTTTAAAATAAGTGTGCTTCACGACTGAAATAAAAATTCTTAGCAATAGGCCTGCACAATAGGCCTGCACTGTGTCTTAAATATAAGAAGCGTAACTGGCTATGAGAAAAAGAGAGATAGAAAATGTGTGCTCGCACCTCTCTCTCTTGCCCTGTTCGCCTCGCCCAATCAAACTTTTCGTAACGCTCTCGTCACGTATTCACCAGCTTACTGCTCAAGTCAAGCGTGCATAAAAAAGTTTTACTTCAAATGTATGTGAATTTTTGTTTTGTATAGTAAGAACTCTCCTTGTATTCATCTTCCCTCACGGTTTAGCAGGATAGACTCTGTGTACTGGATAAACTTGTACTGATCACTGCGAATAATGGATTGAGACCGCGGTACAATCGGTCGATCGAATGTGTCATTACTATTATCGAACATATTGGACTCTATTCGAATTACAGAACACATCCTTTGTCCTGATGAAAATGCATTATGAAAAATGTATTATGAAAGATACATACACAATTACACATATTTAATAAAATTTTGGTTATGGTGTTTGGATAAATACATTAATTTCTTTAAAACAATATATATTTTTGCGTAGTCAAAAAAGTTAAGAAAAATAAGCTTTGTACCTATCAATATAACAACTTATTTTCAACACTTGTTAGATTAAACTTCCAAAAAATATATACTATAATTTATTATCATGTTATATTTTTCCTGTTACAAGTTGATTCTTTTTCTCAAACAATTCCTTATTTAGTGGTTTTGTACTGTTTTATCTTTATATATTAAAGTCTTAATTACTCAAAAATATTTACTAACACTATCATAAAAATATTCTTATTACTCCTTGATGTAAAAAAAAAATATTAATATTGATAGCGTTGTATTATCAATAATAAAAAAAATGTTCAAGAAATCTAATATATAAAATTCTCGTGTCGTTTTAGGCCAAACACCTCCGAAAAGGCTGGACCGATTTTTATGAAATTTTGTGTGCATATCGGATAGGTCTGAAAATCGGCCAACATTTATTAATTTTTTATACTTCTAAGTTACAGGGGGGGGGGGGATTAAGGGCGATAACAATATATATGGCAAATCAACGTTTGCTGGGTCAACTAGCATTTATATATAACTATACACCACTTCCTATCCTAACAATTTAAAATAAATTTCATGAAACTGCCAAACTAATCAAATAAACAATTAAACAATGAAGGTATTCAAATACGACAAACCATTCGCAAACGATTATATACAAAACGAACCTTCGTACACATTTCCGAAACAATTTACTTCTAATTTTGAACGCACAATTTTATTGTGTTTGCTCGCAAACGAAAAAAAACCGACTTCAATTACATCGACCATCGATCATCGAATACAACTATAGTTAGACGAAAAAATAGTCGAGTAAATACGCATTATTAGATATTATTTAACTTCAAATCTCGATTAAATTGAAATGGGTCCACATGATTTTAATCATTATCAACACAATAACAAATACAGTCGAATTATAACATCTACCTGTTTTGAAGTCGGTTCAAAATTGACTCAACGGGAAATATCAACTCAATCATTCATTGAATATCACCGTTGCTTGATAGGCTATACTTTCAATCAACCAACATAGGAATCGTCAGATTACGTGATATTTTATTTATTGTTACTTAATCTGGTCCTATAAATTACAGCATAATAGTACAACTACGTTCCAAATAAGGAGGTAATTTAAATCCATTCTTTAACATTTAACTAGTAATTTATATTAAGTTTTTTTTTTTTAATAATTTACCTCTCCGATTCTGTAGTGATATAGCTACATAACACCTATACTACACGTTGTACCAACGCCAAATGATTCTCAATAAAAATAAAATTTTTATTGATTTATGTCATTCTAAATTGCTATAATTGGTGCATAGTAAATTGAACCTAAATACATAATTTAATTCAACATAGATGAAACAATTTATTTGAAGCTCTGCGATTTGTCTCACTCGTACGCACACTCCAATTATAAAGTCGTAAACTAAACACTACTTAAGTAGACAGTCGGTTGTCAACCAGATGATTTAACTTGATTAATAGACGATTTGGGAGGCCTCATTAATACACAAGCCGATTTAAGCCCCATAATGACTTCATCATAATCAAACAAAGAGTTTTGCCGACGTGATTGATTTCGATATTGAAAATTGTTTGTGCCGCGTTTAATGGACGAATGGTTTAGTTATCGGATTGCTGGACAAATATTGCTTTAATTTTATTATACAAAGTCAAAGATAGAAAAGATTTTATATCGCAGCGTGATAATTTTATTGTGAATGCATTCAGTTGTTTATCTAAACTCCAATATACTTTGATCCCAATATTCATTTATTTATTTTGTGTGAAATTTATAGGAGTACATAATTTGGAGATATTATTAATACGTCAAAAAATCGGTAAAAAAATCAAACGGTTGGTGATTTTTATTTCATAAAAGCTTCAAACAACGGTAAAATCGTGCACACATATAGATTCTTCTTACGTATAACTTAAGACACGGAAACACTTATAGAAACACGTATAAATATATAATTTTATAATTTTTTCTTCTCTTCTTTTAAAAAAAGAATCTGACAAGTTCCACTTGGGCGTTTGTTTTTGAGTACAGGGCAGTATTATTCTTTACTGCTTTCATAGACATTATTGAGTTAAGCTATGATACACGTACTCTAAAAAGTTTATTATGATAAAAAAACAACAGGGCACAAAAGTAATAATGACATAAAATGTGAGCATCGCATGAGTACTTAATTACAGATGAGATCATTAAAAATGAAAAGCACCTTTGAAGCTCAGAGGCGGCAGTGTAATTCATAACTCTTTTGCTGGCATATTCTTTTTTTTTTAAATCAATAACAGGTTTATGACTCTGACATTCTAAGTCTAAAGCCAACAATGTATATAGTCTGCTTAAATCCTGTGAATAATGACTATAAATTAAATTTATTTGGTATCTTTCTACTACCTATAAAAGTTCAAAGGTTTTATCAATCTATATTTAAGCATATTAGTTAATTATAAGAAGGACTTGAAAAGATGGAATATATGTAGATATGTAGTGGATTCAAGTATCATCTACATTGTTATTAGGATCGATATTAGCTACTAATTATGTTCACATTCCTTTTGAACTAACTTCAAATATCAGATATATTCATATCTTTACCTCCAACTCGATTCTCCATGTTCATCTGTTATTATATTTTCATTAAGTAACATTTTGAAGTGAAACTTCTTTAGAATCGTTGTGATTTCAAACCGGATGCAACGGCAAAAAGACAGGGAAGGACGAGCCGCGCTGCAAGCCGCTAATTTTAAATTAGTTTTTTTTTATTTTATTAGTTTCCATAGAAGTTTCACTTCTATCGTGTGTGAATCGCACGCACACCTTTTTTTTATTTTATTTAGGAAAACATACAACTTACAATATTTCATATTTTATTACAAAAATTTACAATTAAGTAGCTCACAAGCCTAAATGTTTTCACTACTAGTTATTACAAAATGTGTGCATTTAAAGCAGTAACAAAAACCAAATCAAAAATTTTACACTAGAAAAAGAAAAAAGCAAAACATTATCATTAAGGTTCAAGGTTTACACTAAGGAATGCAGCGTTAGAATCTGTTAGAGAACAATTTTAAATATGTATTAGTTGTCTAACCTAAAATACGTAAATATTCAATTTATTACAAATATAATATCAATATCACAACAATTAATACTTGTTGTGTGTATTTCAAGCTCTTGTAACGAATCGATACAGGGACACAAAATATCATATTGGAGCGAGCACTCGATCGCAGACAATTAAAAATATACATGTGGGGTGGAAAGGAGAATATACATAGTTGTAATTAATTTAAAAAATATATTTGGCCTTGTGTTCACGATGCAGCTCCAACGATATGCGGTGTAATTTGGCCGCCAAAGATATAGTTCAACCTTCGAATAAATTTGTTCTGAATTGCTTCAATTTGATTCTTATAAGCAAAGTACATTGGATTCCAAATTATAGATGCATCTTCCAAAATAGGCCTTACAAACGCGTTATATAAGATAAAATGTGTTTTTTATACTGTAGAAAAAGAAATACTAACATTATATATGCATTAGCCGCGATCGTGTCAATGTGAGACGAAAAAGAAAGTTTATTGTTGAGAATTAATATTAGTTATATAAAAAGATGAATAACAAATATTCATCTATAAGTTGACATTGTGACATTTCATCGCTACTTTCGTCATTATTTCTAAACTATTAGGTTCTTATACATTTGTCTTAATCTTAATACAGCGTTAAAAATCCATATATTTTTACTTAAAACAAATCAAAGATAAAAGACGAGAAGAAAGAGAAAACTAATTAATATTTAACCAGACTTAAAAGCTTAGTGATTAAATCGGGATAAGAGTATTTCAAACAATTTTCATTATTAAAAATATCAGATATATACCTACGAGTATGTATTCAGATATTTATGTATCCAGATTATTATCAATTCTATTCTGCTTCATCTCTATCATTAGCAGATGCCTGTGTCGAGCAGTAGAATATTTGTGGACTATTTATACAATGCTAATAAATAAAATAGCATTAAAAAATTCAACAAACGAACAATGGAAATATGTCGTCGTTGCTCATATAATAACACTCAAGATAGTAGAGTGCCTTTAATTAATTAATAGACGTAAATAGACTGCACTATATTATTTTAACAATTTAACACACATTCACATATAAATTTATACTCATTTATATAAGGAAAAATATAACATGAAATATACTGCTCTACTATAACGTAAAAAAAATAACGCAATCGAAGAGCAAAATGCTTGCATTTATGCTTTTATGATGATTTTATTATTTTAGGACGAATAAAAATAAAACATATTGTAATAAAAACATATCTTATTAGAAAAGGTCGAGTTTTTTATAATAAAGTGAATATAAAATCAAAAGAGAATTCAGTAATTTGAGTACAGAACCATAAAATAATGAGGCCCTTGTTCAAAATGAAAGGATGAACGAATATGTTAATTTTTCTTTTCGGTCAATATTCAACCTTTGTATACGCTTTGTATAATATGTTGGATGCCTTCGTAACAGCTACTTAATGATTTAGTACAGGGTTGGAACTTAAACTATTAGCACTTTGTTGGAAAAAATGTGAAAGATTCGCCTGCCCTAAGGCGCGAACTTTATTTAGTGCATACACTTATTATTTAAATACTCGTTTAATAGTATAAGATTAAAAAAAAACAAATAAAGTAGGCACCATAACAACAAATTTCATCTGCATCAACTGTAAAACAAAAAAAAAGACTTAATTATACATATTAAAGTTTTGCTCATCCATTATTACTTACAGTTTGTATTCTAACGTTCATTTATTTTTCCTTTCTATTACCGAAAGTTGAATCGTAATAAAAACGTCGATAACATAAATTAATTAAAGTACGTAGAGGCAATAAACAGCAGAACAATATTGGAAAGAGAGGAGGGTACTAATGAAATGTAGCGAGCGGGCTTCTCTCGCTAAATGTAGCGAAACAAACGCACACAGGCACACTTGCTCACACATCAACATCAAAAACAAAGATTACAAAATAAGACGCGTTGTAACCAGAATGAAGGCTTCTGTTGATTCTTTTGTTTTAATAAAATATTTACACAACAAAATACATGCCGCGACTTTTACATCGACTTTCTTTTTGATGTTTCCCTAGCGGCGAATTACTGAAATAAAATTTGAACAATGCAAAGATTTTCTTTAAATCGAGGCTAAGAATTTTGAATAATTCTTTAGCCTTAGCTTTAAGATAACGCAAATTCCGTCTCAAATTTAACGTTATATAAAAGTCACTTGATGGCTTGGACGTATTTTGCCAACGAGGAATTGCGCACACTCGGTGCTACACTCGAAGTTTTCATTGTTACATCTTAACTTATGCAATATAGCGTCTGCTTCTTTAATACTTTCCACAACGCTCGATTACGTTTAACGGCGCGATTCAGATGAATTTTCTTATTTACTGTAAGCTGGCAGAAAATCGGCTCGAGCGAATTTCTTAGTCGCAGCGATTTCACACAAGACACGCTTGATTGAACGCATTTGGGCCTTTATTAGATTTGTTATTAGATTGCTTTTATTTTATTACATGATACAAGTTTACTAGTTCATTGTTTTTGATACTTGGTATTCACGCTAGGAGTAAAAATATCGCTTGTAAGATATTTAATCAAGAAAGAATATTTTATATCTAAATATATATGTGTTTATCTAAATATATATGTGCTGTGTGGTTACGGCACTAAAGAATGTAGCCACCCCCTCTCTTCCCGTGGGTGTCGTAAGAGGCGACTAAGGGATAGCACAGTCCCAGTACCACCATGGAACTTAAAAAGCCGACGGATGGCGGGATAACCATCCATGCTGGCTTTGAAATACACAGGCCAAAGACGGGCAGCAGCGTCTTCGGTGCGACAAAGCCAGCCCTGCGGTCACCAACCCGCCTGCCCAGCGTGGTGACTATGGGCAAAACACATGAGTCCGCGTCATAATGTCGGGCGCGAACTTGTGGAGGCCTATGTACAACAGTGGACTGTGATAGGCTGTAGTGGTGGTGGTGGTGGTGGTGGATATCTAAATAAAATGTAATTTAATAATTTTTAGTTCTATTAGATATAATTTTATAATTTAATGTAAATTTCTATTTTTAATATTAAGAATATAAATAATAATGCAAAAATTTTCATTTAATAATTATATGTATTTCTCTTCCAAAATGTATGTGTATATAGAGGTATTCACCTGTCGCCATCGAGTAGTGTATTAGAGAAACTAAATTTGGACATCTTAAAAAAGTTTATATGTCTAACGATGCAAACTAGCGTCGATTATATTATGTTTTAGTCTCCGGCCATAAATCCTCCTCCTTTAGAAAGATACAATTATCTAATTTTACTTCGTAGAGCGTTGTGTCACACATAACCTATTTGACGTATCGGGCTGTCAGTATTTTGCATGACTGATTTATTAGTGTAAGATCCTAGGCACTCTAGACTCTAAACCTATCTTATTTTTTGAAGGACAAATATATACAATAAAGTATTATTAGTGTGTACAATAAAAGTATTATATAAACTGACATATGTACGTAAAATAGTATTAACTAGCTATTTTACATTACTTGGATTATAGGATGTTATATATTAAAAGAATATTGAAAAAAAATATGAAACTCATACTGCGAACCACCTCTGTCAGCAATATGTTTTGGAAGACACTAATCTATACTAATATAATAAAGCTGAAGAGTTTGTTTGTTTGGTTGTTTGTTTGTTTGTTTGTTTGTTTGTTTGTTTGTTTGTTTGTTTGTTTGTTTGTTTGTTTGTTTGTTTGAACGCGGTAATATCTGGAACTACTGGTCCGATTTGAAAAATTCTTTCAGTGTTAGATAGCCCATTTATCGAGGAAGGCTATAGGCTATATATCATCACGCTAAGACCAATAGGAGCGGAGTCCACGCCGACGAAGTCGCGCGCAGAAGCTAGTTAGATATATTTTAACATCTACTATATTGTATATATTTTGTTAGTCAGAAAATAAGGAAGGTCTGGGGTTTGGGATCTTGGACTAAAACGCATTACGAAGTCAAAACTAGCCGATTATCTCCTTTGCAAAGGTCGATGTTATTTATGGCCGGGTAATGTACTCGAATCATTAAGATAATAATCTGAAACTCAAATTCGAACTAAATTTTAACGAAGTTATATGTACAGGAAAATCTCACTTAATTGATATTGTATGATAAAACAATAAGATAGCATTAGGTATGTTTAAGAGGAGCACGATGGTTAGAATACATAAAGAACTAAAAAATATTAAAATGAAAAATAGATGTGTACATTTTAGAGCGACAAATTATTTTTTATTTGATAAATTTTTAATTTAAACAAGTTTAAAATATAAGCTTCAACAACAACAATTGTGCTAAATTTGAGAGAATATACACAAATTATCTCAAAAACATAAGGTTTTATCTGTTCTCTGGCACAGTTGGATAAAGACAGCTTTGTCCTTTTGCCGCTCGTCGCATAAGCACTAGAATCTTATAAAATGTTCATTGAAGCACAATGCACAAGTTTAACTTAGAAATTCTATTTTATACCCATTGAAAATTATGAAAGCATGAAAAAATGAATACGGCTTAGCTAATATTTGTATTATTAGGTATATATCAGACGTTTAAATAAAACACCAGCAATATTCGAATTTCGAAAGAACTTTAGCTTAAATTTTAAATTTCTGGTATATTCGAACGTTACATCACGAATACGTTCTTGACGCATAGTACTCTTTGTTCCGCGCTGCCTGACATGTAATAATACAATATTGATGACCCAGTATCGACACTCCCATATCAATAACCTATCGACAAAAAGGCTACGTTATCATAATATAATTTAATTTCAGCCTAAACTGGGAGCAGTCATTGTGGATAGTATGAACGGCGTAAGTGATAAAAGTCGCTACTTATTCAAATTTTTATCGTTAAAATTACCTTAAATCTTTCACTGACAATAAATAGTGTTATCAATTATACTTAGTAGATAGTTTTATTAACTTTCGACGACCTAGTCTTATCCGTACTCTCCCAGACTTTTAACCAGAGTCTGCTTCAATATTCTGATCTAGATTTGACAGGTCAGTGATTTTACTCGAGAACATTCACCTTTTATATTAAACATTATTTATTCATCAATATATTAAAAAGTTGTGATAACAAACTAGACAAATATACAAACCTGAGAAGGTTTTGAAGGAAATTAAGTCAACCCCAGAAGCAGCACGTATGAAATAAATATTGTAAACTTAATAATTAAATGAAACATAACTTTATCCAATTCCTTTTTTTTAAATCAAGTAAAACTATTCATATTCCAAGTCGGTGAGGAATATTCTGCTTTTTAATGTTATAAAGTTGAACACTTCATAATTATGCATGTTTAAAGAATTTATTTTAAAATGTTGTTCTATATGAGAGTCCGTTCATTGGCGAAAGTTATGTACTAAATAAATTTCAAGCTAACTAATCCGGGTGAAACAATAAAATCGTCTATGTCTAGATCTAGAATTAAAAAAGTATAAGGTGGAAACAATAAGTGTGTCTAGCTATAGCTAGTTCATCACGTTATTGATTGTTTCATTTATTTATTTTTTCACACAAAACGCAATTAATTTCAATTAAACGCCACCTGGATCCATGTTGGAATTTATGCTCTTTGCTAAGTTCGTCATTAATTACAAACCTTCGTTTTCCTTCTTGGCTAGTATCTATTGAATCTTGATGAAATATAAATGGTACGGAGTAAAAGAGGTTAAGAATACAGAAATATTTTACTGACACCAAAACACATATTGATAAGACACAATAAAGTTTCAACCGAATTAATATTCTATTATCTTTTTAAGATTATATAAAAAAAATTAGTGGTGTATACATATATTTTAATAATAATTTTTAATACCGTCATTATTCATATTTCATTAGCACGAAATTCAAACTTACTTTACTAAATGAGACGGACCACTCACTATATGTATATTGCCATACTCTATCTAATAACAATTATTATTATTAATGATACGATGCTTTCACGAAAGTAGGTTACGTAGACCGTGGCTTAAACATGCATAGGATCGCTATATACCAGTAGAATAATGTTTATTAGAATACGGGAGCAGTTATATTCGAATGCATAGTACTAATATTAGAAAAAATAATTGTGTTTGCTCGCAAACGAAAAAAAACCGACTTCAATTACATCGACAAGTAATACAACTTAATAAGACGAAAAAAATTCAAGTAAATACGCGTTATCAAAGATTACTCGAAAAGCAATAATCAGATCTCGATCAAATTTAAACAAAATTACATGACAAGTATTAGCTTTCGATTAAAGTAAAAATCATCAAAAACGAAAAACCCAGTAAAAAGTTATGCGGTTTAATTAGAAATAGCTCTAGTACTTGCCAGATCTCAATTAAATTTAAATGGGACCACGTTACACGCAACACCTTTCAGTTAAAACAAAATTTATCGAAATCGGTCCACCCAGTCAAAAGTTCTGAGCTAACATACATAAAAAAACAATCGAATTGAAAACCTCCTCCTTTTTTTGAAGTCGGTTAAGAAATTGTTTGTTTTTCAGGAGTAGAAGAAACATGGTGTGAAGTCTTCATCCACCACCGCAAAGGGAGGATCCTCCGACCAGACGGGTGTTGTGTCTGGTAGGGCTACTGCCCCCAACGGTTGTTGTCGGGTTCTTATATACATATATACTCAATCGCTCAGGAAACTTCGATAGCGTAATCTAGAATCGTCAGTTGTCGTTGTCGATCAGTCAGATAGATGTCGCCACATCACTCCCCTCCGAGACCGGAGGTCGATAGCGGTTTTTTGAGTCGTCCATACACATCTTGTGATGTTTGCCGGGCCAGTGGAATGTTCCAGTGAGTCGGAACCAGATGCCGCATAGTTCACAGTGAGTTGGAACTGTCTGCGGTAATGCCCCAGTGAGTCGGGGTGATGCTGCATATTCTCCAGTAAGTCGGAGTGGTGCAGTGCTGCGTAGTGGCTGGCTGCTGCGTCGACCAGGAGAGAGGTGCGTCTCTGCTTGCTGACCGGCCGAAGTGCAGTGTGCTGTGCCAAAGTCGCTGAGAAGGCTGTGGGTAATGACCGGGTTTGCGCGTCCGCTGCATGCTGGTGGTCAGGATACCCGTAGTAGCCGTGGATGCTGGCTGGCTGTAGGACTCGCTGCTCGAAAGCTTGAGGAAGTGATGATGAAGTCACGATGGTGTAGATTGACGAAGGCTGCGCTGATTCAGATCACGTCGGGGTCACCAGATTGGGGGGTGTGAGGAACAGGGTGTTCACCACTCATCCACCACCCCAAAGGGAGGATCCTCCAACCAGACGGGTGTTGTGTCTGGTAGGGCTACTGCCCCCAACGGTTGTTGTCGGGTTCTTATATACATATATACTCAATCGCTCAGGAAACTTCGATAGCGTGATCTAGAATCGTCAGTTGTCGTTGTCGATCAGTCAGATAGATGTCGCCACAGTTTGACCGAACTACAGATGAAATCTTCAAAAAATATTTATGCATAATACAGCCTGTCCATTGGAACATTGATTTAATCAACTACAATTTATTGTCATAAACTATTAAACGAGCAATTCTTGTATATATATATATATATATATATATATATATATATATATATATATATATATATTAATATTTTCTGAATCTCGGAATCGGCTCTAACGATTTTCGTGAAATTTTGTATGCAGGGGATTTTGGGGGCGAAAAATTGATCTAGCTAGGATTCATTAAAAAAAAATGTCGTTTTATCCCTGTTTTTAGGCAATGAAAACCGACATAGCCTGTAATAATAACTGAATAAGCAAGTTAAAGTAACAGTGTGCTGGTCACCTTTGTCGCAGGATCGGTGGCCATTTGAGCAGACCTGGAGTGGAGACCACATTATGGCAAACGCGTAGTATGCGAAGGACTGGGAAGTTTGGTGGAACTTTGGGAGGCCCACGTACAGCAATGGACTGCAATAGGCTGAAGCGAAACGAAATAATTAAATCAAAACACTATCATCTATCTAGGCAGTGAGACAGCCCCAGGTGCTTAATGGAATGTTTTAATTGAAAAAAGTTTTCACCCTCTCCGAATAAACCTTCAAAAACCAATGCTTAAGCTATGATTTTTATACAAATTTATATGTATAGATAAAATTAAAATGTACAATGTTAAATATATTTATGAAATTACTTTATGTTTAATATAATCATTTTACTACAGTACATAGCTCATCATCTGATATTACGAAAACATTCGTTTCTATCTTCATCGAACAAGATATCTAAAAAACGCTTAAATTTAGTGATTAAAAAAAAACAAAATAATATAACCATAGCTCTATTGCCTTCTTCCGTTTTATAACCGAATTCTAAATTGAAGACCAAATTAAGTACCTCGAATTAGCTACGAATTTTTAATCGGAATTATTAAACGATTACAAACGTCACGGAAAATATACAGAAATTTTATCTGGTGCCATTTGTTTACGAAAAATGTTTACGGAATCCTTTTATGTGCGTGACTTGATACAATGAAAAATAAACATAATTACTCATTTACTTTATAGTGCTACTTTATTTTTTGCTTTCAATATTTAATTGTTTTAAGTATTTTACTTAATTATAATAGCTTTACAAATATATGACACGAATTATTTGTCAAAAAATAATAAAAACTATTATTCTGTTACGTATATAGTACAGACTTTATTTCATCTAAAGCTTATGAATTATGATTTAATGAATTATAGGCAATAACTTCATTAAGTAGGTACCTACACTATTCTAATTTTAATTTTTTAAGTTTTTTATAAGAAACTTGGGGACACATAGGAGGCGATGAAGAGTGTTGTACTTGACTTATATTTACGCAACCAAATCTTACGAATGATCTCACAAAAGTCGCTGGAAAGTATTTGTTTTTAATTGCTAACTGGTCTAAGATCTTGTTTTTGAGTTAGGGTACAGTCGGAAATACCTTGCTGAAAGTTGTGAGCAGCCCGACGTGTGAAGTACCTTAACCTTAAAGGAGATCACTGCTGAATAATACTGCTTTCAATTGGTATCGTCTTCCTACTGTAAATAAGGTAGCCAAAGTTCCTAGGTAGGAACTGCTGGCGTCCATAGGCTACGGCATCTGCTTACTATCAAGAACACAGTATGTTTGTTTGCCACTCCAGTAGTATAAAATTAAATCCATAGAAGAAGGATTGGAGCCTAACCCATCACGCTGCTGGACTGGGGTTTGACGGATTAATAAATCCATGCGGGATGCCAATGATCATCAATAGATAAAAATAATCTACTGCAGGTTGACGGACATATTCCCTACTACGACTAACGATCGCTATAAGTTGTATATGATAACAACCGTTACTGACAGCTTAACATGCTTTCCGTGGTACGGTGGGGAGACCCACAAGGACTGACATCCAAACCGAAAAGTATTATTTGTACAAATACAAATATCCTTCCCGATCGGGAATTGAACCCGCAAACCACCGGTGCTTAGGCTCATACATAGCGCACGCAACTATATATCAGAGCAGAGAGATAAAATTAAGTGCAAAAAAAATTAGTGAGAAAATATACTTAAGTGCATATTTTTGACATTCACATAAGTTTTAAGGTCAATATTTATCTGTAATAGTGTTGTAAAAAAATTAAGTATTTTAATTAATAGCAATGAGTACCACTAGTTGTCGATTCTTATCAAAATTAGCACGAAGTATAATACGAGTATACATTGACAAATACATAATATATTTTTTTTAATTTTAATAATTTACCAATTTGTGTGTACAAACTTATATATTATTTCATAATACAATCTACAATTGAAAAACCTTAATTATGTCCAGATTAATTGTAAATAGTAATTATCATTGGAATCCTAAGAAATCGGTTGGTAATATTCTATAAAGCAAGTATTCGAAATATTCTTGATTAAACTTAAAATTATTTCGGAATCAGAATTTAATCGGATTATTCAAAGGTATTCTTATAATATCTTAACATTATATTAATTATCTATTTAATTATTGTAAGAACAATTAATTTTCTTAACTTTGATGTGTTATATCCAGTTTATAAACGTTCTAAACTCCGATTTGTACTGAAGCAAAGTATAAGGAACTTCATTTGATAACGTCTTGCATAAAAAAATTACTTTAAAAAAATTATTTCAAATGAATAACCCAAAAATAATTGAAAGTAATTATAGAATTTATAATAAAATTAATCATTAACAATTCTTTGAAAATCAGTGAGGATAAATTATGTGTCTTTGTTTGATATTTATTGAATTTTTTATAGTAGAAAATAAAACAGCAAAAAAGCTGATAAAAAAGTTATAGCGTGCATTGCAGCATTATTTACTGTACGATTATGCGGTGAAAGACTATATGAAGTACCAAAGGAAATGCAATTATAAAACTAACTATCACACAATATTTTTCCTCGATTTGTATTTTTATTGGCGCGGCTTGCGAATATTCGTTGCACTAACCCCTGAAAAAGATATGAGCAGTTTGGTGTAAATTCAACTTCCTGGCTTTCTGCCAACTCTATTCGCACTGCAGAAAGATGAGGGATCTATAAAATTGTATTACATCGCTTCTAGTAAGAGGTGCAAGCTCAAGTATAATTTTAAATTTATCATTTACTTATACTCGATGTTTAGAACATTTTTTGGTTCAATTTTTATTTTATTTTATTAATGACCCACAAAGGAGAAGAGTTGTACTAAACATTTTACGCGTTTTATATGCTTGATTGTTTGTCTATATAAGCAGATATGGATAATATAGTAGATCTGCAAAAAACTTTTTTAACTTTTTCTGTCAAATGTTAATTTCTGGAGCAGCCCGACTGGGGACTACCTCGACCTTACAAAAGACACACTAAGCTCTAAATAATACTGCTTTAAAGCAGTGCAATGTTCCTGTTGTGACTTGTGAGTAAGGTGACTAGAGCTCCAGTATCACATTTGTAATTTTGAATTCCTGATAAATGAAAATAACTTTGTAATAATACTAAATACAAATATAAGAACAATTTTAGAAAAAAATTAGGAACCAAATATGTTTTTTTTTTTTACAAAAACATAGACTAATATCATTCCAGTCTAATCTAGTCACTTATTACTCATAACAGTGCCCTGAAACTATGAAATAAAATTCCACGTTTATGTCAAATATGACATGTATCATTTGACACATTCATTGCAAGCGTCAAGAGTCTGGCTTTGTCGCAATATAACACGGAATGCACATACATTGTTTGAGGTTAGGACTGCCATCGCCAAGATATGAAATCTAAATTATAAGCTGTAAAACTATTTATATTTTAAAAGAAAACTATTTATATTTTAAAAGAAAAATAAGTTTCTTAGCAGTATCGACGAAAAAATTTTTTATTTAATTTTTTTTTCTGCATCGTATTCACTAAATAGGTAGGGATCCCTAGTACATATTTTTCACCTGATTAGTATCAAGCTAATTTTCCGGGAGTAGCTTCATTTTGATGAGACGAACAAAAAGTTCCTCTTCGAAAACTCTCGATTGTGGTAGATAATAGAGTTAGCAGGAGATAGAGCAGCAGTGAGCGTAGGACCGGGATAACGTACCACGCAATTTGTAGGACAATATTACCATCAAATTATATAAATATTAACTAACTAAAAGAAAAAAAAATCAGCTGGTTAGTAATAATTTTTGATGATGGTCATCAAAAATTGATTTTTTTTTCTGCGATTGAAAGAAAAGAACTTCACAATCAGCCCATAACTGAAACGCTGTGATGCGTTTCATACAGTATGTGAGACAGACATACCGAACGTCGTATATGGATCCTCTGTTGCGTCAAATACCGACCACTCAATATAACCTAATTACACATCTACATAAAAATTAAAATTATATATTTTCAGTTTTTCACTTAAAATTGAATCAAATGTTTAGTTTAATATTTAAGTAAATTAGACTAATTAATGCCAATGCCCAATTATTATTTATGTAGAAACATAGCTATAAAAAGATACAAAAATAAATATTAATATTAATAGTTATTTAAAAAGTGAAAACTAATTTAAAATTATTGATAATTTTTCATATAATATATTGAAAAGTATTTACCGTTCAATATCTTATACTATTAAACGAGCAATTCTTGTATATATATATATATATATATATATATTCTGAATCTCGGAATCGGCTCCAACGATTTTCGTGAAATTTAGTATGCAGGGGATTTCGGGAGCGAAAAATTGATCTAGCTAGGATTCATTTAAAAAAAATGTCGTTTTATCCCTGTTTTTAGGCAATGAAAAAATATCATTAGAATACGAAGCTTAATTTCACCAATGTCAATATAGCTATAATAGTGTAATTAGGAAATCGGCGGGTGTCGAATCGTGTTGACTCGGGTTCGTATCCCAGTCTCCAGATTAATCTTTTTTCTTTTTTTTTAAATTTCACTCGTGATTTATTATTTAAATAAAATTAAAATATAAAAATACCGAGAAAAAAAATAAAAAAAATTAAATGAAAATACCGAGCTAGGCTCGGTCACCCAGGTACTACCTATTATATGAAAAATACAATTGTCACACAGACGCTATTTACGAATCCACTGGCGAGTAGAATTGTTTGGATTTTTTTAAAGTCCCCTGACAGTGACACTTTAGCAATAATCCCCTTATAACAGCGTGTACTGTATAAAACATTTTCAACCTTTTAAAATGTTATTCCTTTACTAAATGATAACCGTGACTTTGGAACAGGTCGAAACTTAGTTTTTCTCGCATAATACTGTCTGCTTTTAAAAAAAGGTCTATTTCCTACTTAAAATAATAATTATCTACTTTTGCTAGTGAATGCTACTTGTAGGTACTGGACAATGGACTAGAAAGACGGACAAAAAAAGTAGAGACATACTATAACGACAATATTTACATTAAATAAAATGTACTCGTTAAATAGTTAATGTGATCTGGCAAAAAAGGCAAATTTATATTTAGTTAATTGTTTGATCTTGGTGTCAAGTGGCGTTTATTTATTTATTTTTTAATTTCTTTTTTTTTTGTTAAGTGGTCATGCGATTTATAAGCATGGGAGTTAGAACTATCATGGTTTCATGGTATTGTAATGATTTATTGTACCACATAAACTTTTTATTAGATGATTAGAGCTATATGTAACTATAGAATTACAAACAACATTCATCAAACGCAGGATATACCTGAGCTAACACACAGTACGTATACCGAAATTCATTGAGTCATCTGATTCAATGGCTACGAATCTTGACATTACGGCTTAGAAAATGAGCGTTAGTATCACGTTAGTATGTTCAACTATCCACTATATACAACATTTGTTGGCTTTGAGACTTTAGCTTTAGTACTCTCGTAACAGAACGCCACGTAGCATTGTTAAACGACTTCAAAAAAAGAGGAGGTTACTCAATTCGACCGTATATATATATTTTTTTATGTATGTTCGCGGATAACTTCGTCGTTTATAAACCGATTTCGATATTATTTTTTTTTTGTTGGTTAGGAGATATGCCAGGGGTGGTACCGTGATAATGAAACCAGGATCTGATAAGAGAAATCGAGGCTTACATTCGAAAATTGTAGTGGTGATTAGTGCTATTGTTAATTTTTTTCATCTACTTAGGTACGTTGTATTACTAGTCGATGTAATTGAAATCTTTATTTTAATTTTAAAAACCAAATTTATAAAAACATACATACATACATATAATCACGCCTCTTTCCCGTAGGGGTAGGCAGAGACCACTTCTTTCCACTTGCTACGATCCTTACATACCTACTTGTTTCGCTTCATCCACTTTCATTATTCCTTTCATACATGCTCTTTGGTTTAGGGTACTCTTGACCTGGCCTTTTTTCAAGACGTCACTGATCTGGTCTTGAAAAGTCCGCCTAGGTCTACCCCTTCCAACACTTCCATTCACACTCGCCTTATACACTTTTTTCGTCAATCGTTCTTCATTCATTCTCTCGACATGGCCAAACCATCTCAGCATACCTTTCTCAATTAATATTAATATTTTATTAATATTTCTCAATTGTAAAAACAATCTTCATATAATAATTATATAACTACTATATAAGAAAACAAATCTCCGACACAAGAAATAAAGTATTCTCTTAGATTTTCATATAGTCTTTAAATAATTTAGTAAGAATTTGTATTTTTATAAAGTCCAATATCGATATAAAAATTTATATGACAGAATATAAAATGAAAATTTTAATTTCAATCCACCACTAAAATTGGACTTGTTAGTTAATACATAAATACATAGCAATAGATTATCTACAAGTTCTTGAAGCAGACAGAACGACTGTATTCTGTATCTCGCTGCGAGTTTTAACTCAAATAACTGTATTTCCCCACAAAAGTTCTTCAACGCCTCGATGTGAACATAACATGATTTATGAATTTAAAATTTTGCTTCGAAGCTGTCTACTTACGTAACAATAAAATAGTCCGTAACAGTTATTACGAAGATTAAAAATACTTTCTTAACAAACTCTTTTATCTACATTTTTAATGACATACATAGGTACAGGCCTTACAATATTGTAGTCTAAATTGCAACACACCAATATTTAAATTTTTCAATACTTTATTAACGTTAAACGTTACTCTTTATTTTTCTTGCACAGAAATATATATGTTAGAAAAACATAAATTTTAAAAGATATCCTTTTCAATGATTTAGCACTTAGGTTAGAAAACTTAAATAAGCTTAGGTTAAAAAAAAACATTCTGAAATGTTGATCTTTTAAGGTCAATAGACCTTTATTATTAAATGACTTTTCTATTTTCTTAATTCTTTACAGGGTGTACACGTTTTGAAAAAGCCTGACTTGGCATTTCATGTGGTTAGACTAAACAGCTTCCGTTTGGCAATGATGAATTAGTCAGTCAACCGGAAACATTTTGTATGTTTAGATACACTACTGTTAACCAAACATTTTTAAATTATCCTATAAAATATAAGATTAGATACGGTCACATAATACATTCACATACACAAAGTAGTAATATTGTTTAATTTTTATTACTTACGGTCACATAAACAAGAAAGTAATATTGTTTAATTATTTTTTTACGTTTTTATTGTTTAGAAAAAACAATTTTAATTAATAATTATTTTATTCTTCTCAATAAATGTTTCATATAAAAAAATAGCAGCTGGCAAATGAGGTTGCAGGAATAGTTTGAGAAAATTATGCAAAAGTTTTAATTTTGCAGAAGAACATAAATCATAAGAAACTTAACAGTTACCTAAATGATAAGAAAATTGCAATTCCCTTCTCTGTCAATTTATAACAAACAATGTATACATCGTTTTTTATTATGTATTTGAATACAGCAAATTATGTAATTTTTCAAAGTAAGTTTAAATTAATATTAGAAACAGGTGCGCCGGCTCGTTATGAGAGTATTTCATAATTACGGCAGTCGCTGGGGGATACCTAAAGCGATGGGTATTACAAAGAACAATTTGCGTTCCTAGCAAAGTCTTTTTAAATAAAAGATGACGATTTTTTCCGACTTGTCAGATAAAACTCTAATTTATTGTATTATTGCATTATGATCGCAGACACTGGGGATTTGTACTTTACTCTCATAATTATTATATGTAGTTAGCGTTGAAACAGACTTATTCAAAGTAACTTTCAACCAATTAGTTTACGAAAAATATTACAACTAAAGGTATCTTAAACTCATTAAATTATAGGTACTTTTATAAGATTTAGGAATAAATATTAGAGGAAAAACCATAATATTTGTTATTTTGTGTTTAGTTTAATTAAATAATTTTAGTGAAACACTTTCACTAAACAATTTAGATGAATAAAAATAACTAAAATAACTTTCAATTTTTATGTATGTATTCGTTATTATCAAGACTAGGTGTATCAAAGAAAATAAAAAAATCCATACATTGACAAAATCTAATGGCGGTACAAACATTTTATTTTAACCTAGCTGGCCCGGGAAACATTCCCGGGCCAGCTAGGTTAAAATAAATTGCTTACTGTATCCGCAAAAGACATTCGATGTCTAAAGGTGTTTAGTACCTATATATATGAAAAATAATAATGAGAAAGTTATATTTCAACCAATATTTCTTACACTTAAATGTAGTCTTGTAACTGTTGCAGGTACTACCCCAGTCGGGCTGCTCCCTGCTTGAGCAGGAAATTCCCTGCTGTGCCCTACCTCAGTTAAATTCCCTGCTGTGCCCTACCTCAGTTATATACTTACTTGATATATGGTTAATTCACAGTACTTTTAACAAAATTTTGCTGTATTAGTAAAAGTCTTAATAGAGGACAGAATAGACTTAACAGATAGAAGATTTTCTGAAGGTTATTTATCAAAAGCTTTTCAAAATACCTCTTAATAAAAGATTTTAAAATACATGTAATTAAATTTTTTTTTTCATACTTTGAGTAATTGAAAAGGTGTTAAGTTTTATGGTAGTTGCAATTTAATGTATCGGAAAAGGTTCTTACAAAATTACTTCAGCCTGATTATATTCCATTTACACTCAACAACTTACAAACTAGAGGACTGCGTAGGATGCCGCGATGGGCAATAGAGTTATAAGACGGGATTTCCCTACGGAGCGCTCTATAATAGCCCAAATCAATAAGGTTGATGTAATTATTTATAATGTTTAGTTTTCACAGGAAAAAGTTCAATGAATTCGATAGACTTACGGCTTTTTGAAAACTACAATTTAAAATTGATAAAAGCTTTATAGTACCTACAGAGAGTTTTAGGAAATCGAAACAAAAATAATAATTTATGTATTACATAATATATACAGCGGGAAACATTCCCGGGCCAGCTAGGTTAAAATAAATTGCTTACTGTATCCGCAAAAGACATTCGATGTCTAAAGGTGTTTAGTACCTATATATATGAAAAATAATAATGAGAAAGTTATATTTCAACCAATATTTCTTACACTTAAATGTAGTCTTGTAACTGTTGCACATGAGTTATTGCCGAGCGATACAAGCGAGAATCATGGGAAAATTTTCGAAAATAAAATAAGTAAATTTATTTTTACTATAGGTATTACTTCAAGAAGATTCATTTAAGTAACTTCATCACTTCTAATAGGTTTTATAATATCCAATAATATATTCTCATGAATATAAACGAATGAGAGGATGTCTATGGCTTTAATCTATACTAATATAATAAAGCTGAAGAGTTTGTTTGTTTGATTGTTTGTTTGTTTGTTTGTTTGAACGCGCTAATCTCAAGATCTACTGGTCCGATTTGAAAAATTATTTCAGTGTTAGATAGCCCATTTATCGAGGAAGGCTATAGGCTATATATCATCACGCTAAGACCAACAGGAGTGGAGTCCACGCCGACGAA
Source organism: Melitaea athalia (assembly GCA_905220545.2). NCBI lineage: Eukaryota > Metazoa > Arthropoda > Insecta > Lepidoptera > Nymphalidae > Melitaea > Melitaea athalia. The sequence goes on from HG992187.1 coordinate 9,899,632, forward strand.
GTCGCGCGCAGAAGCTAGTTATATTATATACGTTTTTAGTATTGTTCTTATTCCATTCCGAATTTTTTAAATTGACTGAAAAACTTATAATGTTCTATTATCTTAAAAGAAAACACGATATTCGTCCTTCATTAAAAGAAGAAAGGCTTAAAGTCTTTTCATAAAATGTAATTTTAATATTCAAAGTCAATCCAAATAGATCGATTACTTGATTGGTTACTTGTAAAAGAGAAAAAACCAACTGCTTAGGTAAAATGGCAAAATGACCGTTGATAACCGCTTTATGAATAATCACAAAGTAGCAAAGGGAAATCTGTTTGACTTTCTAATATCGATCCGTTCAAGTTTAATAAAAATCAAAAAGGAAGTTGTTACGGTCTCGAGTGTTTGGCAACAACACAAAGTGGAAACTTGCACAATAACCTAGTTTGATGGATAGGTAACTTGATTCTCAATCGACCTTTCATCATAAAAGAGGAAATTTAAATGCAAAATATTTATTGAATAAAAATTCAAAGTGGTTTCCAGTTTAGTAATCGGATTAATTCACGGATAACTAAATATGTATGTTAAATTATACGTAACGTAAAGTTGACAAATCTATACTACTATATAAATAAAATTAAAGTGTCTGTGATTTAAAAAAAAAACCTCTGTGTGGTTTTATACACCACCCACGGTAAAAGTGGAACTTTTTAAATCTTCTTTGCATGCCATCTATGTTTTAAAAGGTAACTTACATCAGCTGTATGTTGTCATTAACTCATTAGTGTCTTAGTTCTAGGAAATGATAAGAGATGGCCGACCATCACGCGACATGCATCACGCACACGAAAAAGTTTAAGACGATGTAATAAAAGTTTCAACAGTTTTTTTAAGTACACTTCAGCCTGTAATATCCCGCTACTGTTTAGGCTTTTTTCCCCGTGTAAGAAAAGGATCAGAGCTTAATCCACCACGCTGCTCCACTGCGGGCTGGCGGATATATTCCTTACTAAGAGTAACGATCGGTATCAGGTGTACATGATAACAACCGGGACCACTCCGAGCGGGAATCGAACCCACGACCTTCGGTGTTTAGGCGCCGCCGACACAGCACACGCGACATTATACCAGAGCGGTTGTCGTTTTTTTTAAGTGCATATAACTGTTTACACGATACCAAAACACAAACAAACGATTTTAATTTTCTGTTTTTCGGGGCTAATCGGATTTCGGAATTAGAATCGGAACGGCTGAACCGATTTTTATGTGACTTTCTCTGGAAGATAGAAAAGGTTGTGGAACAATATATAGGCTTTTTATCCCGGAATTCTACGAAATCGCTGGCCCCGGGCAATAAAGCAGTAAACGCCAGTTAATGTTTTAAATGTATGTCTATATGTCTGTACACCTGTCTTTGGAATGGGTAAAATAAGATAAAGAGGTCATCATGGCATCATATACTTTTCATCCCGTAATTCGCATGGGATCAGGATCATGCCCGTAAAAAATAATAGCATTCAAATAGAATCTCCCACGCAAACGCCAACGCCGAGTCGGGATGGTTTCATTTCTTGCAGTTATGTATTTTTCATATTTAGTTATTTAGTTTCCATTATTATTTTATATTAATTATATTACATAATATACTGACATAAATTATTATTTTTGTTTCGATTTCCTAAAACTCTCTGTAGGTACTATAAAGATTTTATCAATTTTAAATTGTAATTTTCAAAAAGCCGTAAGTCTATCGAATTCATTGAACTTTTTCCTGTGAAAACTAAACATTATAAATAATTACATCAACCTTATTGATTTGGGCAGTTGGGCTATTATAGAGCGCTCCGTAGGGAAATCCCCTCTTATAACTCTATTGCCCATCGCGGCATCCTACGCAGTCCTCTAGTTTGTAAGTTGTTGAGTGTAAATGGAATATAATCAGGCTGAAGTAATTTTGTAAGAACCTTTTCCGATACATTAAATTGCAACTACCATAAAACTTAACACCTTTTCAATTACTCAAAGTATGAAAAAAAATATTTAATTACATGTATTTTAAAATCTTTTATTAAGAGGTATTTTTAAAAGCTTTTGATAAATAACCTTCAGAAAATCTTCTATCTGTTAAGTCTATTCTGTCCTCTATTAAGACTTTTAATAATATAGCAAAATTTTGTTAAAAGTACTGTGAATTAACCATATATCAAGTAAAAAATTAGACTTTAAAAATCACAACGATCGTTCCATTTATTCTTAAAATCCCCCTAACATATCCAACTCTGGTGTGCCCATGAGACCGAACCAAATACTTCTCAATATATAGACGCACCGTTTATGAAAACAAGGGTAATTGAAAACTTCCTACAAAATTTACAAATTAGACGGTTAATAAACATACATCTCCCTTAAAATTGACACAACTTAAAATTTATTCATTCATTACATCCCCCGCTTTTAAGCGCTTAATTGGAAACAGAATACGAAATGAACATTGCGATATTAGGCTGGTATACAATCAACAGGGCGTTATGCCTAACTAGATGACACTAGCCGCGTAGTACCATATTAACCACAGTTGATTGCACAACTAAATTGGTTTGAGGCCTACATACTAACTACTCGTATACACGACCAATTTGTAAGCAACAAATGCAAAGCATATTATTATTATAAAGTATGTGTAACAAGCATCTATTCTAGTCTGCTATTTGAATTGAAATATAAAATAATATGACAATAATTTATCATTAACCCAATGATTAGAATATTCTACACATGCCACATGCCACATAAATTGTATTTACCCAGACATTATGATTAGCTGTAATCTATACTAATATATAAAGCTGAAGAGATTGTTTGTTTGTTTGTTTGTTTGTTTGAACGCGATAATCTCTGGAACTACTGGGCCGATTTGAAAAATTCTTTCACTGTTAGATAGCCCATTTATCGAGGAAGGCTATAGGCTATGTATCATCACGCTAAGACCAATAGGAGAGGAGTCCACGTCGACGAAGTCGCGCGCAGAAGCTAGTTTTAATATAATATTAGATAAGAAGTTAAGTTTGTTTGTTGATTAGTTGGAGCTATTCTCTGGAAATACTAAACTGGCTTTTAAAATTCTTTCACTACTAAAAAGCTACGTTATTCCCGAGTATTACAGATGAAAATAATTTTCCGTAATAAAAAGTACACATGTCAGAAGTGAAACTTCTTTGGCAAACTAATTGAAAAAAAATTTTATTAAAAAAACGAATTTAAAATAAGAAAAAAAAACTAATTTAAAAAAAATTAATTAAAAAGCCAACGTCACGCGGTGGTCCTAGGCGGTCACCCATCCATGTAATGACCGTCATGACGCTGCCGCGTTACCGGTCGCTCAAATTTACCCCTCATGCGCCTAAAGAAGTTTCACTTCAAAAGCTTTCAGTATAAAAGCTACATTTGTAAAACAAGTCGGAAGAAAAGGTAATACGTATTGGTAAATAATACGTTAACATTATGCTCTACAGAACTGCTGTATTTAATCGATCTACAAAAATTTAATCACCTTATATCTCTGGTAGTTAAACAAAATAAGATATTTTGTGTAAAAAAATTAGAAAGTGATTTGTAAAAAATATTATTTAGCATAGTATAAGAATTCTTGTTATTGTTAATTCTCCATCAAGACCAGTGTACGAAGCTTAACCTTACCTAAAATAGTATGTTATTTGGACGCATAGCTTAAGAGATATGGAAAGATAACATTAACGTGGGTTAAGCGCCGCCGGATAGGAAAATTAATTTGACACCCAGAGAACTAAGAGGAGACATGTAAGGGCACGAGTTAGCTAATTAAACATAAAACAAAAAAAAAGAAGATTAATGAATAATTAATTTTATAATTTTTAAATAATTATACAACAAACATTTTCCACGCATAATTACTTTTTTACGATTTGTTAGGTAATGTAATGTTTTGTAATTTGTTTATTATAATAAACACTTCACTATTATTTTTAAAATAGTAGTAAAAGTAAATGCACCCAAACGATAAAAAAATCATTGAAATATTTAGCTTTAATGCATTATTATAAGTATCTTAGTTATTTGGTTTTAGCAATAAATCAACTAATTAACAAGGCAATAACTGTAAGCAACAAAAACAAATAGGTATATTGTAAAGTAATCATTATAAATCCGGCACAGTAAAATCATAAAACCTATCATAAAATGTAGTGACTGACGCGTATTCGTTTTGTAGAGACGGTGAACATCGGCAACAATTTATGAGTCGTGAAGTTCTATTGACCTAAATTTATTTGTTTCGAATGGATTAAAAAAAAATTAAAATAATCTATTATGTTTAATATATCATAGTCAAAATAAGATGAAATATGTCTACGTAATTACAATTGCTATTTAATTATCGTTTCATTGTTTTGTGCCTTCTGTAGCATTGAATAATGTTTGCCAATTTAAATAATACTTTTATTATAAAGCATTGTACTTTAATAAGTTTAATAAAGCAATCTCGTTAACTATTCTCACTATAATACGTAACTAATATAGATTTTTACACAAAATAAACTTAGATCATTTGAGTACTCAAATTCGATGATATTACCATATAATAACATGGACGTGACAAATCATCGAAGCAGATATCAGCAATCGTTCCATGCATTACAATGTTTCATTCACATTTAGTGGCTCATTTCAACAATGTTAACAAAGGGTTGAAGTCAATTAGCCATCGAAAACACCATGCGGCGATATTTAGACACAGGGCGGGTACTATTTGTCATTAATTTGGAAAGGTGACAGGAACAAAGGAGCGGCCGAAGCCAATTAAAAGAAAAGACATATAATATCTGTAATATACACATATTATTTATTTTTTACATAATATCATGGTCGTTTTCTTTGTTGGAGATTTATTTTTGTAATTTTTTTTTTAGTGAAAATATTTTGAAAATTTCTCACAAAAACGCTATAAAATTCAACTCGAGTAAACCACAAGAATTGTCTACTAATATATCTTAATATTTATAATGTAGATAATGATGTAGTAGCATAAACTAGTGGACGCTCAGTGGTTGAAATTCGACCATAATTAAAAATTTAAATTAAAAAAAAATGAAAATATGGAACCTTTTTTAAATTTTTCAATTTGACTTTTATAATATACTAGCTTCTGCGCGCGACTTCGTCAGCGTGGACTCCGCTCCTATTGGTCTTAGCGTGATGATATATAGCCTATAGCCTTTCTCGATAAATGGGCTATCTAACACTGGAAGAATTTTTAAAATCGGACCAGTAGTTCCAGAGATTACCGCGTTCAAACAAACAAACAAACAACCAAACAAACAAACTCTTCAGCTTTATAATATTAGTATAGATTATGCCTACGTGTGTCAAATACATGGTAGTGTGTGTAATGTTTTTTTTAATATTAGCATTCTGTACTCCTTCGCTATATGAACTACTAGCTTCTGCACGCGACTTCGTCGGCGTGGACTCCGCTCCTATTGGTTTTAGCGTGATGACACATAGCCTATAGCCTTTCTCGATAAATGGGCTATCTAACACTGAAAGAATTTTTCAAATCTGCCCAGTAGTTCCAGAGATTACCGCGTTCAAACAAACAAACAAACAAACAAACAAACAAACAAACAAACAAACAAACAAACAACCAAACACTTCAGCTTTATATATTAGTACTAGCTTCTGCGCGCGACTTCGTCGGCGTGGACTCCACTCCTGTTTGTCTTAGCGTGATAATATATAGCCTATAGCCTTCCTCGATAAATGGGCTATCTAACACTGAAAGAATTTTTCAAATCGGACCAGTAGATCCTGAGATTAGCGCGTTCAAACAAACAAACAAACAAACAAACTCTTCAGCTTTATTATATTAGTATAGATAGATAAGTGTACGAAATTTAATACTCCTCCGTCCGCGCAATTTTCATAAAAAGGTGTACAAAGTTTTTGCTTTACGTTAATAAATAGAAGATAATGTTTTGATAAAATATAATTCTGATTCAAAAAAAGAATTTTAACTATAGCCAATTCCGCTAAAAACTTCGAAAAATAATATATAAATACATAACATTAATGAGTCTCTAAAAACAGAAAATAATTCTAAACATATCATGAAAGCAATACGAAAATGTATAATAATTTTAAAAATGTTATTTTGTTACAAATATTTCATAAAGTCTGACCTATTAATTAAAACGTCTTGTTCATTAACAAGCTCGAAGATTACTTCTGAAACTCTCATTTTAAGTTTTAATTAAATTAATAATATTATAAGAGATCAATTGCTGTCGAAATTCAAATAACATATTTTATAATGATGAGAAGGGCTAAATTTTTGTTGATGTCTAACTAACGAGACAGTTTTGACATTTTACAAAGATAATTAATTCTAGAGTAAAACTGGCAAAAATTTTTAAAAAACCTGCCTTAATAATAAAAATATAATTATAGAGACATTTTTAATTTTACGAAAGCCATAATTAATGAGAACAGAGTAACGAGGGACACATTATAAACATTATTTAAATGACGAAATTAAAAACGAGCTCTCGTTTCTATTTCATCCATTTGCCTAATGGACTTACATGCCTCATGGGACTTCGCGCACAACTTTCATCACATTGAAAGCAATAGCAAATGACTCTAGATTAATAAACTTCATACATGATATCTTTAAATATAACTCGTAAACTTATAAGTTGTTTTTATTACTTATATTTTTTTAATTATTTATTAATACCCTTACCCTAATCATGAAATTGAAATATCTACTAGATCTTTGATGTTGAAATTTGGAGCGGTAGGAGACATCAATTAAGAAAGGATTTTAGGAAACTTGTTAAGAGGCAGAAGGGAAGTTAAAATTTGTATGGAAATTGGTTTTTTTAAGATAAAAGTTAAAAAAAATTGGTAGGTATCGTTGAAAATTATTGAAATGATCTTTTTCGGATTTTTTTTTAATATTTCTACTTTGTGGGGTTAAAATGGCGATGAAAGCTTTTCATTGATTTTTTTTTTATTTTTAATTGAATAAATATGTAATATTATTTTAAAGCTTTTATTTTAAAGGGGCGTTGAAATAAATTTAAGAAATTATTGGATTGTCACTAAACTGCAAAGCTACCGAGGATTTATAATCAGTGTAAGTAATAAAAAATGTGACACAATTGATAGAACCACATAACCACATAACCTCTAAACGATAGTTTGATGATTCGAATCCAGGCAGTTCAGATTTTTGGGAATTTCGACAAACAAAACTTTATATTGCATTATATGCAAAGGTATAACACATTGGCAATATATTATATACAAAACGTATTAAATTTAAAATATAATTTAAAGCAGTTTGTCATAAAACTGACTATAACGGACACATTTTTAAATTTTAAGTATATCTCAATTTTAGCGAGCTATATGCAAAATATTAAAATAATTAATGACCTATTTGGCTCAGTTGCATCAGTGTTCGCATGCCAAGCCATGTTGTGAATCGCCTCCGTGGTAAGATGCGTTATTTGAGCGAAATTTTTATATGTTGAGTGTGTCGCATATAATAATTATTATTACGCTAAATACTTTTTTGAATTTTGAAATATATTATAATATTACATAACTTCCTTTCAAATAATTGATTTTTACCTTCCTTACCGCTTCAGTTATCATTCAGTACCTATACATGTGGGGTTCTAACTATGCAGCAATAAGATGACGATCGATCACGATTCAGCCCATAGCAACCCACAGCTGGGCATAGGCCTCTTTCTATAGCAATAAGTTGCAACCTATCTATTTATTAATACAAACAAACAAGTTCTAGCATAATTTCTGGTTACATACCCTACGCAACGCGCCACCAGCGCTATTACACCTAAATCAATGACACATTATATCTACGAAACCAATCAATGCTACAGAATCAGTCAACTTATGGTACATGTCAAAATAAATATATATTTTTTTCTTTTTATTTATTTATTAGGATTGCCAACAGAAATAACAGTCAAACAAGAAGAATTATTTTACATAATAGATATAAGTTTAATTGTATTTCTTTTTAAAGGTAATCACAACATGCATTATTATCAATCAGCAAATTTAGTATGAAAAGAAAGGAAATTAAAAATTAAATTACATAATTAGATAAATTGATACAGATTTTTAAAAAGAAATAAAATCACTTGACCACATCATAAATAAACAGTTTTACAAATACACATCAGTACCTCACATTATGAAAATCACAAATTGGAATAAAAAATATTATTATTATTATTATTTATACTTTATTGTACATCACAACTACAAATATCATTTACAGACTGTGAAGTACAATGGGCGGACTTATGGCTATTTAGCCATTTCTTCCAGACAACCCAAATATATTATATTCCCTACTATCAATGAGTAACGATCGCTATCAGGTGTACATGATAACAACCGGGACCGACGGCTTAACGTACTCTCCGAGGCACGGTGGGGAGACCCACAAGGACTGCACAAACACCCAGACCACGGCAAACATCTGTATGGCCAATACAAATGTTGTCGTGTGCGGGGATCGAACCCGCAACCGCCCGCGCAACAGCCAATCGCAGTCCAGTGCTGTGACCGCTACGCCACGCCGCTACGCCTCATTAATCTATTAAACTATTAATCTAATAAATAATAATTAGCAATAAAGAATCTGATCAATTTTAATCTAAAGGCATGCAAGCCATCAAAAACAACGTCAAGGCCAGGAATCTTTGAAATAGGAATATATACGCAATAAAAAAAAACCTGTGTGGTTTTATGAAACCATGGTAAAAGTGAAACTTTCTTTCACATTATAGACATTTAACAAAAAAAATTTAGAATAAAATTCCATTAAGGGTATAAAAATCGCTTTATCAATCTTACCGCGCGGCCAAACGTCACGCGAACTGCAACACATAGACGAAAAAGTTTGAGATGATGTAATAAAAGTTTCACTTTAAAAATAAAATTAATATCCTTAAAATAAAAAAGTAAGCGATGATTCACGTCATATAACGTGGACATTAAATAAAACATATTTTACAATTTGACTGATCTGAAATCGTCACTAAATCAAAATTTCAATAAGATGTTTCAAAGGATATTAATCAGTGAAACGCGCACAGAGAAGTATATTAGCCAAAACTTTGAATATTAATAGGGTGTTAATTAATTTGAACAGATAAATCAACAAGTTCTCAGAAACAACTAATTATTTAGCTTTGTTATGCTTAAACATAATTAAATTAAAATTATTTTATTATCTTATTCCATTTATGTACATTATCCTATATTATAAGCGAGAAATATTAATTGTGAAAAAGTTCCATGGAACTGGATTTTTTAAACAATTTCATTGCAACCTTTAAGCCAGCGGTAAAAGTTTCAACCCAGCGTTCATATTCACTCTGAATTTCGACAGTTCCGTTAAACCACAAAAATTAATCCGTAAATTAAAATCCAGATTAACCTTATTTTTATATAGGTATATCCAGAGCCGGATTAAATTTGTCAGGGCCCCTTGACAATACTAATATCGGGGCCCCTTTTCTTGACCCTTTTCGTACTCTGACTGACGTGACTGATCATGTGTCGTTGTTCAATACTTTATGTAGGCTATGCGTTCGAGAAAACTCATGCCAGTATAATATCTTATGGGTTTGCCTTTAGCGACATCAAACATTAATGTTACTCCCTTGCTAACATCTATACTAATATATAAAGCTGAAGAGTTTGTTTGTTTGTTTGAACGCGGTTATCTCTGGAACTACTGGGCCGATTTGAAAAATTATTCCAGTGTTATAGGCTATGTGTCATCTCGCTAAGACCAATAGGAGCGGAGTCCACGCCGACGAAGTCGCGCGCAGAAGCTAGTTTAAAGATAAACTGAAAAGAATTTTCGGGTCTACGCTTGCGCATGATAAAAACTTTAAAATATAGAAGTAGGGAAGACCAAAATTCAAGCGCGTTGGCAGGTAATAAACTAGCCTTCAATTTCAAATTACCGATTATATTTATATTAAAAATGCCGTTGTCAATGTGGAAACTCTTGCTTACAATAATTTATTGTATTTCATTTTGAGAAATTATTGACAAGTAAAGATAATAAACAAAGTACACATGTCAGAAGTGAAACTTCTTTAGCAAACTAATTGAAAAAACTAAGTGAAAAAAAGTCAACGTCACGCGTTGTTCCCAGGCGGTCACCCATCCTAGTACCGACCGCGCCCGACGTTGCCGCGTCACAATTTCCCTCAAATTTTACCCCTCATGCGCCTAAAGAAGTTTCACTTTAAAAAGACAACGTTTTAAAGGTTAAACTATTAACTTTAAATTGATACTTAATTCATTCGGATCTAAACCGTCCCACCGACACATACCTACTGACTCTTGTCGAAACAGCACAGAACAAATTACTCCCTAGGCCACCCGTAGACCTGGTACTATCGTTGCTGCCATGGAAATACACACACTCTTTGGAAAACAGGATTCACCTTTATTGCTTGACTTTCCAATCAAAATGGGTGAAAACAAATTGAAGGCGTGCTTGTCGGTAAGCCGCTGTCAATTCAGCACTGTAGCAGGCCTTTTTGAAGTCAAATTCACATGCTTAAATCTTCTCAAAACTCTTCACTAGTTAAGAGCTACCCACGAACATGTCTTAGTTCCTACTGCACGTCGAAGCTAGTCAAATGACGATTTTCAAAAGAAGTTGACACGATAAAGCGGTCATCCCTCTCCGATATCGGCATCGGCGGCATCCGATTTTGTACTCTTAAGAAAGCTACTACTCTCCTGAAAGCGCTTATAAGCGAGATCCAGGACTGGCTTTTGTGCAACTAAGGTGCGACAACCCGCTGGCTGAGTTCTTCTTGCAACAGAGCGAAGATGCATCAAGGATCAAAGATCAAAATCAGCGGAGATGTATAACAGACAACCTGTCACTGTCGATCGGTAAAAAAAACCGTTATTTATTTATTAATAATTTAAATTAAAATAAAAATAAAAAGTTGTAGCAGGCCTATGGTGGCAGGGGTTGTTTTTATAAATTCACAATATTTAAATCAGCCTATAAAAAGTTGTTTCATCTAATTAACAGATGAGGGAAGATTTTGTTATATCCCGGATCTTAGACCATATCCGTGATATTTTTATTAATGTCATTACTTAGAACTGAAATGAAATGTCATACAACGCAATGGCTTAACTTTAAAGTTACTAAAAAATATCACTGGCCGTTATTTGTAGAACTAATGACAATACGCTTTTTGTATATAAAACCATATTTTAAGAGCATTTACATGTTTTAATTAAGAAAGGAAAACTAGGGTTGCTTTATTTTAAATACGACCTTATCCGTACTGTACTTTGAAATCCACGTTAATTATTCCTTTACACATTTTTTTACTCAAATTACAAGCAAGAGGTTCACAAAAAAAAACCTTTTAATGGTAAAATTTTTAAAATTCAAGCTAGTAACAGAACATCGTCTTTATACAATTACTTTCTTACGTTAGGTACAATTACCTGAAATGTCTACCAAAATTCTACGAATATTTTTATTTTGTAGAATTTATTTATCAGACTAAAAATGTGTAATTCTGATATGTAAGTCTATAAGCATTGCTACGATATACTAGTAGGTAGGTACCTATTGTACAGTAAAATAAAACGATACACAATTTTTAGCTGTCTAAATAAAAAATAACAATGCACCTTATTCCTTACGATAAATCCTTCCTTGAAAGTTTTCCGTAGTTAAATTGGACAATGATCAAGCCTCTCGCACAACACCTCAGGAAGCAAAATTGTATTAAAGGTAGAAATAAACGATTTTCAACGGTTTTTTCAATTAAAATAAAATTCTGAAACTAGAAATAAAATAAATAAAAAATATTCAATATAAAAAAATATGAAAATATTATAGAGGCATAAATTACCAAAATAACTCTACAGTTAATCGATTAAATATTGACTTACCATTTTGTGCTTCTGTGCAAAAAAGTAAATAAAAATGTTTTGTTATATTAGTAGTGCAGAAGAGTGAGTTATAGAAAGACCATTAATAAAATTTAGCACGTTTTAGGTCATGGTCTAGAATAGTAAAAAATATACGGTTTTCGTTGAATAGACTTGTTTTTCATTTTCACACAACACGGTATCGACGTGATATTTTACATATTGGTGGTTTTGTGTTTAGAGGGTGTCAAACGTTACTTTTTATACCGAAAAATTCACAGTTCCTATGAGTTAGCGATTGTACCCCACAGGCATATTATAACAACTCGCACACATATATACTACATTATATCAAAATTTCCATACAAACGAAGTTGCGAGTATAATTGCTAGTTGTCTACAGGGAACTATAAAATATAACAACTTTAATAATAATTGTTTGTTTTATTACCCATAACAATAACACGAGAAGTTATGTAAAAAATTATTTTCAAGACTGACAAGACTTTTAAAAATATTCAAAATACCTAATAGAAATTATGTACCTACATATCTTGACTTTAAGCCTCATAATGTTTACTTTGACATATAAAATGTACTTTGACTTAATTGGATCCACATACTATTAACTCTACTACTTAATAAAAATAATCATCGATTGATCAGGCTTTATGATCAAACAAACTGAATTACAGAAGAACAATAGAGACATATTATGGTCAACAGGTATTTCTAAAAACGAACATGAGCAAAATAATATTTCTTATTACTCTAATACCCGTTCTTAAGGAACCTTGGCAATTGTTGTAGACTCGTTTTCTAAAATTGAAGCTACTAAGAAATGTACAATAGTTTTCAAACATTTAATTTTTGCCTATATGCAAATGTGGTTGCCAACTATAGGCTATATATAAAATCTCAAGCTCTATTAAATTGTAACTGAAAAACGCGTTTGCCTACATATTCATATTAGGTATTCCGTAACGGATGAACCGTTATAATTGGCACAGCTCAAGGTGTCAAAGCATCGCCGAGCTAAAATGTCATTAGGCGAATCACATGAATGGTAGGAGCCATAGATGGCGACCTCAAGTAAATTTGACATAATTTGACGTAAAATCGATTCTAATTACCATTACATTGATTTATATCACCGTGACAAAAAAAAAACGAACAAAAACAACCTTAAATGAAGGCAGGAAGTAAGGAAGAGAAGTTTATAAGTTTAGTTGATAACATAATTGATATACTCTACTTATATCTTATACTAATGTAATTTATTCTAATTTCTATAACAGTTATTTGTACACTTCCTAACTCTTTTCTATGCCCTGTCCTATACCCAAAGGTTGTCTGGAAGAGATCGCTCTTTTAGCGATAAGACCGCTTTTGTACATCTTCCTCTAATTATACTACTTTTGTTTGTATCTTTTAATGGTGTGCAATAAAGAATATATTATTATTATTATTTATTACTCTAGTGAATATTTAATCGTTTGGTACAATTGCGTAACAATGATTGATAATCAACAATATAAAATGATGCTTCTTTGAAAAATAAACTCACGTACTTGACATCATTCAACAAACTTTTCAACAAGATTTAAGAAACATTTTTCTGCTAGCGAAGTTATCAATATTCAAGTATTTGTGAAAATAGTAACATCTAAATGAAACACATTCTCATTAAAACATACATATAAACTTTTCGTATTGCGTGAGTAGATAATACAAACAGATTAAATATTTATTTTGTTTTTTAACTTTATGCTTGATATATTTTAAGAACCATGATAATAAAAGGCACTGACGATATTTACCATAATTAACCGTAATTTAACAAAATATCAAATGATAAAAAAGCTGTTAAGCTAAGTAATTTATTAGAAATTCTAGTAAATTTTACACATAATCAATCTATCGAATAGATTAGGGTAGACTGGGTACGGTTGTGACAATTTCGGTTTGACCGCCAATAATTTTGTTAATTTACTAGTTAGTTGAAACAAAAATTACTTAAACCGTAGCTTATACATTTGTCCACATAAAAATACTGAAATTTTGTCTTAAATTATGCTGAATTACCTATAGCATCAAATTTGAAAAAAAAAGGAAAATGTTACAACCGTCCTCACCCCAAGGACGGTTGTGACAGTGGTTGGGGTCAGTAGTGACAGACATAAACATTCACAGAAATGGTTTATAATGACTTTTATTGTTAGAAATGTTTAACGTAACACAAATACTTTTCTTCTATATAAAGTTTACACCAGTTTTATCAATATTATATATATGTTGTGGCTCATATAGGTGTATGTCCAAAGTAGTCTGCAAGTTGTTATAAAAAGCTTCAATATTCGTTTTGTTAAAACTTGTAGCTCTTGAAAGGCTTGTAGCTTGAGCTACGCGTACAGACATGAACGAAACCATTCCTCACCAGCCATCTCATTCTCATCCCAAGTAGCAGGTCGGTTTATGTTACATGCATTTATTTGTCAGTTCATAGGCCAGTTTCCGTACCTCTCTTGTAGTAAGGCTAAAATATATTTCCGCGCAACGTGTGGTACATGTATTTTGATAACAGCTCTTTTTGCTCCTTCGAAAAAACTTTGCTATGAGCTGCATATCACATGCTGATGCTGTTTACATCGTGATTCGCACCGACTTCATCATGTTTACGAATGTATCGTAACAACGACATGCGATTAATATTATACATTTCCGCAGCTCTCCGTAAAGAAGTCCCACGTCTTACTTCATCCGCAAGCGTTTTTTGGGCATCTAAAAGCAAAAACATAAAGGATATATATATGTCACAACCGTACCCATCTACATTTGTCACAACCGTACCCAACGCATACTTCTGAAAACAATAAAACATCATGAGTAACCTAAATTATCTACGTAAAAAGTAATCATTTGTAATTAACTACTAACATTCAATTGACAACAAAAAAATATTTGCTATAGTATATCTGTATACCAATAAAAGTAAATATTAAAAGAATCTGAACAAAAAAACTTACTTTTGGCTGTTGAAAAGCAATGTGGCCTCCTGCTTTTGTTTGCGTCGTGCACTGGCTAACGCAATACTGGGCAACATGTGTAGACATGCATTGCGCTTCTTTTTTCCCTTACACTCTTCCCCGCATTCCGTATAGTTTCGCGGTTATAACGACTGTCACTACCGTACCCTGGCACAACCGTACCCAGTCTCCCCTAATACGAAATGCGAAGCTATCGTTAACATGATCGATTGATACGGTGATTTTCAAATGGTTGAAACAAAGTCCAATTATCGGAGAAGCATTATCATACAGTAGTAAATTATACGCCAATATAAAATAACCCAGTTATAATACGTTCTATAATTAATTTGATTATATCTTAGTTCGATTATAAGTACTTCAGATGAGACAACGTGGTATATAAATTAACAAATTACTTGACTCTTTGAGAATTATAAGCTATTAAATTAATAATTAAAATAATTTATGAATCTGTAAATATCATATGGATGTCTTCATTTAGGAGAAGAGTTGGAGCTTAATGCACGACGCTGTTCCACTGAGATTTAGCGGATGATGTCGCTGCTACGAACAGATGATCGTGCGTTTATATTAATCATTAAAATAAGATGTACACGAACAATTTAAAAATATATAAAAAAAGGTTGTTAAAAAGTTTGGTTTCCGTACGATACATTGTAAATTGTCATCACGATAGTATGATGACATAGTACCTACAAGTTATTTGAAGCTGTACGTTAAAGCATGTTTTTTTTTTTTTAAAATAATTCCTTATAAGTCAAAAATTTTATAGACTTGCCGATATAGCTATCTAATCTTTCTAATTCTACGCAAAATTGCAATTTAAAAAGTAGGTAGTAGCAACTGTGCACACAATCTGGAGCCACCAGCAGAAAAACATTGAGATATTTAAAAAATCTTACGCATCTTACTAAAAAAAATATTTTAACTATAATATCTCTGAATTATTATACCTACAGCCTTGATTGTTTTCTAATTTTTTCGCGAATTTTTCTCATTATAATGAAACAACTTTTCCTCCCGTGACCATGGTTGCTGTAAAGTATCCGAAACGTCGGGTACCTAAAAAATATAAAACAATAACCGCGATAAAATCCGAAAAAGTTTTTTCATTATACGATGTTGATCTCAAAACACCGAGCTTATATACGTTTTTTAAGCGGTATACCTACTTAAGTAGTGTAATTATGCAGCTCTACTTCTGTACGTGAAAGAAATTATTAGCTCTGCCGCATTTACCACCAAACTCTTCTAAATAAAGTGTTATATATTTGAGGATGGTCAAATCTAAATATTCAAACATACATAATTTTATTCAAACGTAATTAATCAAAGAGTGGTTGAACTCATTACATTACTGGGCCACGTAGAAGCTACGTTGGTTTTTAAAATATAATGGTCACTGAGTTAATTAGCATGATCAGTGTTTAAAATTAAATTGTTACTGTGAAATGTAATTATAATAATTACGTTAACACATATTCTATACCAGAAATAAAAATATAAATATTATAGTTACGATTTGTACCCGCGAATTCAATTGGCAGTTATACATTTTGATAGGGCATTTGGTTTAAAATTAATAAAAAATCCATACTAATTACTCATAAGTAGCTTATAGTGTGGACTAAAATTTTGATAAATTTCTTCGATATTCTCTTCTCGATTATAAGTTTCAATGTTATACGCAGCCAAGTTATGGACAGGCAGGCCAAAATTAAATCCCAAGGGAGTTGCTGGACCTCCTACTGGACGCGTCCCCAGGTGGCGGATGGGGGAACGCCGCCCGCTTGCGGGTGGTAGGGGTCTTCGGACCCCCCCAGACCAAAACCAGCAGAGGAGGGTACGATCCGGGTACTGCTCTGGTTCTCGGAGTGGACCTGTGAGCGCACAAGGGCGTGTTGGCGCGGAGTTGCGGGTGGGGGTTTACTCCCTGCCCGTGGCCGTGCCCGCTCGGGGCCGGTGGGCGGTGGGTTTGGGGACCCGTCGTCCGCGCTAATCGGCCCCGAGGAGGAAGGCGCACTTTATGTGTTCAAGTGAGCCTTCGGCCTTCGCAGGTGCTCTGCACCACGGAGGGCCCGCAAGCGCAAGCGCTGGCGGGGTTGCGGAAGCGCTATAGCGTCCCCGCGATTCCGCCATAGGCGCGTCGGTGGAACACCCCAGAGGTTTTAGTCCGTGCGAGTCGGACATATCCATGCGGCTCCCCCGGGCTGCGGGAACCCATAAGGGGTTTCCTCTGGGTAGACAAAAAAAAAGGCAAAAATTAAATATCTATGTATATAATTAGGCTTCAAACTAGTATAAAACCTTCAATGTACTGAATTTGACCTGTCAGTTTTTCTATATTAGTATAGATTCTACACTTAAATTCGCTTTTTATCTTCTTTGCCTCAAATACGTACACATTTTTTCACTTTCAAAATGATAAATTGTGGCTATAAATATATTTTTATTTTCTCAATAGATTACACCGAAAGGCAATCCAGATTATCACATTCAATACGCCCAATTCCAATGCAAATGCGCAAAAGCCGCTTTATCCATGGTCCGTCTTTAAACCAAAGAGGATTATTATACATAGATCGATTTCTATTGTGCACCGTACATGAGTATCATTCAAAATCCTATTTTGTGTTTTAATTAATTGAATATATAAATTAATATCTTTTAACAATCACACGGTCGTCTATTCCTAAAATAAGCAAGTTAATGCTATTATATATAGCAACTGCCTGATATTGTTATATATTTTTTATTAAATGCATACAAATAATACAAGTAGGTATAACAAAAAACATACCTATTTTTATAACACACAGATTCGGGCTGGTATTCAAACTCACAACCTCCGGAGCAAAAAGACTTACTGCACAGTGCACACTGCACCATCGGGCTAGTCAAAAATAAAATCAAAACATAGACTTAGGTTTTAGAAAGCCTTTTTGCAAAATGCAATAGTAATAGAAGACAGATTTGGAGTAATTAAATAAAAAAAATATAAAAAAATATTACAAGTGGTTTTGTTCTGGAATCGTCGTAAGAAATAGTCATTCGTAATGGGAAATAATAATGGTTCCAACAAATAAATAAATCTCCAGCTATCTCTGTCCGACTTTTATTCTAATTTACCAGCGTTATAATAATATACCGACAAAAAAATTCAAAGCATACCGAATAAAATACCTAAATTTTGCTGACACCTATGAACACAATCAAATTACATTTCTACTTATAAATATATTAAACTTCGAATAACAAAACTACACTTCTGAATAAAATACTGAACCTCCGACGAGATTACTGGGTTACTGACAACAGAGGTCATGTCAAAATAATCATTCTTTTACGAATTTTATGAGTTATTTAATTTTCTAGTGTTGGTTACCAAATATATTTTTTAACTCTCAACATTGATGAAAATACCGAAACTGGTCGGACCGCGCGAACGGCGTTTGGGTCGCGTTCGGGTGTTTTCGCGTACGTTCGGCGTGACGTCGGAAGTTTCGAGCGCAGTGCGCTTGCAACGACAGCTCGCCGCGTGTTTCGTTTGTTTGTTTACATAAATAATTATAATATTTGTATTTGTAGTTGAAACTAAGGACACTGAAGTATGGATGAGGTACCTGTGTACCGTTCTGACTCTGATGAGGAAGAAGTGGGAGCTGAACCGTCAGTACCGGCGAAGAAGAGCCGTCATATTAAAAGTTGGGTGTTAATCAAACGGTGCAGTGAACAAGAAGCAGAAGAATTTGTGAATGATGAAAAGACTTGGTCAAGAAATTATACGCGGGATAGTGAAGAAGGCCAAAAACGGTTCTATCGTTGTAATAAAGTAAAATCCAAAGGGCCACAGTGTGATTGTGCCTTGTATTTATTGTTTGTGAACGATTGCGAAGATGTTCTTATTTTTAAGACTACTTCAGAGCACAACCATGACCAGATTGGTACGCGAAGTGATTACGGAATTTCGGAAAATGTTAAAAGAGAAATAAATAAGCTGTTTGATTTACGTCTAAAGCCAAAAGCTATATTAGAGGCTCTGAATAAGATTGAAGGGATAAAGGTCCCTTCTAAAAGGCAACTTAATAACTACTTATATGACAGAAGGCGCGAAAAGTATGGAAGAGCTACAATTTACTTAGGTGAACTTGAAAAGTGGATTTTCGATCGAACAACTATTCCCGATGATGAAAATGTAGTTTTTGTGTTTAGCTATTACGTGCTAGAAGATAAAGTACCAACTTTTCGTCTTGCATTGTCAACAAAAAAATTACTCAACATTGTTTGTTCCACTGACGTACTTCACATAGACGCCACCTACAAACTCATATGGCAAGGGTTCCCTGTTTTAGTTCTTGGTACCACTGACAAGAACCGCAAGTTTCATCCGCTTTGCCTTGGTATCTCCACAAATGAACGTCAAGAAGATTTCCAAATGATTTTTGGTGGCCTCAAAGAAAAGGCACTAAGTTTAGTTGATCACATATTGGAACCTAGAGTTTTAGTTTGTGACGCTGCTCAGGCTATAATAAATGCTTTCATAGAAGTTTTTGGTAATGCACCTGTTGTTCGTATGTGCTGGGCTCACGTGAAGAAAAATATGCAACAGAAAGTTCAGAAAACCGTCCACAAAACAAAACAGAAAGAAATCATACAGGACATAGACACGCTACATAATGCTACATCATATGAAGTATTTAATGCTGCGTCACAAGCATTTGTTGAGAAATGGCAGACTCAAACCGAGTTTGTTAACTACTTCCAAGAAGAATGGTTAAAAAAGCATCCGAATTGGTTTTTAGGTGCAGCGCCGTGTTCACCTGTCACAAATAATGCGTTAGAAGCTTTTAATCGGAATATTAAAGACCACAACACCTTACGTGAACGTTTTCCGCTTTCACATTTCTTGGCCATTGCGACTGAGATGGTTGGTCAATGGTCTATACAAAGCTGCAAAGAATCTTTACCTGAAGAACCTACTATTGAGCTAAAGGATTGGACTGATGGTTATTGCTGGGCAAAAAAAGATTTAAAGATAAAGATTTTATCATCCAACACAGCATACACAGAATACTTGATCCCAAGTAGCCAAGTAGGAGACGTAAATTACGGCGAACAGTGGTTAAACTTCGATGATTACAAGAGGAAACATTTTGCTTTCTGGAAAGTCAAGGTCCCAAAAAATGGAACTGAAAATGTAAATTGGAAAAAAGGATCCTGCACTTGCCCGCAGTTTTATAAAAAATACATTTGTAAACACCTTCTTGGGCTCGCTATCAGATTGAAACTCGCGACTCCGCCTTTGGAAGCGAAAGCATTACCTATAGGACAAAAAAGAAAACGGGGTCGTCCTACTAAATCCAGACCTGCTCTTATAATTCAATGAATTCTTATAACGCGAAATATTATTAAGATTAGGTACTACTTACCTACCTCTTTATTTTAGGTCATAAGAAGAAATGATGACATTTTCTACTACTGATTAAAGAATATTTTAGATATAATAAACTGAATTTTATTTTATTCTTTGCTCCCTGTACCTGTAGTAACTAGAATTCATGATTATAGTAAGTACATTTTTGTATTTTTAATAACTTTCTGGACAAGCGCCAACAATAGAAATTTAAGTATAACATTGTAGTAAAAATAGCACAGAGTTTATGAAAAATTAAATGTAGTTGATGAATTTCTAGTTGGCAAGTAAAGGTAATAATTACAAAGCATTGTTATCAGTAGAACATAATTTTATATGGTAAAAAAGTATTACAGCAATTAATAGTCATAAGATTTTTTCTGAGATTTAAGTATATCATTCGGTCGTTTCGTCATTTTTAGTCGGACAGAAGTAGTCGGAGATTTAGTATTTCGGGCAGTAAATATTATATTTTTAGTAAGGACATTTTTAAATTTATTATCGGAGCTTTTATTACTACCCATTCCTAATCTACGTCCAATACTTATAATATAAAGAGTCGAATACTATTGATAATGTCATACATTTTCCTATTTAGAGAACAAGTAATAAAAATTTAATCATTAATAGCTTTAAATAAGCTAATTTTTTTGCGAACAAAGTAATATTTTAAGTTTTTCTGCCTTTAAAGTTATAATGAAGTAAAACGTAAAGTAACTTTCGTACGTATAACGACTGTTGAAAACTTCAAACTATTAATTTTAATCATAAAAACGATTCCAGACCCCATGCTAAAACATCAAAATAAAATAATAATTATCCACAGTATGAATTACGTACTTCAACATTTTATAACATAAGTACATGTTAAGACTTTAATTCATTTAATTAGTGGAATACGACATTTCAAAAAATCAAGTATGCTTATGTTGGTAGGTCTTTTAGCCGGTCAGTGTGTTATGAAGCCACTTCAGCAGTTAAAAATGTTTTTCAATTTAAAATTTAATATTCATATAAAATTATTTTTTTTTCAAGCTCTAAGGCCTAAAAATACTGATTGAACGCCTCGAGGGCATTGATTGATCGATTATTTTATCCAACTTAAAAAAGAGGAAGCCCAATATATTGTTATGTATAATTTTATCGGGTGTTCGCCGATGTTTTAGTCAATATTGTGAATAGATTTCGACAACATTTTTAGTCTTAAGAACTCACTCCAGAGACTGCATCACGATTCAGCTTGTAATATCCCACTGTTGGGCATAGGCCTCTTCCCATGTAGGAGAAGGATCGGAGCTCCATGTCTCATGTGTCATGAGCATCCAGAGACTGCATGATATCTGCTAATTAGCTTGGTACCCCAGTATACTTTGAAATTGTGTATCTAAAGGAACAAACTAAATTATTATTAGGTACTTTTTGATTTGTTTTACTATAATATATTACATATTATGTAAAAAATAGATACGGTACACAAAAACATGGTAAGTACGCATAAAAATGTACCTAAACATAAAAATAAATGTGTTAAAATGTAGAAACTAAATAACCTCTAACACATTGAATACTATTTAACTAAATTGATTTACCTAAGTGTATAATTAGGGTAACATAAGTGATTCGTTAGGATTTTTTTATTACAGTGCTTATGCTAATATAGCCTTATATGTAAAAAGGTCACCTTAATCCACTTGTCCTACTCGGGACAGGCACATTGCATTTCTGCAAATATTTGTTCCTATCCCTTCGTGGGTCTCTCATAGCTCATCCAAGCGCATGTAAAACCATCCGTGTTATACCTACACAATTAATGAACGTCAAAAAAACTACACTCCTAAAAAAAGCATAGAGTCATGGTAGCAAGATAAAATAACAATTTAAATATTGCTCAATTTTAACGATAGGTACATAAGTACATTACAAACTTCGGTAATATTAATTCATACATGTACCAACTACTAAATTAATTACTTTTCGTTTGCACCGTTATCGGATAAAAATGAAAACCGCTTATTCTTTTCACGTTTTCTCCGCCATGCGTCAATTAACAAAATGACACTTCCTTGTCCAACTCACTAGAAGGTACAACAAAATCCGACACAATGCGAATACGTCACCACATTCTCACTTTGATCATTAATTTCATTAAGGTAACCACTGTATGTATTAACAGTTTTCTTTATTTATATTTATATTATAGAATACCTATTTCGTACATGTATTTACTTAAAATCCGCATAATAACAGCCAATTTTAGACTACTTAGCAGGTGACCTTTAATATTGGGGTTAGGGCAAGGGGCTCGGCGAGGAACGCATTAGACCAGAATAATTAAATACCTCACCACTTTAACGATAATGTTGCCACTTAGCTAAATTACATGTAGTGTTATAATTGTGTACACCTACTCATAATTAATTATAAGATCATATCTGTAAAGAATTTTATATATATTTGTGTATATAATAATACATGTATGTATATAATGTGTATATGTATTTTCAGAAATAAGCATTTAAGTAAGTAGTATGTATTATATACTGAATGTAAATATTATAGTTTTCCTAACCTCAAGAATTGGTTTATTTAAACGCGCAAGTTTAAGAGTTTTTTTTCATATGCTTGGTTTTCTTGTGATTGAATATTACTGGCTACTGCTGCACTATAAAATTAAAAAAATGTAAGACAAATTTATCACTTTACACAAGATATGTAGGTAATTAAAATATTGATACAACACAAAATTAAACTATTATTAGGGTGTTTTTTTTAAGTAACTAATTTTATTATCTATATAATATTAATACATGAAGCAAAAACTTTGTACCTCTTGTTACTAAAATTGCGCGGACGGAGGAGTATGAAATTTCCTACACTTATAGTTTATATAGAGAAGTAGTGCAGAATGCTAATATTTTTTTAAATTATCCATAAAAAGTACACTAAATCAACAAAAAAAAAAAACATTAAACACACTACAATGTATTTGACACACACACGCATATTATACTCTTTTGTTGATGGTCAGTCTGTAGTCAAATTAAATTTTTTTTAAAAGGTTCTTTATTTTCCAAATTTTTTGGTTTTCTTTAATTTAAATTTTTAATTAGGGTCGATTGTCCACCTCTGGGCGACCACTAGTCTATTGTTTTCTTACTTATTGAATTTTATCCAAATAATTACACATTCATTAAATTGACCCATTTTGATATGATTGCAAATATCCAATACCAAAAATTGATACATGGTTTTTGAAATCGGCATCCAAAAGTGTTATTTACTGTATCGATTTTATTTAATATCAAAATCGTAGGAAATAATTAACTATTATTGCTCGATTTCATTAAGATTAATTAAATTTTTTAAGAAAAAGATACCGTATATTTAAAATATCAAAATAACAACATTATCAGTAGCACTGCGCACTATTTGTCCATCACATACTGATTAATGCTAGCTTTTAACGGTGAGCTATGGATCAGGACTGCTATTCTTCTACAAATGGGGCAATTTAACCTGACCTACGTCTATTTATCTAATTTAAGCCTATCTCTGATAAAATAGTGCTTGATTAGTTGGCAAGCTATTTAATTCCAATTAAACCTGTGCTTTTCTATCGAGTGGATGAATATACAAAGGAAATAGGCCACAGTGTTAGTTTTCAATTTAAAAAACAATTTCGAAAGAATATTATGTGCATACAATGGAGCGTATTATTATGATTCAGTGAATATATCGTCGATCGTAATTGAAATATCGAATTTAATACAGGTATTGAAGAAATTTCAAGTGCATAATTTATTCCTGCCCTGAATATCCGCCAATAGTTAGTTGAGCTGCGTGGCGTCTCCTTCTCCTAGCAGACATTTGTCTAGTAAAGGTGTAACTACCTATTTGAAATTTCAGTTTTACATAATCATTATTTATTGCACTATTTCAAATATCAAGACCGGTATTTATGTGAAGAACTCTTAAGTAAAAAATCTAGTAGCAGTCTTATAATTACTTACAAGAGGATTCAACCGTTTCACGTGACTTCATGTGATTTAGGTGGTTAGAGTAAGTAATATAGCGACTAATATGTATACTTACTACCAGATTAAATGTTTTAATTATATACACTGAGGTAGCATGATATTTTTAGTAATAACACTTAAATTGTACTGAAATTTTCAATGAAGCTCAAGCAATAATCTTGAAATGGCTGACACTTATTAGAATAGTTGCGCACTAATATGGGTACTTTTGTATTAAAAACTTATCTCGAAGTTGATCAATGATCAATGTTTCTGTACTTAAAAGTATTTTTTGAAATCAACTTTGGGTCACCGCCCCTCAAACTAATAAATATTATGTACACTGTACACGCATTACACAAATTCATTCAAAGATCAAAATAAAAGTTGATCAAACAAGTCAATAGAATAATTTGAATAAATTTGTACTCTATCTTTTTTGGCAAACAAAAACACTTAGATTGATAACTTAAATAAGCATAAAACGAACTCTTGTTAAAGTTAAAGTCAAATGATTTTTTTAGTTCCAACCACTACTCACATAAGTCTAAGTAACATGAAAATTTAAACAATAACGAACAAAAAAAATTGTTTTATTATACTTACCGTAGCATTGGAAATATAAGTTTTAAACTCGTGTAATAAAATAATAGAAAAATATCTCATTTTACTCGTAATATAATGTTGAATTCGTCCTATATGTGATCATTGCCATATAATTCATAAATGCTTTACCAGGCAATATCAATTTCTAGAATTAAAGTGTATTCCACGTGGACAGAAAAATCCTTAGAAATATTAAACTCGTTAATGGAGGTCGAACAATACGAAACTCAAGAATCAATGCCAAAGTTGAATTTCCACTTAATTTTATTTAACACCGTTCATTCGATAAAAATTACAATTCGGTTTTAAAATTCTTTACATAGAACCATTTTCTACAATAATTTATGTCTAAGTGCTTACATAGTAATGATGAAAGTCTAAAATATTAAAAAACTAAATACATAAAGTATAAATATGCAGAATATATTATGTATATACATTAATATTCTCCTATTTATGTGGAGTATTAATTTTAAACCAACCCATACATAACAGGCTAAATCAAAGCATAATGGGTCTTTGGGAAGCCTGCCCAGAGGCTCCTTGCATAATCAACATTGCTCGGGTAATGCTTACTGTAGGCACTTTGCGGACTTACTTTACATTTAAACAATTCTACATGCGACATAAACATCGTAATTGTTTTTAGCAGCAGACTCCTACATTTAGCTGATTTTAATTAGATTTTCGCTTCACAGATACTTATCACTACATAGTATAAAACAAAGTCGCTTCCCGCTGTCTGTCTGTCCCTATATATGCTTAGATCTTCAAAACTACGCAACAGATTTTGATGCCGTTTTCTTAAGTAAATAGAG
Source organism: Melitaea athalia (assembly GCA_905220545.2). Lineage (NCBI taxonomy): Eukaryota > Metazoa > Arthropoda > Insecta > Lepidoptera > Nymphalidae > Melitaea > Melitaea athalia. The sequence goes on from HG992187.1 coordinate 9,925,526, forward strand.
TGATTCCAGAGGAAGGTTTATATGTATCATACATGCATAATATAGTAGAGGAACACTGCGAAACGTGCGAAGCCGGGGCGGGTCGCTAGTGAAATATAAATGTAATCTATACTAATATACTAATATATAAAGCTGAAGAGTTTGTTTGTTGGGTTGTTTGTTTGTTTGTTTGTTTGAACGCGGTAATCTCTGGAACTACTAAGCCGATTTGAAAAATTCTTTCACTGTTAGATAGTCTATTTATCGAGGAAAGCTATAGGCTATGTATCATCACGCTAAGACCAATAGGAGCGGAGTCCACGCCGACGAAGTCACGCGCAAAAGCTAGTTAGTACATAAACATAAAGCATAAGCGATTATGTATGTTAAAAAAAATTATTAGTAGCATTAAGCTTTTAATTATAAATCATTATAATAAGCTTGGTGCTGTGATATAATGATGTTATTTGCAAACTTCAAAAAATCCTCCAGTATCAAAATGAGTTTCTTAAATTGTGATTAGAAAACAACATAGAAAAAAACAAAATAATATTAAATATTGTTTTATAATCTAGACTTAAAGCCTTAAAATTGAAGGTCTTTCAAGTTTAGACTAGATAATAAGTTATCAACTTAATAATGAACATTATCGTTGGCAACGAGATATTTTTGTGACAAAAAATAAACGATGAAGACTTAAAATTGTCCACCAGGCAATGATTAATGACACTGTTTGCTTATTTCGTATGGCAAGTATCACTAGCGGAAGCAGTCTGCAACCATAATGTGCATCATAAATTCGAGCGTGAACCTTGCGGTCGTTTGTGTTATTTTGAGTTACTTTAAAATTATTTTCAGTCTCCATTATATACAATTTTAAACAACACTGCACTTATACATATAACGTAGTTTATTCAGGATGCAAAAATTATTAATATAGGTACCTAATTATTATTAAGAATTATTTTTTGTTTCACCTGAAAATTGTAATTTGTACTAACACAAAGTACCTACATAATCCAAAATCCACCAGCTTTATTAATCAACGGTACAAAAACAGGAAAGTCGTAGCAATATAAAGTCCCGTATTTTTGCAAGCAAAACACATTCATTTCAATATAAGAGGAATTTTAACATTTATTGAAATCGCTTCACCTGAACAGAGGCCGCAAATGGCCACCATAAACATCGCCCCCAAAATATAATGGCAAAACAAAAAAATACATTGTTGCCTCAAACATAATCCTAGCTAACCCAAGGCAATTTATTAAAACTTCTTATTTAATCTCGCAAGTTATAATTTTTGCGGAAAGTCCATGTAAACTGAAAGATAAAGGAAACAAAACAGCGGAAAGCTTTTTCATACTGTTATCAAAGGCCATTATCTTTTGACCTGTAAAGTGGAATTATATTTTGTTTCTACTTATAAGAAGTAAATAAGTTAGGCGAAGCTGAAACGCAATTTAAAAGTTATCTTGAAGTGGGCTTCAGCCTCAGCCCAGCTTTCAAGAGGGTTAAATAATGGCCTCACTACCTTTTATCGTATCATTGAAAAATTAATTTTACACATCAATTGATCAATTTATATAACAACAATTTGAAACCATTTTAATTACACATTGATGTTAAGTCAGCGAACAGCCATGATATAAATGGAAAATTGAAGAATTTTTGTTCTTTTATGAAAATTAGCGTGAACTCCATCCATATACGCCGGTGCCTTTTGTGTAATATTTTGTCGTGATTAAAATTCTTTCTCTACACTATGATTAAGTTGAAATAAAAATATTTAAAGTACATAACTATACAGATATTTTTTTCTTAACTTCTCTTTAAATGAACACTCTTGAGGACCTAAGTGTTACTAAAACAAAAAGAGATGTGTCTCAAATATCTTAATAAAATTGACCTAAGCCATTATTGTTATCAAAACTCTACGTTTAGTTATTGTAGTATAAGTGAAATAAGTAAAATAACACTCCTTAACATAACAATTACTTAATGTTCAAATCCCTTTCTTAATACTTATAATTTCAAAATGTTATTGAGTTGTTATTGCAGTATTTAATAAGGTTTAAGCTTTTAAACGAATTTTGTTTTTAAATAGATAAGAAAATCTTGTTGAGAATTTGAATAGAATTATATTTACATATATTACAATAAATTTACATAGATTGTAATGTGATATATTTTAACCTTATTCTAGTAAAGCAATAGCTTGTACTTACTCACAATTTTTAATCTGATATACTTGTACATATGAACTTTAGATCAACATAGACTTTATGCATTAGTATTATGAAGTGACTAAATATTATCTGACTCTACGTTCACTTATCTAAATCTGAATGTCTGTCTGTTGATCATATAATATAATATAGTATCTGAATACACGGATGTGTGTGCTTTGTTTCAAAGTTGTAATCTCAAAATATACCACACTGAGTTGTAAACTTTTGCTTGATCGAGACTGATATAGTTATAAAGACAACATAGTGTCATACAACGCAACATGGGCAAAGAACTGTATCTGTGATACAGTATTGGATCATGATAACCTGTAAACTTCCAACTGTTCGAAAGGTATGGACATATTTGTATTGTATTTAGACTTATCTTCTAATAAGGAGATATATGGCCCTATATCAACGATGCTGCTCCGCCTTTTTAAAATTTTACAACGTTTTTCTCACAGAAGGCTTTATAAATTTTATTGACAAAATTTATGCACTATCTCGGTAATTTCGAAGCAGAGAAATAATCAAAAACAAACTGATATTTTAATATTATATATTTATTGTGATAAGCCTTTATATATTACAGTGTTTTTTTCTCCCCTATATTTATAACAAACTATGTAGATGGCCCGGTGAACTTCGTATCACCTACGTATATTTGTGAAAAATATACACAAAACACTTTCTGAATGCACCTGTAAATATTTGACAAGTAATTGACAACGTTTTTGACAAAATATATTAAATTTCCCCGCTAGGAACATTTTGTATTGGAAAATTAAATCGTCGTTTTTAGTATTTTTCGTTACATATTATTTATCTGTCTCACCGTTTAAACCTTCCCTGAACTTTCACAAACATTTCAAGATTAAAATTAGCAAAATCGGTTTTAGCAAGACTAACGAACAGCAATTGATATATAGATTAAAATCTGTTTTTCTCATTGAAAAGGAACGGCAGTGAAATAAATCAAGATCATCTATACTAATAAATAAAATTGGAGTGTCTGTTTTTAATATTAAAATAAACGCTTTTACTAAATGCATAAGGATACGGTACATATACCAAAATAACATTTTTTTTACAATTTTTGTCTGTCTGTCTGTCTGTTTGTTCCGGTTAATTTCTGAAACGGCTGGACCGATTTTGTCTGGACTTTCACTGGCAGATAGCTGATGTAATAAGGCGTAACTTAGCCTACTTTAATTTAAGATTTTTTTTATTTTATAACTGAGATCTGAACAATAACTTTTTTGTTAAATTCCACGCGGACGAAGTCGCGGTCACAACAGCTTGTTTTAAATAAAATTGAACGATGAATATTATGAGTATTATATTAATTTTTTAACTTGGTAATATAGCCACATTTTTTTTCTTCTAAAACCAAGTATAGAAATTATTATTACACGAAAATTCTTACTTCTAGCTTTTTCTCATATCTACTTGATTTCTGATGTTTTTCTTCTTGTTTATGGTTTAATATTTTTGCGTGCTTACCACTATAAACTAATTATTTACACACAATGTCTTTATATAACTAGAACTTTACTACTTACCATAAATCAAAGAAATTTAAATTCGTGTTAACTACGAACGTATGTAGGTATACTAAACGCGTCTAAATTTTTTTTTTTTTTTTTGTTTGAGCACAATAAACTCATTTTCAGATTTTCTGTTTTAATAATAAATTGTTTATAATTTAGGAATAGGTTCATTTAGTTTACCTGAAATTCCATTCATTGATATTTTGAGGATGAATTTCTATAACGAAAGGCACCTAACTCACACTAACGATTTATTAATAGTTATTACCTGCTTTGGGTGGTATGATATTCATTGTCAGTTTACAAAGGCTCCTACTAATGCGTTAAAATTTCTGACAAAGGGAAACCTTAGGTCAGGAATGTTTATTTATTGTTTTATTGTCTAACACATATTTGTTAAAAGTTAACATAAAAATAAAACAAATTGACATTTACTAAATTAAACGCGTTAAAACGTAAATTCTGTACTAAGTGACAAAACTCTGTTGTTCCTTAAAATACATATTCCGTAAAATAAATAAGAGGTTTTGACGGAAACATTGACCTATTTATGTGAACTATTCCTGTTAAATTCATTGTGTTTTGTGAATTAATATTAATATATCAATAAATACCGTTAAATTAAAATTAAATCAAACTCGTATCATATTAATGTTATTGTGTCACTCTTTTGATAATTTTTCGAACCATCAGTTCGAGTATTTATAGCGGGAGTAGTATAAAATAAACACTCATTTATCAACCTTATTATAATATTTTCGTTTATAATTTCCGTAACGAGATATACTTACACATATTGTATTAAATATTACTGGTTAAATATATAATATATGTAATTATAATCTAAATATTGTCTAAATGTTCCTACTGTATACAATCTATATTAGGTAGGTATATATTCATATGTTTTATATACTTTACTTTTCTTTAAAATACAACTACTACTATAATTAATACAATTCTACTGTAACAAAAAAAATACAATTATATTATAACGAAGGCGGCACAATTCTCCGAAGCAAAATAATAATTATGAGTGTATAGATATAAATAAAAATGTTTATCTAAGCGTACAAAAAATAAAACTATGTATCCACGTCTGGTCTTCGAACGTATTTTGAAATATTTTTTGATGTGCTCTGTGATTGGTAATAAGGTTTCATTATATATACCTACCTATTCAGTATATTCAAGAGGACCTATTCTTATTTATCTTACCTTTGTCACATCATGACTCGAATTATGATTTGAATAAAACTTGGTGTGGTTTAAGTCTAAGCTACAAATTAAGGACACTCCTTACTTTATATATATTCTTTATTGCACTAAGTAATTTTACAATACTCATTATAATATAGGAAGTTGGCAAGGGTGAACTTATCTCTAATTTATATCCCGAAAAAAATACATTTTTTGGAGAGGGGATGAAAGTCAAAATGTTTTATCGAAAGCTATGTCGCGGCTATAATAATTTGTGTAGAACAAATTTCATCAAAGTAAACAATTACGTACGTATGCTATGTATATACTTCATTTCATATAATAAAGCGAAATATTATCTGCATTTTTGAAGTCACCAGGTTAATCAACAATTTTTAAATTAACTTTAAGTAAAAACATACGGTATTCAGCTGTAAAATGTCATTCTAAGGATAGCTGAAAATTATTATTAATCAGTTCGACAAAACTCCAATACCTGACGGAAACAAAACCGTATGGAATATCTTGTTTTGTGGCTACTAAATCTCCTTAAACTAGTCCTTCTGAACTACCCACTTAATATGCAACATCTTTGCATAATTTTGAAAGTCCATGTTTCTACTTAAAGCAGATAAGTCTTTGATTCAATTTGCAATCATTTACATTTTGAATAAAAGAAACTACAAACTATCCTTCTGTTCATGTCATAATTCTTTTTCCTAATTAGCTTAGCTTATTATTCGTTTCGTACGTTCTCCTAAATTTATTTAAAAATAATTTAATCGGACATTCAAAAATCATAAATCATGCGCATTATACTCTACGTTTATGAATAAATAACAGACAGGCCCATTACTTGTTAGGCTGTGACAATTATATTTTTAATTTCATAACATATACATAGTTGCTGCTATCATGTTTTATATGTATATTCTAAAGCATCCAGGGGTAAGCAGGGGTAGATAATTCTAACTAAGACTACGAGTTTATTGAACAATTTTTTTTATATAATAGTTAATTTAAAACTTTAATTTCAAAACCGAATAAAATCATATCAAAAATTTCGATTCGTTTGGACATATAGATCCATAGCTCAATGGCTAGAGCACCGGACACGGTATGTCGGGGGTGTGGGTTCGAATCCCGCTGGATCGAAATTTTGATATGATAATAAAAAACATTTTCGAATTTCCTTATGTGTGGGAAACACAAAAATAAAAAAAATACGAAACAAAGTTTTTGCTTCGCGATATATATATATATATATATATATAATATATAGATAATAAAATAAGTTATTTAAAAAATAATAAGTTATAAATTTATATATTTTTATAATTATTTTAATTTTTTCCCTTATACATTTTTATATTCCGTTTATATATTAATTTTTATTGTAGGTATACTAATATAATCTAAGTATATTAATGTATGAAAAGATGATCCATTCTTCACTATAATACAAAATAATAAAATACCTCGAATAACTTAATCCGTTGAAAGCCATAAAATTAATAGCTTGTAAACGTGGAACATAATCCAAAATACGATTATATAAATATAAATATGAAATAAAATCTGTGTGGCTGTATGTTTGTTTATTTGCTACGTTGTACGGTCGTTGAATTATGATTTAGAGATATAAAGAGAGAATGGGTCACCTTGCAAAAAACTTAAGACTATTTACTGTCGCAAAAATAAAACTGGAAGGGGTCTAAAGTTAAACCCGGTTTTAGCATATCAACGTAACAATGTGTCAAAATCCTTACTTTTTGAACATCTAAATTGTACAAACAATCAATAAACGATGACTACAGAACAAAGACTCATACTAATTATTCTCTGTAGACAAAAAACGAGGGTACCAGCTAGTATAAAGTATCTCTTTTAATATTAAAAGAACATGTTATTGATGTCATATTTTCATAACAAGTCAGTATAATATAAAGTTTTATCGAGGAATCTTTGACTTTTATGATATTACATTCTAGGGGCAAAAAATATTTTGTAGAATCTCTTTAATCGTAAATAATAAATGGGAGGTGAAACTTCTTGGCGATGTCAACCTGTTTATGCGAGGGCTTTTCGTACCTACATATTACGGGCATCATAATAACAAAACACAATCACAGCTGTAAACTTGGATGGCAAATTCGAGTCATTTATTATGTCTAAGTTTTACGGTCTCATTTGCGATTTTTTGTTTCTATAAAATCTTATGTAACAGTATAAATCTATAGGTAAGTTGCTTGATACAAAAATAATTTAAAACAATGTTATATTATATTTCGACCTTGGATAAGTAAGTTGTTACCTTGTACAAGAAAGAGCGCTAATTTAAAGAATATTATACAAATGTAGGTATTTAAATAATGCATTGCTTAAGAAAAGGAAGCGTTTAACTTAAGAAATTGCATTCATAGGTTTCAACAGACTTTGTTGCGGTGTACTAATAACAAATAAATGTTGTGTTTATAATAAATTTTTAAAACATTTATTTTTCACGCATGTGGGTAGTGGTATATTTTGTGATGTTTTTAATATCCTGGGTGGAGTGATGTAGTGAGATGTAAACGAGGTGATATGAGTATATAATCAAATAGAAAATGATAATACTACACCTGTATTCACCCAATAATTCGAGTCACAAAGACGGATCATCGGCTTTGTAGTGGTTTCAGGTTATTTCATTGACATTCATGGAATTAAATATATTGAATCAGATCACTGTTTTTCTCATAAACTTTTCTAAATCTTTAATTGACTTTCATTTTCTTTCGTTCGCATAAATAAACCGAGAGCATATTATGAAATAGAAAATAAGACTCTTGTGTTTTATTATGAGTTAAAAACACTTAATTCAATACTTCGTTTCTGCTTACGGTTTTGTCAATTTAGCACAATTTTTTTCGCCAATGTCATGAGGGACACAAAGAAAAACATTAATATTCTAATAAATAAAATAGGCTAGACATCTTGACTGCCTAATTTTAGACGTGGCCAACCCATAAATATTTAATATTCAGTTACAAATTTTTGTGAAGAAACAAATTAATTTAAGTAAAAAGAAACAAAATTCCAGTTTATACTAGATAGTAACTTGGCTCGCAACTTCGTTTGCGAGGACTGATGACAATATCTCAGGTTATAAGCGGTGTATTAAGATGCAACATGCACCAGTTTTCAAGTTAGACATCCATAATACAACTGCGATAACCAAATCAAATTTGATACAGACAAACAAAAAATCTATATATAAAAATGAATGTTTGTCTGTATGTCCTTTATAGAACCGTAAACTATGCATTTGATCATATCATGATCTTCAGCAAAGCGTTGTGCATGAACCCACAAAGGTTTCTGAGTTGGTACGACAAAAAAAGCTAGCTAACTAAGGTAGGGCACAGCAGGAAATTTCCTGCTCAAAATATGGAGCAGCCCGACTGGGGTAGTACCTCGACCTTACAGAAAACCACAGCTAAATAATACTGTTTTCAAGCAGTATTGTATTCCTGTTGGTGAGTAAGGTGACCAGAGCTCCTGGGGGGATTGGGGATAGGGTCGGCAACGCGCTTGCGACACTTTTGGTGTTGCAGGCGTCTATAGGCTACGGTAGTCACTTACCATCAGGTGAGCCGTACGCTTGTTTGTCGACTTAGTAACATAAAAAAAATAAAAAAAAAATAAAAGCATAGCAACGCGTAAAGGGTACAACAAGTATTTTATAAAAATAATATTTTTGGTTTCTATTGGCTTTAAAAATCCGTTACATTTTTTTCTGAAAGATCTTTTATCTACAGATATAAACTAGTTACAGTTTTATTGTAGAGGTACCTATAGATTATTTTTGATTCAACGGGACTTATCGCGATTGTTATTTTGAAATTCCCGATATTTCGGTGACGACGCAGGCGTCATGGCCACAGATTAATGCATGGTTTTAGTTAATGATCGTCTTGTTAATCAACACTTCAGAACATACTATATTAATTCAAATATAAGTAATATTATGACGTCCTAAACTGCCACCATACCTATCTTTATTTGCAATCAATTCTTTGAAATTTGAAACTCCTTTAATAGAAGGTGAACAATGCGTCGACCTCAACGCAGATCTAACAATAGGAAAGTTTCCCTTCCCTTACAAGACTGAGTTTTATAACTACGCCCTTGTGAGATGATTGTAGCAGTTAAGAATGCGATATGTAACCGGAATTACGAGTATATATTCCGGCTACATATCGCAGCTTATTTTGCGTTACGTCTATACAAAATAAGGAGAAATATGCGGATGACGTAGAAAATACTGTTTGATTATTTAAAAAAATAATTAATACATTGGTTTTAATTAATAATTTTTTCATGCAGTTGAGAATGCGATATGTAACCGGAATTACGAGTATATATTCCGGCTACATATCGCAGCTTATTTTGCGTTACGTCTATACAAAATAAGGAGAAATATGAGGATGACGTAGAAAATACTGTTTGATTATTAAAAAAAAATTAATACATTGGTTTTAATTAATATTTTTTTCATGCAGTTGAGAATGCGATATGTAACCGGAATTACGAGTATATATTCCGGCTACATATCGCAGCTTATTTTGCGTTACGTCTCTACGAAATAAGGATAAATATGAGTATGACGTAGAAAATACTGTTTGATTATTTAAAAACAAAATTAATACATTGGTTTTAATTAATATTTTTTATGCAGTTGAGAATGCGATATGTAACCGGAATTATATATTCCGGCTACATATCGCAGCTTATTTTGCGTTACGTCTCTACGAAATAAGGATAAATATGAGTATGACGTAGAAAATACTGTTTGATTATTTAAAAACAAAATTAATACATTGGTTTTAATTAATAATTTTTTATGCAGTTGAGAATGTGATATGTAACCGGAATTACGAGTATATATTCAGGCTACATATCGCAGCTTATTTTGCGTTACGTCTCTACGAAATAAGGAGAAATATGAGGATGACGTAGAAAATACTGTTTGATTATTGAAAAAAAAAATTAATACATTGGTTTTAATTAATATTTTTTTATATAAAATACCTAAAGCGTTTATGTAAATCATGCACAGTGACAAACGCGCGCACAAAGTCTTTACGAGCTTGTTGAGACTACAAATTCGATAAGCCAACAATATGATAAAAGCAATAATATAAAAAAATTAGTCTAAACAAAATTTTATTGAGTAGGTGGGTATCCGCTCATAATTTTAAGGAAGAGTAGAGTTACTGTGCCTCTCTGGTGCATACTGCAATCTGCAGATAACGTCTAGTTTCTATTCAGATTAAAATTAACTACTGTACACCGAAGCTAACAGGTATGCTCGCTAACTAAGTGAATTAATTAAAGGCAAACAATATGAAATATAACAATACAAACTATTTTAGTACTAGTACACAGGATAGTAATAGTATACAGGATTGGCCTAAGTCATTACGTGGATATTTATATAATAATAAAGACACTATGTTTCATGCTTATCTTTTAAGCATTCTTTTATAAAAAGGGGTAACTGCCCTAGTATTTTTAGCCTTAGTATTTTTTTCTGTTATTCCTTCGATGAAATACTAGATAGTATAATACTTTAACGAAGTTTGTTTGCTTTTTATTATTTAAGATCATCCTGTCATCCTGTCCGAAGATATAGTGGTCTCCGCAAAGCCTTTTTTACGAGGAGCTCCTAGAAATGAACTATAGAAACAAACAAAAAACTTTAAAATAGGTATAGTTAGAAATATAGTTACAACAGGGATACAAATTTTCACATTAATAAAGTTAAAAGTATTTTAGGAAACAATCTTGTAAAATTACATTTTTTGGCCTCCTAACTGTATGTAAAGTCTTAAAGCAATCAGACAAAAACTAAATTTCATGTTAATAAAACTAATTTAAAAAAAAAACAAGATGTGATATAAGTCTTTACACATTTGGTATTACTATATTGCTAATTCTTTCTACTTAATTGTTATATATTTCTTTTTTCCTGTATGAAAGGCCGAATAATTATTTATTTCTTACGGTATCTGAAACAAACGGAAGCCAACATTCCCTTCCCCTTCCTTAGGTGCCATTCTTACTTATCTTATCACGTCAACCAGCAACGCATTTATGGGACTACCGATGCTGGAAGTTTTCATGAGTAGCATAGATTACTAGCATCAGGTAAAAAACCGACTAAGGCCGAATAGGGCACGAATATAAATAAAATTTAACATTAATTTTTTAAATTGACATAAAATTAAAAAAAAGCTATTTTACCGAATTAGTACAAAATACTCTTAAAATCAGCATAAAAGAGAATGAATATTTAAATAATGATTTGTGATTTTTAATTGAACTACTACTTCTTTTTTATTTAAAAACAACTTCAAGTTCTTTTTAAGTATATAGCCTTATTGAGTGATTCGATAAAGAATATTAAGGTAATGTAAAGATCTAACTATCATTTAGTGTATAATTATACACTTAAAATATAAAAGCAATAAATTTAATTTTGACAGTATTTTAAAAATGACGCTTTTTTATTTATTTTACAAAAATTAGGTCTATTTTAGCAAGTTCTAATTTTCAACGAACAAAATTAAAATATGTTTTAATGTACAAAGTTTTTGTATTTTCAAGAAATTAAAACTCCGTAGACCGAATAAAGTTTTAGCAAAACTTTCAGTTTCTTAAAATATAATTATATATTACCAATATACCTATGTACCCAAAAATGTCGCAAAAATATAATATCTACCTCGAAGCAAACAGAATATGCTTATATTATTATGCACCAACGCCGAATGTTCATTCAATGCACGAAATTGTTCATGACAATGATATTAAAGTCACTCGCTTCACTTATCAAAGTTAAATTAACTTTGAGTATCCCAAATAATTATTATAATTAATTATTCGTTATCTTGTGTTCATTAATTTCACATAACATACCTATTTAAAATGAATAAGTTATTTAAATATCAGCTAATGTATGAATCATCATTAAATGAAATAAGATACTGGCAATACTAAATCATTTTAGAAACTCAAAACAAAATGTGAAAAATGGTACTATAGATTATAAAGCTGCTAAATAACTTATTTCTATTATTTGCTCTAAATTTTAATTGAAATGGTAATTACAATTTTAAAGTACAGAACTAATATTTAAATAGTAATTGGTTAAAAAAAGTAATTTACCATTATTGTGTACGAAAAATTTTCTTTGCTTTGAAAACCATTTAATATAATAAAAAATACATAATTATTATCTAACGCTCTTTTTAACAGGATAGGTCGGTCGACACGATTACGAACAGGTAGAATGTAAAAACACTAAACTCAGTAGCATATAGTTCAGTCGTATGCAAACAAAATTATAGTATAGCTCTAAGACCAAAAAACATCCAAGATATACTAGCATAGTACTTACTAGGATTTCGAGAAATCCGTGTAACCAGATATAGTTTTACAACGTTTAATATAATAAATACATAATATGTATATGCAACACTACATCTACTAATATGTAATCTGTGTATATAAATATTTAAAATTGGATTCGAATATCAACTATTTAATTATTATTCAATCATTCATAATTTTCGTCGTACAAGAAGATTCTAGTAGGTACTTACTGTTATTGACCATTCATCATGACATATACGATACCATCGTTTAGGTTGTTCAAAAAACAATATTAATTTTAAAATTTCTTGTACTATAAAATGTAATGTAGAATCCGTGACTATCAAACTTAATTAACACTTAATAAAAAGAAATAACTAAACGCCCCCAAAAATACATTTTCCATTTATTCGATTACGTTCTCTGACAATAGAATCAAAAACTCTTAGGTGAGGCTAAATGTATATTATCATAAAATATCCCTTGGCCTTTGAAGACTGAAAGCACTTTTATTTACTAAAACTTTTACATTCACTTTATTCACGCTCATTCTACTTAATACCGAAGATGGATGGTATCTAAACATGCAAATGTTCGCCATTCTCGTATTTTGCGAACAATATTCACTCATGCGACTCATATCAACGAAGAAAATAGTTAACTATCCATTTTGTTTTCATTTTTATTTAATATTTAAAAGCTTCTTCAACGCTTGCCACATTTTCCTAAAAATATAGAATAATAACTAGCGAACTGTAAACAAAATTCAACGTCAAAATCATTTTTATTAAATTTGTTTAAATAACACTATATAGTCCAGAGTAGTACCTAGTAATCTATATACTTAATATAATAAAGCTGAAGAGTTTGTTTGTTTGTTTGTTTGTTTGTTTGAACGCGCTAATCTCAGGATCTACTGGTCCGATTTGAAAAATTCTTTCAGTGTTAGATAGCCCATTTATCGAGGAAGGCTATAGGCTATATATCATCACGCTAAGACCAATAGGAGCGGAGTCCACGCCGACGAAGTCGCGCGCAGAAGCTAGTTTTTATATAAAATGCTGATTTTCGGACCACTCCTACTTTTCACTTGTGGATTCAGTATAATCATGAAATTAATTGGCTATTATTCTTTTCAATCAAAATTCCTATCAAGATTCCTATCAAAAAGTTTTAAAAAGACACAATATGATGAAACCAAAGTGCGTTAAAGTTTAACTTTTCCTAATTCCTATTTATCATTGTCTGACTGTTGTTACTATATAGGTACTTAATATTTTTGTTGCATCGCAGATTTTTAGAAAAAAAAATCACCTACTAATTTATTTCTATTAACATCACTACTAAAACTATATATTTACGGTAAAACTTAGGTCGAAAAAATTCGTGCGAAGATGAATAAAACTATGAAATCCATTTGACATTAAAAATATGAAATTAGATCTCCAGAAGTATGAAAAAGTCTTCCATTGAAGCTAAGACGTAAATCATGGACATGTAAATTCTTCCTGTTTTGAAACGTGTTGTTCAACTTCAAAATATCCTTCTTGATACCTCTAATGCGCTGAAGAACTGAGATAGTAAAAACAACTCTTAGAGATCTCAAGTTGAAACATAATTGAGCCATCCATGTCATGTATATGTCGGTTGATTTTGGGTTAATATATCTGGAAGTTAAGAACTGTAACTCTGATGCATAAGGCCCTTAAACAGGATAGTCCAATGAACTGAGGATTTTTTAAAAACAATATTTAGATCGCAGCACTTAGACATATCAAGGGAAGATTTTATCATTTTTGTTATTTCAGAATAACAACAAAGTACACTCGCTAACACAATAACACTGACAATGTATACCTAGATTTCTATAAAAGTTGAAATCTTGTGATTACAGCTATATTCTTAAAAAAACTTTCCAGTTCAATCTGAAAATTTTTTTTAATGAATTTTTTTATAATTCACAATGTTTTCACTTTTTTTACGTTTCTTATTATTAGTTTAAGCTTTCTAATTGTTTCTACTTTCATCGTTATATTGATAATGTCGAGAACTCTGACGGTTTAGGTGATATTTTATCTCACTTTGCAAAAGTTTCGTCAGCCAACAAGATTAAATGCAAAGTTTAAATTAATTCTAGGTTCCTTGCGGAGATACTGTTTCGGATAAAAGAGGGTTATCAAACTAGAGTTGGTTGTGGTTAATTCCGAAATATTAATAAGTTACACCCAAAAAGCTAGAGTGTTTAATTTTAGATATGTACAGATCATATTATAATATAACAAATTTCCTTATTCAAAATAAACAGGAATGGAAAAACTTCGGAATCCTTTATCAGTCTACCGCACGCTTACCCACTCCGCTGCATTTTCATAAACTTACCAAACTGCTGCATTATTAAACTCGATGGGAACCCCGAAATGTGACAAATATTAGGAGATTATGCAAAACGTTAACTTTATTACTTCATTCCATAATTTAATAACTCTTACATATTGCGATAATTAAAAAACCTCAAATATCATATTACCAGAGCTGGTACACTGATGACACAAGGGTTTAATTAATATACCTAAGTCATATTTTCTTTTCATTCTATAAAACCGTTTTCACAATCTTGCATAGTAAATATAATACAATTATTTTAAATAGATTAATTCACGCGTAATATTATATAGGTAAATGCGTATAGTAGATATAATTATATTAAAGTACTTAATATTTATACATACCTAAAGTATAAATGAGTTTCACTAATTAATGCAATTTTATTGCTATTAATCCATCTGATCCAATTAAATTCTATTATCATTGAATTAAAAATAATCACATATACACGAATTCATAATACATGGGCACATTTTTATTCATTGCTTATAATAACTCGTTAATCCATATTCATGACGGCCTCATATATAATTATCAAGCTGCCCTAGAAACATTTTTTCAGTCTTTCTCTTCATGGCAAAAATCGGGTTTGAATGTAAACCTAATTATTTCATTCTTTAATAAAAAGCCGGGAGAGCAGAACCTTTTATGTCTGTATTTCAGTGAGAGGAGACTGCACCAACAAAGACAAAATAAAAAGCCCGGAATTGTATGTACTCGGCGCTAATTGAACACAGTAATGGTTGAATAAATTTGTTTGGACAATAAAGACGCTTAAAACTGAACTATGTCCTATTGTTGGGGTCCAAATTGCTAATTTGACCGCGCAGATTTAATTATGCATGCCACCCAGACGAGTGGGGGTCATAAAGGAGGGGTGTCACAGGCAGGCTTGTTTATAATGTAGCAAGTAACGCGCAATCTAACCCGTCCCTGTCTGCGCCAAGTATTAACTTTTTATTATACTGAACAAACTTTTTGAGTTTATGGTTACGTTAGCATGGTACGCGTAAAATAATTTTAGGTAAGGGGTGAATAATTTATTAAAAAACTTTAGTTATGTATTAAAAATTACCGTAAAATTAATAATTATTAACTAACATTAAACTGATATCTATGCTTTGTTATAAAATAAAGTATACAAACAAATTTACTTTATTTATTTAAAACAAACTTCCCTGTCGCGTGCAAGTAACAGTCCTATAAAGTAGATCCCATCCTCTCATTTAGTTTTCCCTATCGGCCTCACCTGTCCAATAAAACGTTGACAATTAACGTAATTTATTGCCCGTCTGATGGACACGAACGTTATCCCTCTGAGAAGTTATAGATTTTATCTCCACATGCTCTATATAAATAAATAATTTAATACAATACAGGTGCGTCTATCAACTTGCTTATAAATAGGTACGTACTGAACCATATTTTAAAAATAGTTCTCATTTATCTATGTACTCGTAAATAGTTATGTTCTTATTTAAAATTTCTTAATTGAAATTTTATTTTTGATTTAAAAGTTAATATAAAGTAAATAATTAAATATTACTAATATATGTATATTTACGTACCTCTGACCGCTCTGGTGTAATGATTCGTGTGGCGCGTCGGCGGTGAATAAACACCGACGGTCGCGGGTTGGATTCCCGCTAGCGCTAGCGTTTAGCGCTTAGCGTTCTAGCGTTTATATAAATATTTCTTTCCGGTCTAGTTGTCTGCCCTTTAGGGTCTCTCCACCGTGCCTCGGAAAGCACGTTAATCTATCGGTTCCAGTTATTCTCATATATTATCAGGAGGATAACGATCGGTACTCATAGGAAGGAATACATCCGCCAACTCGAAGTGGAGGAGCGTGGTGAATTAAACTCAGATCTTTCTCCTACATGGGGAAAGAGGCCTATGCCCAGACATGGGATATTACAGGCTGAATTATAATCGTGTGATCGCCGTGCTTCTGATATTATAACTTTAATATATATTTTATTTAGGTATTAAGCCTTAAAATACATAACAGTGAAATATTCGTTAGTTTTAAAAATATATTCAGTTTCGATTTAAATTCAGTGCACGACATCTACCAGTCCATCAATAATAGGATCAAACGAAAATTGTAGGACAGATTGAAACGAAATCATGATAATATTTGTAAATAAAAAATTGATAAAATAGAATATTTTCAAAAGACTACGAAATTAAAGAGTTAAATTACTCACACTTCGCAATTTGCTAGATTGATTTATTCGTGGACATGTTGATGTCTACAAGAACATTAACTACATCTTATAGTAGGAGATACGAACTAGACGCGAACTTCACCCATCTGCTTAATGGATGAAAATTAATTTAAAAATACCTACCGACAGTATGAAGACTGTAGAAAATGCAAATTTTGGATTTTCTGTTATTTTCCTGGCGTAACTACTGAGTTGGCAGGTATAAACAGGTATATTAATGTGTATTATTCTAGTTACTTTCACCCACATGTTTCATCTATTATAATTCTTATCAAAATGAGCGCTGTTTCATTGTGAATACGATAATATAGGGTTGCCTGCTAAAAGTCTGGTTTGAAAGGGGCGGTTGCCTAAAGAATAATTAATTAATTTTTATCCATTAAGCATATGGATGAAGATCACGTCTAGTTCGTATCTTACATTATTAATAATTTAATAATTATTATAGGCATTGAACTAGCCCCTTGCTGTTTGTTTAGTTTTGCTTTGGATTTTTTTCGGCATTTATATTTGTATTTTTATCCAAATTTTATTTTTTGTCGTTAATAGAAATAATATACACTAATCATCAAATCTATTTATAGGATGTTCAAAAACGTTTTTGTAAACTACTTTTGTAATATACTACGGGAATAATATGTTTCTGTATTAGTATCTAATCTTCTTATCGAAACATGTAATAAAATTGTAACCGACCGATGTACATCTACACATAGACGTACGACAGATACTAACGAAGTGTAATTAAAGGATGTTTTATTAGATCAATAGAAGCCAAACTAAATAATAGTGATTTCTATTTTTGTCTATTATATTGATTTCTATATATTTCGACTAACGCAAAACCTGCTGCATGAAATTGAATGCATTTGTGATCTTGGCCTAACTTACAATTTGCTGTCTAATTTTGTTATACGTCGAGGAGTAAAGTTTTAGTCTTTTAACAATTTTAGATAGATCTTAATATTGCAAGCATTCAACGGCTACCGTATTCGCTTACTATCGGAGGAACCGTAGGCTTATTGGAAAATCCAGTTACATAAAATATATATAAGCGCTATCTAAAAAAATATATAATATTATATAATTAATTATCGATAAAGTTGTTTTGGGATTGTTGAGGGATTAATTATTTATAAATGATTTTGCTTTTGTTGGTTTTTTGTTTTTGTTTTTGTGTTTGCTGTTTGTTTTTAACTTTAACTTCATCTTTATTTAAATTTGTAGATATAATATTTTAATAATACTAATGTTAAATCTCTTTTTGTGCACGTTGTGACATCTTAAAATGTTGCGTATTTAAACTCAATAGTAGTATAGTTTTTTATGTTAAATTATAATGTTGCAACTACTGTATGTCCTAATGAAATAAATAAATAAAATAAATAAATCTACAGCTCTATACATCTTTATTGCAACACCATATAATAACTATTAGATAAAAACCAATAGATTAATATATGAATTATAGAATATAAAAATATTGTAAGTAATTTAGTCATTTACGATTAACAAGGCGATTATTAATAGCGTTAAGTAGCAGTACTATTTATTTGATGCAAGCATTTTAGTCGCTTCAGTCATAACATTCGACATTTAAGTCATATTACCGATTTAATATTTTTATATAATTATGTATATACTATTAACGAATATCAAAAAACATAAATAAAATTTTGATGGATCAGACGAGTAAAGTTGATGATGTTATTATAAAATTTAAAATGTTGATACTCTTATGGATTATAAATTTTATTAAAGTTACGAAGTTCTGGTTGAGTGAAAACGGAAAAACTAACTTTTGCTGAAATCAGACATACATCTATACTAATATATAAAGCTGAAGAGTTTGTTTGTTTGTTTGGTTGTTTGTTTGTTTGTTTGTTTGTTTGTTTGTTTGTTTGTTTGTTTGTTTGTTTGTTTGTTTATTTGTTTGTTTGTTTGTTTGAACGCGGTAATCTCTGAAACTACTGGGCCGATTTGAAAAATTCTTTCAGTGTTAGATAGCCCATTTATCGAGGAAGGCTATAGGCTATGTATCATCACGCTAAGACATATAGGAGCGGAGTCCACGCCGACGAAGTCGCGCGCAGAAGCTAGTATTGTATATGTATAACTTAAAAATAAAGTAACTCCTCATATAAGAAACATTTTGTTCGATACTTTTGAATTAAACCTTAACAAATATCCCCATAACGGCATAACCGCATGAACACCTCATTAGAAAGACCGACTCTCACATGGCCGGCTTTATAAATTGTACTATTACGACCACCATAAGAAAAGTGTTAATACTTTTTGAACTGTTATATGAGTTTTAGAAAAAAAAATATGTGCGTCAGCTTCGACCCTCAATTAGAGTTTACTCCTTAAGAACTATTACCGTGATAATTAAAAATCATAATGTTCTGTTAAATGAGTCTAATTCTAATTAATAAAACAATAAAACCCTAAAATCAAAACATAAATTGACGTTTGCTATTTCTATGTATGGATGCCTGCCGGTATACCTACCTAAATCTTGGGTTGGGTTCCTCTTGGGTTGTCTGGAAGAAATGGCTAAATTGCCATAAGTCCGCACATTGTACTTCACAGTCTGTAAATGTCTTTAAATGTGTTTAATGTTTAAAATGTAGTTGCGGTGTACAATAAAGTGTAAATAAGTAAATAAATCAGCTTAAAGCGCTGTAAAGCGTCACTCTTAGCCCTACCATCCGTGTCACGATTATTTCATTATCCCACACGGCTACACTTCCCACGTTTTTGATACCGCGCCCTTATATCGTTTCTTAAGGTGAAAGCTACAAAGCAAAAAATAATATTTCTTAAAATTAGTCCAGTTATTATCGAATTATGAACCACACTGGATCTCAAATATACAATAGAAAGATACCTAGGTAGGTGAGTATATACATATAATTCTAATTTCATTAGCTATCCTACTGCGTCGTAATACTGTAAAAACGTTAAGTCGGTGATTATTTCATAAATTACGATCTCATTAATGCGATCTAATAAAATTAGTTGAAAAAAACATAACATTAAACCCAACAAAATTAATATCAGAGCAACATATATCGAACTTTGTATATATCACATATATTTCCGCTTTTTTACATCAACCTTAAAAGCTAAAAGATAAACCACTTTATAGGGATCGGATCAAAAAGGGCGACCTAATGGAAAATAATAAACAATTTATAATATTGTGAAAACTTTTGCTTATGACAGAATGAAAACATTAGATATAAATAATTGATAACGTAAAGGTTTACATGGGTGACTAACAAACTTCGAGGTAATTTCCATTTTGA